>OX375882.1:66652008-67315133 GCA_947359465.1 Metellina segmentata
GAGAGTACTGCCTTTTCTTGTTTAATACGAATGAACACCATAGAAAAAAGTTTTAGAAAGGCAACAAACTTATTTCAGGGTTCGATCAAGAGAGTTAGTTACAGCAAAATCCTGATAGTACGGGAAGGACATGAGAAATTCGCATCTAAGTTCAGGACTTCATTCCTTACTTATTACAACTTAATACCTTAAGGTTTCACAACTTACCATTTATTAATACTTTATACTTCTAACTTACAATGTCTTACAACCAGGAATTGGAATATATATTTTTCTAATCAAGATACTTTTTAGTAGTTTAACAGATGGTGAAAAAGAAAAATCGAACTTTTAAGTGATATTTGCTGCGAACATCATTTTGAACATTCCTTCGTGTCACCAGTTTGAACACGTATGTAACGCAATATATGAGCAAATGTTGTTTAAAATTAACAAATAAAAGAAAATTAGCTCTTTTTGGTTGAATAGTTGCATTTTGTGATACGAGAATAGATATCGGAATTAAATGCATATGGAGCTATGGCCATTCCTCGTACTTCCACTTACGCAGTCAGGAATAAAATACAGGCAGCCAAATTAAATAAACATGGCCGTTTGATGAGGTTACCTTTATGAACTAAAGTAATTTTCCATTACTGTACGTTTTCGGATAAATGATATCAATTAGTCAGTGAGTGATTGTAAGAGTATCATTTCGATTGGCAACATATTTTCATCAAGAGTGATATATTTGAAACACTGAACGTTTCCTAGAAAGGCGGCTTGTTGAGATTAGTTTTCCGACTGCCAATACACCAGGAACGGTCCTACATGGAGCTCGACTTGCTTTATAGGATGTTCCAAAACTTCCTGTACCAACTTTAAGAGGAGGAAGGTAACACAAAATTAAACTTTACTCACATGGGATCTACGCTTGCAAGAGCTATCAGAATGTGCTAGAGTAATGAAAGACGGTAAGTTATGGGGACAACATTCTTATTAATCCTAATTTTACAGTTTCACAGCATACACTTAGTTTCAAAAGTAGATGTTCAAAGCTCAAATAGTTCAAAGAAGGAGTTTCAAAGTAACTCAAAGTTGTGACTATCAACACTAATCGTCTAACATCGTCGACGCATGAACTTCTGCACATGTTCGAAAAATGTACCATTGGAATGTCGTACATGTTGCTCTTCCTAGCTGCCCCATGAATGTCATACATCTCACCATAGATGAAATGCTACACGTATGAAGTCAGCATCAGCAATGACGATATTCCAAACTGATCTGTCGCGCCGAATAGCACTTTCTAGAAAATCCAGGTGCTGCTAGTGGATAACATTACCTTCGTAAATACGGTTTTATTTTGCGTTTCCTACCCTTAAAGTTTCTACTGTAAGTTTTGAAGCTTGTTCTATATGAAGGACAAAAACACATTTACAGTAAAACAGTAATCAGTCATAACATAGAAAAACACTTTTATACACTCTGCATACTTAAGTGTCTCATGAACGATAACTTTGCCATTTGTGTTGGTTATGGCATTTAAAAAATGTTCTGAAGAGCAAATTATTCTCAAATGCAATTTTTGAGATTCAGGAAACTATTTTCGCAAGATAGTCCTCAAAATTCTTTTAGATATTTCTCAGTTAAGCTTCGAAGGTAAGTAGGTACTTAAATAATGTCGCACTGGAGCAACACAACGGACTATTGGCTAGAGTCCGGGATCAATCGCGAATGGAAATATCCAAGGTCTAGTAATTTTTAACTACGCGGTCGGATGACGGAGACAACACTCGAGCTGACACCCCTCTCCAAACTTCCCACACCACGCCGTGAGGGGGCATTTGAGACCACGACAGATTTAACGTGCATCAGCCACCTTCTACACGACGGGCTGGCTGAGTTACGCTAAACGAAAAATATTTTTTTTAAACAAGTCTCACAGTTAAGTCCAGACATGTTTCAACACTAAAGGAAGGAAAAGAACTCCTTATGATATATGGGACAAGACTCCTCGCGTGGTAAGAAATTTAATTGACAGTAATGAGCGAAACAAAAGCTCCGAAACTTCCATTCATAAGCACAAAAGATAGATCAGATAGGAGTTTCAAAATAAGAGTTCAGGCATAAGCGTGATATATATGCACATAACTACAAACAGCCCGAGGCAGAGTTATAAATGAAAGTAATTTTCTCTCTCAACTTTCCTTTCCTCCCATTTATAACACAAAGAATATAGAGCGTTTAAACAAACGGTATGGTAGGCTATTGTGTTCTTGCCTCTGTAGCTAGCAAGTCATCGGATAGAGAAGCGTTTCGCAAACTTGCTTATTGCAGACCGTTATATTTCACGCGACGTTCTCTAACCTCATAACCTTTCCATTTATAAACAGGGTTGCAATATTTGATGTTGAGCGCCCAATTTGATTTTTAAAAAACGTCTAAAATACGGCTAAACAATTTTATGTTTTTGGTAAAAAAAGAGTAATTTCCTTTTCTAGAGATTTTCCGTGGAAACGTGAACAAACCGCCAGAAGACGAATAAAATACTTTCGGTTAAGAACGAATTCGATTCACAGCCATTTTGGTGACGTTTGACATAAATTTCTCTGATACTAAATTATTCACGTGGAACAATTGGAAACTTCTTGGAAAAGCAATTTGAAACACATGTATTCGCCAAGTTTTCAGTTAAGCAAAATCATAAATATGTGAACAATTCTATTTGTCTTACAATTTCTATTTTTCACTTTAAAAAACCAGCAGTGACGTCACTTCCTAAACAAAGCAGGACGACGAAAAAAACGCCCGCTATATTAAACTTACAGGAAACAACCTCCGACACTTTTATGTAAGTACTGTATTGATAACTCTAAATATATATATTCCTGAAGGATGTTTCAATATTTCAATGCAGTTTTCGTTTGAGAAGTCGCTTGATTCCCTTAACCAATGGTAAAACTGGCGAAAGATTGATACTCATCGTTGTTTACAAAATGGTCGCACATTCAACAACATGCATTGAACGTTTTCAGAGTTAATAGATACGTCTGAACTTAAGCTAGTATTTATGAAGTCAAAAATATCCTATCCACAACAAAATCACATGATCGAAATGACCATGTATAAGTGATAGCAGCATTATTTAAGACGAGGATGAAAACACAACCGCAACGTACGTACAAGTATCCTACGACAGTGTGAGACAGACAAGGTAATTACCATGACCAGCGAAGAACCCCTCATTTATAGTGTTATAAGGTACTAAGGTTTAATGACATTTGCATTTGGGAACCTTTTTTACCATGGAGGGAAATTTTGAAAATTTTAATATGCAAAATTTAATCTGTGCTCTAAAATTACAATGTGTAACATTCAAAATCCAGTTGATCCGTCGAAATTTGCGTTACACAAGCGAAAAATTCAAAAAAGTTGAGCAACAAAATGGCAATTGGGTTCAAAAACAGGATCAAAACAGAACTCACTGGTGCAAAACACTACCAGACCGCTAATTTTGAACCATGCTCTAGTCACTTGTGTAGCTAAGGTGTCATCAAAATTAACAGCAGCCTAAACATCCATTGAAGCCAGAATCCCAGCACCCTGTTAAATTTTTATCGACAAATTGCAGAAAATCGTATTAGAAAAACAAGGCAAACGTCGTGCCGTTCAGAATATATATAGGTGATAATTTTTTAGTTAACGTCGTTTTTGAGCAACACAACGGGCTCACGTAAACCACGTAATTTTGAACAACGGTCAGATGACGACAGAATATGTACAGGAAACACGAATCGCCGCAGAAGCACTACCACTACATATAGTATTTAGCTTAACAGAAAACGCTTCTAAGAATCATCCGCCGAATAAATTAAAACTAGTTGGAACAAAAATTATGTTATCAAGCAACGGACTCTAACATATTGTACAAACGTGACTTTTGATGATTAAAAAAAGGTCAACGCGACAGCGACTTCTACAACGCATATTCAAGCAACCTGGAAGGAAAGAGCGTGGTCTTGGGAAATGTGTCACAGGGATACCCTCATCCGTTCGAATCAGTGCAACGTGACATTTACCGCAGTGAGAAACTTTGCAAAGAATGGCGCATTTAAATTCTGAGGTTGTTATCAAAGAGACGGATGTGATGTATCTTGGAGGAAAGTATAAAAATACCCAAGATGCGCTTTTTCATTCTTGCCGTTTAATATTGATGTAATCAGAAAAGTGGACAACCTGCTTCCCAGCAGCAAATTCAAAAGGAAGCACGCGAAATGAAAAAGAAATGTTCGTAGACAAGAATAAATAAAATATAAGTGGCAAAGCTTAGCGAGATTTCTTCTTTTACCTGGAAAACTACAAGACCATAAGCCTCGTTTTACTTTCTAAATTCTACTGTTCGTCTAAGAAAAATCCTTCCCTACAGTTAATCAGTCACAAAGTTTCATTATTGAAGTGGGTGGGTAGTTGAATTTAAATCGCATTGGAGCAACACAAAGGACTGTTGGCGACTGACCCCCCCCCCCCCCTGATATACTAATAAACTAAAATATCAATGGAATAATTTTCTCCCGAATGCCCGACCAATCGAACAATATAGTCATCATGGCACTATAAGGACGAAATTGTAAACCGCTTAGAGTTACCCAGGTGCACCATGGAGGTAAATTCACGTTGCATCTCACATACATGTCATTATATTCAAGGCTCAACCCGTTTATAGAGAGGTCACACATTCACTCCCAGACAGACAAACAACCAAGCTTTACGCCGGATTACAACCAAGAATCTTTCAATCTAGATGCCAGCACCTGACTAACAAACCGATCGGGATCAGTATGTTAGTCATCTAATTACTTCGCTTAGTTTATTCTTGGTATAGAATAAACTAATAGAGATAAAGGAAAAATTTTGAACACATAAAGGGCTACGGGCAACATAATGATAAATCACATTTTAAAATTTTCAGGCTAGCAATTTTTAACCAATTCCGAAATTATAATGACAGCTTCTGTTCAATCAAGAGATCATATCAAACTTTTAAGTATTATGCACCTCAAACAATCAGGAACTCTTTTGAACCTCTTCAATTTTTGTCTAATGTTTTTCATTTATGGAATATCGATTCTGAGCCTTGTCAAGCACATACCTTCATATGCCCTTCGTACAATTATTTTAAAATATCACATTCTTCAAATTTTTAACAGTAGCAATTTCAAGATGTAACTGATTACATTTCCTAACGTTTAAAACTTTGGATGAAGTGAAACATTGATGGACATTAGTTAGAAAGTGGGCCGTAATTGTAGATCTTTCAATGAAGTCCATTACATTCGGAACAATTTGTCTCATTAAAAGAACATTGTACAGAAAGTAGAAAATTTCAAAACAAGAATAATTCCAACAGGTTTTGTAGTTGGTGGCATTAACTGGCTGACAACTGGAACCTTTTTTTGAAATCCCTTAACACGACGCAACAAACGAAGAATATCTATATGTCAATTCAAGAAACGATTGAAAAATATTAAAAAGCCTGTTGTTTGAAATAACACGAGAACAGCGTTGTAGAACAATTTAAACAATGAAAACTTTGCTCATGACGCATTAAAAGTGAAAATTCCTCAATGGAAACAAAAATGGAACCAACATCGATGACCCCAAACGGATAAATAACTTGAAAGAATTTGAAACTAATCAATGCACAATCATTCCATTTTTATATCAAAGTTCTATTTAAATTTTATCTATTGTATTAATTCTTTAATTTTAACTGAAGATATTGCTTGGGAAGTTTTTCTCAGTTACTCACGATTGGTTGATTATGTTTTTGGTTAAAAATGATTAAATATTCATTAATAATGTTGCAAAAAAAATTAAATAATATTTTTTGATCTAGGAAAAAGACAAATTAGAAATCAAAGTGCATTTCAATATGTAGTTTTACATTTTGGCACCAATAAAATTTTTCTGGATCTGCTCTTGATGGGTAAATCTTATTTCTAGGCTGGGGATATAGTAGTCGCATTTATCTTATTGCAAAGGGGCATTTTGTCTTTGTGTACAGCTAAAGGAACTTGTGTTTTAGTGACAGTTGGTGCTTTTTGTATGCATTTCGTATTGTATGCATACAAAAAGTGCTTTTTGTATGCATTTTGTAACAAGTGAAATTGTCGTTTACATGTGGTTTGCGTGTGTAAACAGAAAATCTCACTCATACTGCATGTGGTATGAGTTCTAGCTGATCAACTTAGATTTACACCAGCCTTGTTCCATTTGAATATCTAATTTATTTTTAATATTTAAAACCCTTCACCTGTATCTGCCTTTTTGGAGGACTTATAGAGAAATTGGTTTTTATTTAAAAAGTGTTTAAAAACACTTTTTAATGTTTTAGAGGTACAATTTAAAGTGTTGCGTGATCTTAACCACTTAGTTTGCTTATCGAACTACATTGTTTTAATGCTGATTTGTGGTCTTCTAACATATGTTGGTTTGAACTCTTGCTACATTGTTTCACATTTTAGTACGAACTTTTATACTTTAAAGGAGATATTTTTCTTGGAAGTCTTTTTAGAGGGTACGCCACATTTGTACATGTTAAACAACAAACATGCAACACATTTACCGTCATAGTTTAGGTTACAAAATTTTTAATTTTGTAGCAGGTTATTGAGAGAATAACTCATAGAAAATAGAATGCTGGAATTTTAAAATATTCAGGCACTGTACTTTGCAGAATAAATTAAGAACATAAGAGGTAAGTATCAGGACATATAGATAAAAAATGATGACACATTCAACATTAGTTTGGTAACAATGGGACCAATATACTGGTAGTGTTGCAGGTTTAATCTAACTTAATTTTATAAGTGGATGCGGTAACTCGTTTTAAAACATTGAACATACGTCAATTTTTTACAATTTAAATTGTTCATTTCATTTCAACAAAGTCAATCATTCTAAAGGTAGAACAGAAATATGAAAATATACACATTTTGTACTCTACTTCAATCCAAATAAAGCAATGAATCACTTGGAAACCAAATTCAGCCTCTTCATCAGAAAGTAAAGATAATTTATACTGAGCATTTTAAAAAACATCTAAATTAAATTATTATAATTTGATTGATGATTGAATAAGTTATTGTACTGATGTTAATGATCTATGAAGTATTGATATTTTCAGGTAGTAAAAATTTTGATACTGTGCTATATTGAATTTAAAAAAAAAAAAAAAAAAACACTTCTCGCACAATATTAACAACATGTGAAAAATGATGAAAATTTTCAATTTCTAAATTACACATAATTATGAAAAATAGATACGTCCAGTATTTGATTTTTATATATGAACAGAATATAGAAATTTCATAGCAGTTAGACCTTAAAAAAAGATTAATGAAGATAAGATCTTACTTGCAATTATACTATTCTAATTTTATCAATACGACAAAAGCCATTGCAGTTTGTAACACAAATTATAGTTACTTCTTATCCCTTAACAATCTAACATTTAACTAGATTCCACTTATCATAACTCTACTTTAATATAATAAATCTGTTCAAAATAGTATGCGATATGTAAACTAACTCCTTCTATGGCTATTGCATCTTAACTGCTTGTTATCATAACCTGAATTTTTATTTAATAAGCTTAAAACTGCCAAACAGCTGTAAGTAAAATTTACAGCTTATTGCATTACCCGAGTATTTTTTGTTAATCAGATAGAATCTAGGTAAATGTTAATGCCCTTAATTTAAATAAACCATAAAATTAATGCTGTTTTGACAAGCATATGATAGTTTAAATTTTGGAAGTTGAGATAATGAATTTTTAACAAGGGATTTGAAAATCTACATCTTTATAAAAACAATGTGAAGCAAAGGCCTGTATTTATAAAACAATATTATCTTTCAGATTCAGTTATGTTACTTCATAAAAATTTCCTCCTCACCCCAACTGCATTTAAACTGTCTCAACTTGCTAACATTTAAAAACATTTCTTATGAGAAAATCCAATGGCCTCTGCTCCAGTGCACTACAAATGTAAATATGAAATAAATATCTTTATATACCTTACGATTTTTGAAATTGCATTTTACATTTCTTTAGATCCAAAGTATTAGTTTGAACTCAATTTGTGCAAAACCAAAGTAACAACGTTTTATCAATGATACAAAAAATTCCTTTCAGATCCAATAAATAATAACTCTTGCTATAAATAATATGAAATGTATCCTTTAAATGTAAATAGTTTGTTTTCATTACGAGCTCGTTCAATCCTTTTTTTTTTTTGCACCTAAATAACTATTTGAGTGAATGTAAATAATGGTAGAGCTGACAAATGTTTTCCATTTCACAACACACCGTAGCATATGAAATTTCATTCAATATGGATTGCATATGAAAAACGTTACACAAAAATTACTGTTTACTTCCTAACACCTGAAAAGGATCAATAATTGAAAGTAAATTGTAGAAAATAAAAACAAATTAAACAAATTTATGAAAATTAGTTTCAGATTTACTGAATGGTAAGAAACTAGAAATTGTAACAATCATTATTGTTATTGAAAAAATACAATCCTCAAAAGTTTCAATTTAATATTGACAAACAAAGCAATTTTAAGGTTTTGATAAATTTTTCGTGCGTTTGTTCAAGTTTAATCTTTTCTAAAATGAAACAAATGTGTAGAAATATATTTTCTTTGCAAATCTTTTCAATTTAATAAACTCAAATCTTTGACACATGCAGATTGAGTGAACATTTGCACGAAAGTTAAAGGTACATTTTAGAACTAAAATCAATATGCATTTCAAATCATTCGGAAAGTAGAAATGAAGAACAAAACAACGAAATGCAAACAAATAAGGATAGAACGATAAATGAAAGGATAACAACGCAAAATATAAATTTCGCATAAATGCTTTGTTTACCTTGGCTGACCGTGACTGCTCTTATATTCCAAAATTTTCTTCCTTTCCCAGCCATCTGAAGTTTTAACCCAGGCTTCGCCAGGGGATCGCCAGTCTTTCCCTAAAAATGGCATAAGTAAAAACCTCGTAAAAACAAATCTTTGTTTAAGTACAAATAAACACACTACGCAGAAACGTTCTCTTTTATGCTTTGATTTCAGCGAGTTTGTTGATGTTGTTGACGGTTATGACGTCACAAAACATATGTGTTGTGATTCGGTTGTTTAACAACATAAAGCGCATGCTGTAGTGTGACGTCACGAAGTGTTAAACGATACGATTATTGGAATAATGCCAAGGTAACATATTGAAATTTTAAAATATTCCCATTTAAAAATGTCCCTGTAAAGAGGTAAGGAGTTTTAAATATTCAAAGGAAACAATCTGGACTTTTCTTTGTTTCTGTCTGCTCATAAGGGAAAAAAAATGCGAGTGTAATCGTTACGAATTAAAGTGAAATGCTAAAAATGTTATTTTTACATTCAGCGACAGCTGTGTGGCAACAGTTTGAAAACAAACCATATGAATTCAGGATTATGACAACAGATTAATGTTAGCAAATGATTTCATATTAATATCTGCAAAATACTGTTTTATTTTTTTCGGATGAAGAAATGTTAGCTTGTTTTGCTTTCATCACAGAAATCAAAGATTTTCAAATATCTTATTATCCAATTCATTTTCAACTGAATGTGTGTCGTAATTATTTTGCCGAATGAATAATGCTGTACTTATTGATAGCATATTACACAAATCGTGATGCTCGTGTTTGTCAGCAACGACACTTATAGTAGGTTAAATTATTTCAATGTCCTTTCATTTCCAATACTATTCAGTTTACACCTTATTAAAAAACCCATTTAAACTCTTGGGTAAAGATTCACTGCAGTGGCCGTTGAACTTTCTGCAAGCATCAATTCTGGAAACCTGTTTTGTTTTCTAGCTTCAGTTTGAAAGCCCCCTTCCCCCCATGGAATTGATAAACATCCTACAGTTTTAATTTTTAGTCTAGCCTTACGTAGCAGACTATAGCAACGAATCAAACGTTGAAGGAAGTTGCTCTGCATATGGGTTCAAAAGGAATGGCAGTTCTTCCCTCCATAAATGTCAGTACATATATAGCGTTATGATAGTTGTAAACATCAATAAAGGATTGTTTCTAGTATTAGAATTGTAGTTACCAAGTAATTTGTACTGCAATTCTGGGTGTCCTGTGTGGCTCAATAATTTGCCCACTATACTAGCAACCTGTAGCAGTTATGCGATTCTTGTCAGTGCATGTTCAATTCTTCCCTGTGTATATTTATCATCTTTATCAGTTAAGCTTTCATCGGTGTGTATGCCCGTTTACTCATCTATGATTCTTACAGTATAAAATCCAAGCTATAAGGATGTCCTGTAAAAAGTGTAAAATTTTAGCGAAGTAAAAAGCAAGAATGTGAGGTGAAACCTATTAAGTTTTTCGAATAACTTCCTTACTTAGGGGGTGGGTAGTTGAATTAATGTCACACTAGGGGTTTGGGGCGATAGTCTGGGATCAACTCCAGTGGGAAAGATCCGAGGACACTAATTTTGAACCATGGTCCTACAAGGTCAACACTTAAGCTGGCACTCTCCACAGCAACTTAAGGTCATGGCGTATTTAGTGTGCACCAGCCACCACTGTCTTTGGTTGGATCCAGTTTTGAACTCGCAAACCTTTTGATTACTAATCAGCGATTCTATCAACTAAGCTACCATGGCCCTCTGATGTGCTATTGTCAGAATTTAATGTTTGGTCTACTACTGGAATTGAGTTTTTTAAAATGGTCGAAAAGATCAGGTGGTGTAGAAGCTAGGTAAATAAAATAGGGGTTCGTTTCTCTTCCAATCCATCTTGCTTTGGGAATCTTCAGATGTTGAATGCTGTAGAGATGATGCTGGAATATAGTAAGTGGTACACATTCCACCAGTTTGGAAACCATTAATGCATCTAATACTTGGAGCTCGACTTGTAGAGTAACGGGCTTCAGGTCTACCATGAGAACTGCTCTCAACACCCTGTCTAGGTGGCCACTAGAAAGTATTTCATTTTAAGAAAGGATGGTGACATGTTATTTTCTTCTTCAGGTATGTCGGCAGCGGCTTAAGAGTCTAGAAACAAAGATATTTTCAAATTGTCATTTATAATTAACGTCAGTGAGTAACGCTAACTATAAATTTAGAACCCTCTAAAAGGTCTCGAAATGAGCCAATAAGTGAGAACTGACACTTCTATAAACAGACTGCAGAGATAAAAGGTCAGCCCATGCCACTAGATTGCAAACCCTAAGAGGCACTATGTCCGTCTTGAAAACGATGAGTATCCTATTTTCTTAAACGTCTCGAGACGTGGTAGTACTTAAGACAAGTCTATGCTACCACTTAATAGAACTTAAAATCCCTTTCCACTGTGTTGAATCCCTTGCTACTGCATAAAGGGACAACACAAAATCCCTTTGCACTGTTCCAATTTCCCAAAGTGCCTCATTGTATATTAACTTAGAATGCATTGTGTTTATATATATATATATATATATGTGCTTATCCAATTAATTCTTTTATAATCGTTTTATTGATTAACCCAGAGGTTTCTGAATGTTATTAATTACATCCTGTTTTATATTACAAATAATTTGTTTTGCTAAATTCTAATTTGGATTTCCTTCACCATTTATTTGATGCTTATTTAGATGTTGAGAACGCTGTCCCTTTTCTTTAATGTTATAAAAAACGTTATCAAAGATATCCTTGCTCTCTTTACATGCAGGGTTAGTGAACTGGTCACACAAATTTAACTAAAATCACACTACATGTTATTGAAGCCATTGTGGTCTTAACTCAAGAGCCAAGTTAAATACTAAAATGTTAAACTAAAACCCTACAAAGGCATGAAAATTTTTAATTAAAATCAACGACTTTTTTAAATAAAAATAATTTGTTTTCAATCATGATCCTGAATACTATTGAAATAATTTATCAGATTAACAATATAAATTCCCATTTCATTCATAGTTAAAATAGGACAAATAATGCACAGTAAAATTAATAATAGCAACAAATCCAGATTATAAAAACCACTCCACTTCATTAGGAGAAAAGCATCATTTGAGTCATGTTGAGTTTTCCAATTCCTTTTGGTATTTTAACCAAAATTTAAAATTCAGATATAATTTTATTTGTTGCTAGACAAAAAAAGTGGTTTTATATTCAATAGGGCTAGAGATTTATGCGACTGTGGAAAATTCAAACATTGGTTTCAACTTCTGTGCTGCAAATTGACTATTAAATGAATTTTATCAAACTTTGGATTGCTTGTTTTTCTGTATAAATGCTATTTAGGATGAAATACATAAGCGGAATTTGATATTTGTGTAAAATTTCAATTGATGACCACTGTTGTGCGAAATGCCATATTAATTAAAGATTGACGTTCAGTATGCGATATAAAATGTACACTCAAACCTGTTTTACTGCGGTAAATGAAAAAAAAGTATTCAGTACAATCTACTTGGTCCTTTCAAAATTTCAATCAAATAAGAACACAATTGACAAAGTTATCAATAAAAATTACTTGAAAAAAAAAAAAAAAAATTAATCCGTACTTACGATTGCTTTACCAGTACTGTAATTTTTTTTCCCTAAAATTATTTGTTATTTATGAAATTTCAGCTCTGATGCTTCATTTATTTCGAGTCTTATTTTTGTTCTTTGTGCAATGCAACCGATTTCTGAATATTTGAGACAGACGATATTTTTCAAAGAAAGGGAATAAAACGAAAAGGGGTTTTTTCTCCAAATTAATTTCGTATTTCTAAATTTTTTGTTTGAAGCACCCTAATGTGAAAGTAGTATTTTTACCACTCAATATGACGTCTTATACAACCATTAGATCAGGGCATAATCACAACTTTTAAGAAACACTAATTAAAGTTAACTTTTAGATACATTTTGGAAAAACTTGAAAACAATGCAATAACCTTGAGTGAAGTTTGGAAAATGTTTTTGATATTAGACTGCATAAATCACGCTGCTGCTGGAATTACTGAAATAAAACACACATAAAATGCATGTAGGAAAGCAGCCTGGCCAGAATATGTCATTAATAGAAGTGCAACCGAAACCACATCAATGTAAACAACTGAATTCGTTGCCCTAGCACATAGTATCGTCATAGAAGGTTTTAATACTTTCATTGAAAATTATTTTGTCGAAATGATTCAGGACGAAACCGTAACAGATGTTACCGATGGGCAAGAAGAACATGACAGCAGATAAAATTTATGCAGAACTCCAACTTTGTAGTAAATTAGGTCCTTTTCTTGCAATCAATACCAATTCTGAAAAAACTTCCGAGACAAATACAAGCGGCTAGTGAAACAAGTCGTTGCAAAAACTGATCACCGCCTACATGGCAACTGAAATAAAGTAAACTCTTAACGAGTGCGAAGTAGTATCTTCAAGTGATTTTGAACCAGTTCACCATAAGACTGCGTATTGTCAGACTGAAGGATAATGGTTATACATTTTGGAAAAGTTTTGCATGTGTAAAATAAGTACATATGTGAAATAAATGTAAATAAAAAGGTTCGCATATGTATTTTCTAAACGAGATTCCAAAAGGTTTAACAAGATTCCAAGTAGTTGTCAAGCCTTGTCTTGATTTCGTTTAAAAAAGCAATTTCTAGTTATAAGGTCTCAAGTTATTTTCTACGTGACTTTTTTATGCGGTCCCTATTCACTGCACGAAAAAAAAAAATTTTAATGTGTTGGGAAATATTTTTTTTAGGTACTCGTGAAGTTTTGGAAGATTTTTATGTGGTCCCTATCCACTGACATCGATCACCCTTTACGAGCTGTCAGCGACTGACCTAGAGGATCCCTTCTTTTCTTCGTTGGCCCCTTGCCCTGCCGACCGTGAGGTATGAATGCTTTGGGGAAAGCAGAAAGTCGTCCGGTGACGTATCTTCTCACGCCAAACTATACTATGAAAGGAAAGTGTCAGTCGTAAATGCCACTTTCGGCCCTATTGCTCAAGTTAGGTAATTAGGTATGGGGACTCTGAGATAATCAGATGAAAAGCCGTTCCTGGAGACGATTGAAAAAATCTAAGCAACACAGCTTAAAGGTTAACTATCAATAGATATCATTTATTCAGTTGCATCCACTCAATGTAATTTCATCGGCTGTTTTTTCATGTATAAACAATTTCATGTTCTTATTAACTTTTGATTTATGTCACTTAACATTGTTCAAATACAAATTAATAAAGATCTGAAATATTCACTTCCACCACCTCACAATTCTAACAAAGCCTTATCACTCTACCCTTACCAATTCTCGCATATTAAAAGCAATATTTCTTGTACCAAAAGATCTTTGAAAAATATTAGTGATTAGAATGTTACTAAAACATTATATATACAGTAAATACTAGCAGAGGTATTCTTGCCAGGATTTCTGAGTTCTAGCATAAGTTTAGAAATGTAATAAAACTGACTAAAACAAAACCGGAAAATCCCCAAAAATTTTACCTTCCTGTTTTGGGGAAAAAACAACCACACAAAAAATTATTATTTTTAAAATTGTGCAACATATTCATATGCACAGTTCTATTTTACTTGAAAAAAATTATTTACTTGGTTGTGGTGCATTTAGATCAAGTTTTCTACTGATCAAAATGTAAAAATCATGCCAAATAAGCATAGAATTTTGAATACGTTCAATGAACTGTAGAAACGTATTACAATTATTGTACAAGTTTGGTTTTTTTTAGAAGATACTAAACATATGTAATATTTATTAAATGTGTCAGGAAATATAAAATATAACATGCATTTTGTCTTAAGCAGTCAAAAAAATTGTTCTACGAAGCAATTTATGTTGTAATGTATAAAAAAATATTTTATTTGTTATGCAAACTTGAAAATACATAATTTGATTTGGGTTGGAAATGTGTAATTTTCCTTCAGAATTAATGTCCAGAAGTAAGAAATTTAAACAGGAATTTTGTTTCAGGAATCAACAAACAAGCTTACATTAGATGTGATGATGAAGAGTTATTCTAAAATGCAAATTGCATCTTATAAAAAAGCACATAGCATGGTCAAGATAAAAATTCTAATTTTAAGTCTTTTTCACAGCTATTTCTTCTTATCACTTTTGGCACTTTCTTTAGGAGATGCCAATATCAGAGTGTGCTGTCCTCCACCAGACACTTTGAAGGCTTTCCAAGAATTTACGAAGTTTCCTTCTATGCGATGTGGTATGTGGCAGTCATCATCGTTACCATGTCCAAGTTGGTGATTTGTACCCATTCCCCAAGAGTACACAGATCCTGGAAGAGAAAAAGTATTAATTTTTTACTGTAGAATATAAGTACTATCTATAATTAAAAAACCATCCAGAAGCAAAACAAAAATTATATCGCTACAGAATGCAGTCACTTGATTTAAATCAACAATTAAAATCATGATTTTAATCAAATGATTTTTTTAAAAAAATCATTGATTCAAATCACAATCAATCTTACATTTTTATAACTAAGTAAATACACTCTAGAAAAATCACAGAATTTGTCAAATGCTTTGAACTTTCTGCACACATGGTGATTTCAGCACTAATGGCTACACCTCGTACTGATGAGCTTTTTAAAAAAAATGTTTGGCACTGGACACTTGCAAATAATCTGAGGTGTCTATGGACTAAGTAATCTGTCGAGTCAGGGATTTTGCCAAACAGTAAAGTAAAAAATAAGTTGACATCTATTTGAAAGTTTTTACAATGTTCATGTATAAATGTTACAAACAATAAAGCAGTAGGCCTACATCTACGTAAATGTCAAGACAGCCAAAGAAAATCCCCACAAAGTAGGCCTAAACTACTTGTTACCCCTTTGATTGATTGACCAATGGCTTAGCTATAGTGATTTTTCAACTACTTTTTTTTAATTGAGACATAAATACAAAATAACAGTTAATGTGATTAATAATTTATTAAATAAAAAATTCAACTGAGCTTTCTATTTGAAAGGATGAAAGTTTAAACACAGTGAACATCTTTTATTTTGCAAAATGCACCCTGAAACAGTCACCTTTCACTTTAAGAGTAGTGACCCATAACAAATATTTATTTAATCAGACTAATTTAGGTCTCACTTATACTTACTGATACATTTGTTAACATGATTATGTTAATTTACTCAAGAAAAACTATGGAGGATGTCAACTTGTGTTTTAAAGTTAAACAAATGTCTTATCTTTTGCTCTTGTTTTGAAAATTCATTTTTTAAATGTATTGTCATGTAACACACAATGATATTTAGTAAAATAAATATTAATTTACCATATCACAAATTTCGATTGTTTACTTAATTAAATATTAGTTTACACACATGTCATGTCAGAAACTCAATTTTTTTACACCCTGGAATGCAGAAATCATTAAGTAATGTACATTATTACACAAAATTTCTAGTACGTCCATCTCATCACGCTCTGATAATGAACAAGTTATTTCTTTCCTGAATGTTTATAAGTATTTTGTTAAATCAAGAACAGATAAAATAAAATCCTAGACCTCATATTTTACAGGTGCTTTTTTAAACAGATCACACAAATGTTATTAAAAAAGTAACATTTACATCAATATGGCAATACTTGACATCTGCTATGTTACCATATGAAGAAAATCCTTAAACTAAGTTCTAAAAATATATTTTAGTTTTAAAAAAACAATTAAATGCCTATTTTGAAGTAACTATCAATTTTAATAATCAAATGCCAGTAATTCTTATATGTAATCTAGATTCTTGAATATCAGTTTTGTTTGTAGCTCTGGGGAAAATTCTAAGCTACACAAGCTCTAATTAGACCTTGTTTGGTAATAAATACTGTCAATTATGAAACAACTGTGTGGAAATTTGTTTAGATGATCTTGTGATACAAAAACAGCAAGTCAAACTTTGATAACAAAAAAATATTTGTGCTTTTACTATAAAGAATTTGCCTTTTCCCGTTAATACAGAATGCTTAACTTTGATATTGTGGAGAACCTGCAATAATTGGCTTCTATAAGAATCAAATATTTTTCAATCAAAATGTTTTGCAAATTTCACAAAAATATATACTATCTTACTGCTTGCCTGTCTAATCTTGAAACCTATCGAAAATCTATACACCCACAGCTTGGCACAAGGACCATATATTTGGCAAAGCTGCACCACAAGACAGATATCAATTAATGGCCATACACACAAAAGCTTACTGAAAGAGGGTAAATTATAAGAATCGCACCTGCGTCACCCACAACTCGTAGATACTGTTTGGGATACTTGTATTAACAGAATCGATATTTATTAAGTAACCATTTTCTTTTATTTGCAATGAAAAGCACAAAAGAATGAAATGGATGGCCGACAAAGGAAGTTAAACCAAAACGGAGAATATTTTCTAGTCAATTTCAAACTGCAATATTGTATTAAATATAAATTTATTCACAAAATATTACCATCTTCAGTGACAGCAAATGAAACACAATTCCCACATGAAATAGCACTGCACTTCTCGTTTTCTAGTGTTGAAACAACAGTTGGAACAGATTTTTCTTCACAATCTTCACCCAATCCTAACCTTCCATAGTCTTTACGACCAAGAGAATATACTAAACCTGTCAAATAAAAGTACATGGCATATTAAAAAGTGCAGCTAAAAACTGAAGAGATTAGAAAAATATAGGTTACATATTGAGTTACGAACAGAATATATATTGAAGCGATCAATTAGTTATTTACATATCTAAATAGGGAGAAAGGAGAACTAATTTCAATAGCGATAGGAAAGTAATCATTGAACATCAAATAAGAAATTCTCACAATACACATAAGAACATGAACAGACCAAAATGATATTGAAAAGTGCAGCTGAAAACTGAAAAGATTGGAAAATTGTAGGCTCTACATATTGAATTGCAAACAGAATATATATTGAAGCAATTAATGAGTTATTTATGTATCTAAATAGGGAGAATAGAACTAATTTCAATAGTAATAGGAAAACAATCATTAAACATCAAATAAGAAATTCTCACAATACACATAAGAACATGAAAACAATAATATTTAAATGAATTGAAAAAAAGGAGGGAAAAAATATTTTAATCAGGTTCTACTAAAGATTCCATTTCTCCAAATTTCAAAATTGTTTTGATAAATCAAGCACTTTGAAAGACAGAGGTTAGAAAATATCCAAATTTTGATATACTCGTAAGATATTGCCTTATTAGTATAAATAGGTGGGGAATAAAAGGATAACTTTTTCTTTGTGTTATTTTCACTTGTTTCAAAGGAACATTAAATATAATCATCCAAGTCAAGTTTTGTCTTGAAAATAACAGGGGTAGGGCAAAAATGAGCAACTAATGAAATTCAATAGGTCTAATTGATAGTTGAATGGTTTCCTACTAATTGGAGTCTTAACTAGTCTTATAAAAGTCATTTCTGGCTTGAGAATACCACTCAGAACTACCTGAATGATTGAAGGTTAATTCAGCATTTGTGCTGAATATCAACCAACGACAGAACTGTTATTTACTTTTCATACCTTATTTAAATATGCTTATAATCAATAAAAGCATCGATATGCATGCCTGATACCTCCAAATGGAACACAATTAGTCACAAAATATAAATAAGCATTTTGTGTAATTCTTAAGGAGGTTAATTCTAATTTCCAAATCAGTGAGCAGCAAAAAGACCCCAGCCAAGTTACCACAATTGGCTTCTGGACATCCACTTCAATTGCATTCGATTTACATGAAAGTTGTTTTGGTTTATTTTAAACATCTAAACCTATTTATCCATTCATATTTTTTTAGTGCAGACTTTTTCATTGACTTTTGTTTTCAGATGAATAAAGAATTTCATGCATGCGAAGAGATCTTTCAAGTATTTAACATTATTTTGCATCACCATAGATCAAATCATGTACATTTAAATGAACTGCCAAAATTAGTAGTATTGGTTTATTTCTATGCCATTACATAAATAATGTTGATTACTAAATTATGTATATATATATACATACATACACATCTGCTTTTGAGACATTTTAATTGCAATCAATAGTTACAAGATTGGTAATCAATTAATTTCTAGATTTAAATGCATTATATACTCTTTTAAAATATGAAAAACAATTGGCAATAGGAAAAAAAAGAAAGAAGACTTTCTGGCTTCCTAGATGAAAATCAAATGGTAGTCAGCGACAGAAAAACTTATTTTATAGAAATTAGTTAAATAGGAATTCAATTTCAAATCAAGTATCCAACACATTTTAAGTTACTGCAAAAATATTCCTTAGATAGAAGTTTGTGCTATATTAAGTAATAAGGAAATTTAAATGACAAGACTCTTTACAAATAAGTTTTGGAGCAAAATCATAGTAATTTTACTTACTGTCACTGTCTAAGGCAACTGTGTGGTGCTGTCCCCCAGTTATTTGAAGCCATGTTCTATTACTAAAAGATAAAATTTGTTTTGGAAAGAACATAACTCTTTCATTTTCATAACCTGAAAGAAAAAATTGGATTCAAGTCATTCCTGCAAACTTTAAACTGTGCCAAAAAAGTATAATTTTCTTAATTCAATCATAATCAAAAATGGAAGCAATAGACAGCAGAGAAATCATTAACAAGACTAAACGTACCTAAATGGTTATAGTTATTTAAACCAAATGCATAAATTGCATTTGTTTCTTGTGCCTTTAAAAATGTAGTGTAGGATCCACACCAAATATCTTCGACAAGAATAGGTTTGCTTCTGCTAGTGGTGACAACTACAGCAGGTTCAAGTAAAGCAGCTATAAGAGAATATTATTTTAGAAATACCTTAATACACACTACAACTATCTCTTTCTCTCTGAGAAACATTAATTCATTTATGGATATAGAATTCAAGTTTTGTAAGAAAAATTATGATCATCACATGCAGTAACCTCAGTTAATATTGCAAATTTTTTCTTCAAAGAATTATCCTAAATTAAATTTTTACACATTCAAACAAAACATTTTATAAACAATAAAATACATTTAAATGAGCTATTCATCCTAGCATTGTATAACTAACCAATTTTTGTTGCATTAAAATACTTAAATTACTTTTAAGCTGATTTTGTTTCTTAAAATTCTATATCCAAATTTAATGATTAATTTAACTAAATGCCTGCAAAAAATTCTCAAAACAAAAATAAGTAAGTGCCAAATTGTGGATTATGCAAGCCTCCTCTGTGTTACAATTATTTGCTTGGTGCCAACTGCAGTCAATTTGGCAATATTTTGCAAACAATTGCACCAAATATACATGAAAATGAGCAATTGGAACTTTTCTTGAATGTACATTGGTAGGGTTTTTTTCAAATGGGTGCACCAAGGAACGTTTTAACGATAATTAAGAAACCTCTGTCTCTGATGCTTTTCTTTCACAACTACGCCATTACTTCAAAATTGACTTAAATCATTTGAAAATTTTCTTTCTGAAAAAATATCCCGAAAACATTTCTGCTTGGAAGACAGGAAAAGTAATCGTTTTTATGAAGACTTCTGGAAAAGTTGTCAGGTATGCTTGAAGTTCAGATTCTGCAATATGGGTCATATGCTCAGGGAAAGCTAACTTCGGGTTCAGAGAGTGAATGCTTGAACATTTTCAGTGACATAAAATTAGTAATTGGGCTGCCAGGTAATACAACACACATATATGCCTTTGCACTTACAGCGTCCTTTTCGACCCCCATCACGACAAACACGCTCCGATAGACGACCCAGCTGTCCATTTTCACCACATCCTACAGTGTAGACCATTCCTTCACTTGACAAGCATGCAAGATGTTCTGTTCCAGATGATATCTTTACGATTGTAACATCATTTAATATTCTGATGGGCTTAACTTGCTTCGAACCTTCCGTAGTTAATCCCATTGGTCCATCTCCACTCTGCAAAAAGAAAATAAGCATTAAATATAATTTTATTATTTAACAAAATAAATATTGAGCAAGAGTATTTATGGCTCAAAGGCCATATTTGGTCAAGCCGTTCCAATATGTGACCATATCTGCAGAAGGCTGACAACATCAAGTAATGGACATACACACGTGGAATCAAACCTGCCCCAACTACAACCTGCAGGTTACTAGAGACAGCATATTGCGCAAATTGGTTGTTTTAAGTTTTATGGTAAAAAGACTATTTGGCCAAACGCAATCGAATAACTTTACTATTTGTTATTGGCTTAACATAAAACAGATACAATCAAGTAATCAGTGAGGAAGGTGAAAAGCAAAATGTAGAAGGGGAGGGGGGAGGACACATCACTAGGGGCACTAGTGGGTAGTGTAACGTACACTTCCGGAATATCTTTTAAATGTTATGATAGTATTTCTTTTTACTTATTCCAAGATATTGTGATACTTCCTGTGTTTATTTATACTTCTTAATACTCTTGGAAAGGATATCTTTTCTTTTGACATATTTATGTGAGCTTAAATGGTTTTCCCGGAAGTTCATTTTTTCTTTTACGTATAACGTTGGTGAAAAGATATTTTTTGTAACGGCTTTTTAGTCCATTGGATGATTCTTTGAAGTGCGGACACGGTGCTGTGTTAGAGTATGATGAGATGTAGTTGTAAGGGTAACATTGAAACCAATATCTAAATAAATGTTTTTTTTAATTCTTTTAAAAAAGGCTATTTCTTTTATCACGACGTTACAGTAGTTATGCGAATGTTTACTTAACACATTCGCTGCGGTCACATAGAAATGAGTTTTTCCCAGAAGCCGATGTACTTTTTGTAACAAATATGATTGAAATACCAGAATCGAAAGCTCGGCCAACAAATAAATTAAACCTATAAATTCGAAACCATATACCTTTACAACTAGCTTCTAACCTTAACTCCACGCCAATAGCTAACATATAATGCCAAATGAAGCGGGGAATAAATGTTGAGGTGCAGCTCTTTCAGCGCGAATGCGTGACAGGCTACCGAGACATCACTCGACACCATGCGCTGCCGTGAGATCGGTAGGGAACATGTTAACCACCCAAAACGGCTTTACATCCAGACACCCACTCGCCGGCCCAAAACTCATCAGCGTATATCGTTGTTTTATTATAAGTAATTTTCCTCATTGCTTTACATTTCTGCAAAATTTCACCAAAAGAATATAGATAGTATTCTTATGAATACAAAAATATGTTCTTTTTAATCCTTCTTTTCTTTGCGAGATTAAAAGATGTTGTGTAATGGTCGCTGAACATCAGCAAACACCATGTCCAATTCTACAATTGACTTATACGCTGAAAAGAGCCCTTTCCATACAACCCCCTCATCAAAACAAGTGAGAGGCTTCTGTACGGTGTACTGACTGGTGTACGGTCTTCTGACGATGACTAAAAAGGGGAAAGAAATAGTTAGCTATAATACTACTGATACTCGGGCATTTTGGGTTTCTGAGGACGTGATCTTTAGATCCGTATGGCTGTTAGAGGTTTCAAGAATATAAACTCTGAGGGGTTGTTTTGAGAAAGATAAAAAATTGAAAATGTAAGTCTTAATAATTCTATTGATTACATTTATCCTAGATTGAGTAGATACACAATTCACTTGTAATGCTCTGTTTACTGGTCACTTTAAAAATCCAGTAAATTAAATTACAACGTTATGGTTGGTTGTATGACACAAGTGCCAAATTTGACCAAGTTGTGCCTTATACAAGAGACAACTTCCAAGTAAAAAATGTCATGAAAGGGGAAAAAGGGATTCAAGAATAGAATAACGAGATGAAAGAAAAAGAATAATTGGGTATCCCTGGTGTGTGACACCTGTGCTCAAAGAAGACAGTAAACCATGGGAAGAGAAAAGATCACTGGAGTACCTAGATTCTGTGAGCCCATACACAGAGATGTTCTGAGGGTCCATATAAGATAAAATTTTAACATTTAAAAGTAAAAACTTGTTTTTATAACAATTCTATACCTGGTGTGGTCTAGTACTTCCAGTATACAAACCCTGAATTCGGTATTTTAAGGTTTTGACATTCTTAAATAACTATTATGGAATGCAAAGTATAAATTTGTGAGTATACTTGGAACTGGTAGAAAAGGACTTACTCGAAAGTTCCCCCACAAATAAACTTGTCCAGATTCTGTCAATGCAGCAGAGTGTGAATCTCCAGCAGATATCTGTACAACTCGCTCACGTATCTCCACCTTACGAGGTGCGAATTCTGACCCTTCATCGGTTGTTATTCGTCCTAAAGCCCCTTCATCATTGCAACCAAATGTTATTACCTGCAAAATAGTCAAAAAATACCCTATTTATTATATTTATTCTGTGTACTGGCAATGAGATTTTTTAATATCTATGAATTATTCGTAGGAGTGACATTTTGGTGACAAGATATTGTCTGCTTAAAGCAGAAACTCATTTACTAATGAAAACTTTTTACGATGCAGTTGTTTAAAGACTGAGGTCAACTAAGACTCAAGGTCAAAAAATAAGTTATAAACATTGTGAGTCATATCTTTCAAGCAGATTACGAAACGACACCATATTCGCATCATGGAAATAAGCATTTAATGTCTCTTAAAACATGTAAGATATTAAGTTTCTACTCTAAGCTGATGGTATCACATCTTCTAAACAAAAAGTGACATAACTCAAAATGAAATTTTAGTCTTTTTAAAATAGGCATTTAATTAATTACACTCTCCAGCAAACCATAGAAATCAAGCCACAATCTTTCAGTATGAAAAAAACCATAGTACATAAATTTCAAATTAAGAAGTAAATTATGTTTTATTTTCAAAGTTCTGTTGGCTCTCATAAAAATATCTTTTTTGAGATATATCACTCTTCCTAAAGTGTTATCATATTGCTAAGACTCAATGTACAATTGTAGCACGCAATATATACTTTAAAATATATATATATTTTGTAAGTAAAATTACTATAAATAAATAGGTTCACAAACACATCAAATATGCACATTTTGTGTTAATTTAGATAACTGATATTTATTTCGTTAATAAAAGAGAAAATTTTAATATTTAGGTCATATTTTTTAAATTTATACTGTCCACTTGCATATGATTACGATTCGAAACCACTTCACTTCACAATTTAGGAGCATTGTTTGGAAATAAAGATCCAGTACTTTCAACTATGGAAATATTACCTTCAAATCAAATCTTAATAACCACTATTTTAAATACATCCAAATCTTGTTCTATTGTGCATTATAAAGGGATAAAATAAGAATACACAGATGAAAGAGTTAATATTACAAGCTCACCTCCCCACTTTCTGTCAGACAAACAGAATGCATTCCACCTGCTGCAACGTCTATCACAGAGTAGGGTAATTCAAGCATTGCTGGTCTCTTTTTAACTTCAACATCCTCTCCTAATCCAAGTTGGCCCACATCATTTTCACCGATTACAAACACTTTACCAGAGATTGTCTTTAAAGTAGGAATGTTCAAAGAAACTGTAAGTAAATAAATCTTGCATTTGTCAAAATTATATATAAATATAGTGTAGGAACTGGACTTTGTTGGACCATGCATTGGTAATGGTAATTTTTAGTTAACGTCATACTAGAGCAACACAACGGCTCTTTTGCCGACGGTCCGGGATCAGTCCCTTAAGAGAAAGATAAGATTACAACACCTCATAATTTTGAACCACGGTCAGATGACGAAGCAACACCTGAGCTGGCACCCCACTCTCCAAACTTCCACACCAACCCAACGTGAGGACTTTCGGCCATGACAGATTTAAGGTGCACCAGCCGCCTCTACACCATACGCTTACAAAATATCCATGCCCGGACCCGGATTCGAACCAGGAACCTTCCGATCTAGAGGTCAACACCTTAACCACTATAGCGGTTAGTCGGCAGAAAATGCATTGGACCTGGACCACAAGTTGCATTGCTGGCCTTACAATGATGAGATGCTGTGGTCACAAAAACTATGGCATCAGGTTTTGGGGTGTTCGGCAATTAATACGTCACTTTGTTCTTTATCCGAATTACAATTTCGGCGAATATGATTTATCCAATTCTCAAAAGTACTTGTAATTGCTCATCTCTAAACAGAACAAACGATAGTAGTTGTTGTTGTTTTTAATAAAATTTCAAAAGTTCCCAGATTTTTTGTGAAATTATTCTGATATTTCCATAATTAAAAAGTTCCATGAGAATTCCTCGATTTCCCGGTTCTGTTACCACCCTGGTAAACATATTAAATTGTAAATAGCATATTGATATTCAGAAACGAGAAACCTTTTCTAATGAGTGCATACCAAACAAGCATCATCCTTGGTAAAAAAGGAAAGAACTGTCATATCACACACCTTAAAGCAATACTGCAATGAAAGAATTTTTATTTCATAAAATTAAATAATAAAAGCAATTGCTATCCATTTATAATTAGACAACAATCAAAAGCAGCTCTAATGTTTTCTGAAAAGCAGTAAAAAGGAGGAAATAAAGTATTAAAGTAAAGATTTTATCTATTTCAATAGTCTCTATTTTAAACATTATACGGGGCTTTCATAAATAATTGAAAAACCCAGTTTATTGGTTTTATCACTTAAGTAGGGTTTCCACTCTTCAAGCTAAAAATAAATAAATTTGGATCTTTTTCAAGGCTATCATTCATTTTTTGAGGATACAACTCAAAGATTGAAATAGATCAACTCATAAGGGCACATGTGAAAAAGTTAACAAATTTTGCAAACCTACAATAACATTTTACCTTGTAGGAGTATCATTGATTTTAGTTTTTGAAGGGAGGTGAAATACAATGCAGTTTTCTTGTAAAACTTACTGCTTTTTTTAAAGTTTGTGGGTACCATGTAGGAGTTAGAAACTAATAAATTTAAATGGTTGAAGTTATCATTATACAAATTACTTCTTACTCATTAACATGATGGAAAAAATTTCATCACACCCCATAAGATAAGAATTTGAAAAATATTGTACCTTTCTGTTGTTTGGTTTTTGTTTTGACTACAGCAACTTTCTTTCCTCGAGCCGATTTTGGTTTTATTTCAGACTTGGTGGTTTCTACAGCCTTCTTCCTGCGGGATTTACTTGACTGTGGGACAGGCTCTGCCACATCTTCTGCCTCAGCTTTATCTATTGTGTCCATGTCTGTTTCATCTTCCTCTGACATTTTTCGTTCTTTGGGTTTCACAGCCACTGCAACTTCAGGCGCTTTTCTTTTACGAGATCTGCTTGTTTGTGGAGCAGCTTCTTCCTCGATTTCTGCTGGAGGCTGCTCATCTTCTTCCATTTTGTTTTGAGTTTCTAGAAGAGTTTTTAAATAACATTTCAACTGTTGAGCATGTAATGTATGGTAAAAAGGAGACAATCCACAGGAAATCTATTCAATAAAAATTTGAAAATTTTGTACATTTTTATGATGCAATACTGTAAGCAAAAAAATATTTTTATATTTTATCAGCAAATGAAGGTTTCAAAGTAAAAACTGGCAAAATTCCAATGATAAATATGTAACATACATTTGACAAAACATTGATTACTTACTTGGACTACATAATTATTTAATGCCCCATCCAACAAATGTTTCTCAGTAATAATTTTTTTAAGAGTGTCAGTTAAGCAATAACTTTAAGAGCGTTGCTAAGCAATAGCTTTAAAGAACCTTACTCAAGCAATAACTTTAAGAACGTTGCTAAGCAATAGCTTTAAAGAACCTTACTCAAGCAATAACTTGAAATTGTAACACTTTGAATTCGTCTTAAAATCAACAAGCATATTCAAAAGAAAAAAATATTCATTGGGAAAATCAAAACATGAATTTCATAAATTATAATTTAACACCAAATTAGGGTTCAAGAGTATAGGAACTAAAATATAAAAATATTTATCAATTGCAGTACAAAATGAAGAAATTCTTGAACCAAAGCTCATGCGATCAACATTTTTTTAAATAAAAAATCAGACAAAATCAGGACACACACAGCTTCAGTATGTACGAATCTTATTCTTGCAAATTTCAAGAAATTCTGTTTCTTCAAAGGAAATTGAATGATATTTTAGAATAATTGGTGTCAAAAATATTGTCACGTAAATTTAAGTTAGAATAAAAAATAAAACATGATTTTTAAAATGTTATTTAATTTTGAATTAATGAATGAATTTTTTAATTTCTAAAATGTTGACTTTTAAGGTTTAATTACTGTGTAACATAGTGAGAAACTCGGTTATGCTTGATCTTTAGGATCACTTGCAGGGCAGGTGTCTACTCCATTGTGTCACACATCGGAAAGCTGAATATATTCTGATTGGTTAAGCGTTTGGCCATGCGCTTTACAATAACTTAAGAACAGGTGAAATAGAGTGTCCTCTGCAGGTGGTTATGGTCCAGATAATCACCGATTGTTTTCAACTTTTACTGTGAGGTTATTATTAGACTGTGGCAGAGTACATTAAAGACAGTAGCAGCAGGTGAGGCTTGTTCAACTTGCTGGATTGGGAGAATACATATTTTTATGTATTGCTATACTGATGTTAATGTGATGATGTAAATACTGTATATTTTTCATAATGTTCTTGCAATGATAAGAATTTAAATATCTTAGCTATAAATTGTCTTCTAATGTACGATTCATACTGTTTTCACGCTACCATTTAGGGGGGACACCACAATCACTTGAATTTGTTAGATGTTAGACATGCAATTTACAACGCAGTTTGTAAAGCATAAAATGAATTACACATTAACACATGAAGGACTCTGGAAATGCAGCAAAATCTATTCTTCACTTGCTAAAATATAAGATTTCTTAAGGCAATTTGATTAAAAAATACTGTCAACTTGGTATCCATGACACCAGTAGAAGTGACTCATTCCATTACTTTTCATAAGTAAAACAAGAAAATCTAATTTTGAAATTCAATAGAATTTCTTCAACCCCATGAAGTAAATATTTCCAATGATGCATCAGAACTTACATATTCCATAGCCAGTTGGAAGGTATACAAAAAATATGTAGCCAAAAAGATGTGGCATTTTAAATAGTCAACTTTCATTTATGCATAAAAAAGAAATCCAGTCTTGTATTAAAAGAATAATAAGCACAAATTTGCTATTAAAATAATTTTTTCGATGTATAAATATAATTCTTTAACCTAATGAACTGAATAAAAGACAGGCTGAAAAATGTATGCAAAATTGCAGCAGAGCATACAAGTTTTAAAAACATTTTATCCCTTATATTTTTAACACATCAAATTAAAAATTACCTTTTTGTCGCTTTCCTTTTGTTTTACTCAGGGGCGGAGCTGATTTTTCCTTCTCAGTAACCTCTTCATGACTCTCAACTTTTACAGCCTCGGCTGCATTTTTCTTCTTAGATTTAACTGGTTGCTTAACAGTTTCAGAAGGTGGCTCAGAGGATTCAGCCTCATTTTGCCCTCCATTTAGCTCTGAACTTTTTGTCTGTTCTAAGTCCATTTCCTCTCTTTCTACGTGACTGTTAGATGCTCCAGCCTTAGCATCCATTTGTTTAGAATTCAGAGCTGCTTCTAAATCACCGTTGCTTACTGCAGCTGCTTCAACAGTCTGTTTGGAATTTTTTTTAGACAAAGTCGCAGATTTTTGACTAGGCGCTTTCGTTTTAGACTTCTGTATGCCTTTTTGGACCATACTGCTCTAACTTTTAAAAACTAAAAGTTGAAGAATTGGCTGAAACTGAAAATACCTAAATTAGAGCACAAACCTTAACTTTGCCAAGGCAATGGAAAATAAAATCAAATTTATAATTTAAATACAGTAGACTCGCCTTATAGTGACCTTTAATTTTACAACCTATTGCAGCCCAACATATCAAAAGGGCCTTATCAGTTCTCGAGTAGACATAATTTTGAATCAATGTGAATTCATCACTTCAATTATAGGTGTAATGTTATTTGCTATCAATACAAAGACCACAATACTTGTCAGAAGACTTCAGTAGTTCACAAGAAAATAAAGTTATACTCTTAGAAATTTGGAAAATGTAAATTTTTTTTTCATCCAGTAATTTATTCTTAAGGTGAATACTATTGTTAAAAACATCGGGCCAAAACTTTCATGGCCAAGAAACATTTAGAAAATGGCATCTTTGAACGCTACAGAATTTAAAGCGAACAATCAAACCAATATTCTCCAAAAAAGCTACACCTTAACTTTGGATGCGGCTTTCCTTAACTCCAGCATTGATGGATTACTTGCCTATATCGGATATTGTCCACACATGGGCCCTGGTAGTCCACAGAACATTTTACTTTGATAATTTCTTTCATACCTGGTATATATTTTTTATTTGTTTCGTTATAAATGAGGGATTTCTCAAACTAAAAAAGTTTTTTAATTACAGGATGATATCATTGATATTTCTTTGAAACTGTTGAATGTAGGGTAACAACTACCTTAAATAAAACATTTACTCCATGGTTGCCATAATGCAAGTCCACTAGAATAGCATACCTGCCAACATCTGTCATGACTGCGGCTGCAGCATCATATGCTGCAGACCATTATTCAGAATTAAAAATACATTAATATGTAATTTAAAAAAAAAAAAGAAAAAAAGAAAAAAGGCTGAAGTATACTTTTTCAAGTAAAAATGTAACCACGGGATATTTTTCTTCCAAAAAGTGATGAAATTTGGAAAATTGCGTTTTTTAAGAAAATATTTCGCAGTAAAAACCTTTTTTTTTATAGTTTACAAAAATGATTATTGGGATAAAAAATATAAGTTAATAAAGTTTAAAGTCTAATCACACTAAATTTAATAATCAAAATTTTCTTTTAATAAGTATTGAGGTTCTTTACTATTGTAAATTCTTTCAAAGAATTAAGGAAAATTCTTTCAAAGAATTAAGGAGCATCAAATTTAGTCCGCATTCACATCTTGTAATAGATATCAATATAATATATGTTTTTCATTGGAGAAACCAGTATTATTTTGAAGAGTGTATCAGTGTTTCCTTCAGTATTAACAGCCTAACTCTTCGTTTTCCCCAACATCGCTATTTTCAAAATATTAAGACGATCACTAAAGTAAAATTGCTCATTACTGTAATGAATCAGTAATTTTATTTTGACACAATTTAAAAATTCATTTTGGCTGTATGAAATTCAAGTTCTGGATTTTAATGACTTGGTCATTCAACCAATAAAATTTAAAATACCTTTAAATGAATTTAAATAGCCCTTTTTACTTTCTTCAGAAATAAGGATAGGTGACAAAGTTTTATACATTCTACTATAGTAAGATTATAAAACAGGAAAAAAGAAATTGCTCTAAGATAATTTATTGAAATTGCAAATACAGTAAAGCCTTAATAAGTCATGACTCAGGGATTGAGAAAAATTGATGACGTAAGGAGAGTAACAGAATATACTGTATGCATTACTGAAACGATCATGTTTTAAATTTATCAGAATTCATAACAGTAGTGTAAATTGACGAAAGTTATATTGCGTTTTATTTGAATGCAACCATACATATGTATATTTTATGTTGCCAGCATGGTTGTTTGAGAACAAACTGTAGTATGGTTTTCAATATCAATGTATGCATTTGTCAGAGAAATATAGTACATGGACTTTCATCAGATTTCTAATAAATTCAATTAAGAACCTTGGTCAGTCTTCATTTTTGACTCGATACTTCAAACCCTGCATGTTTGTAGACCTTTCCAAAGTGATGATTTGTCTGCAATATTTAAAAATGCAATGAGAATAGGATTTAATTGCATTTCAGTCTGAGTTAGATGGGACTGAAAAAAATTGATGGCTTACAGAGGTTTTATTGAATATACAAAACGCTAAGGAAATTCCCTTCCTGAATTATAAAAAATAATATCTGAACAAAAATGCTTTGCATTAAAATCATATCACTTGTTTGACTCGTTACTTTGTTTTAAAAATTAAAAAATAGTTTTATAATTATTTTCATAGAAAAAGTATGAAGTATGTAAAATCATGGAATGTTTATAAAGCAATAATTAAGCAGCGTAGCAAATATTTCTTTCAATTTTAAGATGTGATGTGGCTTGGGTAGGAAGGCAGATGGCCCTGGGGAAGTCCATTCCAACAAATGTGTCAAGCTTACAGGGGAAAGGGCTGCCTTATGCAAAATCATATATAGCTATTTAATTCATTTCTCCAATTAGTAATTATAGCTATCGCTTCCAGCATCCACCAAAAAACACGCTATCATAATAAATCTGTGCTAAAGATGCCAATCACAGGAACACTTGTTTAAAACAATGCAACTCAAAATGCCCCAAAATTCTTATTTCTCAGAAGGAAGACAGCTAATTTGTCATCATTTGTGAAAGATAATTTTTTTAAGTACAGTTCAAAGCAAGAAACATGCTTTTTAATAATGTATAAAAATACTTACAAATCAAAATCACTTCACACTGGACAGAAAATGCAACAAAACAGGTTCTGAAAAAAAAAAAAAAACTTTTTATTATTTAAAAATTGTTAATGTTAGAAATATAATTACTACTAAGGAGGAGAGTGATGTACCTTGGATTAATTTTCATTACATAATTTATTTAAAAAACTCAAGAGAAAATTTTGCTCACTCTTTTCAACATTATGTCTCAAAAAACGTGATTTTTCAAGAGTGATTTTAAAGTTTAAAAGTAGAATAAAATGTACTAAAAATAAATATTACTTCGGCTCTTAAGAGGCTAAATATTGAGCAGTGAGATATGACGATATTGCAAGGATATACTACTCTTTTAGGGCATTTTGAAAGCAGGCATAGCTAAAAATCGCCAATTTTTGAGATATGTTGCTGAAAGGAGCGAGCGATTTGTCACAAATACATTTTACTCTTATATATCAATATAAACTTTATCATGAAGTATATTGGTATGCACTTTAATCTGTTACTTGATTGAATAAATATATTCATCTTCATAAAACCAGATTGTTAACTGGCACACAATCTCTAATATTATAAAAGGAAGTGTTTGTTTGTTTGGGGCTGCAAAATCCTGATTCTATGGCACTTACAGCAATGAGATTTAGCACACAGGTAGCCCAAATTATTTACAATTTTTGGGTCACGGCGAATTTTAAAAATTAATCTACAAGATTTTAAAATGAATTTAATATTCTCCATCGCTTTTTCAAACGCAGAGAACTTTTCTACCTGTGTGACCTTGGGCTATGGAAACATGCCAAGTTTATTTCAAGCGCAGAACGCTAAGAAAATATTTATTTTTTTCATTTCCGCTTTGATTTTGCATGGACAAATAAATTTCCAGCCAGACGATAAATCTTTTAACTGAAGTCAGTTCTTTTTTGCTATCTCCTAGACCATTAAAGATAGAGTAAAAATTTCAATGAATTTGAAATCTGCGAAAAATTTCAGTTTAGAGTGATTTTCTTTTAATAAATCATTTTTAAATTGAATATATCTTCAACGGATTTGAAATCTATGGAAAATTTTACACCAGATTAATACCTTACATTACAGGCAACGCCGGGCTAGTAGAAAATATATTACAGTAGTGCAACGTTAATGTTGTACCTGGGACTAGTTATTCAAATATTCATCCTCATAAAACATGTTAAACACTTTTAAAGCACATTAACCATAAAAAAATAGTTGAAGTATGAATTATATGGAAATTAATGTACTTGATTAAAATACTATTTTTGTATTGTAATTTCAGGGTCGGTTGGGTTACAGGAAACAAACCATTTCTTTTGGTCTTTTAGTTATCATTTTTCGTCTTGTATTTAGTTTTTATATAATTGATAATTACATAGTTAGTCAATTCTCACTGCCAGCACAAGTAAATTAAGAAATTGTTGAGAACTATTAGGTCTGATCGATATTCTAATCAGATGTTATAAAACTTAAATGGGAGAAATGGCTTCACATAAGAGCATGAAACAAAACCAGTTTCCAAAACTTTGTTTAGCTAAGCTCAATTTATATCAGGGCATGCCAATTAAAATCAATTTGATTCAACTCAAGTGATTTGTATTGAAAAAACCATGATTGAAGTCAATCTTTAAATTTTCTTTTATATTATATTAATTAAAGTTTAAGAATTATATTAGATGAAATAACCAAGGACAGAATAAATATTACGTGCAGTGTTAACAAGTTTTCTTTTACTCTATCACCCAAAAAGTGCTTTTTTGAAACTGAAAATAACTTACTTCCCTACTTTGAAAACTCTAGACATACTATTGATGCTACTAGACATACTATTGATACTACTAGACATACCAAGTATAAACACAATACTTACTTCACATATAATCAAACATGATATTGACCATCAAAAATAAATATACCCAGGTAGTGTCATAACTAGGCAGGTGCAACCGCACCTGGAAGGGGGCCAAAAAGAGAGAGAGAGCCAAAAGAGCAGAGTTAAGATAATGGAAATAGATGAAACACCAGGTGAAGGAAGTAACTTGACACCCAAAGAAATATTTAAAATACAAATTTAGTGTTCTTGACACACTATTGTCTCAAATAGATTGGTGTTATCAAAAAATTAAAACTATCTGTAATGATTTTTGCTTTATTTATGTCTTGTCTTTACAATGCACGAGTGTTGCCGATTAAAAAAAAATTAGCTGCAAATCTCGCTAATAAACATAAAAGACTTTAACAGAAGGGTTGCTAGAGTAATTGCAGCACATGGGGTCCACCCCCTAAAAGCATGTATTATTTCCTTAAAACCATCACATCTTGCTGTCTGGTCCATTATTGTAGGGTAGTGTATAACAAAAATGTTTTTAAAAAATACAAATTTACACTTGAAATTGAAGGTTTTAAGTAACGACTCGTATACAAAACATAGAAACTGCATCTTAGCTTAATATTATACAGGCTCTTCATGATATTGGTTTAATCGAGTCTCGCCCAAATATCAATGCTGTTCTTTGAATATTTCTAACTTGTCCCGTTTCTATTGCTTCGTGCAAGAGAAGTTCTAGTAAATTGAAATTAATACAAAATTATTAAAGATCAACCATCGGACAAGAACGATTACCCAATCGTTCTATTATTTCGATATAATACAATCATTAAAAATATTAATTATGATGTAATTAATGAATTTGCTGAAAGAAAAGTCAGAAAAGTGCAATTAAACTAAATCTTATTTAATTAAGGGGCCTAAATACACATTCTTGCACAGGAATGACTAGTTACAGCACTGTTATTTTACATCACTGATCACACCTCTGATCAATTTTAAATATAACATTAATACTCAGATAATACATATTTCCTTTAGTGAATTTGCTAAAAATATTAAAGCAAAAAACTTTTTTCTATCTACCGACCCTAATATTTGTGCTCATGTTACAGGAAACAAACCATTTTTTTTTCTGACTTAAACAACTGTCAAAAACTTGAACAAGTAACCATTTTTGTGATTAACTTACATCTAACGAATACAAGTTATGCTTTAACACTTTCCTACATATGAAAAGAAAACTATATTTCTGGAAAATGTGCATTTATTACATTATCTTAAGTGGAACTTAATTTTTAATAGAAAGGTACACAAAAAATATAACCACTTTTACTTATTAACAAATAAAGCATATACGTACCTATAAATTTTACTTCAATCCAGGCAGATAAACAGTAGATTCTGAAATAAAAAACAATGTAAAATTGCAATGCTCTGTAAATCAAGTTTTGTAATAAAGCTTTATTAGCCTACGCCTTTAAGTGGATTAAAAAACTTTGAACAGTGTTCGGATAAAATAACCCAATCATATCAAAAGCCTATTAAACCACTTAGTTATTGGGCCAACTAAAAATTTTACAAGCTGCTATACACAGAATCACACAGTATTAATAGAAGGTACTTGAAACTTGTATCTTCACACTGATGTGTTCTTAAGTTTTACCGTGTTGCTTAAATACGAAAAACGTAGCCCAGGGCTCCTAACATATTTCAAGGTCCAAAAAGGTGACAAATTAAACCAAACAGGTGACAAAAGTGACAAATTAAACCAAAAAGGTGACAAAAAGTGACTAATCAAGTAGAAAAAGGTGACAAAAAGTGACTGATCAAGTAGAAAAAGGTGACAAAAAGTGACTAATCGAGCAAAAAAAAGTAACAAATAACAATAATGCTAAACATATTCTAGTATAAAGATAAAAAATAAAAAGATACTCCCAAGCTACCCCTATCTTTTCTTTTTCTTTCTTTGGAAGGATATTTTTATTTTCTTCATTTAAAAATTACATCATTTTAAAATATTAACATAATTTTTTTTTAATCGGAATAATGATTTTTTAATTTGTTTATTTTTGACACAGCTTGAAGAATTTCTTCTTTTTCTTTGAAAAATTATGTCTTAATTTTTTGTGTTGAAAAAGACTAAAATTAATTTTGTTTTTTTCTTCTCAATAGAAGAATGTGCATTTTTTTAAAGTCTGTCTTTGATGACCAGCATCATCTAAGACTTTAGCCGCTCCTTCAATCATTGCCTGAAAAAGTGCTGCTTCCTTTAATAATTTTGAAGCACTGTCCAACGGCTCATCCTCTTCCTTACGCATAATTTTAAAATTATTGTTCTTCTATCACCATTTTTTTCTTTGCCAGCTGCTTTAAATTTTTTTTTTCTGCTTCCAGTTTGTATTTTTTTTGTGACTTACATTTTATATATCTCTTTATTAAAAAAAAGTTTCTGCCGCCACAGGATTGAAAACTGTGCTGTTTAGCTCGATTCTTAGACGGTTTCACTAAAAAGTTCAGATTAGAAAAATATGAAATTAACATTGTTTGCTCTTTATCGTGTTCCCTGGACAATTATTAAGATTTTTTCCCGATGCGGCTATTAGTTTAGGGTTTATTAAGTGTCAAAATTGAAGAAGCGAAATTTCTTCCGCGAGTGAGCAAAACACATACAAATTTTCAGCCTTAAGCCGTTAGGTTTTTTTAAAGAGTACATCTCAGTGTAAATTTTTGCAGCTCGTTGAGTATTTTTTTAAATTTCAGTTTGGTTCTTGATAATATTTTTTTTGAAATTCGGGAAAAATCGGGACATTTTCGGTACTTCCTCAGAATGTACTCTTTCTTATGGTACAATTATTTCTAAAATTGGTTCATAAATAAATTTGATGCAATCAAAAGTTAGTCACAAATTTCATATTTTTTAGTTCGCGGAGAAGGTTTTGCAGTCAGGTGTGGGTTGTATTTTTGACTATCGGGTTTGCCAGATATCAAATTTGTCGTAGCAACAATTGCCATAAAAACGATTTCTTTTCATTTGACGAGGAAAATGGCTCGCTTTTTTCACTCTGCTCTCAAAGACGGTTTACGGACAAAGTACAGATTGTAAAGTTAGGAGATTAATTCGGTTTACTTAAAATTATACAGGAAAAAAGACGTAGAAGATTTTTTACTGATGCAGCTATTAGTTTAGGGTGCAATAAGTGTAACGTAAAAAAAAAAGTGAAATCACTTGCGAAAGGAGTATTGATTTGCGAAGCAAACCAAACGGGACTACGTAGCAATCCCCAAGTGTCGTCAAGCATAACCGAAGAGAGGGCGAAGCCCTCGCTGTGACGTCACGGACCGGAAAGTCAACTCAGGATTATACGAATTATTAATTATACGATTATTAATTATACAAATTATTAATTACAGGATTATACGAATTATTTCTTTTCCCTGCATCAAAGCGATTTCTGGAGTGAACTAATAATTACGCGGAGTTGCAGGTTTTCGATTCTTTAGCGTAGAAACTCTGGAAGTTTCGGAGCACTTGGCAACTCTGCTAATGTCTCGCAGTCTGAAGAAATGGTTCCAGTAAACATCAATATGCTTCATTCTAAATCCTTCTTCCTCAAATTCTCTTGAGTAATTTCCACTCATCCAGTAGTATGTCTGTTGGGACATCCCATAGCATTGCTCTTGCAAATTCTAATACTTGTCGAACACTCTCACACTGAGTCTCTCAAGAGCACCAAGACAGGATAAACTTTTAAGGAGAGATGAACTGAAGGAGGACTTCTTCAAAAGATATTTAACACTGGCACTGTAATGATTCTGAGCCCTTAGAAAAAATTAATTCCTTTCCTTCTCTTTCACATTCTGTAGCGCTCTAGAAATTTGATCTCCAATCACAATATCTGCCATAGGCAACAGTTTCTGAGGACATTATCTTTCAATTTAGCCATTTTCAAACCTAGAATAAATTCCTTTTTGTAGATCCTACCCAAAATTGTTCTTGTCAACAATTCAAGTTGAGAATGCAGGGTTTAAGTTTTAGAGGTTCCTTTTTCTGAAGAAATTCGGTCACACGATTAAATATACTTGTACTTGATGCGACAAATATCACTTCAGCCTTCATAGTTTCTCTTCTAAGTAAATGAACAATATTTATATTGCCTGATCTTTGTATCATGTTTGGCTTCTTTATTGGAATATAGTCAAGGAAATACTTTTGCACTGCAATCCACTGTTCAAGCAACCTTTCAGCAGCTGGCTTTAGGCTTAGCCACCTGCTTGAACAATGCTTTATGAAATGGTGAGTGGGAAGTTTCAAGTCTTCTTGAATTTGTTTGTATGTTGACCAACGCTTAGGCCACTGATTAAAAAATCTGTGAATAGTTAAAACTAGTTCAGACACATCTTCCCCACTCTTTTAGACCTTTAAGAAATGCCTTATGTATTGTGTGAATATTACATGCCCCAATGTTAATTAGTTCTTTTTATCGGGTAGAAAGTAATGAGTCATTAATAGTTTCTGACTTTCACTAAAAAAAACTCAAGAATTTGTAATAATCAACTTCCGATGATAACAGAGAATGATTTTCAATACGTTCGCAACGCTCTTTTAATATTTAACACTCTGGATACAGAGACGGACGAAATTTTTGCAATCTCTGGTTACGGAGAGGTTCGGAATCTTGGCTGAAGTCCATTAAGATTTCCATGCCCTTATTTCTGTGCCACAAAGAGAGCAGCGTGTGAATAGCCTCTGTTCCGTAGACAGGAATGTCGGGGCTCTCGATGGGGACCTTCGAGCGCTTAGAATGTGCGAGAGGTTGATGATGTGTCCAATTAAAAACTTGGCCGAGGATACCTTCGAGTGTAAATTATCATACATATTGAAGGTTCCACCGTCCTTTCAGAGTTTACCCTAACGTATCTATACCTTCTAGACCATAATCAGACCCACAATATACCTGGGATCCTCCTGGGTTAATGTTGCGTTAATATAAGCTTGATCCGTCCGGTCTCTTCACCTCTCCATTCTCGTCTCATTCCAGAATCCAAAAAAAAAATTAATAAATGGGTCTGTTGAGACCGCTCTCAGATTTGTGTATGGAGGATGTTATCCCCCCCTTTTAAGTGACTACTGGCATTGATCATCATTTACGAACTGTCAGCGTCTGACCTCCTGGAGCGTTACTCCTATTGTTCGACCCTGTCGACCAGTGATATCTATCTTGCGCTAAATGATACGCCACACAATTCTATGAAAGGAAAACGTTAATCGTAAATGCCACTCAAGTTCTATCACTCAAGTTAGGTAATTAGGTAAGAAGGGTTGGACATGCAGATGGCCCTGCTTCCCTTAAACTTCGCCGCTTTGTTTTACAGATAGCCTTTTTTTGTGGGAAAATTTCCAGAACTTGCTGCTAATACACCGCGAGCAACATGAAGTATCCTTTTACAATTGAAACGGTACGCTTTTGAATCCATTCTTGCGGTGGAATGTAGCGCGCATTTCGAAATTTAATTCGTACGAACACTGTTTTTTATTTTTAGAGGAAATTAATTTTTTTAACTGTGTACCAAAAATGTTTCTTCTCTAAACAAAATTTAAGAACTTAAAACCCCTGAAAAGGTGACAAAATGTCAAAAAGGTGACAAAAAGTGACGTGTTAGGAGCCCTGCAAAGGCCTGAAATTTTTTTTGGAAAATGGAGGCCCAACGTAAGCCTATCTAAATAGCCGTTTGGTGAAAAAACTTTTTGTTATCAATTTTTGATCGTTACCATGTTTAACCGATTTGCTTTCATCAACACTTGAAACTAATAAGAACCTGTAGCAATAAGGAATAAGAGAAACATGTTCAAAAACAAATTATTATAATTCCTTGCACTCGATGCCGACAAAATTTAGGAAACCGAACTAAAATATACTATCAAATTATCAAGTTTTAGAAAAAATAAAACTACTTTTTCTTTATATTTCTGCAAAAACCTTTAAGTAGTTGAAAACCTTCGAATTCTGAGAAATGTTTTTGTTTGACATTTAAATTAATGTTTAACATCACAAAGCAATATACATTGTAATTCGTAGCATAGTACTACTGAACTATCCTCAAAAAAATAGGCTTAATATTTGGGTATTTTTGTACATTTAAAAAAAGGAAATGGGTGTAATATTAAACATGTGAAATTATATTACGTCATCAAAAACTTTAAATATAGAATATAGTACAAAGATTTAATAAGAGATCTAACAATACTAAACTTACCATCTAAAGTTTTTCAACACGCGCCCGCTCTGTAAACATTTAAAAGACCAAATACATTGCCATTACCCTTCTACTAAATATCAGTGTAAAAATACTATAAAGGTCTGACTCTGTGGGTAATTTAAGCTCAGGTGTTGCTTCGTCATCTGACCGTGGTTCAAAATTACGAGGTGTTGTCCTCGAATCTTTCCCTTAAGGGACTGATTCCGGACCGTCGTCAATAGCCCGTTGTGTTGCTCTAGTACGACGTTAACTAAAATTACCATTACCATTACCTGTGGGTAATTTGGTTATTTTTAATTAACTTCATAGTAGAGCAACAAACGGCTATTGACGATGCTTCGGGTAGGTAATTGGTAATTTTTGTTAACGTCGTACTAGAGCAACACGGTCCGGGATCAGTCCCTTTAGGGAGAGAACCGAGGACAACACCTCGTAATTTTGAACCACAAACGACGATGGTTCAGGTAAATAATTGGTAATTTTCAATTGGCGTTGTACTAGAGCAACACAACGGGCGATTGACGACTGTCCGGAATCAATCCCTTAACGGAAAGATTCGAGGACAACACCTCGTAATTTGTAACCACGGTCAGATGGCAACACCTGAGCTGGTACTTCACTTTCCAAACTTCCGCACCAACCCAACGTTAGGACTTTCGGTCACGACAGATTTAAGGTGCACCAGCCGCCTCCGCACCACACGCTTACAAACATGCATGTACTGAGCCAGATTCAAACCAGGAACCTTCCTATCTAGAGGTTAACAATCAGACGAGTTGGTCAGCTTGACTCTATGGGTCTGACACTTACAAATGGTAGGTATTTAAATTAATTTTGCTGTAAATTAAGTTTGCTTGACAATCGCTGACGGTTCGGAAACAACCTCGAAGGGAAAGATTCGAAAACAATACTAATTTTAAACAACGCTTCATGCACAAATCATCCTTTATCCAGGGCGGTCCGTGGTAGTCAGGTTGGAAGTTGTAACAGATTAACAATCGGGTAGATTTCGAATTGGAATCCAACCAAAGACCATCGCATTCAAAGGGGACTGGTGCACGTCAAAGCTTACGTGGCCTCAAATGTTCTCACGTTAGAGTGATATGGAAGTTTGGAGAGTGGAGCTTTTGCTTATGTGTTGAACTCATCTGAGCCAACGTTTCATATAACTAAAGGCCCGATCATGGATTACCAGCGAACTTCATGGCGTACGGAATGCAGGCTGAAACGCATTTCGCAATGTATCTCGTACTGTCAATTTATTGCTTTTTGGGAAATACTTTCCTTCCTCTTAATGGTAATGCAAAGTTAAAAAGGCTTTGGAGTGTCGAATTGGCGCAGTTCCGAAGAAGTATCAGATGTTTGATGTTTAGTTTGCGGAACATTAATTATCAGTTACTACATTAATCAGTTACTATTTGGAATTTCATAACTCATTAGCAATGCACTATAAGTGTGTTGTCCCATTATGTAGAGGAAATAATGACTATGAAGATGAATAAAAATGTGTTTATAAGTCGCAAGTTTACAGACGCAAGTTTACGATAGAAATGGCTAACAGCGATTCCTCGAGATCTTATTCTAAACAACTATCGGGTAAGAAATTCAATTCATATTGCTGCAAGAAACTGATTTTTAATTTCATAACGATTAGAACAAATGAACATTAATAAAAAAAGTATGTATCGGAAAATTAATTATTATTTAATTATTGTTATTAAATATGGAAATTATGTGATAATAAAATTAAATAATCATGTGCTCAATTACTGTATTTAATAATGACCATGCAAACAATTAATACAACCATCACTTAAAATAATTTAATAGTTTGAGGAATGTGTTCTGATACGATCAAGAACATGAAATATAGGGTGCTATTCTGAAAAAAAGAACACGAATAATGACAGATTTGTTGTACACTTCAGAGGGGTGAGACGTGTTTTTTTTTTTTTTTTTTTGTTTTGTTCAGGACGGTGCGGCGTGTATATTGAAACTATATGTATATATTATATTGTAAATAAATGTCAGTGTGTAATTTAGGTATGCAATGTCCCTCTGTTTTTGGCGACTACTACACACACTGTCTATCAAATTAGACGTCACTTTGACACACCTTATATAATTAACTACCTACCTATAAATTTTTATTTTCCAAATTTTAAATGTTCAAGATTTCTCATCACAGTTTTCATCTTTTACAACTCAATTTTTCTCAATCTTTTACAATCAACTACATACAACTCAAGCAACTTCAAGCAGATATGAAAGCATTCAATAAATCAAATTAGTTCTTAAACGAAGTATGTTTTGCTTCTCTGTAAGTTTTTTACACTGAAAAACCCTCTCTTGTTCTCAAATTAAAAATATAAGACGGTTTTTATGTTGTCTTGATGAAATTGGGAGTGGTCGTGTTCTAGTGGTTACCCAGGTTTTCCAAAACTGTGAAGTTCCTTCGCATGTTAATTGAAAGCATTTTGAGCTCGTTGTTTGTGATGGGTTTTTTGACGTAGGAGGTTTTGTCCTTTCCAATTCAGAGTACCAAGCTTACATTTTTTAGTGTCGTAAAAGCGAAAGTGCGATAAATTTAATAACTTAAAAAAATATAAATGATACACGAATGAGCGATATTGCGTTCAAAAGAGCATTTTACGAAGAATGTTATTTATGCTCATTGATCTTTAGCTGACGTCACCGGCTGATACAATCACAGCGCAAAGTTGAGTCATGAAAATATGCACTGCCGCTCACATTAATTTTGTCTTGCTCCGGCCTCCTTTATGTGCGTACGACGTTTGAGGTGTCATTTGTTTTGTCTCTTTGCGCTTTATAAATAATAATAGAAATAAAACTTAAATATTTAATATTTATTTAGATATCAGACTTCAAAGTGTGGAAATTTCGCAAAATTTCTAAATGTCCAAATATATGCATAATAAATACAAGAAAAATCATAGGAACGTCAACAGGACAAAAGATCGACAGATGGGAAATCCAAGAAGATCCAGACATCAGGGGCTGAGCGTCAACGGGCTCGGAGGGGAATCTTGAAATTATAGGCGTCGTACCTTCAAGGTGAACAAATGACTGATACGAATGCGCCCTAGTGCCTTCACTGCTCAATTCGACACAAATAGAATATCTGATGACATAAACGTTTTATAATCGAATGATGGAGTTCAACCTATAGAGGTCGGTATTGAGCCATTACCATCAACATCAACAACGAGTGCCCCAACTGTGATATATGCGCGGAGCGATGAACATTTGAATGTGAAATTTAAACAATCTGGAACTAACTCCTTTCACACTCAAATTCATCATATGACTTCACTGACGTATTCTACGTCTTAAACCTAGTGGCCGTGTCCCGACATAGCCCCGTCCGTTATTTATCCCATGTTTGGCTGGTTATAAAACTGTAATACTTGGTTTTAGTTGATTACCACAAGTGGCGTATCAAGCGACCTGCGGCCTGAGTGCCATTGTCTGAAGAGGCGTTATTCCGGAAATATTAAAGGGGGTCTTGTTTTCTAACAAAAATGTTTTGTCTATCCTATCGACTTCAGAGCAGTTTTATTAGTGTTAATTACTTTTCACACGAACTGTAGGCCATTTTCATAAACATTTATATTTCTTAAGGATGAAAACAAATCAATGGTATCGTCATCCGGGATAAATTCCCAAGCGAAAGATCACGGGACATTACTGCATAATTTTGAATACTGGTCAGATGAGGAGCTCAACAACTGACACTCTACTTCCCAAACCTCCACACCAACAGGAGGACACAGCAGATTTAACATGCGCCATTCTCCGTGTACAGGTCGGTATTTGGTCCAACTCTTGACCCTTCGAATGTCAATGTATTACTCTTCCAAAAGGGCCCTAAAAACAAGACAAAAAGACTTCACTATAGCAAAACTTTCATACACTAAATGGAATAGCTATCCACTAAAGCAAATAAAAATTAAAAAAAAAATCAAGGTTTACAAAAGTAATTAGTACTTTTATATGAATTTTGCACGTACATCATAACAATTATTTCATTCTAAAATAGCATTTTATCTTATCGAAGCTTATAACTGATTATCAGCTGCGTTAAAAAAAGTCGATTGTTCATCTTGTTAAATTTTGTGATTGATCTCGAATCATCGCCAATAGTCTGTTATTTTGCTCCAGTGTGAATTCAACTACCTATCATCTAGTAAAATATATTCCTGGAGTTAAAATAAGCAAATGACAATAATGAGAATTTCAAGTCGCATAATAGACATCATCATCGGGAGTTTTCTTTCACGGTTAAACATGTATTTATAAAAATTGAAAAATAACAATTTTTTTCTATACTAGGGGGCTCCGCCCCCTGCTCGCTTACGCTCGCCAACCCCCGGGGATTGCTGCGCAATCCCATTTGGTTTGCTTCGCAAACCAACACTCCTGTCACAGATACCATTTGGTTTGCTTCGCAAACCAACATTACTTTCACAGAGTGAAACTATCTGAATAATTCGTATTATGCTGATTTCACTTTCCGGTTCATGACGTCACAGCGAGGGCTTCGCTGCGTCTCGCTTACGCTCGCCGACCCCGGGGATTGCTACGCAATCCGTTTGGTTTGCTTTCTCAAACCAATACTTCTTTCGCAAGTGATTTAACTTTTTTTGCTTTAACACTTAATGCACCCTAAACTAATAGCCGCATCAGTAAAAAATCTTCTGCATCTTGTTCCCTGTACAATTTTAACTAAACATTGTTAATATCCAAACTTTACGATCTGTACTTTGTCGGTAAACTGTCTTGAAAACAGAGGGAAAAAGCGAGCCTTTTTCCTCGCCAAATAAAAAGAAATCGTTTTTATGGCAATTGTTGCTACGATAAATTTGATATCTGGCAAACCCGATAGTCAAAAGTGTAACCCACTACTGCTTTCGGAAGCAGCTATGCGAACTGAAAAATACGAAATTTGTGTCACCAACTTTTGATTGCATCGAATTTATTTATGAACCAATTTTAAAAATAATTGTACCGTAAGAAAGAGTATATTCTGAGGTATACTGCAATATTTTTAAAATTAAAAATTAACAGTAATACTATACAGATATGACCATTTTAGTTTTGTATCGGAAGTTACGATCTGAAAGTTCCGAAAATTGTATGACCCACTTTTATTTGCATCGATTTTATTTATTAACCAATTTGAAAAATAATTGTACCATAAGAAAGAGTGTAATGTAATGTATTCAGTGATGTTTTCAAATTTAAAAAATAATGGCTTTTGCCGTAGACAAAACGGTTTTAACAATAAGTAGCGAAAATATCCAAAGATTCCGAATTTTGTATGACGAACTTTTGATCGCATCCAATTTAATTATTAACCGATTTCAAAAATAATAGTACCGTAAGAAAGAGTATATTCTGAGGTATACTGCTATATTTTAAAAATTAAAAACTAATAGTAATTAGATATAGATACGGCAGTTTTAAAAAAAAGTAACAAAAATGTCCCGATTTTTCCCGAATTTCAAAAAAATATTATCAAGAACCACATTTAAATTTCAAAAAAAACTCGACGAGCTGCAAAAATTTACGTTGAGAGGTACTCTTAAAAAAAAACTCACGACTAAAGACTGAAATTTTGAATGTGTTTTGCTCACTCGCGGAAGAAATTTCACTTCTTCAACTTTAACACTTAATAAAACCTAAACTAATAGCTGCATCGGAAAAAAATCTTAATAATTATCCAGGGAATACGATGAAGAACAAAGCATGTTAATTTCATATTTTTCCGATCAGTACTTTCTCGGGAAACCGTCTAAGAATGGAGCTAAACAACAAAAATTTCAATTCTTCGGCGGCGGCGGCGGCGGCGGCGGTAACTTTTTTTTAATATAGAGAGAAATTTTCTTTTTATACGTTTTTTTTTCATAGGAACAACAAAATTGCACCCCGCTATTTAAAAAAAAAGGTTCTTCATCAGGATGTATGTATTTTAATTAACCTCGTACTGGAGCAACACAACGGGCTCTTCATTAAGAATAATTTTTCTATTGTCTTTTTCTATTTCTAGAAATTTGAAAGCATTTCTAAATTGAAGAAAATTGGTAACATTTTTAATTTTGTCGATCTCTCAGATTCAGCAATCAATAAAATTAAATTAAATTCTGACATTTCCAAAGTGACCTTTTATAAAGAGTGCAACAGTATATTTTTTTAATTCGGATTAATACCTTATTGAAATATAGGGTCGGGGGGAAACACAGGTCAAATTTTGTGCTAAAATATATTTGTGTGACCATAAACTTTAACTGTCAATATTTAAGAAATATACATTTCTGAAACCTAATATATTTTACAGTTGCTTATTACTACGTATGACCTATTTAAAAACTGATTTTACTTAAAATCGTTTTTACACGTGATTTTTTTCATTTTTAGGTGTTCATATGATACAAAGACATGAGAATTTGTATTATGAATTGGTAAAAATAATTCAAAAGAGTTTTATTGCTATTACCACTTATAATTTATTTGCAACAGTTTTTCCGTAAATACTGGAAAATTACTGGGAAGATATAGACCCTTTTGCAGTGACACGCCTCCATGTAATGAAAACATTCCGGCAACAGATTTGTAGAGTTTGTCGTATTTGTCTGTGTCGGCGGATGGTCAGAAAAATCTTTCTAACCGGGCAAGCGTGGAAACCTCCAATTGATTATATTACATCCGACGCTGGCGTTGACTCCGGTAACGTTTTTCCTGTATTTGGGAAACGCCCCAAGACTAAATAAAAGGGGATTCCCGAAACTCGGGATTTCCACTCTGCAGAGCTAGTCATAAGTCTGAGCTGTTCTTAAACATGTAGTGTAGGTCTTTCAGTGAGGAGTACGTGTATAACATAATTAAGCGCGCCAAGGTATAAAATTCAGATACAATTTTACTTTTTTAAAACATAGATTGCTTGAAAGTTACTCTTTTATTTTATTTCAAATCGATTTTATTTGTACTACCCAAGAGAGCCTTCAGTACATCAAAGACTATACGAACCACGGACTGAAAGAGCCATTTGATTTTAGAATTGTGATACACATTCTCAACCTCACACGTCCTGGAATGGAGGAACATCGGACCTGCAGATACAACATACACGTGTGCATTGGTTTCCATCAAATTACATTGATGTTACTATTCAATTTCTAAGGAGTCTTAATTGCCTTGTTATAAGTTTTTCTTAAATAGTTAATATTCCTTGTAAGTGAATTCTTAAAAAAAAACTTTGCATGGATTGTGTTTGGGTTCCTTAACATAAAAATATTAACGGAGAGGAAATGTATTTCGGAAGATAATAATATAAGTCTGGAAACATTAATTTAACATTAGTACTCCAGAAACAGTTTGATCCAGCCGATTCTGGAGTACTAAGGTTGCTGCTACTGGAAATTGCGACGTTGTGTGATACTTGACATGACAACGCCTTCTTGTGCAAATCGTAAGCAAATCAATTTAAGGATGCTATCTGAAACGGTATCTTTGAATTTGGTTTATTATAAACAATGCACAAATAAAGAGAGTTGGTTCGGTTTTTTCCCTTCCCACTTAACAAGGGGCATTTGTAATATCTGAACCAGAAATGGGATTTACCTTAAAAAGTTAAATTGAAATAAATAACAGAAACAACAAGTTATTTAGAAGGTATAAGATACCAGAATCATTTCTATATTATAGGGGAAGACGGGGTACAATGAAACAAGGGGTACAATGAAACATTACTTCTAAAATCAGTAAAATTTGTCACAGAAACTTGCAATTTATATATATGTTATGCAACTATATGTTCCAATTACTGATGTGATTTGGATACATTCTCACTTCTACAACATTAGCAATAGAAGATTATTGGTTTTTCACCATTGAAAGTAAGTTTCTTTACTAAAAGTAATTTTGTTTCTTTTTCCTCGTTGTTATATGTAATAATTATTTCTTCTATACATTGTTATCTTTATGTTGTTGTCTTCATACCTCCAAAACAAAAAACAAAAAAAAATAATAATAATTATAAGAAGTTTGAAAAAGGTTTTTTATTTTGTAACCTCAGTATGGGGTACAATGAAACACTTGCAGACGGGGTACAATGAAACATGTTTCATTGTGCCCCGGGAGAATGCATTTACTTGAAGTAATATATCACTGGTAAATATAATATCACTGATATAAAATAACATATTAATGGTTGTCACTAATATAAATAAAACACTTTTACTAAGGAAATGGCAACACCTAACATAAATAGGAAAAGGCAACACCAAATCAAAACAGTAATTTTGAAAGCATGCCAAATTAATTATTTTTTTCCTTCAAAAAAAAAGTACAGATTTCAATAGTAAGTTAGTTTTTTTTTATATTCAAAAACATTTAAGAATAGTTTATTTATTTCATAGGCCTAAGCTGCACTTACTACAGTTCACAATCCTCCTAAAGTTCTCAGTCAAAGGGGCAAAAAAAAAAAAAAGGTCAATTAACTTCTGGTGAAAGGGGTGTTCTTGTTACTATGTGTGTGGATTTAGTAATGCTTCTGGAAATTCTATACCCCATTATTTACTATTAATACTAGAGTAGTAGTATATACCATTATTAGTATTATACCATTATTAGTACTAGAGTAAATTTCAAGTTTTGCATGTTGAATGGAGCTCCGCCTGGGACTGCAGGTGATGCAACAAAATCGGGATGGATGAATGGAGATTTTTTTGTAATGTTCTAACACATTTCCAGGATCATACATGCTGTTCGAAAGAAAATCCAGCTGTACTAATAATTGACAATCATGAATCACATATTACAATTTCCAGTCTAAATTTTACGAAAGATAATGAAATTGTTGTTGCAACCCTGCCTTCTCATACCAGTAACAAATTGCAGCCTTTAGACAAAACTGTGTTCAAGTCACTTAAAAATTTCTTCAATCTAGCTGCAAATGATTGGATGCTGTGTAATCCAGGCCGTGAGAAATCCAGGCCAAATGAAACCAGGTTCAGATGTGAATAGTATAACCACGTTCGCCTTCTTACTCGTACATATCGCGAGTAATCGAATACAATAACCCGAAGGACCTCGGTAGTCCAGTTGGTAGAATTGCAGAGTAGCAACCAGAGGGTTACGTGTTTGAAACTCGATCCAAACAAATGATCGTTGTGTTTGCAGGATGTGCAAGTTAAGCAGGCCGTGGTCTCAAACTTCCTCACGTTGAAATTGGACCTTCTCTTATTTTGAAAACATACTTCATAAATTAAAAACAAAAAACAATTTTGTAATATTCTTAAAACACATGAACGATTATTTAATTTATTAAAAATTTATCAAAGTGACCATTCACTACGAAATGTGAAAATATGAATCTAATCTCACTAATATCACTGTCGCATAGATTCACATGTCTTTGTATCATATGAACGCCTTAAAAATGAAAAAAAAAAAAAAATTTCAAGAATGGGGTTTTGAGTATTTGTTATATATTATTCATATAAATATTTGGCAATAGTGGTTTCTATATTCTGATGAACTGTGATACATCACTTTTCGTGCTTCTCAGTAATTCCTAACTTCAATATTCAGGATGGTAACCAAATACAAGACCTTTAGGGAATCTTTTTTGTGAAACATGTTGAGGTCCAGAATTTCATTTTGCACAGAAATTGGGTTTCTTTGTTTGGGCCCTCTTTAATATAAAATTCTGGCTACTCTACAGGACGTCCTAACCATAGAAACTGGTTGCATTACATGTTCGGCTCTCACGAGTGGTGGTTGAGTCACGTGGTTTTGAACGAGTCTATTAGTTAAATTAGGGGAATGTTGGAAACACAAACAAACATCTATAACTCACATCTGAAGTCCGATTCTAAGTTCATCGGTGAGAAAATAAGTTGATCAGTGCCGAAAGAGATCACGGCATTGACAACAGTTGGCAGAGAAAATATACACGACAATCGTCATTCTTGCTGTTGTGTATAACAACCTACTAAACAGTTTTCACACAGTTTCGAAAGCCGACAGACTAAAGTTCGACCACTTTCTCGTCGGAACCACAGTTTATACAAGCATCTATGTAGTTCGCTGACGAGATGTGACCTTAGGTGGCATTCATTTGACACAAAACAACTCCGTAAGTCACCAGAGTCCCTGCCACTGTCAAGAACAGTTTTCTATCTATGATAAACAAAGCACCGCTAGTTACCACCAAGTTCACATCCTTGATGGTCTCCAACAAAAGAACGTACGTCAGCATCGTCGGATATTCGTCTCTGAACGAAAGCGCGATGCTGTCCGAGCACTTTAGTCCGATTTTCTTGAGACGTTCCCCTTCCTCAGAAACGCGCGACCCACTCAATGTCATCATGCTGAAGAAGTACACCACCAAAACAGCGACGCAAGCTGCGGAGATAACCATCATATTGGTCCTGAAACGGTCCTCGTTTGATATCCCTGCACTGATGAACATGAAGAATATGATGAAGAACAATCCGTACAAAAGCAGGGTGCAGGAATTCAAGGCCCTGTCGACAGTCTCCACTCGAAAAGATATGGCGCGCAGGGTTTTGATCTCAGTGGAGAGGGCAACCAGGTTGTTCAAAGCTTTCATCTTCAAGTTTCTTTCCAAGGTATCGGCATAGGATCGTATGATGTTGCTCAATGCTCTGTATGTGCTATCGCAGAGTATCAAAGTTAGTCCACATGTCGTAATACTGGTGCAATGCGTGAAAACAACGGAAACGCACACAAGGACGATATGAATGTCTTTGTTTACTAGACGTCCAACGCATGAGAACTCTAGTCTGTCTCTGAAACCTTGCCAGCTGTAATGGAATGTGAAAATGCACAGCACAAAGAAAGAACATGTAAGCGTAATAATGAAACTCAATAAAATCCTATCCACGAATTTGTTCCCAATGAAACCGTTCGGATTTAGTATACGTGATAAAGTGCACACACGGTGTAGAGATTTACTGATGGCCACTCGTTGCGATTGGAGGTGATAATTTATTAAGAATCCCCCAATAACCATAGCGTACGTTGTGAACATCAATGACCATGTGTGGATAAACTGGTAAATGCTGGACACACTGATAACGAGTGTAATCGACTTTAGGATATTTAAGAGGAGCGTATACATTTTTATAATCGTACATCTCTTGCTTTTAGATGCTATGTTGGGACTTGGAAATGCCATAGGAAAACCCATGAGTGTCATAAGACAAAAGATTTTCTCGATTGCATTTAGTTTCGAGTAGTTTTTAATGCCCATTTTACTTCAGATCTTTTTAAGTAAGTACCTTTGTTGAGCGTAGCTGGAACTCTAAATGAAAATGTTGGTTTGGATCAAAACATGACACACGACACGCTTTCTTATAATCTTCAAAATCAATACAAATCTGTCTATTGTTCTGGTGTCGCAACTGACCAGCATGAATTAGATATTGATGGTTTTATGTGTATAGAACCTAATGACAGGTAATCTTGCTTTTAAGAAAAGTAGATTACACCAGCATAATAAAAATAAATAGTGATTGATTCAGCCTTTCAAAAATCTTTTTACGTGATCAATTTAGAAGTTTTATTTGAAGCGGATATCATAATATTTTTAATCGGTTTTAGTTTAGTGCATCGATAAATGTAAGACCTGAATTGTGGGGGTTTCATTTTCGTGTTTGCATTTAAGTCAAAATAGATTGACTACAAAATAAGATTTTAATCAATTAACTGGAACCTGTGCCTACTGTAATGGCAAACATACGGTTTGAAAGAGGTAATTGATTGAGAACGCTCTGGGATCGCGTATTGGCTTTAATGTTTACTGGTATTCAACCAACCGTTGAATGAAGTTGGTCACGTTGGTACTATAGATTTGTATTGCCGGATACAGTCAATCAAATTTTTATTGTTACTAGGATAAAAGCCTGTCATACGATGGGTGCATAACAAAATTTATTTATTTTGGTCAAACTTCATTTATATATTTTTAAAATCCTGACGGTGCGTGATCACTTGATACGTATAAACTTTTTTTCACCACTATCTGTCAACTTTTGTTGTCAAAGTGGTTTCAGAAAAAATCGATCCTCTATTGACAATCTAGTCGCTCTTGAGACTGAAATCAGAAATTCATTTGTGCAAAATAAACATCTCGATTTTTTTCGATATCGAAAAAGCTTATGATCGAACATGGAGACATGGAATTTTAAGGGACATTTTTAAAAACGATATATAAGAAAATATGCCGATTTTCATTCAAAAAATTTTTAGATAAAAGATATTTTAAGATAAGGATTGGATCTATTTTCTCTAATGTTTTTATTCAAAAGAGGAGGGAGTATTACAAGGCAGTGTTTTAAGTGTAACTTTATTTATTTTAAAAATTAATAATATTGTTTCCCAATTGCCTCCATCAGTTAAAGATCTTATTTACGTTGACGATCTGCAAATTTCATGCGCAGCAAAAGACATTCGTTTGATAGAGAGACAACTTCAACAGGTCGTTAACAAAATCACAAATTGGACAAACGAAAATGGTTTCTTTTTCTCACCCTCTAAAACCGCATGTGTGTTTTTGTAGAAAACGAGGTCGTCATCTAGAGCCGGAGGTATTTTGCAGGGAAATTTTTATTAATGTTGTGGACAGTATAAAATGTTTAGGTATAATATTTGAAAAGACTTGACTTTTCAACCGCATATTTTAAATCTATGCAAACGTTGCGAAAAGGCTCTTATTATATTACGAGTTCTATCGAAATTATCATGGGGATCTGATCGTACTTGCCTTTTAAAAATCTATAGAGCCCTAATACGATCAAAATTAGATTACGGCTGCATGGGGTATGGTTCAGCCAGAAAATCTGCATTTCAAACTCTGAAGACTCTCCACCACACAGCTTTACGTTTATGTTCCTTATATGTATATGCTTATGTGTATGTTCCTTATGTATGTTATATGCCTTTAGAACTTCGCCCGAAAGCAGCTTATATGTAGACGCGTTTAAACCTTCCCTGGACTTAAGGCGACAGTTGTTGTCCCTAGAATATTATTTTAGAATTACCTCAACCCTTCATCACCCATTGCATACCATTCATCACAGTTCATATTTAAAACGCGCGCCTTTATCAAGCAAAAATATCCTTCATCCCTACATTCCACTTAAGAAGGCTGGATTTGATGAACGGATCCGAAATTTCTTCACTTGACGCCACCCAGAAAAAACTGTATGCCTTTTCTCTCCTTAGTTTAATCATGATTTTGAATTTCAAAACCCATTCCAAAATTTGTATAAAACAGATAACTCTGATATTATCTACAAACAACTCTTTCAAAAGTATATAGAAAAATTCTCTAATTTTATACAAATTTACACGGACGGATCTAAAAGGGCAAACTATGTTGGAGCTGCGTTCACTATTAATGATTCCCTTCACACACTGCAAAAATTATCCGTTGTTTTTACGGACTTTTCCCGTATATTTGACGGTTTAAAGCTGTTTTGTTGACAAAACGGTTTTTTACCGTTTTTCACTCTAGCCATATACGGTTTAAAACCGTCAGTTCAAATTCGAGTTCTCGTCATTACGGTATTGCTTCGCGTACGATAACTTTCCCTTTTCTTAGATCATTTTAAGATTATTTTCTACACTTGCTCTTATTTTTCAGCAATTATTTTATGGTTTTGAACATCCTGTAAATAAAAGTGCGATTCGACTTTTATTTAAGCTTTTCGTTATTCATCAGTTGGCAACCAGGTCGTATGTATGTTGTTTGGGCGCCATTTTTGATCGACGAGTGCTCAAATAGTTTCAACTCTAATTATCAGGTGAGCTTTTACTTACTTTTCATGCTCCTTTTGTTAATTTTTAGAAATTAGATTCTTACCGTAATGTCTGTGTTTAAATGTGAACTCTGTAATTTCAAAACAAAATTAATCAAACCCTATGTTGTCCTCTGGAGTTTGCATCGAAATGTTCACGGAGTAACATTCCCTTATGGTGCTCAATCTTGCCATCTCTTTTAAAAACTACAGGTTGTCCTAAAAGTTCCCGTACTCCAACTTTAAAAAAATAATTATTGCCCGTGTTTTTTTTTTAATTATTGAATTTTATCGGCTCTTTAATTTTTATCGTTTCATTTTCTTTGCACTCAAGTTGTTCGATAATAAAGTTCCACGTCATTTTGTTCTTCATTGCAAGATGAATTTCACGCATTCAGAGAATTGCGCTGTTTTAAACTTATTTTGAATGCAAATAATTTTAGCGACATAAATATCCAAGTGATGCAATACCGAGTAAATATGGATCATTTTAAAATTAAATAGAAATTTGACAGTCAAAACTTATTGAAAAATAAAATTAAAGTTTTAGAATTTATTTTATGTATTTATGTCATGTTAGGGCAATGAAGTTGTGCAACTGAAACAGGTCAAGACAATATTTTAAGCAAATTAAAGCCAATTTTTTATTTCCTTAAAACGTGGAGGTGACGAGATGTTTCAGATTCATCTAACACAATGTAAATAGTCTTCAGGTATTTAATCAAAAATGTACTATTCATGAGTATTCATTGCTATTTTCAGTTGTTTTAAAATGGCCATAACCTCATCTTGAACTGTTGCTTCACATTCTTCATAGGAAACAAATTTGTTTTTAGTGTCATATCATCTCGACATGAAGCGGATCTGGTAAGAAGCTTCAAAACATTCAATGACATTTGCCACATAATAGCAAACACTCTTTCTACCAAATACTTTGACAATTACATATTCATTAAATGCATTTGAGTCGGGTCGCAAAGATTCAGACAATGAGTAGAATGACAGAACATTAAGTTTTTCACTATTTTCAATTTATCTATGTAATGTGATTTGGTCATGTGAATCTCTGAAATGCACATGTTGTATCTCCCAAAATCAACATGTATCAGTATCTCATCTGTTCCAAGGTTATCTTTAGGTTGAAAATTGACCTGTATTGATGGGACTATGTTGCAAACATGCTTCATGAAGTAACGAAGCATATCATTAAATTTATTAACTAGCGCTTTGACTTCTATTTCAACTTTTGATTTAACCACTTTCTTAGCTGACTTTTTTTTATTTATTTCACTGTAAACTTATTTCCTCTTCCATTGCTCAACACATGTAATCATTTGTCTCAACGTGTTTGTTAATGCACTTCTTTCCAGACATTCTTCTTCACTTTTTACTACATCCTGACAGCAGAGATTTAACCATCTAATCTAAATCATTGTAATTAAGAACTTTGAGGCTTTTTAATTTTTCAAAAGTTAACAAAACATTTTCATGCTTTTCACATGCACATGTTTCTTACATCAGGTTGCAATACCCAACAGCTTCATCTGGGTTAACTACTCCATTCTGTTTGGTGGAATATTAATTTTTTTTTTTCCTTCAAACAAAATTTTCTTGTCTTTTCAACCTATTTTTTTGCTGAGCCCTCTTTTATGTCGTAAAGTTCTGGATCATTTTTAATTCTATTTCTTTTTTGCTAAGACTCCTTCCAGACTTTCCTAAATTTGATTATATCAGATTTCTTAGACATGGTACCAACTAGGCCAGATTGACATGATACCAACTGGTACTATGTCAGAAACAACAAAGAGAATTTCAGTCATGAGGATACTTAAATTATCTCCCAACTCAATGGCATATTTTTAAGGAAAAATTAAAAGATTTTATCAGCGTACACAATCAGACCCAAAGTTACAAGTGTTCAAACATTGTAAATCAAATAAAGCTGTTAGGCTTTATTCTACAGGTTCAAATCAGAACCAATTGGCAAGTTAAATCGGTACTGGTTAGAGAAAAAACAGTTGGACTGCTTATTTGTTTACCCAAGATTGTTCTTACTTTAATAAATAACCATTTATAATCACTATTTTACCATATCATTGTACAAATTCCTGATAAGAAATATTTGCTCACCTCCATGGAGGTGAAATTTCAATGGTTGGACCACATTTATGCCTAACCTAAAACAATCCCAGCCATGTGCTTTGATTTCCAGATTGTTTTGTACATTTTCTAACTATATGTTGTTGAAAAAAGTTCAGCAATAAATGAAAATATATTAAGTTAAAAAATGCCATGGCAGTGACATTGTTAAAAGAACTCAAGACTTTTCTGAGTGCAAATATAAGAAACAGACAAAATCATACTTGCTATTGAGTCAAAGATATCTTACAGTAAAGATGGCTCATTAGAGCTTCTTTTAATTACACTTTCAGACATGTACTGCCTTCTAGTAGACTTTTTTAAAGGTTATTTACTTTTTATGCAGAGCTGACAAAAATAGTAGGGACAAAATAATTTACTGATTTTTCAACATTAAATTTAATGAAAAATATAATAATTTCTGGTGCAATGAAATGAAAACTGTTAACAATGAAACTATTAATATTAAATAAAGGAATTTTTATACTTTTTAAGTTTCAACTATATTTCTTAACCTAGAAACAGGGTTAAGAACAGCCACGGAGGTGATATTTTCCATGTTTAATTCACTTTTTTAAGTATAAATATGCAAATATTTATTCACTTGAAGATATCTGATGAAAATATACCTCAATTAAGATCTATTACTATTGTATAAAAATCAATTGACACATGAAATTCATAAAAAAAAAAATACATGTGACTCAAATTTCCACTTAATTTCAGAATGACCCAGATACAGTATATCAACTTAATCAACAATTTTTTGGAATATTAGAAGTGCTTGAACAAGACTCTTGGTTCCAACCAGACGTTGTAACCTGCCATACAAGTTATGACACCACGGGCATGCTTCAAGATTTTTTTGGCGATCGACTCATCTCAAGAAACCATTGGCCACCTCGTTCCGTCATCTACACATTCCTGACTTTTTTTCTGTGGGGATATTTAAAGAACAAAGTTTATGAAGATAATCACCAAACAATAGGTGATCTGAAAAGTGCCATTACTCAAAAGATACAAGAAGTCATTCCCAGCATTTTGAAAGGTGTTTCTAAAAATATGTGTAAACTACTTCAGCTTTGCCTCCCAAGAAAATTGCAGAAATTTTAAACATTTACTATAAATGTAAGTCCAAATTTTTTTTGTTTATAAGTGCTTTTCACCATTAACATAAAAATATTTGTTTTAAAGTTTGTTGATTTTGTATAGTAAATTCACGAATCGTCAGTACAGGAACTTTTAGGACACCCTGTACAATTCATGTTTTTCAAGATCTTAAATTTGTCAAAGAAATGTGAAGAATTGAAGGCACAATTGTAAATTGCAGTTTAAGTACATGCGAGAACATTACTTTAACTGATTTCTCACATGACATTTATTAAAAAAAAGGGTTGGGTGCTATAGTGTTTGATTGTATTTTTAAAATTAGCTTTAACCCTTAACTGCTGTGTTACAAACCGTCTCGTAACTAGTGTGGAGGGGTCTCTCAGACCTCGCTCACTAAAGTGTGTATAAAGTTAATTAACATAAATTAATGAAAGATTCTTTAGATAGTTATTATTTATACATTTTAAATAATTCAATTCTTAACATGAAATATATTTTATATTACTATACAAATAAAGTAGATTCCATGTCTCTTCAGGCTCAGCTTTCAGAACTAATTTTGCAGGACATTTCAACCCTGGAAACTAAAACTATGTTGTGGTTTGGTGTTCTAATGGCACGATTAGGTTCCCCCCCCCCCTTCCCAGCATCCCATTTTAAGTTTTTTTCCCGTAGAAATATTCTTGTGAAGACGCACTTGAAATGTCTTCATCTGCATAAATTTCCGAATCTGTTTCATGTTTGCTTTCAATAGTATCCGAAATTTCACTGTCCCAGTACTCTATTTCCGACCAATTATCAACAATATCCTGAACTTCTTTTTGTGCTAGATACAGAGGTAGTTTCTTAGTAAAGTTTGTTACCATTTTAGACTCAGCTGAAATTCCATACTCAAACAGACTATTTCATTCAGCAAGAACACTAACGCAAATGCTGTGAAGGGTCTAAGAGACCGTGGGGGAAATGCAAATAGTGTGAAATACGAAATAGTTGGGACATCCAAACCAGTGTTGGAATGTGGCTTCTCTTGGACGTGTAGGAAGGTACTGAATAGGACATTGACCAATATTCACTTTGAGAGGTGGAAACGACCTGTCACTCGGGGTCTGTGAGACCCATGACAGCAGTTAAAGGTTAAATAAACTTGTTAAACTTTGAATAAAGCAAAATCACTAAAGAATTTTTCTCTGTCCTATTTGTATTTTACAGGTGTTTTCTAAGGATGAATCCTGATAAAGGATCCAAAGCCTCCAAAAAAAGAAATCCATGAATCAAAAAGTTTTGACCTTATAAAATAAACTTATGGACTTTGAATGGTGTTGAACATTTCATTGAATAGATATGAATATTAGGTATCTTGATTCTGTTAATTGCATCAAAGTTATTCTATTGTAATCGTGGTTTGATTTTTAAAAATTACAATCAATGAACCCTGATTATATTTGTATTTCTGTTTATTGTATATTTTTGCCTGCTCATTTTGTATTACTTAAATTATATATGCAACAAACAAATGTACCTCACAAAACATTATGTAATTATCGTGTTCAGCACAGCACAGTGTATAATGTAACCATATTTAAAGGTGTTTTGCTATTTAATAAAAGTTATCAAGGTTTCTTAAATGAAAAGCTCCAGAGTTCTATATTTTGAAAATTTATCACTGTTGACATTATAAGAAGACGACAATATTTATTTTTTCATTTATACAGACTTTTTTCTACATGCTTATATAGTTTGTTACTTAATAAGTATCCTCAACATGCATATTGAAAAATGATTTACTTTAATTTTTATTATTCTGTATAATTGAATAATATTCTAGCATAATTTAGTTAGATTATTTAATTTAAATGTTTGAACATTATTGAAATAACAAAAGTAATAAATATTATACAGTGAAACCTGTCTATAACCATTCTGTAGGGACCTAAATAAAATATTGTTATAGACAGTATCGTTACACACAAATTTCACTGTATATTGACAGTATTATGAATAAAAGGTACTGTGTACAGCACAGTATTTTTCTTTAATTTATTTGCTCTGCAATAGTTCTATACTATTTTAAAAGATGACTTTATCATTTTATCCACACTTCGAAACTAAATTTCAGAGAAAACCCATTATTATGTGCGCAAAACTGTTTCAACTGTATAGCTGATATTTACATTTTTACACAATTTGTAAACCTTACAGTATTTAGTGTAATTGTATTATTTTGTGGTAAAACCATATTCACTGCATAATTGCAGCATATTTTTTATGGTAACTGGTTGTAACTTCAATTCCATATGGTTTTGTAAACAGTTATAAACTAAAAACTACAGTAAACTTGTTCTTGACTAGTTAAAAATAGTTCTGATTGCGAAATTATACTGTATTTTTTATGGTAACTGGTTGTAACTTTCACCGATTAAATACTTTTATGTAAATAAGTGAAAACTGAAACATACAGAGAAAACTAGATCTCATTGTAAAAAACAGTTGCGACTACAAATTTACTTCATAACTTTTACGGAAAAAATGTGATATATGGCAAAATACCGTTGTGAATACGGTTTTACTTAGTAACTTTTACGGATGAAACTTGGTCTTATATGGGGAAAACCGTCGAGAATACGGTTTTACTTCGTAACTTTTACGGGGAAACTTGATCTCTTATGGGAAAAAACTGTTGTGAATACGGTTTTAATTCGTAACTTTTACGGGAAAAACTTGGTCTTATATGGGGAAAACCGTCGAGAATACGGTTTTACTTCGTAACTTTTACGGGAAAAACTGGATCTCTTATGGGGAAAAACCGTTGTGAATACGGTTTTAATTCGTAACTTTTACGGGAAAAACTTGTTCTCGTATGGTAAAAAACCGTTATTTCTACGGATTAACTTCGTATTTTTTACGGTTAAGCACAACCAACCCAGCTGCCAGTTTAAAACCGTAAATTTTACGGGATTTTTTTTACAGTGCAGTTTTAAACTTCATTCTTCATGTTCTGTTTTTACAACTGAAATAATGGCCATCTATAAAGCATTAGAAAATATATCTGATCATTGTCATAAAAAATTATAATTTTCACAGATTCATTAAGTGTTTTGCAGTCATTGAAACATCCTGATCATGCCAGTCATCCCATTGTTTTGGAGTCACTGAAAAAATGTATCATCTTTCTGCAAAAAAACTTTAATTTGGTATTTTGTTGGATCCCATCTCACGATGGGATATTAGGAAATGAAATAGTTGACAAAGCCGCCAAATCGGCCGTAAATAATATTAATCATATTCCTTATCGTGACTTAAAATCTAGCATTTGCAAATTTTTAGAAGACAGATGACAGAACGAATGGAATGAACAAATGGAGAACAAACTTCACGCCATTAAACCAAATATATCTGAATGTAAATCGCTACCTTTAAGAAGGCAGCATGTAGTAATAACACGCACGCTTCCGTATTGGACATACGCGAATAACCCATAGTAACCTCCTCGGAGAAGATCATCTTATTTGCAATTACTGCATTTGCCCACTAACGGTAAAGCACATTTTAATAGTCAACTTCTTAAACATTTTAATTCTTATATCTTGGTTTTAGAAGACATGGTTGGAGAGAATCCTCATCCAAATATTTTTAGCTTTATACATGACATTGGGTTCATTCATCACATATAATTTTATATAGTATTCATTTTATTATGACGACTCGTTTAATTTTTTATTATATTATATATCTGATTTTTTTTAATCTTGAGTTTGGCTTATGTCCGTAGAGGACTCAATGCCACAAAACATATCCAATCCAATCCAACTTTTGTTGATCACTGGCTATCTCTCTATAAACCTTTTACCACCACTATCTATCCACTTACCTTACTTTCGCATGACTTGCTGGCTAATTTGTGAGATTTTTTGTATAAATTTATCAAAATTTAGAATGAATTTTCCTTGTTCTTTTCCTTGGACGATTTTTATTTTTACGTCTCCTCATCGTCGGACTCTGGAAATTGCCACATAAAATTGTCCGTGATCGAAGACTGGTTCTGGCAGATAAAGTTCTACCTTTTCTAATGTTTGAACCTTGGCTTGATTGATTGTCATAAAAAAGGCTAATTTGAGTGGTGTAACTTCAAAAATTGCCGTCAAGTGTGACAGAGGTTCTTTTACCCACAAATGACTTCACAAACTCGGAAATCCAAACGAAAACATTTATTCCACGGAAGACGTCAGAAAAACGATATGCTACACAACAGAAATCAGAATTCCAACTAAGGAAACAATTGTTCTTATTCTTAAATTGTAACTCCGTCGAGTTGAGTTGCTCCGCCTTCTTTTCTCTAACATTAATAATTATCGCGACAACTGGAAATTGTCGACGCCTTTGAGTAAATGCTAGTTCTGTGGTAGTCGGAGACAAATCTACTCCTGGGAATAAATACCGTTTCGTGTGCTGTCAATACTTCCCACGATTAATAAATAATTTTTTACTGCTAATCGTGTTCCATTACAAAGACCACGTCGTTTAATAAATGAAAGCCAAACAAAACTCCGCCCACTCGTGGCATCACACAACTAATAAAAAAAATTAGAAACTCTGTCTACTCGTGACGTTACAGAACCAATCAAAATTGTAATAGCCACAGAAATGCAGCCGGTCTTAACGTTTTATGTATCAGGGGTGGCCAACCCCTGGCGCATGCGCCAAACTTGGCGCATACGCCAGGGGTTGGCCACCCCAATCATCCAATGCGCCAAACTTGGCGCATTGGATGATTACAAGTGGCGCATTGCATCCTTGCACCAACTTATTCTTTTAAAAAGTTATATAAGTTGAAAAGTTATATTGTCGTTTTGTAACGACATACAGATGTGAACAACCATTATCATCCATGGAATTTATTAAAAGGAAAACGAGGTAGCGAATGTCTGATTCAAATTCATAGAATTCCCTGTAATAGACATTGTTTCACACAAATATAGTTAAATCATTTAAAAATGTTAATTATGTCGATAAACATACTTTGATTAAAAAAGTTATTAAGGATATGGCAGGAACATGAACGTAAGGTAGAAAAGGTGCTTGAGTTGTATGGCGCATCTGAACTAGCATGTGAAAAAATTGACGCATGGTATGTAAAAGGTTGGCCACCTCTGAACTAGATACTTTCCGGACAAAATCCACTCCATTAGCGCAACAATATTCAAACGAGACGGTTGAAAAGAGTTGCAAGAAAAGAAACGTTTCGTTTTATGTTTACTTCGAAGTCTAAACAGATTGACTACAAAATAAGAGTATGAATTTACCCGAACCTATGCCTATACCGCAAATGTGGCAAACATGCTCTTTGAAACAGTTCATCGAGGACTCTAAGGATCACGTGTTCCCTCTACTATCTCTTCCATCAGTTCAATGACGTCGTTTACATTATGCTACTTTATGGAACTGCTTTACCGGATAGAAACAATATGATGATGAAATTCAGGTTTTTATACTTTCCTGAAATTGAATCGTCCAGTGGTTTCTATGAGATATCTTGTCCATCAGGATCGGACCAATTTTGATACTGAAGAGACACATCGTCATGATGTAAGATATTGTTGAGTTTTTGATGACGACAATCTGGTCGTTTTTTTTCTAATGACGAGATGTTTAGTCTATCAAGATCTGCTAATGGTTTTCACAATGACGAGATACCGCGTCAATGCAATAATCACTAGGAGGGTTAAGACCCGGTGCACACATCCGGTTTTTCAACCTGCGGCACCGAAGCCCAACTGTACATACACATAACCGTGAAATGACGCAAGTACTCATTTCGCGCCATTTGCGATAAATATTCTATCGAAGAAAACGTGTTTATTTCGCTTACTTGGTGTACAAAAAGTATATTTTGAAACAAAATAGACGTTACTGGATACAACCATTCATTAATAATTATTTATATTCCATTTATTCATGAAAACAAGGTACTTCTGAACGGAGACGCATGTGCGGCGCAGTGGGGAATTACGGTCCAAATTGCACGCAAGTTGGACGCGTGTCGCCACAGCGGCGCCGGAAGCATGTGTGCACTACTCCATTGGATCTAATGTATCTCAGACCGCACTTGCGGTGCCGCAGCGGCGCCGCACGTTGAAAAACCGGATGTGTGCACCGGGCTTAAGATAGTCCACTTTTCTTTAATATTCAAATGAGGGGGTTGAAATGAAGAAATAAAGGACGAATATAATTCGTATACCAAAGGATTTTTAAGCTGAATAAAAAGGGAAAGGTTTTATACATTACATAGCATATGTATGTCAAAAAGAGGACGTTTGTACTCATATATAAATCAGTTTGACTGATTCTAACCGGAATGTTTTAGACTTTGACTCTTTAAAAGACCGCTATATAAGAGAATACATAGAACAGATGTGTACTCACACATCTCTAAAAGGAGCTAGGTAGTAAAATGACTGGTGTGAGGTTCGCAGGCCGACCGAACAGTGAAAATAAGGCTCATCTGGAAGATGTATTTACCAGGTGTATGTCAATGGGGTTGGCCTTAAGAGAACTATCTGGTATGTGGAGGGTGTAGAGAGGATACCCAGTTACGATATAAAGGACCAATATGCCTCCAACTTTGAATAAACCCGAATAATAGACATGAAGGAGAGAAGACTGTGGCGCTTAAGTTCATTATGTCCAGGAAGTATGGCCGTGACTGAGGTAAGAGCTGCCCTCGCACAAACCTCAGCAGCCCGTCTTCTCTTTGAAACATTTTATTTTCTACATGAATGACTTTCATCAAACACGTATGCAGATATAGTTTATCCATTCCCACGTTCCCCTAAATGCACGTTAAATGAGTTTTTTAACTCATTCGTTAAGCGCTAAAAAAGTTTAAGTCCTAAAAAAAATTTAATGAGCAGGAGAGAATTTTTTTGAAATGAATGCGTCTTTAAAATCTGAACAGTTCATAGGGCATGTATCAAAAATCGATTGTTACAAAGGTTTTGTCTTGTGATTTCAGAATCCATGTGATATTGCATATCACAGTTTTAACCTTCAGGAATGCGTAGCCGGATTGCTTTGGAGAGACAGTAAGGTGCATCTTCATGCACACACTACCTGAACAAATTCTTTTGGTTCTTGCTCATACCTCTCAACTTGTGAGAGTGAGAGTAACCATTTCAAGGGCAGGGACTATTGGCGTAGATAACTCTCACACCTTAGCGAGGTAATACCGAACACCGCGGCTAAACCACACGATGCATGGCCTCAGTTTTCGTGTTGGCGATGCCGAGAATAAACGCTCTAGTTAATTTTAATCGAGGATTTTCTCCCACCACTTTTTTATCCGGATCAAGGCGAGACTAGGGGGACTATGCTAGGAGGTGCGCAGCAGTGAAATGCCAGAGACGAGCTAATCCTTCAAAACCATTGCAGCCTTCAGACTCGAATCTCCAGCAACCACCATCTCTGACCACGACGATGAATATTGCTGTCATTATGAAATTCCTATAATTTAAGAGTCCATCCACCCTGGGACGCGCGTCTGAACCCAAGGTGAACCCATATACGTGGTACCCATATACCTATCAAACAAAGATCCCTTTGGCAACCCTACATGATCATAAAAAGTACTTTTGAAACGAAAACTTCCATCAAAATGTATCAAGATAGCTACTTTTTTCGAATTTTGATTGGTTTGGGTTTTATGGCGCAAGGTCCAATAGTGCCTTTCAAATATTGACTTCACAATTATGTTGCACATTAAAATTTAGATTTAAAAGAAACATTGGACAGATTTTGTATAAGCGAAATAATATAATTTCTTCTATTTGTTTCGAAAATTAATTTAAAATTCATATTACATATGTCAACAGTTTTCGAAAGAATCAGGTAGACTGGATAGACTACGTATAGTAGACCAAAAGATGGATCGACAGACTTATGCAACCAAGTTCGGTCACTGAATGTAGATAACTACTAACAGTATGCTAAATTTCTTCAAAATATATTAAACCATGTGGACGTGTATAGGACACACACATACAGATAGACAGATGGACTGACAGACAGACAGACACCAAACGCGCAAGAGGCGAATTTGGCATCAGAAGGATCCAAAACGGATAGAAAACTTGAAATGGGTCGAAAATATTCAATATACAAACAAACACTCCATTCTTATTTATAAAGATTTCGTTGGATGGCGGCCTTTCCAGGAATGGGGTTGCAAAATAACATATTTTCTACTATATTAGTTTCTGCAACATATCGAACGCATGCAATTAAATGAGCATCTTTTGCTACTTCAGTTGCCTCATCTACTTGTATGTCGAATTTTGAAGTACGCAGTCGAGAAACTAACTAATCACAAAGATATTCAGATATATCATTAATTCTTCTGCTAACTGTATTATCAGCATGCGGTATTTGTCGTAACTGTTTCGCATACGAGTCGCTGAACATTATTTTAACCATATGAATAGCTGCTGGCAAACTAGAGATTCTTATATTGTGTGTGGGAATTTTACATTTCGTGATTATGTAAGAAACTTAAACGCTAGCAATGCATTTGATAGAACAGAAACTATTTTTTAAAACTTTTGCTTTTGTTTATTAATCTGATGTAACTTTCTTTGAAAAAATTCTATGGGCTTACCACCGTATTCAGAATGCATAACAAAACAAACACATTGATTTTTTCAAGCCATATTTTATAACACTTGTGAACCCAAATTATAAATAGGCTGAATCATATTTTTTTGTCTTGGGAGTTATACCTCCTTGTTCCCAGTTGCTTGCTTTCCCATTAACTTTTCAGCATTGGTATCTTCGTTATTAGTGGATTTTCTCTTGTTCGCAGTCAATAATTTAACCATTGATATAAAAATACTAGGATTTAATTTATATTATTGAAAAATGAAACCTTTAAATTACTAATGATTAGTATCAGTAAGTAATCACACCAAAAACTATAAAAAGCACAGTAGCACATCGCTGAAATACTTCTGTCGACACTTAATCTACGAGTGACGTTTGTTTTTGAGGTATTGTTTTGATGATTCCTGTGACTAGCGATTCTATCGGACGTATTATAAACTGTGCACTTGCAAACCAGTGGTGTCATCCAATTTTCGAAACAAGGAGTTTCCAATAGAAAAACAATCTTTACTGTAGTTACAAAAACCATATTTTCAATTATGCTGCTAAGGCTATGTTATTAACCGTATTTTACTGTAGTTATTAAAACAACTATTAATGTAGTTACTAAAACTATATTTTCAACTATACAGCTAAGGCTACTATGCAATCCATCTACATATGTCACTAGCCACTGCGTGGCCAGCACGTCGTTGTCCGTGACAATTATTTTCGTGATTGCTACGAATTCCCCTTTTGTTTGCGAAGCAAATCAAATGGGAATTCGTAGCATATTGGATAACAGCCACCACGGGCAACGCCGTGATGGCCTCACCGTTGTCAAATGTGGCCAAATTCGAATTGCGGAGAGATCCAATCTGAGTGACGTCACAATCTCTTGCGAAAATATAAGTATTTAATTGAAAAATTAATTATTAAAAGAAAATCAAACGTATAAGGTGAACTATCTGGTGTAAAATTTTCCCCAGATTTCAAATCCGTTGAAATTTTCAATCTATCTTTAACGACCCCGATTTACAAAAAAAAAAAAAAAAAAAAAAAAAAAAAAAAAAAAAAAAAAGCTAGTCAAAATTGTTTTATTTGTTTTGTTTTCCTTCGCTGGAATTGTTTGAGCACAGGATATAAAATCTGTCGATTTCTCGACAGCGAAGGTCGAATTCGTGTGGAAAAAAATATAAAAGTTACAATTTAAAAATTATTCATTTAAAGAAATTCATATTTTAGGTATCGATATAATGTGAAATTTTCAGATTTCAAATCCAGTAAAATTTTTGCTCCATCTTTAACTATCTAGGAGATAGAAAAAAGAACTACTTAAATCCAGTTAAAACTTTATTCCTTTTTTTCGTCGGCTGAAATTGTTCCTCCTCAAAATCAAAGGGAAACGTAAAAAATTAATTTAGAATCTGTGTTCTCTTTATGCTGTTGCCTTTAAAACGAAAACGATAATAATTAAATCCCAATAATTTAATTTTAAAATGTTCTTTATTAAATTTTAAAATTTGGGGTGAACCCTTAAATTGCAATTAAAAAAAAAAACTGATTGCCTGTGCGACAAATTTTATTATTGTAAGTGACATAGATTCGTCAGGGCTCTGGATAGAGACACACAGACACACGAACACTTCTTTTTACAATAGTACATATACATAGTACGTGATATTTCATTACAGTCACAATTCATCAATTCATTTCAGAGAAATTTTTTTTAATAAATGTTTGTGGAGATGGGTGGTGGTAAATGCTTTAAAAAATAAGTTATCAAATTTAATATTATGTTATGAAAGTTTATTTATATTTATGTATGTTATGTGTTATGAAAGCTTATTTATATCTATATGTTATGTTATGAAAATAACATTTCTGTGAAACTTTCCTCGCCTTCCTTTGCAATAGTCCGCGCCTCCCTGTTTGGAAATCGCTGCCTGCATCGTAAGATTAGTAAAAAATACACAAGAACTCCCTGTTTCATAGCATTTTAATACCAATCCACACTCATGACAGCAAAAATGTAATTGACTGGATGTATATAAACAATTTTTAAAACTCGAAAGGTTAAAAACATTCAGATTGAATTTGGTAGCCTGTCCTTAAACCAGTTTCGGTTAGATAAAATTAATTCAAGAGAACACTCTTCACAACCCTTACGAAAAATTTCTACAGAATTCTAAACAGATTTCAATAGATTGTGGTCTATAGAATCCTAGAATTATGGCCCATTTTTCTATAAACTCTATGATAACGTAACCTATAAGAAGTCTATAGAAATCTCTGTAAAATGTCTGTAGAAATCTTTAAACTTCTATAGAAACTCATTTCTTTTGTTTCACGACTTTAATTTTCAATCGAACTTACTTCTTTATAGAACTACATTTTTTATAGAATCAGGGATAGTTTTTTTCTATAGAAATTTCTCGAATTCTCTATGGCACTCTATAGAATATTTTCGTAAGGGCAGCCATAATCATTTTACGACTTTTTCTTAAAATTTTTTTTCTTTAGTTGTGCGATAAGTTTCTTCAATAAAGAATTTAGCCAATTTCCCATAATGAAAATTAAAAGCACATAAAATGAATGGTTCGTTTGATGCTCACAGCCATATCGAGTGTACTCTGAACCTTACGCACAGGACAAAGTCCAGCAGAGCGAGCCTGACCACATGCCTCAGTTGATCACTGCAAGTCAGCTGTTGTGGATAGGGCATTTTAATTGGAGAGAACAGCGTAACACGCCTGTAATCACGACATTCGAATGGCCCAGGGCCCACCTGCAAAATATATTGAGCCCGCATGGGAAACAGTTCGAACCGAGTTCAGTGTATCGCGTGCTCAGGCCGGCCTCTTGTCGATGATCGTATTAGAAGCGACCATCTGTTTGCGTATTTGTACTGATAATGGATCGGCGTAGGCGGCAGATGTGCCAGTAATGTGCATTGCCCCGACTCGTGAATGTTTATCTAGCAATTTTAAACAGATATCTTTACCTAGTCCTAGCCAACTCAAATCAAATTTGAAAGCCACTTTGACAAAGTACAATTTTCCCAGTGAGGACTACATAAATAAATAGTTTTAAAAATAAAGTACTAAAAAATTTGTTTTATTCCGTCACCTTAAGTGGTTTTGACTAGATAACTCTCACAAGATCTGACCAATTTTGAAAATCACGAGATATCTCGTAATCAAGATATATATTGCCGATTTTTTGATGATGACCCGATCAAGATTGGGACTTTCGGATCATCACTGTTGTCAGAGGGACCGAGCGATGTCTAATTTGATAGACAGTGTGCGAGTAGTTGGCAAGAGCAGAGGGACACTACACACCTAAATTGGACATTGATATTTATTTACAATATAATATATATCCGGTGCAAAAAACACGTCTCACCCCTCTGAAGTGTACAACAAATCTATCATTATTTGTGTTATTTTTCAGAATAGCACCCAATATTCATGTTCTTGATCGTGTCAGAACACAGGCACTGTCATCCATCGATGTTCGTCCGCTAGAACAGTAGCAACTAGAACACAAGAACAACTGTTCTTGTAACATATCTGTGTTCGTAACCAACGTGATGAATGACAGGGAATCGTCACAACTGTCATTGCTTCAAAAAACACACACGCTCAAAAATTGAAGATAATAGTGAATTCTTATCATACAACGTCACCTGATCTCAGTCAAATAGAGTATTCTTGGGATGTTCTTGAACGTCGCATTACTGTACACATAAATTGAATGAAGAGATGAAAATAACTCCTTACCCGTTTCCTTCTAGGTAAAAACAGGAGCGATTCGAGCATTGTAGGTTGTGGAACGTTGCTGAAGTAAGACATGATTTAAAGAATTATGAAATGTCGAATCTTCAAAAACATTTAAAGAGAAACATACAGAAAATTATTTTTTTCAGAGGGCATATTTAAAAAAATGATGAAACAAAAGGATACACACATCATAGATGATGACCAAAATCTGGTAGGAAAGTTAAAGAAATTTTAATACCAGACACTAAAAGTGGTCTTTTAAGGGGGCAATTGATTTTTAATACAAACTTGACTTTAATACAAACATGATTCGATTTAAATAAAATTTGCAGACTGTTTTCTACTAAATAGTTTAAACATAAAGCTTCATTCAAACATTCGGAAGATATAATTTAAAACGTGGTCAAAAGTTTTGATAAATTACCAAGAATTGATAGGAACCATGTGCATTAGTTTGCCATGTATTTTCGAAATTTTTATTCCTTAATAGTTTGAGCATATTTATCAAATTAATTATATTTGGTGAGTGTGTATAACTAAATTGTAAAGTAAATAATTTTTCAAAAAAGTATAGATTAAGTACATCTTAAATACAAATTTAAAAATTTAGAAGCACAATAGACTTCTCATTTTGAACTTACATTATATGCAACGGATTTCGCACAAGGATTATCTGCTAAACAATTCTAGTAAATCTATTACAACCATATGCGCCATGGAACATTTCGAAATCAGAATAACAAAAAATCTTAGTGAAACGTGTTTATGTAGTTGACATACTATACTTATCTACACAGTGTACATTGTTTCCCGTGTAACAGTCAAAAATGATAATAATCTAAAAATTGTTTTTGCTATTCACAGAATTTAATATCAATTAATTTTTAAACGCTAAATAAAAAAAAAACTGCTTTTCAAACGATTTTAATGATATTTTTAAACTTAGTTGTGTCCTCTTTTTAAATTTTAACTAAATCAACAAATAAAATAGATTTAACGAGACGAAACATCTTTGTTGTTTCGTCTCATTGAATTAAAGCGATTATTTTGATCAACGATTGCAACTGTTTAATGTGACGTTTTTTTTTTTCGAAAAACGAAAACAACCGTGCTTTGAGGATCAACAACAATAGTTCTATGTTTACATAAACATGAAAACAGATTCCAACGAATTTTAAAAATCATGAATAAAAAACTACGACAGCTTCATAACAAAATGAAAAGGCACGTTGGACTCTATGGAGCTATGTAGTCACGCAATATAGGCGGGCTCAACGTGGATGCATTAGTGGCATTATGCGTGGGGGAAACTAACGAGTCTGCATCACGCATTTCTATCTCAGGCCACTGATAACTCTGCGACAGAGAATTCTGATTCATGGGCTTCTCCCCCAGGTCATTTTCTTGGTTGGGTTGATTATACGCACGCGTATGTAGTAGAAAATCCCCCTCTGCTCTGCACTCTACCGACAAAATCGATCGAATCCGTCTGAATAGCCTCCCTTACTCAGAATCGAATGGAATGGGTTGCTACTTTCCTGACAGTATCTTAATTTGGCTTATTTTAAGAATCCAGAATTTCGCACACTTGGAAGCGATCTATCCTAAGTGTTGTGCTGGCCTGCTCTTGCACAATGAAGTGTAACCATAGGAACATTCAACTTTAAAAAAAAATCTCTCTCTCCGATTGTAAAATTAAAAGTGGTAATAAAAACCTTTCAGAATTCTGCTTCATGTTTTTAATGTACCCAGAACATTGTAAACTTGGAAACGACCGTTCGTGAGGCTTGTTCTTGCACATTATATGGTGAAAATGGGGTACTCCAAATAAAAATATTCAGTAACAAAAGTAAAAGTGCACATAAAACCCCTTTAGAATTCTGATTTATGGGCATAATGTACCCCCCTCCCTTGTAAACGTTAAAACGACCGTTTGTGAGGTTGTGCTGGGCGTGCTTGTGCACTTCATACAGTAAAAATAAGGACAGTCACACACATAGCTTAAAACAAAGATATCCAATAAAAAAGAATTCAAAATGGCATAATGTACCCAGAACTTTATAAAATTGGAAACGGCCGTTTCTGAATGTTGTACTGGACGTTCTCCTGAACAATTGTACTGTAAAAATAGTGAAAGTAAAGAAAAATTATCTACTGACAAAATTAAAAGTGGTCTTAAAAACCTTTTAGAATTTTGCCATCATGTACACAAAACTATATAAACTTGGAAATGGCCGTTTCTGATAGCAGGCGCATTGTCAAGGAAAATATAGGAGAGTACAAAAAACTTAAAATAAAACCTCCAATAAAAAAATAAAAGTGACTGAATGCGAGGTTAATATGAATGCGAGGTTAATAGAAGAACCTTTTGAAAGTAAAATAAAATATTACCGCCTTTCTTATCAACTGGCCTTTCTGGTCAATAATTTTAGATTTATCTTCATGTTCTCATTATTGTTTCCCGAATCTTGGATTTTTTTTATTGTTCAATGAAATTCTCAAAATGCATGCATCAATGCGATGGAAAACACATGCTGAATTACTAATAGTCGAAAATCTGTTTCATAAACCACACAGCTGAAAAAAGATGTCTGAATACACCAATAGTTAAAATCATGAAACACGATGTTCATTTAACAATATGTCATCGGGAAAAAAAATTGGACCATCTCCGAAATTATGTTCTGAATGCGTTCTTGAAAGGTGTTCTTTGAAAAAAAATTGTACAGTTGGGATTTGTTGCATATTCTTATCCATTTAGTACAGCTCAGAGGTTTATTGTTAAAAAAAAAAACACTCGCTTCGTGTGTCTAAAAATTAACAGGTTTGTAGCAGAAAAGGCATTTTATTTACGTGAAGGCTAATTTCATTTTAACACATTGTTATTCAAATTCATTTAAAAGAAATATTCTCCCCCTTCCTTAATTTATTTAAAATAAAAATAAACACATTATATTGTATTCTATTTTGATTGATATATTTGGAAAAGAGAAGAGGAAGCTTGTTACCATTTGAACAGGTTACGATCAACTAGATAAACATTCGTGAGCAAACTAGATTGAGAATCATGCTTTTAGCCTTCGTGTAGTAAAACAACAACAAACAAAACGAATTGAAAAATCAATATTCTTCTGTCTTAACGATAACATGAATCAAAACAATGCTCAAGAAATTCTATAAGCACAGATTTAGATTTTCAAAAAAAATACTCTTGACACTTGTGACTTGCTATGTCACACAATGGTCATTTTTGCAACACTACGGTTATATTTTAAGTAATGGTTACTTCATTTATAAGTACTACTCATATAAGTAATATACTCATATATATTACATGAATAATTGGAGCAGAAACTACTACAGTTACATTCACATATTTTGAGCATCAAAATCGTCATTTTTTATAGCTACATTGAAAAATATCGTTTGAAAAGAGCAAAACGATTTTTAAACGCGAAAACAATTCAACCCAAATATAAATATTTCGCAATTCTTGGAGAACAAAAACTAACGGTTTTAATAATGTTCAAAATAATTCTTTAATCAGACAAATCCTTCGCAGAATCCAGAATTTTGAAAGTTTAAAACGAGAAAAAAAGGAATTCTAATTAAAAGTTCTTGGTTCGAACCAAGTGATTTTTAATCACAGTTTCTTCGTTGATTCTCAAGCAAATTATAATTTGGTAAATAGCAATAGTAGTCGTTAAAACATTGGTAAGCTTTTTTCTTTGTATTTTAGCATTGGTAAACATCATTAAGTTCATATAATAAAGCTATATGTATGATTTATGTATGCTATAGTATGTGATACTGTATTGTTATATTGCAAAAACGTTTCTTAATAATACCCAATTTTTTAATGTACTCACATCAGTGAAATGATTTGTTTAGCAAATTATGTTATTTATCAATATGTATTTCATAGATTTGCTCCTACTTAAATATACTTAGAATTCTTCGTCGATATTATTTAATTTACCACAAAAAGTTTTATGAAGAATTATGCATCGGCTTATTTTGATTACTATCTTTTATGTATTCACTTGTTTCGTTATTTCGAAATAAACAAGGAATGTTACCTAACATGCACATATTCGCAATCCTTTAATCTAGAGCATCTAATATTAGAACACAAAAAAATATTAAATGTAAAAATAAGAAAACAATTACACATAATGTAAAATATAAAAATGTAAGAAACGTATAATATACAGTAATGTAAACTAAAATATGTAACTTTTTAATTTTTTTGACATTTTTTGAAAAACATTCAACAAATTAAAACACATGCAAATATTGTTCTTAGTAATGTACACAAAAATGAATTTAATACTTAATAATAGTGTTACATAATCATTGTTAATTTTTAGCTTTATGGCATCAGATAATTCTTTGATTTCTAAACTTGGTCAATTTGCGCTCATTAAACTTAAAACTATCATTTTTATGTGCTATTAACAGCGAAGTTAAAGAAGTCACAGTTCCCATTGTAGAATTTAACATTTTGATTCGACAAATTTTACAGCACGGGGAATCCCAATTCGTAAAGTCGCGGATTATCAACCGGAGGATTGCGAGTTTGATTAAAACCAAAGACCATCGTGTACAATGGTGGCTGGTGCACGTTAAATCTGCCATGACCTTAAATGTCCTCACGTTAGCGTGGTGTGGAAGTTTGGAAAGTGGGGTGTCAGCTCAGGTGTTGATCTCGTAATCTGACCGTGGTTCAAGATAACGAGGCGTTGTCATTGGATCTTTCCCTTTAGGATTGAAACAGGACCATAGCCAATAGCTCCAGTGAAACGCAAATTTAAATACGAGTAATAACTATTATTAAATACGAGTAATAATAAATATATAATTAAATACTCAAAATTTCGGTTTCGTTTTGTGATTTACACTTTTTGAAATTCCATTAAATTGTAGAAAATTCCACAAAGTATAGTTTTTTAAAACAAAAATGTGAGATTTAGGCAAATTTTACTCAATCGAAGGACGTCTCATTTGCGCAAACGAACAAACCATTAGTGATATCTAATTTCTTTACAAAACTTTATAAAATAAAATTAGAGTGGTTTGTTTGGACATTGAATATTTTGAACTAATTTCAAGTTATTCTTCAGTTTGGATCATTCTAATGTAGAATAAGTCCTTTCCGCAATTAGTGTCTGTCTTGTCCAAACGGCGGGGTATATTTTTATGAAAATTTTCATTCTATGAATACCTTTATTCATTTAGTGACTGTATTTAAAATGACAGTCTGTCTTCCTGTTTTATATATGTTCGCGTGTTTGTGTAAGTATCACATGCAATTTATTCAATAAAAATTCCTAAAATGTTATATATTTCATAAAAGACATATTATATTTAGAAATTCGTTACTTAAATTTATTTTGTCTACATTTTAGGCAGGTTTCACGCTGAAGCAGTTGAACATCCATACTTAAATCAAAATTAATTTGGCCGTTTTTAAGGAGATGGGATGTAGATAAGTATTTAATGTCACATTGTAGGAGTAGTGATTAGCAACGGTCCGAAATCAACCCCGAAGGGAAAGATTCGAAAACTGGAGCTTGTTTATTTTGAACCTTAATTTTTTCATTGTGAAATAGAAACAATTTCCGATTGTTTGAAACAGATGATAGAGAATAAAGATTCCAATTTTGCACTTGAGCAAGTAGAAATTAATTATTTTGTGCCCAATAACACGTGTGTTCATTTTCTGGCATTTCGAACATTTTCCCAGAACGTTCCATGGATAAACACAATTGGGATGTCGAATTCCTTTCATAATTGAAACAAAATATGTAGCAAGAAACCTTTTGAACCAAGACTGGTAGCTAATCGACTTTCTTTAAAGTATTTTAAAATTTTGACTTTTTTTTCTCTGAAAAATGGTTAATTTCATTAAAACTTTTATTTATTTTCCATGGACGTGGTGTCGAAGTTTGAAGAGTGGGGTGCCAGCTCAAATCTGACATCGTCATCTGATCGTGGTTCAAAATTACATATTGTTGTCATCGAATCTTTCCCATCGTGTTTGATACCGGACCTTCGTCAATAGCCATTTGTGTTTCTCCATTGCGACGTCAAATACCTACCGTCATTTCCATGTTTATAATAAAAGTACTTAGGGTTTTATTGTAAGCTGCACACATTTTCATTCTAAACAGGTACGTGGCTTCCGTTTAAGGCCCGGTGCTCATATCCGGTTTTTCAACGTGCGGCGCCGCTGCCGCAACGAAAGTGCGGTCTGAGATACATTAGATCCAATGGAGTAGTGCACAAATGCCTCCGGCGAAGCTGCTGCGACGCACGTCCAACTTGCGTGCAATTTGTATCGTAGTTCCCCACGGCGCCGCAGCTAGCCGCACATGCGTCTCCGGACTGAAGTACCTTTTTTTCGTAAATAAATGGAATATAAATAATAACTAATAAATGGTTGTGTCCAGTAACGTCTATTTTGTTTCAAAGTATACTTTTTGTGCACCAAGTAAGCGAAATAAATACGTTTTCTTCGATAGAATATTTATCGCAAATGGCGCGAAATGAGTTCGTGCGTCATTTCACGGTTATGTGTACATAGTTGGGCTTCGGTGTCGCAGTGGCGCCGCACGTTGAAAAACCGAATGTGTGCTCCGGGCCTAAAACTCCATATTTGAATTTAAATATGTGATTTAATGTGTAGCGTGTGCATAATGAAACAAAAACTTGTGTTTGTTGACTACGTTATGTAATATTTTCTAATTTTTCCCTCGGAATTATTTTTTTCAAATTTTGTTAGTTGTGGCAACAATGTAAGAGATCGTGAGATGATTAACTTATTTTTATGTTCTAATTAGCAATCTAAATATTTTTTTCAATTTAAACGTAATAAAAAATTATTAAAACTAAACTATAAAAACATTATAGAGGAAGTAAAATATGAATCTAAGAACACACGCTCAAGAAAACAGATTTCGTTTGTTTTCTTTTCCATATATGATATCCCATCACCCCATTTTCTTCATTGAAACTGACTTGACCTCAATCCCTATAGTACGTAAGTCACTATTTTGTATAGTTTGTCACCTTGACCTATATTCGCGATGCTAGGCCTCAAAACACCGGTCTTCGCGTTGGGTGAAAGAAGGGGTCGAGTTGATATAATATACAGGAAGGTCTAGCTTACGCACATTCAAAATAAAAAGCATTATAATTTAAATATTTGTTCATGTTGCTTACAGATAGATTTGCTTGTGATATGATAAATGACAAACGTACAGTAAAAATTTAATATTTGATTACAGTACTACATTTATGGGGATTGTTGAGTAAAACGAAGATAAATAAACAAAATAAAATAAAATCTCTGTTGTTTCAAGATCATGCATTTTTGTACTAACCGGTATTTTCATTGTCCGTATGACATTGAAAGAGATGTCATAACTTAAGGCTCGCGTAAAATTATTCCACGCTTTTTAACCGTTATTTGCTTATATTGCGACAGGTCACAACATATGATTTCTGACTTTTATTTTTTCATAACATTGCCATGGTTACGCGGGGGTGCGTTATCCATCTTTTATTCGTTGGCTGAATTTCAGACTCACGTATGTCGCCAAAGTAACCCTGTAGATCGAAATTCACCAGAACAGATCCAACGTTGGATGAAGAGAGGTGGGGAGTGGAGTGTGTACACCACTTGGAGAATTGACTTTTAAAAATGTTCTATTATTAAAATGACGTGAGATTTGTAACATTTCCAGGTAGGCGAAATTTTTATTTCCTTTTTTAGCCATGAAACAATTTTTGAGAAAAATCATCCGTTGATAGTTACTGGTACGTGTTTTCCTGACATAGCAGTTGAGATGTGCAGTGAAAACACTTTGCCGGGTCGCCATTGATAGACGCCTTTGGATATATTAATGAGTATGATTCACATTAGGAAGAATAGATTGGGAGGTTGATTGAAACTGTTTCAATTGAATCTTTTGCTCTTAAAAACGCATCGTTCAAACAATACTAAACTTGGTCATAAATTTATGTCGTTTCTTTAAGACGCAAAAAAATATTTGAAGCGATATTTTTGAAATTTCTGTGAAAATATTAATTTTTATACTTTTTTTTCTATAAAAGAGCGCAGTTCTATTGTCTGCTAAATTTAAAAAAAGTTAATTTTGAATAATTTTTTGCTGCATTAACATTTTATGGGGATAATGTAATGGCGTTTACTAGGCAGAAGTTAAAGATTCAAATAGTGATAGTTTATGTATAAGTAATTTTCACTGAATCAGTTAGTAATTTGCACCTTAATTATTCGGAGGTTTGATATTTTTCTGTTCGTTGAAAGAAAATAAAATATACGAATAATACTAATATTTAAAAATTTGTATCACATGGGATCCATAAAAGTTCATTTTAGAACTAAATTTTTAAATTTGATTGTTTCATAGTATTTTCTCTTTTTGTTCTATTGGTGTGCAATCATAGCTTTCGTGTTGACATTTTGAATTTGTGAAGATATATTCAGAAATACTTGTTAAATAAATGACCTACCCCGTATATACATTTTAAACTTATAAATGTAGATGTCAATGCTTTTATTCTCATTCATCATTCATGGATTCGCATAGATGAAATAATGTGAAAAATTTTATTTATAATCTTCCGTACCATTTTTAATACGAGTTTGTTACTAGGAACATGACGCATTTTATTAATTGAATACTGTGTGAAGAACGCTTTACGATAGTTATAATTACAAAATTAGTGTTAAGAATAATGGGATATTATTTTGAAATTAAATACAGTAAATGACTTATTTTTGTGACAACATTGTCCTTTATCAAAACCACAAATGAGCTATAGATGTATTTTTCACTGTGTGTTGTCATTTTGTTGCTTTATTTAGAACTAGGTCTGTACACAGACGCGAATGTGATAGAATCAATTGACTTTTGACCTTGGTATTCTTTTGATATCCCTTTCTCGTTCCTTGCATAGAGTTTCAACTAGAATTAAAAAATGACATTAGTGAAAAATCAGAATTTTACCCCTTCGTGGTTTTGACATAAAGACGATAGTTGTTTTTCGATGTATTTACTGAACCCAAATTATTCCTTAGCGGAGGCATCGCTATTCTCTCCGTTATTGGGAAGATGGCTCCATCGGAAAGGTGCGAAATGTGGAGATTCGGAGTCGGGTTCTTAGCACTATGGACCCAATTTCGTGGTTTCTCTGGACTTGAAGACAGATGATTTTGTTTAAACTCTTTTCATCCACCAAAACTGAGTTTAAAATGGAAAGTTCACTTACTATGGAAAGTCCAAGCACTCCGACCACATCCGCAACACTTCCAAGCAGAAAAAGAGGTAAGGGATATTTTTGTTAACCAGAATAAACATTAAACACACTGTAAGATATAAATATTCAGTGTCAAAACTGAAAACTTGACACCGAATGGAAATATGTTCAAGCAGTTGCATACTCAGAATAATTAAGAATATTTTCTAAAGTTACACGCTAAATTAATGGTAATTTATTACACTTTTTAGTATAATACGTATTCATAAATTCATAACAATTTTTATTTGTGAGAAATGAAAAGAAAACTATAAATACAGGGCTTACTAGTGAAAGAAACCAAGTCAAGAAACAGTTTTGTGAAAATGCAGGGTAAAAAAAAATTATACCGCCATGAGTGTGTTTATCAAGAAAAAATGTAACCTTCTATCGAAGAAAAATGTCTTGGTAGACTTAACAGTCTACAGAATACCACATTCTGGTCATAGAAGCTAAAAAATTTATATTGTGACTTCGTGTGTTTCACTTGTAAGTCAACGTTATAATCACCTCAAAATAAAGACCGGGCAGTAGCCATTCTTTTAGAATTCCCGATATTTAGTTTTATTAGTTAAATATCATTGTGAGACTTGGAGCGTAACCTAATAAGAACTTGAATTTATTAGATTATTTTGCTCATAAAATATTTTGACCTATTTCATATTCATATACAAATTTCACCATACCATTACATTTCTCAATCAATTTGGGAACAAATTCGAAAATGAGAAAAATTACATATAAAAATGTCTATTTCAAATACGAACTTGTAACGGCAGAAATTTGTGATTTTCAGTTCATTTTGCATAAATATTAAAAAAAAAATACAATTATAAGTTCAGTATATGCATGTCTACTAAATGCACAAAAATTCTAAAACCGGTATTTTTAGTATGTATTAAGAAAAGGTACAGATAAATTAGGTAAATTAACATTGTCGGTTTTGAACCTTCCACTTAAAAGATTAAATTTTCATAGTGAAATATTTTTTGCAAGTTCTTTATAGATATACTAGCTACTGCGTGGCCATCACGGCGTTCCCCGTGACAGTTATTTTCGTGGGGTCAGGTGTGACCACTGCTCGCTAACCCCCGGTGATTGCTACGAAATCGTTGCCTATTGGATAACAGCCATCACGGTATTGCACGTGGTGTTGTTTTGCATCGATTCGTCAGGAACGTGTACATAACAAACAGACAAGCACTTCCTTTTATAATAGTAGAGATGAAGTATATTTTTGACATACAAGAAATATATTACATATTATTCCAAATTTTTAAGATGATTCTTTATATCTTGGTACTTATAGCTACCTAAAAAGGCAGTTAGTTAAAAGCCAGTCGTCATTTTAAAACCAAGCAAATTAGACTAAATGTCCACTGCGCATGTGGTACAAAAATCAGATCCTAGCGTTCTAACCACATTTTCTGTGAGTTATTCTTCGTCTATGAAAAACGCTTCGTGGTTAATGTCTTAGATGACAACATGATATAACTCTCCTTGGACAAACATTTAGCAATAGTTTTCAATTCCTTTTTTTCATTTAAAAAATTTTATTTCGATGATTAAAAACAGCGAAAATGTTGCTGTGAATGGAAATATTAAAACTAAGAACATTTCATTTACTTAAGAGCAAAGATCGCAAATCTTTTTCAGGCATGGAATATGATGTTTATTTGTGAATAAGAATAAATGTGCTCTAGTTCTAATGAGATGTTCTTAATATTTCGTTTAAGTAAATGAAGCAATACAAAATCATTTTATTTGGTTGTCGACGAATTTCAACATTCTTTAACATTGACTTTTTTGGACTTTTGCATACCCATTTTATGATTAAATATTAGGATGAAGATCTGAGTACTCGGTTTAGCGAGATAATGTGGACGAAATTTCCGAGTAAATCCTTCTTTGGCCCCATATTTGAGTTGATTATACCATTTTTTCCAAAATCAGAATAAAACAGTTTGCTTTCAAAATTCAATAGATTCGAAATGTAACTTTAAAAATTAGAAGTTGTCATTGGAAATTATGAAGTTCGTGCGCAATTTAATATGGAGATGACCATTGAAAAAACTTATGTATATGAATTTATAGAAGGTATTATTCCCTATTGAATGGAACCTTTGAATTGGTTCGACTGTGAGCAACGGAGAATAACAATTGCGCTTCGATTTTTTTTTTTTTGCGCAGCTGTACCTTTATATCAGGACATACTGAAAGTACCAGTTTGAAAAATTTTTTCATACACTCAAGGACATTATTTACCTATTCAATGAAGGGAGCATTTAGTATTATATTTATTGCATAGTATAAGAATAATTCATAAAATCGATTTGAAAATCCCAAGTTTTTTTTTTTTTTGTACTTAGACATCAAAAAGTAATTGCTCTCCATATAACACAATGGTAACTTCGGTATATAATGGTAATAAGTCGACTAGGTATGTAAGTAATGCTTGGAAGAGTTTAATTTATATCAGGTTAAAGTAGTTTCTCTTATAAAAGATACTCCGAAGTTTAAAAACAATATTTAATTTTGATAAAATTGAGTTAAAAATACAAAAAAAAATCTCACCTTCTTTTATTGAATTTAATGTTACTTTCCTAAATACTTTTAAAACTTCTAATTAAAGTTGAAGCTAAAAAGCAGAGTATTAATTGAAAGATCATAAAATAAACTATCAAGATCTGTAAAAATCTCAATCGGTATTTTTGAAAGATTTAGGTTCCAACTCCCTGTAAGTTATTGGGTATGAAACGACTTGATCCCTCTACATAATTTGCGAATTGCTACACTTTTACCAACAACCCAATCTCGTTCTGAGTGGTGTGATGGTCGTGCACTTGCACATAGTCAGGAATAAAATAAAAGAGGTCTTGCGAACAAAGTGAAGTATGCCTCGAATTTTAAATAAATATGTCAAGAAACAAGTTTTCTGATAGCATTAACTTAATACTCAACGTTCTGTGATGCTTCTTTTTTTATTGTGATAAAAAAATACTCACTTACCGAAACAGCTTTTCGAAAGTTTAAATATTTAAAATACATCTCTTTTGTACCAAATAATTTAGTAAAAATAAGCGTCTGAACACAGATGCGCAATTCCGCAAGTAACAAAGGCAAAATATAAACATCTAAATACGTCAGTAGTTTAAAAAAAGTCGAAAACAAATTCTTAAACCCGATGCTTATTTAATATAACATTTAGGGAATCGGGTGAAATAATGAGACATCAGTTATTTGTAATATGTTTTTTGGTTAAAAGCGTTATCATAGAAAATCAGATGTTTTGAAGCTTGCAAGTGGACAACTAACACCTCAGGAAGGACCCTGATCTTCCAACCAACAAAACGAAATTTGACATTCACGAATAAAGCAGTACACATTGCGGCCTTTAGCACACTTGAGGTTAAAAGTGTCAGTCTCAGTTAATCTATAGGTGACATTAAACAAGCTTCCCTGTAGCAACACACTAAACATCATAAAAGGGGGAAGCCATTTCAATGATCTCGCAATCTGCCGCGGACTTCAGCGGGCTTCCTTCCGAATGGTTTGAAAAAGTGCTCCGCCAAAACGGAAATCGGGATGCGGGAAGGATGAATGTGCCCGACCCGAGGATAAAGATGCGGGGTATAGGGTTGCATTTGGGGTGGAGGAAAAAAGAGGGACAGATGCTTTCGAGGAGAGCCGCTGTCGCCAATGTTTGTTACCGGTGAATCGCATTTGTCAGTGAAATGGAAAGGACACTTGAATACTCATGCAAAAAAAGGTTTGCGGAAAAGGTTATTTCGGAACGCATTTTTGTCGCAAGATTGTGTTCAGACACTTATTTTTCATTAAATTCTTTGCGACAGTAAGTAAATTTTAAGTAGTTAAAATTTCGAAAGATGTTTCGGAACGTATTTTTGTTGCACGTTTGTGTTTAGACACTTATTTTTACTAGTCTTAAGTATATTAAATGCGTTTTACATACTTATATTCCGAAAAGTTGTTTCGGATCTCATTTTTAATAAATTATTTGGGACAAGCGTGTTTTAAATGCTTATACTTTTGAAAAGTTATTTCGGAAGGGTATTTTTGTCACATGTTTGTGTCCAGACACTTATTTTTACTAGTCTTGAGGATAATAAATGCGATTTTCATACTTAGAATTCCGAAAAGTTGTTTCGGATCTCATTTTTAATAAATTATTTGGGACAAGCGTGTTTTAAATGCTTATACTTTTGAAAAGTTATTTCGGAAGGGTATTTTTGTCACATGTTTGTGTCCAGACACTTATTTTTACTAGTCTTGAGTATAATAAATGCGATTTATATACTTAGAATTCCGAAAAGTTGTTTCGGATCTCATTTTTAATAAATTATTTGGAACAAGCGTGTTTTAAATGCTTATAATTTTGAAAAGTTATTTCGGAAGGGTATTTTTGTCACATGTTTGTGTTCAGGCACTTACTTTTACTAGTCTTAAGAACAATAAATGCGTTTTACATACATAGAATTCCGAACTGTTGGGTACAAAAGTTAGTATAAGTGTATTTTAAGATATGGGGAATGTACTCAGTATCAAAATATAATATTACAATTGAGGAGTTCAGAACTACAGTGGATAAAGTCCACTTTCTGGTCAAACTCTGATAATTATACATAGTTGTATACCCTAGTTGCTTTGGTTCCCAAGAAATGGTAAAAGAAAAGCCCGGCTAATAGGAAAAGGACACACAAAAAGATACTTTTAACTCGATGTATCTCAAAATGTTATAAAAAGGACTTGATTCACTCTAGTTTTGAACGCCTCAATTTAAACACAAAATGAAAATGGGTAGGTTAAATGTTTTAGATGATTTTAATTCTGACGCGAACTCACCTTTCTCTTTGATCTTCGTAATAAACGAATAGAAAATAAGTCTAATCCATCCGAGTTACTTGCGTTAAAAACCATTATTAATATAAGGATTAATTAATTATTTTATTTTCATATTTAAAGATATGCTATGATCCATAAAAAAAGCGAACTGTTATTTTATAATTTCAATTCCTTTTTTGACATCGAGTTTTATGAGGATAAAATATAAAAGGAAAAATTATAATACTTTTAATAAAATGTGTTCTTGAATTTTAAGATTTATAGCCGAGATAAAATTTCGTTTTACATGAAATGCGTCTGGTAAATTTCCAAAAATTTAACAGCTTTGAAAATTTTTTATTCAAATTTCCGATTAGAATCACGTTTAAAAATACATTAGATCTGCATGAAAATATGAATTCTAATGAGCGGAAAAGGACTATCCATTTTAACACAAATTATAAAAACTTAATTTTAAATTTCTGCGCTGGTGATGCCTCAATTGCCAAAAATAAGAACAGGACTTATTTTTATCTCCTCGTGATACTTTGTTATATAGATTAAATTGGAATGAATCTTTGAACTATTCGGGATTTTCGTGAATAACCTAGAAACACAGTCCGCTCACAGCCGACAAAAGGACAGAAAGAACTCAATTTCACTTCATCACCAAGATAGCGATAAAGTGAAAAGAACAACTGCATCCGACTGCAGCATCTGTCGGCCCAAAAGCGTGGTCTCGGCACTAGGCATCAACGCGATACGGGCATCCCCGGAGCAATCAGGTGGCCCTTGTCTCGGGATGCGATGACGTCACGAGGATCGCACGCGCCGTCTGTCACCATCCGCCACACGCCAGCTGGCCAATGAGGAGCAGCCGGTATCGCACCCGGGAGGGAGGGGGGCGACCGGCACGTGCCCTCCACAATAGAATCCCCCCTCCCCCGTCCGTTAACCGAACAAAGGGTACGCTTTTCCGTTCGGTAACAGCAGATGTTATGTTTTTTAATGTGTACTTTTTTTTTCTTATATTCTCTGCTGAAGTGTCAAGCGAGTATTTGGATCGGTAGAGCAGGATCAGATTTAATGGTATCATAGAGCGATGTGAAACCGTTAGCATCGGTCGCGCGTGCGCCCCTCTCTCGTTGCACCTTTTTAGTTTTATGAAGCACAGCCCCCCATGAAGATACATCGGTGATGAGTTTGTTTATTTGGTGGCTATTTGATAATAGTACCGTTTCTATTCCCCCCCGCATATTTTCTGAAACTAAATTTTGTTTGTGTCAAAATGAACGGCTTCTTGTAAACTGGATTCATTTCGTTAATTAATTGCATGAAGTAAATTTTTTATTTCGAACGTGAAAAATTATTAAAGTTCTATCGATGCACCGAACGGAAAACAATGAATGATCACTGGGAGAACTTCAGCATTGCAAAAGGATTTAACACTTTGAAAGTAAGTGACAATATGATTTTTAAGAATTCATGTTTTTTTCCTTATGGAAGATTTTATACACAATAACAGTACTTCTCTGTTTTCCAATAATCTGTGATAGTTAAATGTGGACAAAAGGAAAATTGATAATAAACATGTTTTATAAGCGATTTTATTTAGTGTAAAATGTTAATAAATTATTCCTAAAATTACGTAGGCAAAAGATTTTGCTTATCTTATTTTAGTGTGCCCAACTTAGTTTAGTGGTTCTCAAATTTTTAAATCTAATGACCTTTCCTTGAAAATTAAAAATTTTCGGGGACCACTTGAGATTTTAAATTACATAAGGTTCATGGCCTAAATGCCATTATGATTCTTCTTTTTTTTCCATCTTAATATTGGGAGTAAAATATTTAAATCTATGTTATATAGATTATAAAATGTTAAAATTAGGGTAAAGGATTAGCGATGATGGTTTGAATAGAGAAAAACAAAAACAGTTAATATTAAACAAACTTTTATTTATTAATGAAAATGTATTAAAATCAAGAGGCTAATAATTTTCAAAATTATTATATGGACATCAAAATCTATACTTTAATTTAAATGAGAACAATAAAGCTGCTCTTTAACAGTTAACTTAACAATGTTTGGTTGAAAGTCTGTTAATTTCAGTATTAAGTCATTCTCAACTTCAAGTCTATCCCAAATCAATAAATTCTGGAATCTCCTTTTAATTGTTTTGGATACTAAAATTTATAGAGTTTAGAACATAAAACAATGGAAGATTTATTTTTTTTGGAAGTTCTCAAATTTTGGCTAGTGAAATGTTGGATGTTTTTCGCAGACCTTGGGGGTCCACGGACCACACTTTGGGAATCACTGACTCAATTGCAAAAAATCAGGTTTTTTTTTCTTCTTGCCCTATCGAGAGAATTTATCTAAAAAAAACCTTGTCTATAATTTCTGTATTTATTATCTAACTGATACATTTAACCTTAGCCAATATGTTTAAGCATTATTGTTCAATTTATAAAATTAATTTGGGGGTAATTTTAACACCGATAAAATACATATTTTAAACCTAAGTCACACACAGCTGTGACAGTGCTTTTGGTACGACTTTTTAAATAGTTGTAACAAAATGAAGTTTTAATTTTAAAATTTTATTTCTTATTTATAAACCTATATTGCTAAATTTCTGTGGCACACCTAAGAATATATTATATTTACTGCCGATCTGATCAAAAAAAGATATAATTTAGATTCCCAAAAAGCCTCTTTGAGCCAATTTATTTATGATACTTTGTAACAAAAAAAATAATATTTAAAATTATTTATACGGGTATTACTATCAAGTATTTGTCACACTTGTCAAAAGTTCAAAACTGAAACGTCGAGAAATGAAATAAATCTTACACAATTTCAACTATTTCATCACTCGTAAGGCGCACCAGTGACATTCTTGCTACACACCAGTTGAAAATCGCTACCCTATAATGGAAGAGAAGTAATCGATATGAATGGCCGTAATTTCTTTAAATGCATGGAATGTATTTGGACAAATAATTTCGGGGAAGAGACAACATAGAACCATGAACATCGAACATCAGCCATGAAAACAGAATAAGACTTTTTAAAGCCTCCTCAGTCGAACTCAACACCGCATAGATTTAATACTTCAGCATGATCAAGAGTAGTTCTTTGTTGAATAAATTATATTTTTTTCCTACTAGCAATGTCACAAGACGTCCCAGCACTGCATAATTTTTGCCCAGACAATTGGACGTGGAACAAGAGGGACAAATCTCACGAAGTTCGACTCTACGGAGACAACTTCAAGACGGCCCATTTCCATCCAAATTGGAGCAACGGTACAGCCGGGGTTCGTGGTACTAGAATACTCAACAGAGGACATTATTATTGGGAAATCAATGTCAGCCAGAGAATATTTGGAACCAGCATGATGTTTGGTAAGAATGCATTTTTTCTAAAAATCATTTGGAGTTATTGAATGTCACAGTATATAAATCCGCCTATTGTAAGATTTCCCTGACTCAAATCGTGAGGGTCATGTCTGGCGACTAAGTACGTATATCACTGTGCTTTATATGGCCTTAAAAAATTTCAAATGCTTGTAATTGAAAAACGTATTTTTTGAGATATGGTACTTTTGGAGTGTGATATGTTCTCTTAACTTTTTCAGTGGTGGTAGAACATCTGATATGTCCCACCTCCTTGAAGTAGTTAGCTTGATTTGCAAAGGAATTTTCAGAGTAAATAGGCGCAAACCAAACCGCGTAGGAAAGCGAGGTTTTTACTTCTACCATATTGAAATTTTTTAAGGCCATATAAAGCACAGTGATATACGTACTTAGTCGCCAGACATGACCCTCACGATTGCTCTCGCATGATGCATATTGGAATTACCTTAAAAGGTAGTTTATCGCTGTTTTGGTTATTAATCTGATTGGTGTCGACCATTGGTTATCGGGTGACTAACTATCAGGTATCAAATTGAAAATTTTATTAGCGGAGGGATAGGATCATATTCGAAAAATAAACCAAGTGACGTCATGTTCGGAATACGTAGCAGAAAGTAATATTTTTTTACAAAAAATAGTATAAGTCATGAAAATTTCACCTTACTGAACTTTTTACAAAAGTTTCCAAAGTCTATCTCACTTATCAAATTTCAAACCTTGTACCTCATTACTGGTTAACACTTTGGCCATCTAGTTTTTCATTGCTCCCAGAAAAATCTAGATATTAAGAGTCACGAGGTATTGAAAGTAAAAGACGAATTGTCCTTTTGGAAGTGTGCTTTGAGGAAAAAAAAAAAAGAGGCTTTGAGAATTTTCACTAGTTATTTGCTGATGAGAATGTCGGTAATTCGTAAAGCCCTAATGTGTACCTTGTTACGAGTTGTTATGGTTGAAGTAAAATGTAATGAGTTACTTTTGCAACAAATTTAGATAGGAATTATTTTATTTTGCAGGCATTGGGACCAAAAAAGCACGGCTGCACATCAATGCCTTTGTGAACATGCTTGGAGAAGACGAGCATGGCTGGGGTTTGTCTCACAAAGGATTACTCTGGCACAACGGCGAGTGGAGACAGTATGCCAAACCCTTCCGTGAAAACGAAGCTACAACTGTTGGACTGCTATTCGATGGCATCAAAGGCACTCTGGCGTATTACAAGGATGGATGCAATCTAGGGGTGGCCTTCACGGACCTACATCTCGTACAAGATGAGCTCTATCCCGTAGTGTGCTCCACGGCCGCAAAAACAGAAATGTCTCTCGGTATAACCAAGAGAGAGTTCGGTAACCTCCAGGATAGGTGCAGGGCTCTCATTTTGACTGTACTCAAAGAGGTCAGTGATGTGAATGAGCTACAACTGCCAAACCCGATGAAACAGTATCTTGCAGAAGGCACGGGCGTCCCCAGTTGCAACGAAAGGCCCCGTAAAGGTGCTACGAGACACAACTATTACATGAGGTCGAATAGCTGTGGCCCACACCGAGTGAACTCTCTGAAAAAACACATAGAAGAAAGACGGAAATATTTTATGTGAACAGGGATCCCATCACCAGAAGCAAAATTACATTTCATCAAAGCATAAATGGAAGCGAAACGTTTTAAACAAAACGCATAAGTTACAAATTGCAACGAGTCTGATTTTCTCATTTTGAGCAGCTGTGTTTGGAATTCTAGACATTATAGATGCTTTGTCACACAAGGTGTAATTTAAGGGAGGTATAGGATAAATATTTTAAAGTATCTGTTTTCTATGCATGAAATAAGCAATCTTGCAATCAGCTTTCCCCATGATCTCAGCTACCTCAACATAGCTTCATTATGAATGCATGGATAATTGATTAGTTTTCAGAAAGAGCATATATTTCTTGTTCCTTCATGTGTCACGTGATTCTCATTATCATGATAGTACTCATATCATTCATGGGCATATGGTACATCACGGCACATGTAATTGTTAATGTATTTTGCACCATCAAAAAATGCACTGAACTTTTCTTCCAAGTGGAACTATTAAGAGTTGAATTATTTCTTATACTTATTTGCACATACACAAAAAGGAAGTAATCTTTATTCATAAGCCAATTTGGTAGCTCATGATATTAATTTTTGAAAGAATTATTATTTGCAGATTCAGACTGATTATTACAGCTAAAAAATATAGTAAAAAATCCCAAGAACATACGATGCATCCTTTTTTACTATTATAAAATATATCAAGCCAAAATTCAATCCCATTGTTTTATTGTAAAATTCTTACCATGAAAGATATTATGAACCCATAATTTTTCTTGGGGATCATGACTTTTTAATGTATCATTTTACTATTTGAAACCTCGTAAGTCAAATATTTCTGAGGTTTTATTATTAGCTTGTTTGTTGCTTCAGAAATTCCCAAGTCTACAGATATAAAGCCATTTATCGTCGAATTTTTAAACCATGTATCTGGTCTAAAATTTAGTATCTAGTTTTTTAATGCTGCTGAAATACTGATTTCAAGACTTGGGAGGTTTTGACAGGACAATATTATTCATTTAGCTAAATCATTAGTTTCCTAAGCAAAATCGATTATTATAAGTTAAATAATTTTGTATAAATTGTACTAAATATATAAATCTTGGTGCAAGATCATTGCAATCTAATAGTTATAAACATGACCTTTGATTCTAGTCTTGATTAAGAGCATTGAAGGTAGTATATTTTTTACATCCATCATGAATGCAATTTCAATGTGCTTGTATATAAATTTGTGATCATACTATGCAAAACTCACTCCATTGAGTGCATATTTTGTGTGTAATTCAATGTATCTGATACATTCGGATGAGTACATCTAGTCAAAAGATACAGGCTAATTTTCAATAATTAAGCCTAGTACTCTGTATATAAACTTTTTAACACTTCCTGTGTGCACGTCTACTTAAAAGTATTTAAATAGTGTTCATTAGTAAGTTTTGCACAGATGTAAAGTGGACACACACATCATAAACCTATACCTCTGATCTACATATTTAAGAATAGTTGCATTGCATCTAAAGAAATAAGACCCTATCAAAAAAAAATATTTTGGAGAAAAATTATGATTCTATATTTTATTTTATTGCCACACATGCAAGTGACCTTGCAGCACTGTTTCAGACCCCTCAAGAAATTAAGTGGTCTAAAAATATGAACACTGAAAGGCAAATGTTGCAGTATCAGTTGGTGAAAATATGTTAATATGACAGTGTGCATGCTATCAATTAAAGAACTGGCATTTTGATTGATTTGTAGTCTTGATAGGAAATTAGTCATTAAAAATGCATTGCTACCTGTTCAATTTCCTTTACAAATCAATTGCAAACAATGCATGAACTTAACTAATATGCACTCTACCAACATTGAGCTTACAAATATGCATTAGCCTTTATTTTGCATACTGCACATGTCCACTTTTCATTTAAGCAGTTCTTATCTATGTTTAGTGAAAATCATGTAGTGTAAAAGTCAGGGATGAAAGCATGCATCAGAGGAAGCTAGTTGTGCTGATTACTGAGAGATCTTAAGTTAGGACAAGTCAACATTAAAAGTACTAAAAATTAAATGTTTTACTTTGTTAAAAAGGTTAAATCCAGTGGATTTGTCCACTGTGGTGGCAATGTGCGAGTTGTAGGCAGATAATTCCCGAAACATACTTTAAACATGTCTTTTGTCTCATGGTTTAAAATGAGTCTTTTAAATTAGCTGGTACGTAAACAAAGCACTTCCATAGTTGGCATCTTAAGTGCATATACTGGCTACAAGTTTATCATTTGGTGTCGAAAGCGATCAGTAATAACAAGTTGGTAGAGGAAAATCAACATTCATGGTTATGGTATGACAGCTGTTCTAACAAGCTTTCACACCTTTTTAAAAATCGACTGACCAAAGTTTAATGCCTTCTCATCAGAGCCACAGTATACTTAATGTAGTCAGTCTTCCCTTGGCCCTTTTGCTTTAGAACCCAAAGGTAAACTGAATACAGTAGTAAACTGATTTTGAATCATACTGAAGTTAGAGATGCAAATGTTTCCACTTTCTTAAACAATCCTCCAGAACTTATTATTAGAACTCACAATAGAAATTACTTTTGCATAAAAAATTCTTTAATTATTAAAAATTTAGCAATAATACCACAGCAGTCAACAGCACACCTAGCTTTTTTATAAATTATGCTTAAATGATTTGTGAATGTAAAAAATAATGTGTGTGTTCATGTATTCTAGTCATCGGTCTGATTCAAGAATACAAAATGTCTGAATTATAGCAACCACATGAAATGCAGGAAAAATTTGAGATTTTTCTAGTGATTAATGTATTTTCCAAGTGCATACAATACGTTATGTATCACAGCAACTCTTAGAACAGCTTCACATTTAAAGAATTCAAATACCAAACTTGAAGGATAAAATATAAATTTCCAAAACCAAGTTGTGGTATTTTGACTGTTCCAAGTGCACAGATTAAGCATTTGCAATTTTTATGGATTTTTTCATGTTTTGCAATTTAAATTTTCATGAATTTCTTAATACATATTTTTTTGTTGTTGAGATTACGTTGAAGTTGGAAGGTAAATTGTATATAAAGGAACTTTTACGTGTTGTCAAATATTTATTTGTAGTGATTTAAGCACAAGACAATGCAATGTAAATAGAAGTACAAAGCAAATGCAGCAATTTTGCCAAACACATCACTTGATTGTAGTTTCTTCGGAACAATTAAAATAGTAAATTCATATGGAAGAGAACTTTTTTGTTTGAAAGCAGACTATTTTTTACAGTGATTAGAAAATGTATGTATTTGTGATCAATTTAGAAACTGCCTATTGTGTACAGATAATATGTGTAATTTATTATGAAAAAATTTTATTAAAAGTGATTGTTTGCTTTAGTTATCCATCTTCTTACTGAACAGTTACTTCAGAACACACAACATAAAGTTGAACATGAAAAATGATCGCTTTATAACAAAACATTAACTATAAAAATTTCTGTAACAGAATGTCAACTTTGTCTAAGAACTTAACCAGAAAGCATGTAATTTTTGTTTGTGCATTACACACTAGTTCATGATTTCAAGAAATTGCTTCTGAACAGAACTATAATTTTTCATAAAATTTCTAAATATTTTAATGATTTTTAGAGCAAAAGCACCTTTTATGCAGAAATAAGTCAATCTCTATTTACATTCTTACAATTACAGTACCCTCCAATATATCACTTCTTGAGGATTAAAAAAATAAATCAGAGGGAATAAACAAAATTTGTTTACTCAGAATACAGTAAATTGTTTTCAAGTGAAAGTTTCCCACGTCTACTTTTGAGATGCACTAATCTTTTTACCAATTTAGTTTATGAAGTGTTCCAAAGAAACGACTAAATTGTCAAATTCTAGAAAAATAGATTTCCACTACTATACAAACTTAAAATTCATAAAGTTTAAATGGAACACAACAAATCTAGTACATTTTATAATTACCGACACTGCAGGTGACCAAAAGTTAAAAAATATTGATTATCAAGTAATTTCTTATACCTCATTTTTAATATTATCCATAAACGTAATTCATTTTAAAACGTGGTGGTTTGCTTCGCTTTGAAAAATTTGATGCTGATTATATCAGTTGGTAGAACTGATATAATTGATGCTTAGCCTAAAATTGCTATAAATCTTTCAACTGATTTTATTTTCCATATAAAATGTAGTATACCACTTTATAACACCAAAAGTTGGGAGGTTAATTTGTTTGTAAATGAACAAGTTATTGATTTTTTCTTAATTCATGAATATTTAATTTTATATCCACTTTTTTTCTTTTAAGTAATACAACAAAAACTCAATATTGATGTAACTTATTTCAACAAATTACCTGAATGAAATAGAGAAAAGATGGGGATAGTAGCATTGCCTATATTAAAATTTGTTTCAAATGTGCTAGTTAAAAACAGTTTTTTGGAAGAGGTAATTTGTGATATATATATATATAGCAAGTTGAAAGTAAAATCTATTAATGATTTCAAAATGATAGTTGTATGTGAGTTGAGAATATAACTATCATTTACATAACACAAAGCTTACTTGTACCAATTGTTAAAAGATTTGTTCAGCATCTTTCAGAAATTAAAATATTTAAGAAAGCAATTTTTAATCAGTATCTATTTATCCTGCTGAAATTCAAACTTCACTAAAGGTGTCAGTCCTCACTCATGAGTAGACATTTTGTAGATTTTTCTTCTCAATCAAAAATACATCTTCCCATTGGATTCGGTCCTTTTTTTATATTCACAAATATACTCACTTATGCGAGCAAAATATTAAGAAAAAAAAAGTTTCATATAAAACATTAAGTTAAAACTATGATGCAGAAGTAATGATTGAGTTTTATGGCACAGGGGGCCATACACACAATGGAAGCTTTACTGACACAGAAGAAAGAACACACAGGGAGGAAATCAAACCTACAACTCCCAGGATTCAGTTACAGTGGTTACACTTATATATCTAAAGATATAAATATTGCTAAAATGTTCAGTGTAACAAAACTATAATTTAAGACATAGAAAAGGTAGTATATTGTTCTTTAATATTAAGAAATGTCATGGTGTGTAAATGTAAAATGTTAAACAGTAGAACATTGCACAGTTGCAACTGTTTTCACAGATAACACAGGAGAATGGAATTTTGAACTAATATTTTTATTAAAAATTTTACATTCAGTAAGGTTACTTTTCTTGTAATGCTTCAGTCATAAATAACTTGGCAAGGTTCTGCGATGAGAACTGGGAAATTTGTTTACAATAGCTATCAATTTGTCCAGACACTAATAGAGCATCCAATCTTGATGGTGGTGGAATAGGCTTAAATAATTTATTGATATCATCATCAGGTAATGGTGGTTCATTTTTAGCAGTACGAGCATTATTTTCTGCAGCCTACAAAAAGTAGAAATGTGAGAAAGTTATTTAAACTGTCAATTATACAAATCATTACACATCTTCAGCTATGTACAATTCAAATAAGGTATTAGGAGAAATAGAAAAATCCTAACTTGAATATCTGAATAAGTGAAACATATTTTGTATTCATGACAAAAAGGATGTATACTTAAAGATGTAAATTTCTCAGCACTATTGTTTTGGAGAATATTCTCCTAAAGGAAAATCAAACGTTTTTAAAGGCAATAAAAAATATAAAATATGCCATGCCAGACAGTTTTTAACAGATGAATACTTATATTATTACATTAATACTTTATTTTCTACTTGGGTCACAACCTGTTTTAAAATTACTTTTTAAGTTAATTGCTTTTCTGTTAACTATACGACTTTTCTCGAAATGTCAGAAAAATAATTTAATACAAATAACGAATGAGTGTTTCTCTTCACTTATTCCAGAATCCACCATAAATATGAAGTACACTTATACACTCAATGCCAAAAGTAATATGCGGAAAAAAAAACCCCGACAAGTACAGCTTTGATTGACACAAAATGCAGCAGAAAAGTAGCAAATAGGTTCATGCATGAAACAAAACAAAGAATTAAATATAAAAAGATGAAGTCATATTGAGGATATCATTAACAAAATGATGTTAAAATCCAAAGCAACTAAACAAAACCGACATTAATAGGGTATGTGACCCTCATACTCATACAAAGTTTACAGCATGTTACCATGCTTTCCATGAGGTGATCAACCACCCCATAGTCCACCCAATCGCCATTCCTCCTGTAGAGTAGTTTACAACTCTGAGAGTAACTGAGGGTGGGAAACGTGCAGACACAGCACGGCCGAGGGCATCCCAAAGATTTTCAAAGGGATTAAAAGGTCGGGAGAGTACGCCAGCCAAACCATAAGCGCAATTTCCAGGTAGTTGACGACAATGCAAGCTGTATGGGGACACGCATTATCATCCATTAAAACGAAAGTTGTACGCTGTAGCAGTTGGTCCTTCTTTCGTTTTAATCGATAATGCGTGTCCCCATAGAGTTGGCATCGTCAATGACTACCTGGAGTGAGGGGATTGTGCGTATGGTTTAGACTCACTCAACCTTTTAATCCATTTGAAAATCTTTGGGATGCCCTCGGCTGTGCTGTGTCTGCACGTTTCCCACCCCCAGCTACTCTCAGAGTTGCAAACTGCTCTACAGGAGGAATGGCAATTACTTGACTATGGGGTGGTTGATCACCTCATGGAAAGCATGGTAACATGCTGTAAACTTTGTACGAGGGTCACATACCCTACTAATGTCGGTTTTGTTTATTTGCTTTGGATTTAAACATCATTTTGTTAATGACTCCAATATAAGTTCATCCCAATACCAGACAGAACCTTGTCTATAGATGTGCAGGTCGGTGCAATATCCTGGCCCACAGCATGATGTTTCCATCCGTGAACAAAACGTTAGCCCAATAAGACTCAGTCCAATTCACATGTTGCCTACACAACTTTAATCAGGACCCTCTGTATTGGACGGATAGAGGAACACAAAGTAGTGGTACCCGGGCGTACAGTCTATTCATGTGTAGTCTTCAGCACACAGTAGTGGCAGATATGGTTTTACCAATGGACGCTGCTACCATAAATGTCACACATGTGGAGGTCGCTCTTCTATTCTGTTTCACTAAAACAGCAATATACCCACCTTCCGCGAGAGTCGTAAACATAGGTGGCCGCCACAGGTCTTCGGACAACTGTTTGCCTTGTTTCCTTAATTGTGAAATCACAGAATTATGAATGCCAAAGAAAAGAGCAACAGCAGTGATTGACAGACCTGCTTCAAAGCATCCCATGGATTGCCAGCACTCACTATTTGTCATTCGTCTTCTGGAAGTCATAGAAACATGTCTGTCTTGAAAACTAATCGTACGAAAGTTCTAAACACTTTTTATCAGCACTTACATGCAACTCCTCTAACCCTTCACAATGCTGTTTTTTTTATATGACTGCCTCTTTTGCATATTTCTCGACACGAAACCGTGATTGGCTGCTACATAACATATTTGCATACTTCCATCTACCTCTGCAGCCTCTCAAATTCAGATTGGCTTCTGGATATTACCATTTTCCTCTCCATGCTTAACTTTTGGCAGTGAGTTCATTTGATGGGTTTAATGTTTTATGTGTTTTTACAACATAGTCAGCTCTAAAATCATTCCATATACGCAGTTGCATCATTGTAAAGAGATATAGCATTAATCGTAGATAACCTATGTAAGCATCTTTCATTACTCTTGTTTTAGTCAGAATAAATGCTAGGTAATGTACAAAACAGGTGAAAAAAAAAGAAGTTTTATTTCTATATTAGAACTTGCAAGTGAATATCAAAGACTAAAAAAAAGGGTCTAATATGACATTAGTAAGCTCAAGGAAAAGTTACCAATGTGTATAAAAAGTGCCAAACAAAATACTGCCTTGAAAATAAAGCCACTAAAATCTGCTCTCTGAGCAAGAAATATTTCCGCAGAGCAATCTTGCATTTGTATGAAATGCAAATGAATCAAATCGAGATTTTATTATTGAACACTAAAAAAAGCGGAACTTCTGAACAAAATGTAAAAATAATACCTTACTTATGATTAATGAATTTGTGCTGTTTATAATTATTGTGTAAAGATAAGTTTTGTTTATTATTTCAAGCACAAATTTTCTGTTACCGGATCGAAATTGAAAATTTGGAATTTACACTTTATGGTAAAAATAGGACAAAAGGTCAGTAGATTTAGTGTTAAAAATTGTGTTCCATTGCTAACATTAGAAATACAGAAAAGTAAATATTTCATCTATTTTTATACTGTTCTCTTTTCCACAATACTTGAGACTAATGGTAGAAAACAAGGCAACATGGATAGACCGCATTGGTGGATTGGCGAAATAACTGAGATTTACAATACTTTCTACATCATTACCTAAAAAATGTTTAAAAAAAAATACAATGCTTTGTTGGGTTTATTATAAATATTACTGAAACACTATTAGGAATATTCAGGGAAATAACTAAACAATGATGGTAGGTATGATAAATTAAAGTTAATATTAATTTTAACATTATATGTTAGCTTTTTAATTGATTTTCATGTGAAATGTTTTTAACTGTGAGTGATATATAAAATAAGCTTCAAGTTTGTTTCTGCAAACAATAAATTACAATTTAATGAAAAAAAAAGGGCTATAGAAAATTATCAAATATTTTTTGCTAACTGGAAATATACTTATGATAACTGAAAAAATAATTTTGTAGTAAGAGACTGAATTATGTTTCATGGAATTAAGGAAGGGTGCACTGTATATTACATACCCGTTTCTGAAGATACTGGTTCTTCGCCTGCTGCTGCTTAATAACCTGTCTCTGGTGATTTGTGAGTTTGTTTGTTTCTTGACTCACAGTGTCAACACATTCCATCAAGGCCTGCAGACTTTTTTCCAGAACAGATCTGAAATCAGAAAGATGCAAAATCATGGATTATGCTAAAGAGAGACCAAGAACTTTGGAGAATTTAGTAAAAAGTTCTTATAAATAGATGAAAGAACAAATATAATCTGAGGTAGCATTTTTTAATGTTCTAGTATATTGATAAATTGTCTATTATACTACCAAGAGCAGTTTAAAAAAAATCTTGCGTATTTTATGCCGACATTTCATGTGCCTTTTTACATTTCAGGATCATAACACAAACAGCTCTTTATTTCTCATTGGTTTAACTTTGTGTTGTTCATCTAAATATGTTGATACCTTTGACACTATCCAAAGTTCCTACTCTTCCAGCAAAAGAAAAATTAAGGTATTTTTAAGTCCTTTCTGAAGTTACCAGCAGATTTTTAGACAGAAGCCTACAGATTTTTGGCCCTTGATTTTAATGACATTCGACCTTTGGACAAGTATTATTGGTTTTGTTTTCTGAATACAAGCAAAATAAAATGAGTACTGTTCTTGCAAAATCTAAGGCTTTAAAATTTGGAAGGACTTCCAGCAAAAATTAATTTTTTCAAAGAAGAATTAAAAACAATGTGAAAATTCAGATACTTTAAAAGCTTGTAGGATTAATTTTTATGGACAGAAAATTTAAGTTCCAAAATGAATAATTTCTGGATTAATTTTTTCCCAGGATGCTTGAAAAACTAATTTCCAGGTGTTAAAAATCTGGATAACTAAATTATTGCCTATACTTGATCACAAAACTAAATTGGAATATACATTCAGAATTTTAGGTATTTCTTACGCTGTTCCCATGTCCAAGAACTGATTGCTCTCTTGTTCAGGCATCCAATCAGCAATTTCACACATAAGCAAATTGACAAGATGAGAATTCCTGATAATAACTGTGATCTCTTCAAATACCTTAGAATAAGAGACATGAAGAGTTTTCAACCTAGAAGATAAAAATGAAAGAATTGTCATTAAAGTTACAATCAGAATGAAAGTTAATATATAAATGTCCAGGTAAATAAAGCAGGCACAGCTGAGGTGACTTAAAAGGTAAATAATACATCCACAACTGAATTACGCTCATACATGTAGATTGTTAAGCGAATTGGTCAATAAGCAAGGATAAAGAAACGGTCTAAAGGAACAAACAGAACACGTAATGAGAATATCCAGGCATCTGCTTTACAGGGTTGTCTTAGCCTAAGCACTTGTAAAATGTAAACATGGCTTGGCGCCAAAACTTCGAAATTGGCATCCTTTAGATAATTTCCTCCCTAAAGAAATTTTTTTTTTCAGTCTGAAATTAGTTTTAAAAAAAAAAGGAACCTTTCAACTTTTGGCAAATTTAAAACTTGAACAAAATTTTGAAAATAGGAGATTTTTAGATGATTTTGCTTAAAGATATCCCTAGTAGCCAAGGTTAAAAATAGTGGCAAAGGCTACATGAATTGTCTACGGCATTGTCGAGTACAACAGTGGCAGCTTTTGCCAGTACCTACAACTGGACCAGGCTGTGAATAAAAAATGCCCCCCCCCCAGAGTTGATCTCAAAGCCCCAGAGGTCATTAAACAGGTAGGTTGTTAAATAAAAAAGCTTGTATTGGAAAGATACAAACATAAAAATAGTTTATTTAATTACTCAAAAGAAAATTTCATCTACAATTATAGCTAATGCTGTCTTAACAAGCTCTAAATCTTGGAATTATGCCAGCAAGAATTTCTCACTAAATGTTAAATTTTGTTAGTGTTTATAACAAACAGAAATGTGAGTATATTGTTGGTATATGAGTACTGAAAGTTTAAGCACTAGCTGGAAAAATGAAAGAATTTAAAAAACTGAACAAAACTTACATATCAAGAGTAAATTCTCCTTCTTTGTAGAGCTTCATCGCAGTGTTAGACAAACGATAAGCCCTCAGAGAAAGAAAACCACGGCTTGTTCTCATTGGGTCTGTAAGGGTAACAATTTAAAACTTTAAATCGCACAATGAAAAGAAAATAACAGCATACAAAGAAAGTTATATAGTTTACTTAAAGTAAAAACTGAATTTTTACAGTAGAATATGTACTCAAGTTTTTTAAAATTTCCAATACAGCAGACCGTCATTTTAGACACAAATAAAAACATAACTTCAACAAATATAGACGAAAAGGTAGGGAAGCTGCTGGGTAGCCAAAAGATCCCTCGCCTGTCAATAACATCCATTAAGTTGTTTTGATTAGAGTTGCTCAGGGTTAGAAAGTGTGCTGCATCCATTAAGAATATTATTTATTATATTTGTTGATAACCCTCAAGATGGACAAAAAAAAATGTTTATCAATACAAGAAATAGAAAATGTGGCTTTTATCATATTTTTTTTTGTTTCATAGCATTTTACTTGACTTTCCTTTCATAATAAATATAAACTTGTATCTCAAATACTGAATTAAAAAAAAAAATATGCTCAATTTTGTAGATAAAGGCTTGATTAGTAATTTGAAAAAGCATAGCTCAACTAGTTACTGCAAGCATTTAAAATTTTTTTAAATGAATTAACTCCTCTCTCTCCTCCTCTCTCTCTCTCTATATATATATATATATATATATATATATACTGTGTTTCAATAAAAATATACAAAAACCTTTATATGATAATCTTTTTCAAGTAAGAAAAAATGCATTAGATTTCATTACATAAAAAACCTGTCTAAAATTCTTATTTTATACACTCCATACACACATAGGAAATTTTTAATACATCAAAATTATGGATGATTTCACTACTCACGATATTTATTTAAATGAGTGATTCTTTCATATGACAATAAATGTAATAGAAATAATTGTAATTAATGAATTAATACCATAGATCAACACAACTGATTCCTCAATTGAACTCTGATAATTAAACTGGGATTCTAGAAGAGGCTTGTTGAAAAAGCTTCCAAAATGAGTACTCTGGTACCAGCCAACATGAAGATGATCTACATTCACATGACGAAGATGTCTCATCATTTCCATCTGGTATTCCACTAAAAAAAAAAAATTCATATTTTAATTATTCTGAAAAAAATCCACTGTCATTGACAACTTTTGGAACACATTAGTAGAAAAAGAAAACATTACGTGTTTCACATCGAGTACCAAATTGTTGAAAGCAGAAAACATGTTATGTGCTTTTTCCATATAAAATGCCACCAGAAACTACACAAGTTCGAAAGCAAAGAAACATTTGAGGTATAGTCCAGCAAGTAAGAATTTGTGTGCGAGACATGGTTTTGAATGAGTGCTCATTTTTGTGTATGGTCTCCTTATGAGCTTATACAAATGGACTCCCCCAAAATCATCTGGCTTCTAACTGCAGCCCTACTATACTGATTTTGCACTTGATCAAAACTTGCATACCAAATACCTTTAAATTGAAAAAATTAGAATAGTTTGCAATTCAATTGCATCCAATATTAAGATCTAGTTTTTATGAGCATAATTTTTAGATATACAATTGACATTCTAACCAGTGAAACATAAACATAAAAATTAGAACAAAGAATAAGTATTACAAAAGTTAAATACCTAGAATTAACATAATTATTTTACCTGACATGGTACAGAATTTAAGCATGACTACTTTTGATATAAACTTATTTAAAATACACAACACATCATTAATAGGTGATAGTTACACTTGATTTAAAATATATTACATTTAACTATGCATAAATCATTGTTTTTCAAGTTATCAAAGTTTACAACTGCAGAGTATACTTCTGTTTAACAAAGGGATCAATTTTCAACAAAATGTTGATTAACTGGGAGCATAACATGGAATGTGGACCAAATTATGTAGCATGGGTTAACTGGCTCTACTATACATGTTATTATGGTCTAGATGAAAAAAAGAGAAAGAGTGCGACACATCATCCTATAAATACCTATCAGTAAAGAATTCTTAAACCACTAAAAAATTATATGGTTATGTATAATGTTCACTGAATTGTATTCATTCACTGAGCTATACATATTGAAAAAGTAGCATCTCCATGGGATTCAAAGGATATCACACAAGTAATGGAACAAAATGACTAGCATGGAAATGTGGCATTTCTTTAAATTATGAAAAGTTTAGAATTTAAAAAAAAAAAAAATATATATATATATATATATATATACAGTGCAAAGACATACTTTATTGGTAATACAAACAGCAAAACAAAAATTATGCATTATTAAATTCATTTGCAAGGCATACAATATTTGTATTGCAATTGTGGTACTTATGTTCCTGTGTGATTTTAGTAATGGGGAGCTCTACCCAGTCATAAATATAATTTTCTTCTAAAACAATTGGAGATAATAATGGTTCAATAACTTTAAACCCAAGAATGTAAAAAGTAAATTTTAAAGGATGGGTATTTTACAGAAAATCTATAGAAAGTAAGATGCATCCTCCTTACATTTTACTAAAATATTGTTGATTTCTGTATTTATTCCAACTTTATTGAATATAATATATGTAAGAATTCTTTTTAGACAATATTTTAAATACTTTTATTTTTACCATAGTTACTACAATGAACAGTCAAAAACATCTCCATCTGCCTTTGAGAAACAAAAATTAGAGCTTTTAACAGTTCTCAAAACCTTTGCTTACTTTAAAAACATATAAGATCAGTTATTGCTATTTCAAATGCTCAAATACAGTATAGGTTTAAGAAACAAACTGTAATTTTAGTACAACTATGGCTAATATCCAGCTATGAAATTTGGGAAATAATCATATTTTAATCCTATTCCTTCCAGATATGTTTTTAGCCATAACAAGTTCTGTGTTAAAATGAAGGTTACCATGGGAGAATGAAAATGGAGGATGAGCATTGAAGCAGGACAATGAGGATAAAACCTACAATTATTATTATTAGGTAATCTAAAATGTAATTTAATGAAAACAAGTTACATAGTTAAAACAAGCAAATTGAACATGAAGGTAATTCAACTAGTTACCACAATCCCAGCCTAAGCCATTCGGTGTATTGCCACGTAATTTTGAACCTTGGTCAGATGACAAGGCAACATCTGAGCTGGCACCCCACTCTCCAAACTTCCACACCAACCCAACAAGAGGACTTTTGGTCACAACAGATTTTACAAACATCCTTGCCCTGTCATGGATTCGAACCTGGAACCTTCCGATCTAGAGGCAAACACCTTAACCACCATACTGGTTGGTCGGCTAATATGAAGGTAATGAAGAATCTAAGAAAATATGTCCAAACACAAAAACATACTTTCATCAAAATCCTCTTCATCTGTATGTCTTGGGTATGGAAAGCAATTGGTAATTTCAAGGCGGTTATCCACACCTAAACCCAATAGCACACCTTGAGCAACATCAGAAACTCCTGCACCTTCTTCATGACAATGTTTTATAATTTTCAGCGCCACCTAAAATAAAGCAAAATTCAATCAGTTTTATTACTACACACAGAACTTAATTAGGGCTCCAGATTAGGTGAGAAGAACCCTTGACATATGTGTAAAAAGTGACATAATGGCCTGCCAACGACTTTTCTGGTATGTAAAAACCAAAGTGCACCTTAAAATTAAATGAATAAGTATACAAACAATAAATTATGTTAAACAGAATTAATACTAATTTTTTGCTGATGTTAGAAATTGCGTATTTAAATTGTATAGCTGCATATGGTAGCTAGAATTATGGCTAATAAAAAATATTGACACAATCAACAGAATAGTGTTCTAACGAATTATGCGATTTGATTATTTGAAGACTTAAGACACCAAATAGTATTGTAGACTATTGACCAAACTTGTTAACTGTAAATTTTTTATTTACTAAACATCTGTTTAAAAATTTAATTTTCAGCCAAAAATAAAGATAGTTCATTTTTTTAAACAGATTACAGCTACTTTTATCTCATAAAATAAGCATCCAGTCTCTGAAAAATGCCAATTTATGAGTATTAACTCTAAGCCAATGATTTTTTTATATAAAAATTTAGGTTGGCATGCAAGAAAATTTTGCAAAGATCTGCCAACTTCGGTATTAAAGCAGTCTATGCCTCGTCTGGTGGCAAAGGCCTCTTAGCACTTTTAGTAGCGAGTTATGGCACACACTATCTTAAAATGGTTATTTTGGTTTTTATGGCAACCTCAGCAAGTAGATTTTACGGGAAGTTCTGAAGAGATTTCCAGCAAAGTTTCAATTTTCCTTAATTTCACTGGATCTTCTATTTTTTCCTCCCATTTCATTGCTTGTTTAAAGTTTTTTCCCAGTTCTTTTTCACATATGTAAACTGGAAAAACTAAGGTTCAGATTGATTTAAGTTACGGTCTAGTGCAGTCGCATCAGGTTGTATTGTTTCTAGCTTTTTCCTTTGAAAATCATTATAGTTTCTATTTTATGCCTTGTGTCCTATTTAATGCAGTAGTTAAGTTTTAGGGTATTCTTTCGCAAAATTCAAAGCTTAAATTTTCTGCTGGGGAGTGCCTAATCATCTATTTTGCATACATTTATGCTTGGAAAGCAGCTTTTTATTATGGAATCAGGATTAATTAATTTGGAATTATTTTACAAAAAGTGCAACGTGTCAATGAACTTTTGTGTGAAATTCCATTTCAGATGAGTACATTTGGATTTGTATTTGCGATAAGAAATGTGGTGCTTACAGAAACTTGTGTTTTTCAAACATTTCCACTTCCGAAATTTTTTTCCGTTACAGCTTATTACTTTTTGTTGTAAAAAATGATTTTTTAAAACCGTTTTAAGATGGGTTGCATTGACTTTCCTACCAAAAAAAATTCCATTAAAGCTCTACTTTGCATTGTAAGAACAAAGATTTTTTAAATAATTCTTTCTTTGGTGACATGAAAAGTGTGCTAAAAAACGCACAGCATTAGAAAATAAAGGTAACCGTTTTCAAGGATCAGTTTATACGAGAATACTGGTCTGCTGCCATCATAGCTGGTCCACTCCTCAAACAATAAATTTAGTTTATAGCGTGTTGATTTAGGGCACAATAATATTCACTCGCAACTGAGTGACAACAATGACATTTTTTACTAAAAAAGTTACAAATCTGGACTTTGTGTTTGAAAGAAGGAGTTGGAAGTGTTGTTGTCAATCTTATATACATCCATTGTGTAACATACAGGTTACAACTTGCAATAAAATTGCTAAAATGTAGAATACCCACCTTGTTGCGACTAAAAACAATTTTGGCAAGTGTATTCTGAGCCAAAATTTTGGGCCCCCGTGTTTAATTAATAAAATTCTGTGCCCTCACCTGCAACAATCAATTATTAAAACACATAATTCCCTTTGTATATGCTATGGTAGAGTTTGATTTCCCCTGTAGAGGTTGATTACTTTACCAGTATGGCTGGGTATAGAAAAAATCTATTGTAGATTATTTCTTTTTTTCACAACTAATACAAGACCTATAAATGATGAATAAGGTATTAGTGGCAGGGGTGCAGAATACGCGTGATTAAGGTAAGGTATTCAGGCAGCTGTGGGGAAATTTTTGCTCAAGTTTAAAAATAAAACTCTACAAAATCAATTGTCATCAGTGACGAACAAATATTTTGGCTAGCGACTATATTTACGCGCCTCCCTTTTTTATCCTTTGCAGTGAAGCAAATTTAAAATGGTTTCATCTTCATATTTTACTGAAATCTGTGAAAGAAGTTTGCACGTGAAAAACGGCAGTTCCTCTTTTCTATACCACTAGCCAGAGCCACTGCGTGGCCAGCACAGTGTTGCCCGTGAGTTCTTTTCGTGGGGTTAGGTGACCAGTGCTCGCTAACCCCCGGTGATTGCTACGGATTCCCATTTGGTTTATGAAGCAAACCCAGTGTGAATTTGTAGCCTATTAGATAACAGCCATCTTATGCCCATGGTACTGGTTTGCTTTGCAAACCATTGTTCCGTTCGATTGACAACAGAGACAGGAAGGCTGCCATTTCTTAATGACAACTAATATAATTCATCAATGTAAATTTTTTTTAATTGAAAAAAATTAGTTTTTTTTTTTTTTAAATTTGTCAGTAATAGTCTTAAGGAGAGTTCTTAATCATTAACATTGTACTTTAATCGTCACTTAAATTGGAATGAAAATAGAGGGACATTATCGGGGAAATTTGGAAACATTTTCTGTGCCCCTGATGAGTGGATTGGATTTTTCAGACTTCTGACATAGCCATACTCAATTTATGTAGTAACACATTTAAAAAAAATAAAGTTAATTCAAGTGGTGTAGATGGATTGAAAACAAATTACAAAAAAACTATTGTTAGCGTTGTTGTGATAAAGTTAACAAACTCTGTTCGGTTTATCAGTATGGCTGGAAAATGAAGTTGAGTTTTTGAAAACTATTTACTGTTCTTAAATTTTAATACTTTTATGGTTTAACATATTTTAATTTCTTTAAAAAATATAAATATTTTATTATTTGTGGCGGATTATATATATATTTTTTTATAAATTCATTTTGTTTCATACTATCTTCTCTAAACTTTTTTAACTTCAATTTGCGAAATCGCTTGTTTACGGCCTTGAAACTTATTTTAAAAGAAAACATATGCATTTTTTTATTATAGCTACTGGTATCAAACCAGCAGACCACCAATGATTTCGAATGCTGAAGCGCCAGGATAGTGCAGAATGCAGCAGCCCTAAAAAGGTCCCTATTTAAAAGGTTACTCTAGTTGAATAAGCCTAGTCCACATATTTCCATTTGATTCATAATAACTGTGCATCTTTTTTATCCCACATTCTAAAATATGAGAAAAAAAAAGCCTCGTCTTAAATTTTATTTATATGTACATTTCCAAATTTTTGCTTCTAACAAATAACCTTTGAAATGTAAATTACACTAATCCTGATCGCTTTGAGAAAAAAATCAAATCAGCAAAATCCGCATTTTAAAAGTTTCTTATCGGTAAATGATAAAAACAAAAAGAACGAAGTGTCAGTTAAGGGTATAAGAAACATCATAGTGAAAAATCCAGGATATTCCGAGTGTGGTACAGAGGACGTAGGCAAGTGGCTGGTGTGTGATTCTTCAGACTCTAGATACCAAATTCTCAGTGACATTGAGCTTATTCAAAGTGTGTGAAAACACTTACCCGTCAAGTGCATGCTGGACATTGCTGCACAGAAACGAGTGAAGACAGAAAAACAACCGACTTTGACCATATGTTCCAGCAATGATACACTTTAATACAGTATGCAAGTACAAAATATAAACAATTGTTTTCATAGTCAATTTTATAGTTTTCAAATTACAGTACAAATTAAAGCAAAATTCATTTTTTAAAATGAGAAATAACCTTTTTTTTTTAATTATCCAATTATTTGGATGGGGTTTGGGTCCTAATTAATCCAGATAAATGGAGTTTGATTGTATTAACATATCAAGTACTATTTTCAAAGTTGCCATAAGTCAAATTTCACCTCTCACTTATGACCAGTTATCCAGCACTGGGAATAGTATTTCTTAGTTTTTTTGTACATCTTTGTAGCATTGCTTTTGGTGTTTTTTTGGCATGCTTTTTATGTTGCCAAGAAATAAATTCTTAAACACAAAAAAATCAGTTTTAGGTTCAGCAGAAAATTATTAAAGAATCAATGAAAACAATCTTAAAATTGGGGGGGGGGGGGAAATCCAAAACTGATTATTTTTACTACTAGGTAAGCTACTAACTTTAATGAAAAATATCTTCACTTTTCCTGTTACATTGGTATGCAACTTTGTCCAAGTAAAAATTTATTACTCTTATATTTAATGAAAGTAGATGGCAAAATAAAAATATAATGATTTACAAAACTTAATACAATTCAAATAATCCCAAAGTTGCAATAATTATAATATATAAAGCAGTGTTGCCTGCCACAACTCGCAACGAAAAGCACACCAAACATGCCGAAAGCATTGTCACAAAAAAACTTTATTTCAAAGCTGTACCTTTTCTCACATACCAGGGAAACCAGAGTTAAGGCCTGTGCCAGGTATAATGCAATGAAATGGAGGATTTTACATGCAGACAGTGTTGAACTTAACAAATTGAACGCTGAAATGCTTTCACTATATTTTTCAGTTGATGATTGTACATGTTGCTTACCTTGTCAGATTGTTTACTACTTTAACTGTATACGTCAAACGACGCTGCTGTTCCATAAAAATCGGTAGTTAATTTAGATATTGTCTGTATTGCTGCCTTGTGCAAGAAAGAGACTGAGTTCAGGAACCAAATTCTTAATCAGTAATTGAGTTTGGATTAATTTTTTTCTCTGGAAGAAATTATCTGAGCACAATATGTGACATGATATGCACTTTTCTCTTGAAAATATACTTTAAAGACGCATCGAGTCAGGAAACTCCTCATTAGACATTTAAAGCTGATTAATTTTAAAGACTTTTCTGTAAAATTAGTTTGAACATAAAATGCGATCTGGATTTCGTGTTGTTAATAAACAGAACAACACTTTAAAATTATGTGTTATTTCATATTAATTGTGGAAAGAAAAAGTAAAGCGGGGATGAAAGTTGAATACCTAAATTTATGAAACATACGGTTTTGTAACCGATTGTAAATTAATTATCGCTCCAATATGCATCCCCAGAACACGCAGCATGCACAGAATAAATTGCACTGGATAAGGATTCAGTAATAAGAAATATTATTTTATGGATAGTTTAGGTACAAATGACAACAATGAGAGTGTAACATGTGGTACAGTACTCAGTGATGAACACATTGCTACAAACATTCAATAACTGGGATAAGAACTGAGTGTTGAAAAATATGATTACCAATCCGTCAATTTGCACATAATCAATAGGACTTTCAGAATCTGGATCGTGTCGAGCGGTACGAATAGCAGCCATGTTCAAAAAGTCAATGGAGATTCGGAAATGGAGTTGGAAAATAAAATTTTTGTACACACTTTGTAAAAGTGGAGTTGAGTACCTTCTTCCTTGATTTGAGCAAAATCAAAATGATATAGACCCACTCCAGGCCTTTTCAGCCTTGCTTATGAGACCTTGTACACTGTCATCGAAGCATTATTCGTATTTTATAAATAACGTCACACTCATAATTTTAAACACAGTCAGTTGACGACATTATTATCGAGACAAGGTCCGATCATCTGATCGTGGTTCAAAATTACGTGATGTTTTCCTCGATCTTTCCCTTTGGGTTTGATCTCATACCATCGTCAATAGCCCGTTGTGTTGCTCTAGTAACACGTTAATCAAAAAACAAACCAATCGAAACAGTATCACAAACATAAATAACATGTGGTGCTTTTTTGTAGAGTCAAATACAAAGCGTGTTAGTGTTTGGTTAACCTTTTTCGTTATTGTAATTTGTAGGGGAACTTGGCATGCAAATTTTTAAATAAAAGAGGGATTTTCAATGCAGACAAGCAAAAAAACTAGACGGAAAACGGAGACTTTACTTCCTGTAATCCAAATGCTTTCGAGTTATACATATCGGGATTACGGGATTACGTAAAGTATATTCACCATCGTTTGGAGTTTTTGTCGGTGACTTGCTGAACGTGAACAAGCCGCTTTACGTCCTTTATACGTAAAGGTAACATGTTTCGTGACAGAAACCCTACCTTTAGTCAGATTGACGAAAAGATGGATCACATCAAGTACTAGTGTTCTCTTCCTAGCACCCCTGCACCTCTTACGCACTCCGACTACCCCACCATTTTAACTATGGACTTAAATCCTCTATTCAGCAAAATTTTAATCAGTAGATTATCATTCATACGTAGTTTATGAGAGTAGTATTACACTGCTAACAACTGGCTCACTTGCAAAACCTGCTAACAACTGGCTCACTTGAAAAACATGCTAACAACTGGCTCACTTGAAAAACATGCTAACAACTGGCTCACTTGAAAAACCTGCTAACAACTGGCTCACTTGCAAAACCTGCTAACAACTGGCTCACTTGCAAAACCTGCTAACAACTGGCTCACTTGCAAACTATGCTAATAACTGGCTCACTTGTATGTCCTGCTAATAACTGGCTCACTTGCAAACTCTGCTAACAACTGGCTCACTTGCAAACCCTGCTAACAACTGACTCATTTGTAAACCCTGCTAACAACTGACTCACTTGCAAACTCTGCTAATAACTGGTTCACTCGCATACACTATTAAGTTCTGGCTCACGCGCTTGACATGTTAGTGCCTAACTTACAGTTCGACATGTTGATGGTATTATTGTTTGGCTCACACGTAAAGTGTGTTATTGTTTGACTCATGTGAAAGTGTGTATGCGACAACATGCGAGTATTAGATGAGAAAAATTGTTAACACTGTGTTAATAGCCCTCCCCTGTTTGCGAGTCAAAAGAGCGTAAACCATCCCTTAGAGCAAAAGGTGAATAATAATTGTAAGTAGTATATGTTGTTGACACCTGGACTAAATGGTCTGTCGCTAAAAATGTTGTTGACACCTAGACTAAACATCATGTCGATAGAAAAAGTGTTTACACCTAGACTAAATATCGTGTGGATAGAAAAAAGTGCTGACACAAAAAAGTATGTTTCTCCGTTTATTGAGTGTTAAATGTACTAGGAATTGAAGGACTGTTGTGAGAGGAATTTCGTTTGATCATTAGATTTATACACCACCCATTGGTAGATATTCATGGTCGAGTGGTTTAGATGAACAAACACTCGAGCGTGAGTATCTTTTACAGTCTCAAGTTCAAGTCTGCATAAATCCTAATTTTATCCTAATTTTTAGCTTTTAGAATTTCTCTATAGGTGTCAGCATGAACATCATTGTGATACTACAATTTGTAAAAATACTCCAGAGTTCTTATTTTGCGAAAAGTAGTTACACTATGAATGACTCTAAGATATTTTCAGAGTTCGATGTTTTGGTTTGTATTGATATAAAAGTTGTACATATTATTTTACATATTAACGAAAGAACAAAAGAAACATACATATTTCCGCTTACAATTCTTTATTTAAGCATTTGAAAATATAAGTACACAAATGAAAGTAAAAAATCTTTCGAATATTTATCATACAAAATGCTCCATGGACATACATATCATTTTATAGCATAGTGATTAAAAGCTAAAAAAGTTCTTCGTTTATCGAATACATTTTACCATAAAAACTTGACAGACTTGTCTTTTTTTGTAACATAGTAGACAGTGTGTGTTTTTTGGATATAATACTACATTGTTTATGTTTTAATTGTTTGTTTTCTTTTAAAACCTACAAGTATAATTCATGTCCTAGGTTATTTTCTAGAACAGATTTTTTTTTGTTCCTTTAGCAGTTCTTTTGCTATTATTTCATGCATATTTTCATATTAATGTATGCATACATTTTAGGTCGAAGAGCACAAAATTCTTCTATAGGAATGCCTATAGTTTCATCTTTTAAACATCGGGGTAGTATCGGATATAATAAAATATGAAACTAAATTTTATGAGTCTTTTAAATATTCTACATTTTAATATAAAATTGTTTAAGCCATAATTAACATAACTGGATAAAGACATCCTCGGATTAATTTGAGGAGTATTGAGTTCTGATATTTTTTAAGATTCTAAAAATGAAAATAAAAGGAAACACATAAACAATAATTCTGAATGAGTAAAACAGTTTAGAAAATTTAGTCACCTTAAGATATCATAATTAAAATAAGTTATAAGAAAAAAAAATTAGAAGTCTTACGTATAGAAAATTAATAGCAAAAACCACATTTAAAGTTTATAAAAACATATAACATATTACAAAAGCAAGTGAAACAGTTTCATAAAAAGTAAAAAACATAAGTATTCTTAAACAGGAATGTAAAATTAACTGTGAAAGACATTTAAAACCCTTAAAGGTCTAGGATAAGATATTCCTCAAACTAAGAAACATAAGCATTCTAAAGAGTTTCTATCAATCACATATTACATGTAAGTGTTGTAGAAGTGTTTAAGAAGCAAAGTGTTATGAACTAGTATCTGTTTTAAAACTAGCAATTTAATGCAATAAGACCATGTATGACGCACAGGGGAAATCTGCCGAACCGCAACCGTTCCAGAAGGAGCGAAGGACATTTAGCTTGTTATTAATTCAGAGAGAGTTTTAAAAGTAATAGATAATTCCCATCGATAATTTCTTCGAGGATATTACAAAAACGTGATCTTAACAAGACTATTATGCATAAGACCTTGGAAGACAATGAGAAAAATCTAGTGAAACATTTAGACAAAACACAATTTTGAAAACATTCTTTATTTCAAACAAAAACCAGTGATGAGTACATTTTTTTACCTTACAGTTTCAAAAATCAAAAAGCTCGCAGGCTTTTTGTTTTACATTTTTAACAAGTTAACAAATTCATCCTCATTTAAAATTTGAAAGTAACCATACTTGAGGATGCAGTTTGGAAAGTTCATTTCTATCTGGCAAATACAATCACTCGTGGCTTCAATACATTGTAGAATATTTGAGTACAAAATGAGTCCACTTCCATACAGGGAGAGTTTTTTATTTGGAGACATGCGATGTAGATGACACACTCCAAATCTATGTTCTTTGTCATCCTCATGGACCAAATTCACTATGTCTTCATTAGTGAGTATTTTAAAATAGCGTACATTTTTCTTGTTTTCTTGATTTAGTCCTAGAGATGCCAATACACTTTGGACACAATCGAACACACTATTGTACAATTCGTGGTGAATATAATCATATGTTTTCTCTGAGCTTTGAACGAGATATCCATACCGTTCCATGTTGGAATTCAAATGATGAATTTCCTACTAGAGTACGTACTTATAGTTCGTAAAGTTAGAAACGTGTACTGACACGATTCTCTCCATTTTACGAGCCTGTATTAAGCTCTCTCCATACAGTGGGGGAAGTGAAGCTCTTTCATGAGTTCGTCACTGTCAAAAATTTTGTAATATCCAATTTTTACTTTCAGATTGGATATACAAGGAACTTCCAAACCATAAGCTTTCGCACTGATAATGCAATCCAGTAAGTTAGAAAACAAAATATCTGATGCAGTTTCAAGAATCATATATTGTTCCGAATCACAGGGTTGATACAAGTACATGTATCCATACCTACAACTAATTGGATCTCTGTGCATTAATTTGATCGTTTCTGAATTTTCTAAGATTTGAAAATACACGAGCAGTTCATCTTTGTCGATCTTTTGAAGTATCCCACTTTTTACACAATGTACGATATCATCAAATAATACTTTATTTGCACTTTTAACCTTTTTATCGCATGCATTCAGAATGATATAACCATATCGCTCCATGGTGAGCTGTTGAATAACTTTATTCGTGATGCGATAGTGTATTTATTACTACTAGTTCATTCGTGTAGATTCTTTGATGCGTTACGAAGAGGTTGACAATATTGATTATAAGACAGTTCTGGTGCGCTACCAATTTTGAACCATTGATGGGCAAAACTTTGAACGATTCGTTCGTTTTCACATACATCTGTAACTCGTAGTTTGTCAATGGATAACCCTCTCGTGATATGCCATAAGAAATAGAGGCAAAATAGTCCACATGATCTGGTTTTAAAATGTTGCAACGTTTGTCTATTCCACTCAAGTTGAGTTGAATTTTTGACTAAGAAGGATTTGATATTGCGACCGGGTGGTGTGCCATAAGAGCAAAAGAATGTGCAGTATCCTTTTTCATCAAAGTACATAGCTTGCCAGTGTTGTCCTTCACAATGTGCAGGATCGGTGTTCACGATGAAGGAACGATAACGCTTTCTTTTTGAAGGAAGCATATCACTTGCGAATACACCTCCGAAAGTAGTTCTGATCTTATGATCGCTATACGCAAGTCTAGTCAACATTGAGGTGTCCATGATTTTAATAGTCAGTAAAGATGTTTCTGCTTTTATCAATTTCTATAAGAGCTTGCATTTCCATATATGCTATCAATGTAACCGTTTCGTCGAGATCTGTCTCAAACTTCAGATGAATCGATAGATCACCACTTCGAGTTACGTTTGCAAATGGATCGCTAGCAGAATAGTCTTGAGTGAGATCGAATACGTAAAAACATAAATTATGTTTATACTCGTTGAATGTTATGTTTGTGTCATGTTTACCAAGATCTGTAAACAAACTTAAATAATTTCGAGCATAAAGATTTTTTGCATAGCTTGGTGCATAAGCGGTGGCCGGGATCTGTACACCGTTCTCTGTCAGAGAAATATGGTTCAGGTTATAATTCTTAAAATTAAAAGGATTCTTTTTAAAATCACCGTTAAATGCAGAATTAGATATCATAGTCAAAATGATTCGACTGGGAAGTGCACCGTTGATTGCATTTGGTATCGTAATACTTTTTAGTCCCGAGCTAAGCGTGAATGTTTTCATTTCAATTCTTGTAAATGGCATTTGAATGAGAGAATGTTCCAACGCTTTCTCATGTCCAATAAGTATTGAACTCGATACTTCACACCGTCTCACAAAGAGACTTATGTTTTCAATATTAAGGCAGTATTCACCGTTATTTGTCAATAGGCTGAATGCATGTTTCGCTTTTTCTAACTTGATGCGTATCGGCACACCGTTTATTAATAATTTGGATTGACTACCTAAATCCAAATGAAGCGCACCATACATATCAAAGAGGGTTCCGTTCTTAGTGCGATTCCATCTTTGCTTCAATCCTTTGTTTCCCCCCGCTGCAATATCCAAATCATCATACTTCTCAGCGGTATCTTTATGAAACATTGCACCACTCAGCAAATTCTTTTGAGAGGATTCTGGATGAAACAATATGCTTTGAATATATGCTTTGTAGGCATAATTGTTTTCTGAGGAAATTTGTCTATCATTAAAGGAGACATGGCATTCAGAGAACATAGTATTTAAAAGATAATTGATAGGCCCGCATTGATCGGCAGCAACAAATGCACTACCATCTGCTTTTACAATCTTTGCTTGAACATTGAGGAAAACATGGGAAAGATCAAAATATGATTCACCTAATCCAGATATGGCAAATTCAATTGTATTGCTGTCCGAAATGGATGCTACAGGATGAACTTCTATGAACGTCGACCGGTCAATTGCTAGCTGAATTCGTGATGTTTCGAACAAATCTAGTTCACTTTTTGTGCAATAACAGTTTTCCATTTTCTCAGAGACTAGAAAACACGTCTTTCGAACACCTCTTTCGGCGTTTCATCTGAGTTTTTTTCGTTTGTTTCTTTCTTTTAATACCCCCACCACCTCTCAGTTTGCGAAGTAGATCGTGTTGGATCTCTCTGCCAGATTCCCGTAATCGATTACGGGAGGCTTCTCTGAAGGATTTCCCATGTGAAAGGTCTTGTAGTACGTTCTCTCCTGCGGTTAGTAAGTGTTTGCCTAAATATTTCCCCGCTTTGATCATAAGTGGTTGAACAAATCGACGCAAATTAGTGAATATTCCATATCCTCTCTGTATGGGGAAATCTGATGAAAAATAACCCCCTTTCCCTGATTGTTGATTACAATAGTAATCAATACAGTCCTGGGGATCTAGCATTCGACCGTGTTTATGCATGATGAAAGACATATATGAAGGAAGGGTCGTTTGTACACCGCTTTATAACGATTTTTTTCGAAAGGAGAGCACCAAGCTCGTTTTTCCAGATATAAATTGTATGGGTGTACCCCTACTTGTTCGCAGTTCGATCTCAATAGCATCGAAGTGTTGCTTTTTAACGCGAAAGTAAAGTGGTACGGGAAAATGTTTCACAATTTGATCCTGTCGTTCATTCGCAATTGGTATGATTTTTAAAATCGGAACCAATGAATCACCAACAAGCGATGAAGATACAATATCACTATATACATATATTTCTGTTATACCCGCATTTAACTCCAAGTTATAATCGGAAATGTATGCTCCTTCCGTGAAAGTGTTTAGCGTAAATCCTAATATATCCGAGAGTTTATCTTCAAACACTACTTTGGTGTCATGTGGTACAATCAGTTTGACTTTAGAATTAGGTAGTACTTTGAATTGAATGGATTTGAATTCACTAAAGAAGTCTTTGGCTTGTCGATACATGCCACTGGGTATTTTAAAATTATATGTTCTAAGTTCATGATGAAGTGTTGGAAATACTTCATTGACAATAATCTTAAACTTTTCACCTTCAGCTCCATTTAATGGATTAGAGTAGTTGAATGTGATTTCTTTTTTATCACCACTAATAATGTAAGAAGATTCATCGATGTCTAGAGACCTCATTAAATTGGGGCAGGAATCACGTTCAAGAAGTATATCTATATGTTCTTTTAATTTTACAACTATACTATTTTCGCGTCGTAAGAACTGTGCTAGACTATTCGCTGTTGTAGCAACGATCTTTCTATTGATTTGTTCAAATACATTATCATTCATTTTATCTAGTAATATATCATAAGTGAGTTTTGGTACTGGTTTATTGGCGACAAGTGTTATAAACTGGTTTCGAAAATTCTCTAAATTCGGTTTGTGATAGTCCAAGTTGTAAACATAGTCTATAGTTCTACTACGCGTTATATCATCAATTTTTGGGTTCAATTTTAAAAAGCGCAAGAAATGTTCCGCATGTTGTACAGTAATGTGCATATCCCAACCTACTTTTAATGTTATACGAAGTCTTGATTTTACCTCATTCAGAAAAAGAATAAGAGGAGGATCTGTAAATGTCTTTTTAAGATTTGCATTGACTCCTTCCACAAAGTCTGTATGATCTTCACTATAAAGTGGTATGTCATATTTAGGTAAAGTTGTTACACCTTCTACTTCCACTATTTTCTCTATAGAATATTCATCATTATAACCGGGGTGAATGGTAAAGAATCTACCTGGAATGGTTGCTTCTGCTAAACAACATTCCCATGTTCCATTTAAAGTGATCGGATAAGCTAATTTAGTCCGATAACGATCAGGAGTGTTGTTCGGAAAGTAGTTCATACTAGCATTTGAAGGTAATATGACATGGAAATCCTCTATGTTCTGATCCATTCTGCTTTAATCCACGAGTTGAAGGAATCGTTGAATCCTAGCCACTTTATCAAAAGTTGACGAGATGGTCCTTTACCTTTAGTACGAATAATTTTCTCAATTGCCCAGTAACCATTTGGAGTTTTTTCTATCTTTTGTAACTCTTCAGCATAAAAACGTCCGTCAATCTCTTTTCCATTCAAATCCTGTAGAACATAAGTATGTGGACTTGTAGGATATCTTTTATAGATTTTAAAGCATTCTTCGGTCCACCCTGGTAGATATCCCTTTCTAAACGTTCTGAGAGCTTTCGATATTCTAACAACATCACCTACACCAAAACGAAATTTGGTTAGAGAACTGAACTCATACAGGCGTTTATATATGGTCGGCTCATCATCAGTGGTTACTTCAGCCGGTTTGAAACCATGACTACTGTGTACGGAATGATTGTACGAATCCACAAGAGATTGTAAAATATCATAATATTTATATGAGTTACGATGAGTGAAAACTCGATACATACGCGCACGTAGCGTTCGATGCATGCGTTCTAAAATAGCACATTTGGTCTCACTTTTAGTGGAATAATGATGAATACCATATTTCTTGAACAGATCCCGAACCTTTTTATTATAGAACTCACTTCCTTTGTCGGTTTGTAAATTCGAAGGTTTCGTTTCTTGGAAAACATTTCGAAACACCTTTACCATCGTACTTGCTTTCTTATTTTTAATAGGAATGGCTCTAAAGAATCGTGACATCACATCGATAATGGTAAGAATATAACGATATCCTTTATTATGTCGTGATAGTTTCTGTACATCTACCAAGTCACTTTGCCATAACTCATTCACGCCGTAAGATATTGTTTTCCGTCTCTGAAATTTGTAGCGCACTGGTTTGTGTAAAGTATAGACATCTTGCTGCGAAAGCCATTTCTGGACATCGTGCCTATTAATACCGGTTGCCTTTGACAGTCGGCTGAGTCCTCCAAACGAAGCGGGCTCTTTGGGATTGAAGTAAAGTTTTCTCATTCGTTCCATGCTTCCCATTTTGGTTTTTTAGTCTCGACAGAAGAGAGTGAACCCGTTCTCTTCATCAGTGGATTCATTTCTGAAACAGTTAACTGCTCTCGAAGTCTTTTATTGCCAATCCACTGATGTGGAATGTTAATTTCGTAAATGCCTTTAAAAAATTTATCAAAGCCTTTCGGAGGAGGTTCGATTTTTTGTGTGTCTCTCATCAGATAGTTAAAAAGATCTATAGCATTGCTTCGATATTCTGGTTTCCCATTCACTTCTAATTCACTGTTTTCATTAAATGTATAGCTTGCACTCTTCAATTTTTCCAAGATTGGCAATACATATTTCTTTAGTGTTTTCGGAACAGCATATCCCAGGTATTTAACCAGCATACTAGGAATAGAAACATCTTCAGAAGGTTTTGTTTCGGGCAATTGTATACTCTCCAACAATTCAGGAGGAATTTCAAACGGTTTCTGAGGTGGTGGAGGTTGCATTGCCCTCTGGTACTTGGGTATTAACTGAGAGAGAAGTTTAGCCCTCATATCGTCAGGCATTTCATTCTGTTGTAACAAACTAAGAATATTGTCTTCCAATCGAATTTCGGGTTTATTTAACTGATAATATTCAGATACCAGCTCCGGTGGTACTAACGCCATTTTCTTCGACATTTTCAAATGCGTTTACCAATAGCTTTACCTGCAATTCCCCCCAACAGACTCAACACGGCAGGTAAAATCAAAGGCAAAAATCCACCCGTTTGTTTCGTGAACAATTTGCGTTTTCTTGTAATTGGTATTTTTCTATCTGCCAACTGACGAATCACTCTCTTGTAATATCCAAGTTTTTTCACTTTAGCATTGGGTATATTTCCCGATAACAAATTCTGACAAATTTCACACAATGATTGAATTTGTTCATTTGACGCTGTTCTTAAAATGGCTTTTCGCTGTTGGGGACTCGCATTGGAGAGTAAGTGTAGTAAATGTACATGACGTCTCACTCTATTCATTTTTCAACGGTAAAAAGACCCAATTAATAAGCCCACGATCTGGAAATATAGACTGTCGGAGACGTTGCTCCTCTGGACTTCTCGGATGAACATCAACAAGCAAATAGGAGAAAGGTTCTGCGGTTGCTTTTTTATAGGCATCCATGAAATATTTCCCTTTTCCAGGAAATGCCTGCCTAGAGAAACAAGCAGCCTGAGATAGATCCCGGCTATTGCGAAACATAATCAAATAGTGTGTATTTAAGCTGATATCCCGCATAACTCTCACACGAGGAAATAGATTTTGTGTGATTAAAATCACGCTATAATTCTCGTGGTGTGAACCAACCGTAAACATGGATGAAATAACACTTGTTAGATCATTCATCATGTCATCGATTACGATCAAATTGCATGTATTTTCCTTCGGTGGTAAACCACAAACAAACGTTATGTTTTTCTCTTCGACAAACCAAGGTTGCCACACTGAGTAACACCACACAATTTTGTTCATATTGCATTCATAAACTTGCTCTGCAATCATTTTTCTCACAAGTTGTGTTTTTCCACTCTGTGACGGTCCTGTCACCATGCAGGTCGAAGGATGTCTCAGTTTTAGCATACTTGACATAACTGACAAAATTCGAATTCTATTAGTTGTACTCCTACAACATTTGCTTTTAAACCCAAAGATTCGTTTTTTAAAAAAATAACGTATATCATACACGTGTGAATCTCCTTTCCGACAAACATGAAAAAACAAAATCTTTCTATCACCTAACCGTTCAGAATAATAACACGTTGAATTCGAAATGTTCCACCTCACTAATGCCGTTTCTCAGACTCAATGTAAATATCACTAATGCAATTGAGACGATTCCTAAGACCAACATGAACACTCTCTTGTAATCTGTGTTGAATTCTGATGTACTCTCACCTCACTTTATATATATATACATATATGATGAACCAAACATCTGGACTCAATTAACATTATTAACTGGAATTATTAAACTGGGATCTGTACACAATATTTAGACCACGTGTCAACACTTTTTCTATCCACACGATATTTAGTCCAGGTGTCAGTGTCAACAACATATACTACTATTGTAACACCATTTTATATTTTTTATCTGTTGATCATGGATGTTGCTTTTAATCATCTTACGCACTAGTGATGTTTTACCAGATTGACTTGCTCCTACAATCAAGCAAGTGCTGGGGTGTTTAAAATTTAACATTGTGTTTGCAAAGTTTTCCAAATTCATACTCGGCTAAGCTGTACACCAATAATTTGTGGGTTTATCTTATTCAATTCCCTCTCCCGCAGAAACGCTTATATTCCTATGGTGAGATACCACAGTAAACAACTCTGAAATATTTTCATTTAAACGATGCATCAGATCGTCAATAACCGTGAAGTCAACATCTTCATAATTTTCAGGTAAACCTTGTACAAACTCTATCCCAGGTTCGTCAAAAAACCAAGGTGAAGAATAATTGTAACACCATTTTATGTTTTTCATCTGTTGATCATAGATGTTGCTTTTAATCATCTTACGCACTAACGATGTTTTACCAGATTGACTTGGTCCTACAATTAAACAAGTGCTGGGGTGTTTAAAATTTAACACTGTGTTTGCAAAGTTTTCCAAATTCATATTCGCTAAGCTGTACGCCAATAATTTGAGGGTTTATCTTATTCAATTCCTCTTTCCAAAAATAACGAATGTCATACACTCTAGAATGTTCTTTATTACAAATGTGGAAATAGAGTCTTCTTCCCAACTTTTCCGAATAGACACAGGAGGTGTTTGTTAAATCAATCTGATCATCATACTTGCAATTATCGCTAACGTAAAAGATGGAAAGAAATGTTACAATAGCAAAAATACAAATAACAGCTAACCCCAATTCCAACACATATCTCTGTTTAAGCGCAGGCGAAAAAATAAACATTTTACTCAATTAGGTGCTTCTATCTCCTAACGTGTTGAATACCATAACGACAAATGGGAAATGAGCCTCATTAGATTAATCATCTTCCTTTATAAACAACGTAAGTATCCATTTCTACTTCATACGATTTGAATCGCAATGTAAAAATCTTTTTCTATCAAACCCTCTCCCGCAGATAAATATCCAGCTGTTTCCTTATTTTGACTTTCCCTCCTCTCCGAGCTCACATCAAAGACCTCTTGCGAACTTTCTCCTTCCCCTCTCCGTTTAAATACGGAACACCTCCAACAACGAAGGAGGGGAACAAATTCTTCTACTCTTGAAAAAAAAACCTCTCCTCCGCTCCTCACGCGCTAACTTTCTACAGAAAGCAGGAAGTGAATTCATTCGCGTCGGCTTGCCCCTAAGGGACGGTTTACGCTCTTTCGACTCGCAAACAGGGGAGGGCTATTAACACAGTGTTAACAATTTTTCTCATCTAATACTCGCATGTTGTCGCATACACACTTTCACATGAGTCAAACAATAACACACTTTACGCGTGTGAGCCAAACAATAATACCATCAACATGTTGAACTGTAAGTTAGACACTAACATGTCAAGCGAGTGAGCCAGTTGTTTGCAAGTGAGCCAGTTGTTAGCATGTTTTTCAAGTGAGCCAGTTGTTAGCAGGTTTTGCAAGTGAGCCAGTTGTTAGCAGGTTTTGCAAGTGAGCCAGTTGTTAGCAGGTTTTTCAAGTGAGCCAGTTGTTAGCAGGTTTTGTGCAAGTGAGTCAGTTGTTAGCATGTTTTTCAAGTGAGCCAGTTGTTAGCAGGTTTTGCAAGTGAGCCAGTTGTTAGCAGTGTAATACTACTTATGAGATAAAAGCACGACAAATCTTGCCATTTTTTTTGTTCGTCAAGTTTTTGTCGAGATCCCCTTTTACCAGATAGAACATAAAGACATATTTATGTTAAAAAATAATATCTATTGACGCAAGGGAGATTCTCAAAATGTGGGTTATGTTATGGGGGTAAATGTTAACTATGAGTAATATTTGAAATTTAACATCAATACCTTTTTAGTGTAATATTTATAGGCTTAGAATACAATATACAATCATTCAAAAACAGTAACTGTTCTCCAAAATTACCAATTAAAAGATTTAATTTCAAGATCCGTAGATTACAGATTTTTGAAATTACTTTCCTGCAGGTTACAGATTTTGGACATTGCTGGCCTGTATGTTACACAACTTTTGCATTTCCCAAGTCTAATTAATGACTTGTGGACATTGTGTTATTGATTTTTGAATCATTTAAGTAAAGAGACTAAGAATATGATTGACACATTGGAATTTATTTTCTTGGTGATGTACTGTATCAGTTAACATTATAGATTTCCAAAATCATACATTTGTAACTAAAGAATTTAATTATAAGGATATTTACACCAAACCCTGTTATAATAAATCATACTAATTCTTGTCTCTGAACAGATCTAAAAATCCATTGATTAAAAAATTAATTTTAAGAATTAAATTTACTTGCGGTCAAAGCTTGAAGTTGTGAAATGTGTCTTGTTACCACCTTTTGAGAACTACCCAGAAGTAAAAAATAAAGTAATATTTTGTACTATTGTCTTTTTATTTTATTTCATGCCCCTTTCCCTTTGAAAATTAATTTTGCAAAATTAATAATGCAAGGCGTTTTTACCCTATTTGAACGTTTTGCTTCCGGCAGCAGGAACATTCCATGGAAGATCGTAGTTTCCGGATTTAGCAAGAAAACTTCTCCCAAGTAGTCCGCGAGATCGCAGGGAAAATCTTTCAGGCCAAATCTTCTGCTTCATCCTGTGTCCACAATTGTCTTCTTTTAAGGCAATCAAGGGCCGTGGTCGCGTTAATCTATGTTCGATTCACGCACCATAGGAAATTTATCCGCATACAGTCAGTCAGTGTTCCAGATCAAATCACTTGACAACATAATTCACTTTTATCTCTCTGCTGCTCAGAATATTTCCAACCGTTCCACCCAAAGGTCTGGGCAAAAAGTTAACAATAGTATTCGATTATCCTTTAATGTATTTAATTAATGCATCTCGCAAAGAAAGGCAATTTTCCGTTACTCGGGCGCATGGGATAAATATTGCAATTGGGAAGGGAACCTTCAATTAACGTCGTACTAGAGGTCCGGGATCAATCCAGCAGAGATTCAAATGACGACCATCTCACGGGTGTAAAAATCATAGCGATTGCGCATGCGTCTATTTATTCCGGTCCGGACTTCTGTTGCAACCCCTTTCTTTACGAATGATTTGTTTGGCAGAGACGAGGATATTTTCACCCCGCGCCAAGCCAAGCATTTGTCGTTGACATTCTAGAATGGATGAACAGAATAAATGCGATTCTTGTGACAAAAAAGGTACTTTAAGGTAGAGTGAATACGTTAACTCATAATTACCAATTACTATCCTGCAAATATTTTAAAATTCCAATTTTGAATTGTGTAACACTGTACATTAGGGTGGAGCGAAAAACACGAATTTCGGAAATTGAAAACGCCTATGGTGGGAATAATTGGGGACTTCCATGCTTATTAATAATACAAAATATGAGCTAAATCAATTAATATCTTCAAGTGCCAAAATCGCTTTGAAATTTCGAAATTTTGCCAATTTTTTCACAAAAATAATAATAACGCATTTAAAAAAATTTAATACATGTTATTTAAAGCCATGGGTGAGTGAAATGAACTTCCCTGCGTGTAAAAAAAAAGTTTTACAACTAACATTATCCCCGAAAAAAAAAATTCTCCTTTTTTTTAGAGCGCCATCACGCACGAATCCACTCCGCTCAATAGACTCATCATTGCAACCACGCGTTTACACGAGTGCTTCCCCTTGTAGACCTTCGCATTTTTTGCATTATGAAAACAACCCAGAACTCAGCACGAGGAGGTGGCTGCATAACAAGTTCCACCCCCCCCCAAAAAAAAAAAAAATTTCAATTTAAGTTACTAGCTTACCCTAAAAAATAAATTAAACTGAAGTTAGTGACAAGTGGTTTAGCTTAAAAGTGGTTGATATTGGCTTTTGGTTTCAAATCTTGGTAAAGCAAGTCTGGAAGCAATTCTTGACCGAATAAATCATCTCGTGTTTTTGTACCACATACTGTACTATATGCTTCAGTTACTAATTTAAAGCAACGTTCTACTGCTTGTGAATGGCATGGAAAGTTAAACATGTTACTATTGGTTGGAAAGTCTAGAATCAAAGACTTGAGTTGATCATCAGAAAGAGATACTGTGAGTGGTGGATCTGTAATGGAATTTGATTGCCATTCAATTAGATTTATGTAATCGTCTGCTTCGAAGTTTAACTTGGGAATTTTAAACTCGCGATTATTCTTTTCAACTTTTTTTTGGTCTTAATTTTAAATTCTTCTAAGGCTCAATTCTCTGACGTGTTTTCGATCATCAGCTAACATTGCCAAAATAATATTTCCCGGATGGGCATAATAAGCATTTCCTTGCAAATTTATATCTACTACAATTTTTAAATCCTCAGGAAAAAATCTCGATTTATTTAAAATATGGTAAAAATGAAGACTCTCGTACCAACCTGATAACTGACTTTTAATTTTAAACCACACATATGAGTATACCTTCACAACATACTCTGTTAATATTTTCAAGTTATGTTGAAACATACAACCTTAAAATTCTATTTGTCGTCGTCAACCATCTGGAATTATTCAATTTTCCTGGATCTTTTTGTGACAAGCTTAATGGAATTTATTTATTTGATATCCCTGTGTACATTTCGTAAAGGTATCGTTGATCAGTGCTAAGATCCTCTAGGACAGTATCTAACAAAGTTACTTCTATCTTTTCAAAGTTTGTTAAAGGCAATTTTTCACAAGATTCTAACATTTTTCCAATTTCTCCGCTGTATCCTTTTGGTCCAGTCGTTTTCTCTTCTAAATGTTGCAACAAATGACGTAAATGTAGCTGGGTAGCTTATTTGTAAGTAATAAACAATTAAACCAATGCACAGAACGTCCAAAAAAAAGCTCGCTATGTCGAATGACTCCATTTTTTAAACATGCACTTACCACTGTACCATCACAACCAACGACTTGTATCAGAAAATCGATATTTTACTTCAAAAAAGTTAAAATACTTGTTTTAATATTTTGAGAAGAGCCAGTCGTAGGAGTGACATGTCCCATATATTTTGATCCTGGTTCTAGTATTAGAACGATATGTTCTTTTGTTACCGTCTTTCTAGAAAACCTTTCTCTTTCTTTAATCATTACTAAAGATTAATAATTTCGCTCATCAAAATATATTCCATATTCTGATAAAGAGGTAGTTTCCTCATTTTTCTTTTTCAGGTAGCTGCGGGTCTTTATCCTTTCTCTTCTAATTTTACTACGATCAACTATGTTTGAAGAATCATGCTTGAAAATTTTTCCCTTATCCTTCAAAGCAGCATTTATTAGAATTGCTGCCGATCTATCGGAAAAACCAATTCCGTCACAAGCTTGAGCTACATTTGGAAATTCAGTTCTCGTTTGTGAAGTTGAAGAAGAATTATTATCAATGATTGTGTTTAAAGTGTCATTAGAATTCTTAAGCAAATTAAAACTCAAAGTAGCTCCCGTAATAGAGGGCGAGAGTATTTTGGATTGTTTTCCTTTACAATCTTTGAGCTGAACGTTTTGGCTCTATGCTTCTCTTTCTTTGCGCTGCAATCTTTTCTTTAATCATTCTGCTGGTTTTAATGTCAACATTTCCAATGACCATTTTTCGAAATGTCCTTTTATCTGTTTAAAAAGCTCTTTAAGCAATAGGTACTTTCATTTTGAAAGTACAACTGAGAAAGTTCTTACATTTATATATGCTAATATCAAATAGATTTTTTTTCTGCTGATTCCCTGAAGGACATAACTTTTTTCGAGAAATATAGTTTGACAGTATTTTTTAATAGTTTCTCTTAATATTTCTATAAGCTTTATGGTATTTTTTCAGCATATATATACTATTTGTTGGTTTGTAAAACTTTTTTCGAGAAATATAGTTTGACAGTATTTTTTAATAGTTTCTTAATATTTCTATATGCTTTATGGTATTTTTTCAGCATATATATACTATTTGTTGGTTTGTTAAAGTTCGAATCGAACTTTTCTCCCATAATCCTTTAAGCTCTTTAATTAAAATTAAACATACATCAGCCACATGCTAGCATCTCTTTTATAACCTTTCTGTATGTAAAGATAATACTTTATAACATCTGCATATGTTGGAAGCATGTTAGGCTTCATTATTTCAGCCATTCCAAACACGGGACATACATCTACTGATCGTGTCCTAGGCATTTCGACTAATTCACAGAACCGTGTATCCTTAACAAACAAAACAAACCAAACCCAAACAAAACTGAACTTAAAGATTAAATTTCTATAAAAAAAATATATAAAATAAGTAAAAATAAACAGTAAAATACGCAACAAGAAACGAAAGCGAATCAATTTTAACAAATGACTTAGTTTTCCTCGATAGACTAGATCGGTAGGGCATTTGAAGGATCATACACCTACTAGATATTTACAAAAAAAGTGTGCGGGTATTTAAAGAAACCCAGACACATCCACTCCATGTGGTGAAATACGAGTTATTTACCCCTATAAACAAGCGAAAAAAGGGAAGCGTTCGTGCACCCTAGTAACGAGGAACGTAATGATTAGTCTATTGAGAGGAGTGGAGAACTGGACTGGACTGGACAATCACTTCCGGAGTGCCTACTGCAAAGCAGCTTAACTCCCCGTCATCAGGTGTGTGTGACATAAAACTGAATTGCTTAATTTAAGAGAGAAAATTTATAAATAAAAAATGATTTAAATAGGCTGATAAAAATAAACATAACTTTCAGCTGCACGAAGTTCCGTGAGATGGCGCCACCTCCTTAAGCGAGATCAACAAACCAGTCGGTTTCCCTTCCAGAGTGTGACCGCATTCAGAGGTGGCAAACTTCGATGATCAATTACAAGTTAGAAAAAGATTAAAATTTAAAATTAATAAAAGAAAAACAAGGTCGAAAAAAGAAATAAAACAGTTGTGTTTTAGTGATTCAATTAGGGTCCAGTCGAGTCCAAAAAATGCTCAGCGTCTACTACAACAAGGGTCATGATCCAATATGGGATTTGCAAAATCAAAATTTTGCATGGGGAGATAAAGTTAGGAATTGAAGTCAAAGACATCAGGATCCAAACGAAACATGCCGCATTGACGTTTAGGTCGCCGCGGGTAAGTTTCCAGGTGTTGTTGCAAGAAAGCACGTGGTCTTTTTGCAGAGCTTTTGACCGAAGGGTCATAAGGTGGTAATGCTCTAAGTGCTTCGTTTGGAACCTGAAGGAGTGGAGAAGTGCGTGATATAGCGCTCTAAAAAAAGGGGAAAATTTTAAATTTCCGGGATAATGTTAGGTGTAAAACTTTTTTTTTTCAAGCAGGGTAGTTCATTTCACCTACTCATGGCTTTAAATAAGATGCATTACATTTTTTAAATGCGCTATTATTGTTTTTGTGCAGAAATTGGCAAATTTTCGAAATTTCGAAGTGATTTTGGCACCTGAAAATATTAATTGATTTGGCTCATATTTTGTACTATTAATAAGCATGGTAGTCCCCAACTATTCCCACCATAGGCGTTTTCAATTTCCGAAATTCGTGTTTTTCGCTCCACCCTACTGTACATGTAGTTACACATTTAAAATAGAAGAATATTTTTTTTCCTGAGAAGTTTTAAAATCTAGCTAATAGAAATTGAGGAAATATGTGTATCACAAAAACAATTACAAATTATAAAATAATTTATTTTTCATAAACTCATAATGTGTGTGTTTGGCATTTAAATAAACTTTTAAATTATGAATTTACACAAATTAACTTTTCGTAGAAAGATAGTATAGAATAGATAGTACTTAATACTTATTTACTGGTCGTAAATAAGCCGTACTTATACTAAACTATAAAAATAGGATACTAAACTGGCCGTACGTATTACTTTAACAACTGGCAGCAAACTCAAAAAAATCCTCGTATTTTAATCTATAAATTGCCAAATTTTGCATACTTTTCCCCCGAACCAAACATGGTATTAAAAATTTCCAACTCCATACGCATGCGCAATTGCTATGATTTTTACACCCGTGAGATGGTCGTTTCAAATGGGGATGGATTATGAAGCAATCCCATCCCCCTCTCATTGTTGAAAAGTATAGTTCGCGTAGCGAATTAAATATGATTGCGTAGCACTCATCGTGGGTTGACCAGCGATAGCGAACAGGGGCGGAGTCCCCTAGTATCTAAAAGATAGATAAACTATTTAGGTAGAAAGAAACAAGATCAAATAGGTCTGTAAAAAGGGCATTAGATTTTTAATCAGTCTCGTTTCCCAAGAATATATTAAATATTTAAAAAAAATTACTGATATAAAATTACTGATATAAAATTCATGTTACAGATTCATGTTTAAAATATGTGTTAAGATAAAAACATAACAGCGTATAAATTTGTGATAAATATAGAATTAAACAGCTTGAAATATTGTTTATTTTTTTTATACCAATAGACAGTTTTCAAAACCGAAGGAACTTTGGATTTCGGTTAGATCAGGGGTGGCCAACCTTTTACATACCATGCGCCAATTTTTCTCACATACGAGTTCAGATGCGCCATACAATTCAAGCACCTTTTTTACCTTGCGTTCATGGTCCTGCCATATCCTTAATAACTTTTTTAATAAAAGTATGTTTATCGACATAATTAATATTTTAAAATTATTAAACTATATTGTATGTAAAACAATGTCTATTACAGAGAATTCTTCAAATTTGAATCTGTCATTCGCGACCTCGTTTTCAATACCTTTATAACCAAGATGGCGTGCAAATATTTGGAAACAAGGCTTCTCCGTCAGAATAGCAATTTCATAGGACGCTTCTGTCATCGCCTCGTCTTCACAACTTACATTAGCAAAAATATTTTGTCTTCTGATTTCTTCCATTTTTTAGTCACATATTCTTTACGTAACTCTGACCTAGAACAAGCTTAATTTTTCTTTCTATGTTAGCCTGATGCTGTGTTTTGTAGTGTTTATTAAGATCATGTCTTCTATTATGTAAAAGAGTAGTTTCACAAACAATGCAAAAAACAATTTTCCTGATGGACTTGCTGTAAATAACTCATTTTCTGTTCGTTAAATTCACTTTTTCTCTCATACTTTCTACGCTTCTTTTGCACAGTGATAAATAACAGTAATGTAAGGAAAAAAAAAACATTAAATAGTACACAAAATCTTGAAAAAGAACAAACAGTTCACAAGTACGTCGTATCACACAGAATAAAAATTGCAAACTCAAAAAATTGCGACGAAATGAGGAGTAAGAAAGCTCTATGAATTGAACTGAGAGTACTATGGTGTTGAAAATATGAAGATATTTTCAGTTATCTACTTCAAAAGAATAAGGAGGCACAATAATGCAATGCGCCACTTGTAATCATCCAATGCGCCAAGCTTGGCGCATGCGCCACAGGTTGGCCGCCCCTGGGTTATATATTCCTTTTTTTAACAACTTCTGTCAAGTGTGTTATTTTTCTGACAAGGGTTTATATAACTTCCTATTTCAATATATAGATGTCGCCACTAACGCCAATGTCCACTGAGGAGCAGACGTTTCGTTAAATTACTAGATTTAAGCGTACGCACAACACTCGTTTCAACAGCTAATTTCCTTGAAATTACAAATTTGAAAAAAAATAAAGAAAAAAAACTATGTCATAATTTAACCCTTCTGTGATTGTCTCGACGAGGTATATCGTCATTTGTAAAACTGTCTAGATCTTGATGAACGAGATATCTCGTCATTAACAGAGAACAGAACTTGACCTCGTCATCATAAAAAAATCGGCAACACTTTGATGACGAGTTATCTTTAAAATGGCAAAATTGGTCAAATCAAGATGGACGATAAGTCATGTGGAGGGTTAATACAGTTACAGGCATATATTCAAATATAAATAATTTCGAGGCACATATATTCAGACTTATAAACAATTTTTTTTCAATTCTTTCTTTCTATTTTTCATATATTTTCTTTGTATGATTAACTGAAATTCGATGGTTGCTTTGCGATTTTTCAACCAATAGAATTATTTTTTCCAACAAAATATCGCTGTTTTTAGAAACCGATTGAGCTGTAAAATTGCAAAATAATCGCTTTGTTTCAAGAATTTTTTATTTTTTCAGAAGAGTAAAGGATTAGCAACAGTATGGTTGTAAGTTCGAATCCTACCGAAGACCATCGTGCACAAAAAAGGGGCTGGTAGACGTTAAATCTGTCGTGGCATCAAATATCCTCACGTTGGCGTGGTGTAGAAGTTCAGAGAGTGGGGTGTAGGCTCAGGTGTTGGTCTCGTCATCTGACCGTGGTTCAAAATTACGTTGTGTTGCTCCAGTGAGGCATTAATTCAACTACCTACCTACCTACGTTCATAGTAAAGCACAATCGAAGGTGTCATTTAACATGATATGGTGTCATTTACCAATTATCATACCAAATTTTGACCAATCGAATCTACATCAGAATTGTACAAAAATTACCAAAAATTTCAAGTAATTTGGTCCAGACGTTTTTGGATAATTAGTATGGAAAATTTGGAGGCTTAATGTTTTTTTCCCCGCATGCCAATTTAATACTATAGAACCTACTAAAAAAGGGCTTAAATGTGAACCACTTGGTATTAAACTAATGCACCATATTGAGTGTGAGGGTTCACGTTGTTAACCCCACATACTTAACATGCATCTTAGGCACTGCCTGATCCTTGATAGGCCATGTATTAACTTCATACGGAGAAAACACATGCATTATCTCCGGTTTCGAACCAGGAACCCTTAGATACAGAAACCAACAACTCAACCTGATTCCCCGCCAGATGAATTAAATCTCCAGACTTACACCAATCTACAATGGACAGTTAATAGGGGTATGGTCCCACACGTGCTGCAATTAGACAAGCAACAATTTTTGGGCAGACTTTCAACAAGGTTTTGATACACAGCTGTGGGTATTTGTGTCCATTCCTGCTGCAAGAATGTCGCCAGCTCAGCTGTAGATTTCGGATGTGGTTCCCTGGTTCGTAAGCGTCGCTCTAACTCGTCCCACAAATGTTCTATGGGTTTAGGTCGGGACTCTGAGCAGGCCAGGGAAGATGTTTTACATCCATATCTTGATACCACTGCTTGACAGATGCTGCAACATAACATGCAGCGTTGTCGTCCTGGAAGTAACAATCGTTCATTCCATAAAATTGCCAGAACGTAGGAAGAACCTGATTGTCCAAAATGTTCATGTAGGCTTCGGCGTACAATTGACCAGGAACAACGTGTAAAGGTCCCAGGCCATACCACGAAAAACTCCCCCCAAAAAGTAGTCGGATTTTATGCAAATCCGCTTGCGTCTGGTCCATTACTGTAGGATAGTGTATATTCAAATCTTCCAAAATAATCTTCTTTCAGTGGAATTTGTTATTATGTTAATAGTAAAGGTCCCCACCCAAAAATAAAGTTTATTTCGATTTTAAGTTTATTTTTTTATGTGCAGTATTAGTAATTAATTTAATGTATGAATAAATAAGAACCACCCTCAAATATTTCGATGGTAATCGTTCCAGAAATTTTTGTGTATCTTTCCAAAAAATATAAAAATTCATCTCTTTGTTACAATTAGAAGTTATTCGTTTATCCGAAAAATGGCTTAAACACCGAATATTTCAAATTTGTTATAACAAAAATATGATCAGAAGGGTAAAGAGTTGAACAAATAAAGAATTTCATGCCCTTACAGTATTTTATTTGTAGATATATTTAAAAAAGGAGAAATAAACATTATTGAAAGAGCCCGGATCCACAGAATCATCCTCTAGATAAGTAGGTAGTTGAATTAACGTCGCACTGGAGCAACACACCAGACTATTGGCAATGGTCTGAGATTATCCCCGAAGAGATAATTACTACATGACTACATAGGCCGTGGTAGCCCGGATTGAAGAGTAACGGATTAACTACCGGAGGGTTGCGAGTTCAAATCCTAACAGACCATCGTGTACAAAAGGGATGGTGCGCATTAAATCTGTTGTGGCCTCAAATGTCCTCACACAGGGGAGGTGCGGAAGCTTCTGGGGTGCCAGTTCAGTTGTGACCTCGTGGTTCAAAATTAGATGGCGTCGTACTCGAATCTTTCCCTTCGGGTTAGGTCTCGGACAGTCACCAATAGCCCGTTGTCTTGGTCTAGTGCCGACGCTACTCAAAATACCTACCTTCTTACGGGGGATAACACCTCATTACTTTGAACCACGGTCATATGACGAAATCCTACTTATGTACGCAGCCATATATTCACATAGTTATATCCTTTTTATCATTTAGTATATCTCTTCCGTTTAGCATATCTCCCCTGTTTCCAGAACGAACTGGATAAGTTTTGGCACTTGCAAATCATGACAGGAATTTTGAGTTACAGTAGTTCCCTCTTCGGACTGTACAGAAATTTCTAGAAACAAAGAGGCCTTACAGTTTTCTTTCTGTTTCGAGTGCTTTGTGTGCATGCGCACTTGACTCGATAAAGATAGATTGAAGATGAATAGGGATAATGTGACAACTGATATTTTGCTTAGAGTGAATACATCTCTGGCGTGGGAATCTATAGCTTTGTATTTTTTGTATGATAGTAGTTAAAATTACCGACGGATCTGTGCATAATCTTTTACGTTTCTCGAAAGTATTCAAAAAGCAATTATCAAGTCATTGTAGGTTCTTGCTTGCATATGTAATATTTGGCAGTAGAAGTGTAGAAAAGTGTGATTGAAGTTAATTTTTATATGAACATATTTAATGTTCCATTAAGAAATCGAAAAATATTTTCCTATCGACATTTTTGTGGACAAGGAAGGTATTGGTAATTTTTAATTAACGTCGTACTAAAGCAACACAACGGGCTATTGACGATGGCCCGGTATCAATCCCCTAAGGCAAAGTTACGAGGATACCACCTCGTAATTTTGAACCACGGTCAGATGACGAGGCAACACCTGAGCTGGCAACTCACGCGCCAAACTTCCATACCAACCCAACGTGAGGACTTTCGGCCCCGACAGATTTAAGGTACACCAGCCGCCTCTACACCATACGCTTAAAAACATTAAATAACGTAACGTAATAAACATAAAAACGTTAAAATCCGTGCTCTGTCCCGGATTCGAACCCGTAACACTCCGATCTAGAGGCTAACACATTAACCACCAGACCGGTTGGTCGACCACGATTTTTGGTGTACAGAGACACATCGGGTAATTGGTAATTGGTAATTTTAGTTAACGTCGTACTAGAGCAACACAACGGGCTATTGACGACGGTCCGGGATCAGTCCCTTGAGGGAAAGATCCGAGGACAACACTTCGTAATTTTGAACCACGGTCAGATGACGAAGCAACACCTGAGCTGGCACCCCACTCTCCAAACTTCCACGCCAACCCAACGTGAGGACTTTCGGCCACGACAGATTTAAGGTGCACCAGCCGCCTCTACACCATACGCTTACAAACATCCATGCCCGGACCCGGATTCGAACCAGGAACCTTCCGATCTAGAGGCTAACACCTTAACCACTATACCGGTTGGTCGGCGAGACACACTCTAGAGTCACACATCGTGCTATTGGAGACGGTTCTGGATCAGTCCCGAATGGAAAGATCCAATGACATCACCTCGCAATTTTGAGCCACTGTCATATGAAATCAACACCTGAGCTGCACCCCACTCCATAGCCAACTTTAACCTTTACGCTGCTACAGGTTAACAATTCTTACCTCTAAAATTTCTTTACACCAGCGGCATGGTATTGATCTGCTGTTTGGTCGATGTTATCCCCCTTTTATTTGACCGCTGGCATCGACCACCATTTACGATCTGTCAGCGACTGACCTTCTGCAGGGTCCCTCCTTTTATTTGATACACCCCTCTACCCTGCCGACCTTTAGGTGTGAACGCTTTGGTAAAAACAGAAAACAGCTTAGGTGATATCTCTTCTCACGCCACACAATACTATGAAAGGAAAGCGTCAGTTGTTAATGCCACTCGCAGCCCTATCGCTCAAGTTTGGTAATTAGTAGGGCAACCTTTTTTGTTGCAGTAAATATGGGAAAAGTTGCATTTATCATTCCCTAAAGTTGCATTTATGGAAATAAAGTTACATTTTTTTTAATACGCTAATTTCTAAAATAAATTATTCGTAAAAAATGAAAAAATTCAAAATATATTGACAATTTTACTCGTGTATAACAGTATTATAATATATTCTTAAATAAAAAAGAAGGTCGAATAATCGATTCTTGTCCAGTAATTTCTTTACATTGAAAAACTGCGGCAGCCGCAGTCATATAATGTGCTGTATCGGATAGCATAAGCCGACCAACCGGTCTAGTGGTCAAGGTGTTGGCCTCTGGATCCGAAGGTTTCTGGTTCGAATCCGGGGTTAGAGCATGGATGTAAATTGTGCTGTCCTTTGTAAGGGACAATGATGGTCCACCCACTGGGTGCCCCTTCACAAGTGACCATCACTTCTGGCCTTGTATAAGGCTAAAATGACCTCGGTCAACCCTGTACTTTGTATTGACTTGTATTGTATTTGTCTTCAAAATTGTGTACTGCCTTGCCATTGGAAATAAAAAAAATAGGATAGCATAAGCGCCAAATCCCTTCGCTCAACACTCAGTGATTTTAAAACGTCATCTACAAGGCGAACAACATTGATGATCGGCACTCACCTCGCAAACTCTGAAGTCGATTACGCAAATTTCCTCTGTATTATCAAGAGTGCCAACCAATGTGTTAAAAGTTACTTCTTGCCATTTATTTCATTTTCGTCTGTTAGGACGAACACCTTCTTTCCATGAACTTCTTGTTTGATCCGCAATACTTCGGCGTTCGCAAGATTAGACACACTCGATCGAAGGGTTGGTTAAGAGGGCAAACATTGAAATAGTAATTTCATATTAATTAATTTTAAGCTACATTTTAAAAAGTTGCAGGTGGTTGCATTTATGCAAAAAGTTGCATTTATGTTGCAGTTATAACTCACTTACAATACACCCCATGTAGGAGGAATTTTGCCGACCAACCGGTATAGTGGTTAAGGTGTTAGCCTCTAGATCGGAATGTTCCTGGTTCGATTCTGGGCCCGGGCTTGGATGTTTGTAAGCGTATGGTGTAGAGGCGGCTGGTGCACCTTAAATCTGTCGTGGCCGAAAGTCCTCACGTTGGGTTGGCGTGGAAGTTTGGAGAGTGGGGTGCCAGCTCAGGTGTTGCTTCGTCATCTGACCGTGGTTCAAAATTACGAGGTGTTATCCTCGGATCTTTCTCTTAAGGGACTGATCCCGGACCGTCGTCAATAGCCCGTTGTGTTGCTCTAGTACGACGTTAACTGATAATTACCAATTATTATAGTAGGAGGAATTTTGGTTTTTAGTACTTTACATGCAGCGTAGAACGTGTGAAAAAAAATTGCATTTGTTGCAAAAAGTTGACCTAGTAATTAGGTAAGGGGGCTTGGAGAGTCAGGCGAAAGAGCGGTTCTGTGAGACGATTGAAAAAATCTAACCGCCGCAGCGTAAAGGTTAAAGGGTGGTTATGGGTTACAGACCCTCAGAGTTCGTGTCTCCGCCAGAAAAGAAATTCAACTGCTTTTATCAACCTTTCCGGAGAGACCCCGCGCAGAGGAATCCAACCCTTTCAATCCACCAGGCAATCTCCCTGCTGACGTACGCTGTTGCACCCCCTCGTGATCCGGGCGCGAGGATTCAATCCAGTCTCCCCGGGAATTGCCAATGGGTTCTCGCCACATTTCAATCTCCGTTTATCGGGCTCCCTCCGTCGTTGTTTTAAGCGAAAGTTTTTGGAGAGATAGCCACTATCGGTGGAGGTCGGCGACATGCTGGCGCCCTTCGACGACCCCCCGCGACTGGCATTCGACAGACGTCACTCCAACAGGTATCGATTGCTCGGGATGCAGATAGTGTCAGCCACTTGAGATGCCATCGCGCGGGCATGCGAAAGCACGCTGATTTGTTGTGGTTTTTCCCGTTCCCCCCTTTGGTTTCGGAAATGCAGAAAAATAAAGGCGTATCTCGTGATTGCTGGTTTGTTGTTTTGTTTTCGTGACGTAAGATCGAGTAGAGCACGTGAGAAATCGGTAATGGTAATGGTAATTTTTGTTAACGTCGTACTAGAGCAACACAACGGGCTATTGACGACGGTCCGGGATCAGTCCCTTAAGGGAAAGATCCGAGGACAACACGGTCCACGTAATTTTCGCCTCGCCTCGCAAACACCTCGTAATTTTGAACCACGGTCAGATGACGAAGCAACACCTGAGCTGGCACCCCACTCTCCAAACTTCCACGCCAACCCAACGTGAGGACTTTCGGCCACGACAGATTTAAGGTGCACCAGCCGCCTCTACACCATACGTTTACAAACATCCATGCCCGGACCTGGATTCGAACCAGGAACCTTCCGATCTAGAGGCTAACACCTTAACCACTATACCGGTTGGTCGGCTCTCAAAGGCTGTTAGATTTTCACAAATTGAAGAAACCGATGAAATGTTTGTATTAAAGTCAATTTGCATGGAGGGTAATTGGTAATTTTAATTAACGTCGTACTAGAGCAACACAAAGTGCTATTGACGACGGTCCAGGATCAATCCCCTAAGGCAGTGGTCCCCAACCCCCGGGCCACGGACCGGTACCGGGCCGCCGAAGGAACATTAAATTATTTTTATTTTATTTACTATGGTGTATTTCTTTCGGGTTTGTGCGGTTCTTATCTATGAAATGACCACTCAAATTAGTAGGCGGTAAAACAGAACTTGAAACTTGTTCTGTTACTAGAGCTTCAATTGTGATTTCTGAATTCTGTATGTCTCTATTTTCCAATTTTGACAAATGTGACAGCTGTTTTCAAGTTGGCAGACAAAGTAGCTACATTTAAAGCCAACCTGAAGTTGTGGGGACGGCGCGTGAACAGAGGCATTTTGGTCATGTTTCAGACATTAGTAGGTATTTTAGGCGAGACTGAGCCTAAACATTTATTCTCCCAGTTGGTGCATAATCACCTGTCTTTGGTTTTAAAAGAGTTCGAGCGCTACATTACAACCACAAAAGACCCACGAACTAGTAAGGAATGGCCCATTTGTCAACAAATCAGGCGAATCTAGCATGTCTGTGCAAGAAGAAGATCAACTGCTGGATATTGCAAATGAAGGCGGCCTTAAAACTACGTTCGAGACAACAACTTTGCCGGTGTTCTGGATTAAAGTCATGGCGGAATACCCTCAGATTGCCACCACAGCACTTAAATCCCTATTGCTATTTCCGACAACCTATCTGTGTGAAGCGTGGTTTTCTGCAGTGACAGCAACCAAAACAAAACAACGGAATAAACTAGACCTAAGCAACACACTTTGGGTGTCATTGTCTCCTATTACCCCCTGATGAAACCATTTCGTAGCAAAGAAACAAGCTCAAGGTTCTAATTGATTTAGCGTCGTTCTAGTGAGTTAAAATGTTAAATCACTTTATATTCATTTTTTGGTGTAACTATATTTTATTTTGAAGGCATGTTTAATACAATTAAATTAAAATTATTAAATCAGAACAATCTAAAATACAAACAATCAACGTCCCCCCCCCCCTCAGCGGGCCGTGTTAAAGCGGGCCGTGTTAAAATTATCAAACGTTCATCCGGTCCGCGGCGATAAAAAGGTTGGGGAGCACTGCCCTAAGGGAAAGATCCGACACCGTGTCACATGAGCAAGGGAAATGTATTAACTCACTGGATCGTACTACCCCATTTGTCACCTACGCCTCATAACCCCTATCTTACATAAACAAAACAAAGATAACTAATCTTAGGAAAAACTGACGGTGAAATCAGAAAAATTAAAAAACAAATTCAACGATTAATATATGTATAAAAAAATATCTAAAGTTTCTTTCGCAGCTGGTAAGTAGTTAAATTTACGTAGCACGAGTAGGTAGCTAGATATTATAATTACCGTAGCACTGGGGCAACAGTACGGGCTATTGACGACGGTCCGGGATCAAACCCGAATTGAAAAATACGAGGACACTTCGTAATTTTGGACCACGGTCAGATGACGAGGTCACACATGAGCTGGAACCCCACTCTCCAATCTTCCACACCACGCCAACGTGAGGACATTTGATGCCATGGCAGATTTGACGTGAACCAGCCTCCTTTGTTCACGACTGTCTTGGGTTCGATTCGAACTCGCATACCTTCCGGTGCTAATGCGTTACACTTCCTACCGGTCTATCACGATGAACTTAAGTAGGGAAGGTATTTTAAGTACATATTGTAATTATTATCACACTGGGTTAAACACGACGGGCTATTGGTGACGGTCCGGGATCAAACCCAAAGTGAAAGACCAAAGGGTACGTAGGTATTTTAATTAACGTCGCAACGGATCATCACAATGTCCTACTGGCGACTGTCCGGATCAGAGGGAAAGATTCGAGGATACAATACAATTTTGAATCACTGTGAGATGACGAGGGCATTCAATAGCAAGTACTCCACTTTCCAAACTTCGACACAATGCCAAGGTTGTTGGTAATTTTAGTTAACGTCGTACTAGAGCTACACAACGGGCTATGACACAATGCCAAGAGCTATAAGTCGTCATCTGAACGTGGTTCGAAATTACGTGGGCCGATTAACCGGTATGGTGGTTAAGGTGTTAGCCTCTAGAACGGAAGGTTCCTGGTTCGAATCAGGGTCAGTGCATGGATGTTTGTAAGCTATGGTATAGAGGCGGCTGGTCCACCTTAAATCTGTTGTGGCCGAAAGCCCTCACGTTGGGTTGGTGTGGAAGTTTGGAGAGTGGGTTGCCACCTCAGGTGTTGCCTCGTCATCTGTCCGTGGTTCAATATTACGTGGTGTTGTCCTCGGATCTTTCCTTTAGGGGATTGATCCCGGACCGTCGTCAATAGCCTATTGTGTTGCTCTGGTACGACGTTAGTTGAAAAAAAAATTATTAATTATCAAAATTACGTGCTGTTGTTCTTGGATCTTTCCCAAGGGGTTTGATCCCGAATCTTCGTCAATAGCCCGTTGTGTTGCTCTAGTACGACTAAATCAATTCTTTTAAACGTTGGTTTAAAAGAATTACCAAGAGCTGAAGAAGGGTAATTGGTAATTATTAGTTAATAACGTACTAGAGCAACACAACAGGCTATTGACGAAGGTCCGGGTAGTTGGTAATTTTTAGTTAACGTCGTACTAGAGCAACGCAACGGGCTATTGACGACGTTCCGGGATCAGTCCCTTAAGGGAAAGATCTCGCAACCCTCCGGTTGCAAATCCTCGTCCTTCCAGAATAAAACTTTACTTTAAGGAATAATATTTGCATTGAAAGAGGTGGAACACGACGGAAGGGGACTGAAAAAGAAACCAAACATCAACAACCGAACGAAACGGTCCAAACCAAGCGCCTCCTGACTGAGATTAATCGGTGACACTTGTTGCACAATGGCCTCAGGTGTCTCCGCGTCTCAGAAGCGGAAGTGGTAGCGTGTGAGAAGTCATTTGTACCAAAAGGAAGAGGGCGGGATCAGAACGAAAGTAGAAGGGTTTCTTCGGGCACTCGATAAACAAGACGTTAGCGCAATGCGTAATTTAATTGGGAATTCACCGCCTGACTTGAAGGTTGTTTTGAATTCCTCATTCGTAAAAGGAAATCGAAGCCTCCGGGTCTGTGAACACGACATGCGAACACGTATGCCAATCCGTGTTCTGCAAAACGAAAGCGTAACCAGAAACAGGCTGTTAAGAGGATAGTCAAGCGAAGACTTGGTGACCATCATTTCTCGAAGTTTAGTTGGAAAAGTTAATAGAAGTATCAATGGTGTAGCGTTCTGTTATCGTCCATTTAGTAACGTGCCTTGTAAATATTTAAAAAAAAAGCAACAGTCATAATTTAGTTGCATGTTTGTGGCAACACGAGAGTAGAATGTGAGGATGTAAACAAAAAAGAAGCGTTGTTCCATGTAATTTCGAACGTAGTTATGATGATACGAATAATGTAATTACGAATAACCAATGTGCATGTACTTCTAATGTTATTATTAATTATTAAACATCTTATACTTTCAACTGAGTAATTTGATTGCATCATTCAAAATAAGTAGTTACGGCGAGAAAGATATTCCTAGGTTGTCACATACGAAAACGATACGACTTAGGCCTATACTTTACACATCAGAAGTGGGATCCGCAGAATTCACAGATATAAATTTAATCAAGGTATGTTGATTGACTTTTGAACATTATAAATGATGAACTTATTTATTGAAGAATAACTACCTTGATGTCTTATGAATGATGCATTTACTAAAAATGGACGTATTGTGTTGTTGAATTTTATATAACGGAAACATACGTATACGACGAAGTTTAATCTTAAAGAAAAGAAAAAGGTAAAAACAAAATACGTTTCCTGTCTCATTCCTGCAAAGAAAAGAAAAAGGATAAAATCAAAATACGTTTCCGGTCGCATCGTGTGTTTGTATAAAAAAAAAAAATCACGATGACATTTTTTGGGAAAAGGAAGGAAAGCTGACTTACGAATTTTGGCAGAGGAAATGGGTATAAAGGTTACTCCTGAATTGAAAATTGTAGATTTGAAGAAACTAATCTTGGAAAGTAGTGATTACGAAGAAAACTTTGTTATGTTAACATTAGAAACGATTATATATTAGCGATAGAAACGAAGAAAGAAAACTTGAAAATGAAAAATGTCTAAGAGAATTTGAATTAGAAAAATTAAGAATTGAAACCTCTGAAAAATCAAGTCCAGAAGAAACGCAAGTTAGTGTTAACCCACAAAACGATAGTTCACGAAATAAATTTGATTTGCAAAAGTTGATGCAAAAGTTTGATTTAAATGAAGGAGATATTAGTTATTATCTGGTTTTATTTGAACGACAAGCTCGTAGAGCAAATGTAGATGAAAGCGATTACGTTACTCATTTATTAGGACTAATGCCTTTTGAGATAACCCAATTAATAACGCGCGAACCTGAAGAAATTGCAAATAATTATGAATATGTTAAGAAATTACTTTTACAGAAATTTAAATTGAGTCCAGAACGATTTAGACAGAAATTTTTTCAACACCACAGGAACATGAATGGCAGTTGGCGCGATTTCGTTTTTGAATTGACAACATATTTAGAAGAATGGATAAACGGTTTGGAAATCGACAGTTTCGAAAAATTAAAAGAACTCATGATTACTGAACAATTAAAACGGAAAGTCCCTAATGAAATCCGAGAACATTATATAGATGAATGGACAAAATTTGTTTCCCCAAGAGAGTTATCAAACAAATTAGACGAATACGAAACAGTGAGAAGCTTTTCGAAAAATACGAGTAGAAAACGTTTCATCACCAATACTGTCGATGGAAATGATAGGGAAAATAAATCCTACCAACCACCACCTTTACGTAAGGAGAGTAAGCAACTTCCTAAGTATGATCAGGACCGGGTGCAACTCTCAGGGTACTCTAAACCAATTCGTAACGAAAAGGGGGAACTTAAGTGCTTTAATTGCAATGATTATGGACACGTTAGTAAAGATAGTCTTTTACCAAAAAGGATTTTGGTTTGCCGAAAATGTAATGGGACTGGACATACACAAAAGAACTGTGTTTTGAAAAATAAAAGTCCTCAAAACAACAACTTGTCAGTAAAAGGCCAGGATTCCAAAGCACCAATGACCTATATGAAAAAGGCAAAAATTAATGGAAGTGAAGAAATAATCTGTTTAATAGACACAGGGAGTTCGAGCTGTCTATTAAAAGAATCGCTTGCAAGAAAGTTAAATCTTCAAATAAACCCCGAAGTAAATGAACTGTTCGGTTTCGGAAATCAGAACACACCAGCGGCTAGAACAATCGGGAAAACAATTGCCGATGTTGAAATCGATAATGTTGTAGGGAAAGATGTACTAATACTTGTCGTAGAAGATCACACACAACCAACCGATTTCTTGGTAGGAAGAACCTGGATAGACTTGTCGGACATTGCATTCGCTAGATTGGGTAGTAACCTGCATATCGGATATGCAAATGAATATCCGTTCACTCAGTTACAAAGCAATATCAACACTCAACGAATAAAACTCACCACTTCTCACGCCGTTGAAATAGCAAGAAATAGTATAAACCTTGTTAAAGCAAAAGCTGACTTAATAAACGATGGGTTGATAGTGGTTAAAGATCAAGGAGAAAACTTTGACTCTCTATTAGAAGTAATTGAAGGAGAAACTATAGTACCGATTATTAATACAGGAAATGTAGATATAATTTTGAAGGCTGAACAATGCGTAGGTAGGGCAGAAATAGTAAATGAAGATTTCGGAATAACGGAAGTAGACAATTCAGAGTCAGATAGAATAATAGAATGTGATAAAAATGTATTTACTATTGATACGACTAATGTAATGAAACGTCCTATAGTCATCGAGGAAATAAAATTTGATGAAAATACGCCGTTAGAAAAAAGGCAAGAAATTGTAAATTTAATTAATGAGTACCGAGACTGTTTTGCCTTGAATATTGGTGAACTTGGTTGTACCAACTTGACGAAAATGAATATACAGGAAAATGAAAACAGTAAACCTGTGTTTGCCAGACCATACAAAACAAATATCCCAGAACGTGCTGCTATAAAAGAAATCGTCCAAGAGTGGAAAAATCACGGAATTGTTACAGAGACGCGATCTCCTTATGCCAGTCCAGTATTACTGGTAAAGAAGAAAACTGGCGAGCAACGTCTGGTCGTGGACTATCGACGCCTCAATAACCAGACCATCAAGGATAAATTTCCGTTACCTCGAATTGATGATTTATTGGAATGTTTGAGTGACTGCAAATTATTTACTACATTGGACTTGGCACATGGATACCTCCAAATACACCTAACTGAAGAAGCCAAATTAAAAACTGCTTTTATCACTCCTGATGATACAGGACAATTCGAACGGATGATTTTTGGATTGACCAATGCACCAGCAGAATTTCAAAGACTTATGAATCAATTTTAGGACCTCCTATTGATACGAAAGCTTTATGTTACCTGGATGACATACTAATACCAGCAAATTCATGGCAAGAAATGATTGAAAGGTTGAAGAATGTTTTTGAACGTTTAAGGTCTGCAAAATTGACATTGAAATTAGCAAAATGTGAATTTGGCAAGGAAGAAGTTGAATTTTTAGAATTCATCATCAAGAAGGGTAAATTACAACCTGGTCCTAGAAAAGTTAAAGCCATTGAGAATTTTCCTATACCTCAGAACATACATGATATTAGACGATTTTTAGGTCTAACAAGTTTCTTTCGACGCTTTGTTACTAATTATGCAACAAAAGCTGAACCTCTCAGTCGTTTAATAAAGAAGAACGAAAAGTTTGTTTGGAATCATGAACAACAGAAATCATTTGACGAACTAAGAGCGCATTTGATTAATGAACCCACTTTAGCACTTTTGTCGACCCGGTGTTAAAACAGAAGTTCATACGCATGCAAGTGCGTACGGAATAGCAGGAATGCTTCTGCAGATGGGAGAAGATAATAAATTTCATCTTGTTTATTGCGTAAGCAAGAAGACTACGGCAGCCAAAAAGAATTACCATTCGAGCAAATTAGAACTCATGGCCATAGTATGGACAATAGATAGATTGCGTCAATTTCTCATTGGAATCAAATTTGATATAGTAACTGATTGGCAGGCTCTAATATATATGAACACAAAGAAGTCACTAAATCCTCAAATAGCTCGATGGTTCAACCTCATTCAAGAATATGATTTCAATGTACGGCATCGGCCAGGTCAGAAGATGGCTCATGTTGATGCATTAAGCAGAGCCCCAGTATTAAGTTCTGAAGATACATTGGATTCGATGATCAGTAACAATTTGGACATATGTTTAACTTTAAGTATTGACGAGCAAATTTTGATGATTCAGCATGCAGATTCAGACCTGAGAAAACTTATAGAATTTTTGAAGAAGGACGTTGACGAAAGAACGGAATCTGAAAAGCATATGGTTCAAGATTATGTACTAAAGAGGAACCGATTGTATCGTATAGTTAAAGTCGAGGAAGTTCAGAAACTACTTTATGTGATTCCTAAGACTATGCGAAAAAGCATAGTTGTAAAATTTCATGATTTGATGGGACATTTTGCTGCTGACAGAACTGTAACCAAAATTAAGGAATTATACTGGTTTCCCTCCATGACACGATACGTTCGTCGACATATCTCAATGTGTTTTGAGTGCCTTATGAATAAAGTATCCCGCGGCAAGCAACAGGGTGTTTTGCATCCTATTAAACCAGGAAAAAGACCTTTCGCTACTATACATATGGATCATCTCGGTCCCTTTATCAGAAGTTCCAAAGGGAATCAAGAACTTTTAGTTGTGATTGATAACCTGACTAGATTCGTACGACTTCATCCTGTAAAAAGTACATCAACTAAGAATGTACTCGTGGCTCTAAAGCAACTTGTAAATGACTATGGATTACCTGAACGTATAATAACTGATCGAGGAACATGTTTTACTTCTCATCAGTTCCAAGAATATTGCTCTTCAAACGGAGTCTCTCATACCCTAAATTCTACGAAACACCCTAGAGCAAATGGCATGGTTGAGAGGGTAAACAGCACTGTACTACTTGTTATCATGGCTAGTATGGAAGACGAGAGACAAAAGGATTGGGATTTACATATCAAAGAAGTTGAGAGAAATCTGAACAATGCAGTTGATAAAACCAGTGGTAAGACTCCCTTTGAAATTTTGCATGGCTATGTACCCCGATTCAATGATGGAATTAGTAGATGGCTAGCAGATGAAGATATGAATACATGGCATGAGCCCCAGAAAATACAAGACGAAGCAAGAGTAAGAATTGAAGAACAACAAAAGCAGATGAAAACTAGGTTTGATAAGAAAAAGTCTGATTCGAAGTCTTTTGAAGTAGGAAATGTAGTAGTTGTTAGACGACCACCCAAATCTACAGGGGAACCAACAAAGACAGAACCTAAGTATCGAGGTCCTCTGGTAGTGATCAACGTATTACCTAACGACACATACAGAATAGCCCAATTGGAGGAAAAAGAAAAGGGAAGATTCTACTGCACAACGGCACACGTTAGTCAACTCAAGTCATGGCACTGCCATCCGGAGTCCAGTAGTGGAGAGAGCGACACCGATGATTCTGAACATAGATATGATGAGAATTCTTGTATTCCTGACCAGTCAAACTCTGAAAACATATTGAAAAATACCGAGGATAATCAAGTTGCCAGACTCTCATTCAACGAAAGAAAGGATTCAGAAAGCAGTATTGAAGTACCGACCAGAAGATTTCCTAAGCGAAATGTGCGCAGACCAAAGCGTTACCAGAACTGATTTACTATAACTAATTTTTAAGTGTATTATAATGTTATTAATATGTTCTTTTTCTTTATTTTAGTCAATCGTGGTCGATTGAATGTCAGGATGGTCGAGTGTTATCGTCCATTTAGTAACGTGCCTTGTAAATATTAAAAAAAAAAAGCAACAGTCATAATTTAGTTGCATGTTTGTGGCAACACGAGAGTAGAATGTGAGGATGTAAACAAAAAAGAAGCGTTGTTCCATGTAATTTCGAACGTAGTTATGATGATACGAATAATGTAATTACGAATAACCAATGTGCATGTACTTCTAATGTTATTATTAATTATTAAACATCTTATACTTTCAACTGAGTAATTTGATTGCATCATTCAAAATAAGTAGTTACGGCGAGAAAGATATTCCTAGGTTGTCACATACGAAAACGATACGACTTAGGCCTATACTTTACAGTTCATTGAAGCTCTGCAAATCCCGTTGAAAAGATATCGTAAATCATCGACTGAATCAAGAAAAGATGACTTTAAAAGCAATCCTTTTGAGTTCCTTCCTATATTAAATTATTTCCTTGTTGGTTAGTGGACAGAAAAATATTACATTCATACTACCCCTAAAACTAAATTAGGATACTCACTTCTGTACAAGTAATAGTGTTGAATCTATCTTTAACAATTTATTAGTGCAAGAAATGACCATGGGATGATAAACCAAATCAACCTTTCCTAATACCTTAAATTGTTAAACCATTGATTGATAAAACAAATCAATTAACCTTTTAACACCTTAAGTTGATAAACCTAGGACTGAAAAACCTCAACCAAAACAATCTTCACAAGTAATAGTGTTGAATCTCTCTTTAACAATTTATTAGTGCAAGAAATGACCATGGGTTGATAAACGAAATCAACCTTTCCTAATACCTTAAATTGTTAAACCATGGATTGATAAAACAAATCAATTAACCTTTTAACACCTTAAGTTGATAAACCTAGGACTGAAAAACCTCAACCAAAACAATCTTCACAAGTAATAGTGTTGAATCTCTCTTTAACAATTTATTAGTGCAAGAAATGACCATGGGTTGATAAACGAAATCAACCTTTCCTAATACCTTAAATTGTTAAACCATGGATTGATAAAACAAATCAATTAACCTTTTAACACCTAAAGTTGATAAACCTAGGATTGAAAAACCTCAACCAAAACTTGATAACACCTTAATTTGATGGGATTGATCCCCGACCGTCGCCAATAACCCATTGTGTTGCTCCAGTGCGACTTTAATTAAAAGACCTATCTACCTTAATTTGATAAATCCTGGATTTATAAACCAAAGCAACCAACCCGTTCAACACTACCATAAGCTGATAAACCAAATAAACCTGCCTTTCAACAACTTTAATTGATAAACCATGAGTTAATAAACCAAATCAACCTGCCTTTCAACAACTTTAATTGATAAACCATGAGTTAATAAACCAAATCAACCTGCCTTTCAACAACTTTAATTGATAAACCATGAGTTAATAAACCAAATCAACCATTTCTTTCTACTACTTTAATTTGATAAACCAAATCAACCAACCCTTTCGTGATAAACTTGAGTTAATAAACCAAAAATCAATCAACTCTTTCGAATACCTCAAGTTGATAAATCATGGATTGATTAACCAAATCAACCAATCTCTAATACCTCAAGTTTACCACGCGTTCCGGGGTCCCGGTTGGTTGGCATTCTGTCCTTGCCAGCTGAAAAAACATTGATGTCGCGTTTCTTTAGATGTATCGGTAATTGCTAGAAAATTTACTCCTTTTAATGAGCTTTAAATGTAACATTGACATTGATCCTTTGGAATATCTGAGTACATCCGAACTGCGCTTAAGAAGCCCTTATGAACAAGGGTGCGCTGCTGTTAGTTTAGAAAGCAACGATACTACTTGTCCTGAGATCGAAATACCAGCAGAAAAGAATAATGTAGCTGATCGTAATTCTAAACTCGAAGTAGCGTCTGTCAACACACATGCACATACACACATTTGTCAATTGGTGAGATCTTCAGTATGTTGGTTTATCACTCCACGGTCCTTTTGCCACTCGAAGGCAAATTGGACAAGGACTCGAGACTTTTCATGGATTCCAAAGCCGACCAGCCGGTCTGGTGGTTAAGGTGTTAGCCTCTAGATCGAAATGTTCCTGGTTCGAATCCGGGACAGTGCATGTATATTTGTAAGCGTATGGTGCAGAGGCGGCTGATGCACCTTAAATCTGTCGCGGCCGAAAGTCCTAACGTTGGGTTGGTGTGGAAGTTTGGAGAATGGGGTGCCAGCTCAGGTGTTGTTTCGTGATCTGACCGTGGTTCAAAATTCCGAGGTGTTGTCTTCGGATCTTTCGGCCGACCAACCGATATAGTGGTTAAGGTGTTAGCCTCTAGATCGGAAGGTTCCTGGTTCGAATTCGGGTCCGGGCATGGATGTTTTTTAATTTTTATTTTTAAGACCTTCCCCGAATCCACTTACCGTTAGTTTTAGAGTGTAATAAGATCCGGGGGGGAAAGGGTGGCGACTTCCATCGCAGCACAAGGAGGTCCATAGGGACCCACGCCGGCCGAACGATCACTTATTGATTCAAAGGGAAATGGTATGGGGCAGGTTACATTCCCCGATCTGGAGTTACATCATGCACGCATTAAGCGGCCTTAAAACTAACAAATAAACAAAGCCTCCGGAAAATCCGGGCAAAACAGAACAATGAGCCGGTGGCACACCGGAAATAAGAAAATAAACACCGGGAGTATTGAGAATAACCGAACAAAACAGAGAAAAAAGAAAAAAAAATCGTTTACTCAAAATCAAACTAATGGAATTTCTAGAACAATATATAAAATTGAAACAAGAACTGTAAAACACGATTGTGAATATGAGCTGTGAATATAATGATTGTGATTATGTTTATTTACAAATGAAAGGTGAAATAAATAAATTATGCCGTATTATGGGTATGTTGCTATGAAATAAGTATATTATATTGTGAAATGGGGAACATGCCTTAAAATAAGTTAAAAATTTAAGAGAGTCATATTTTAAAAATAATATTAAGAATGATCTACACACATGATATATAAAAGATTAAAACTTTAAAATTTCAAAAGTTTAAAAGAGGGGATCGCTCCGGGTGTGTCTGTTGACCTAGGGGAGGGAGGGCCCCGCCACCATACCCATCGCTGTTTTCACACAGGACTTGATTTTTGCGCGAGACATTTTACTACCAAGAACACCTTCAAGCCAATTGGCCTTATTCTCGTTAGCTGGTCTTGTAATATGGTTTGCCTGTGTGAATATGCAGTCGAATAGGTAGTGATCAGCGTCCCCCACCTCCCCACAGACGCATTTATCGGTGTCCTTCAAATGGAATCTATTGAGGTAGGCCCAGAACGGGCCGTGCCCTGTAAAGAACCAAACAAGCCAACGGTCGACGATGAGGGTGTCTGTTCTAACTTTTGGTATGTAGTCTTTTAGACGGACTCCCTTGAGAGAGTTTTTATAATGTTCCTGCCAGCCTTTGATCATAAAGTTCTTAATTTTTCTTTTTAAAAGGCTGACAGGAAAGGGAATATCCAACGTCTCACCGTCGACCGAGGCAAGTTTGGCCTGTTCGTCTGCTAGCTCGTTTCCGGCAAGCCCCGCATGTGCCCGAACCCAACTCAGGCCAAAGTTATTAGTATTATATATTTTCTGTTTAATTGTGAAAAGGTAATTTGATTTATTTTGAGCTGTTTTCAAGGCCTGAATCGAGCTGAGACTATCTGTATATATATTTATTCTTTTCCCTTCCGAGTGTGCCCATTCAATTGCTTTGAAAATAGCCGACAACGGCTTGAAACACCGAGTAGCCGGCAAGTAATTTAAATTTAAGAACTTTGATTAGTTTTTTATCATCGAGAATGCACACCGCGGAACCAACATTGCCATCAATGCCCGAGCCGTCGGTGTACACCTCATAATCTGGATTGTCAATTGTGTCCCGAATGTCCAACCTAAGGTCGGACACAGGGACACCTGCTATTGGTATGTGATAATCGTAGTGGAGTGGGGATAGTCCCGGCTCTGGGTCGGGCTGCCGTCTCTTGATAATATTAAATTTTTTGTATAGCGACAGCAGGGTCACGTGGAGCGGAGGAATTCCACAAAGGGTGTTAAGGGAGTCGGTTGGGGAGGTCTTGTATGCGCCGGAGATCTTAACAAGAAACGGGCGCTGTATAGTCGCCAAACGCGTTTTCTGAACTTTTGTTAAGTTGCCTCCCCAAATGCCAGCTCCATAAGTCAAGATTTTTTCGGTAACGGTAAGATACCATATCTTCTGGAGCTGGCCACCGACGCCCCACCCTCCGCCGCGTATTCTGTTGAGAGCACTGCCCATCTCCATGCAGCGGTCTCTCAACATTTGGATATGCTCGCACCACGTGAGCCGGCTGTCGAAATAGAGGCCTAAATATTTCAAATTATGAGTTATCACTATGTCTTTATCATTCATTCTAAAATTCAATTCATCCTTTAAGTTAACTTTTTTTGAAATTATTATGGACCGACACTTATCGGTCGACAGGCTCAGTTTGGATTCTATGAGTTTATTGTGGATAATATTCAGTGAGGTATTAGTGTTGTTCTCCAGGTCCTCACGTGTCTTTACTGAAGTTATCAACGCCAGGTCGTCCGCGTAGGCATGGGGATAAATTAAGTCGGAATTCAAATTTAGGATTGGGTTAAAATAGATATTCCACAGGGTCGGTGCCAGAACCGAACCCTGTGGACATCCTCTGTATATTAAACGTGAGATTAAGTCATTGTTTAAATTATAAGTAATGGATCTATTGTTTAAGTAACTGCAAATAAACTTAATAATGTATTTCGGAAAATTTTGAACAGTGAGCCTGTCGACCAACAATTGGCAGTCCATATTATCAAAGGCGGCAGTGATGTCCAACGTGACCAATGCGGCATGGCTTGATCTTTTGAGAGATTTCAATTTTGTTGTAACATTGAACAATGCGTCCTCACAGGACCCCGCTGCTCCCTGAAACCATATTGTAATCTATGAATAGCTTTGTGTCTAGAAATCCATAAATTTAATTTTAAACTAAAGGCCCTCTCCAGGATTTTTCCTAGAGTGGGCAATAAACAGATTGGCCTGTATGCGCTACAGGTGGAGGGATCGCGTCCTGGCTTAACCAGGAAGCGAACATCCCCATTCCTGAGGCATACAGGAAAATAAGAAAACTGAATGCATTTCCTAAATGGTATATAAATTAAGTTGGGATATTTACTGTATATATATATATATATATATATATATATATTTCCAGATTTTATAATCGATGAGGTCGGGCCCCGGAGCCTTACCGTCCTTGAGTTTGGAGAAAACATGGCCCAAGTCATGTAAAGTGATGTTATTATTTTCTGTAAAATCTGATGTAGCTATATAGTTAAGGGGAACGGGAATATGGGAATCTGTGCTAAAGAAATGGTTCATTAATATATCAATTTTCTCCTTTTGAGTAAGGTTAGGCTGGGCAGGGAGGAAGAGATTTAGGTTATTATTTTGTTTTTTATTATAAGTTAATTTAAAAAGGGAACCGTATTTCGATCCATGACCCGTACAATGTTCCCTCCAAGACGTCCTTTTTGAATTGAGTATCAATCTTTTGAAGGACGCCCTCTTGGCACGGTACTGAAGCTCCGTGGCACGAACCGCATCGATTGGGACGTTAAATTTTTTCATGATTTTAATTTTTTGGTAGAGGGCAGTGACCCTGTTTCTAGAGGACGCAAGTTCGCTGTTCCACCAGTGGGGGCATGGATGTTTGTAAGCGTATGGTGTAGAGGCGGCTGGTGCACCTTAAATCTGTAGTGGCCGAAAGCCCTCACGTTGGGTTGGTGTGGAAAATTGGAGAGTGGGGTGCCAGCTCAGGTTTTGTTTCGTGATCTGATCGTGGTTCAAAATTACGAGGTGTTGTCCTCGGATCTTTCCCTTAAGGGACTGAACCTGACCGTCGTCAATAGCCCGTTGTGTTCCTCTAGTACGACGTTAATTAAATTACCAATTACCTCGGATCTTTCCCTTAGGGGATTGATCCCGGACCGTCGTCGATAGCTCATTGTGCTGCTCTAGTACGACGTTGATTGAAAAATTATCAAATTGACAAGGATTCCAAATAGGGCAGGGTTACAGCAATCCCGTAGGAAGGGTAACGGATTAGGAACATGAGGGTTGCGAGTTCGAATCCGAACAAAGACCGTCGTGTACAAAGGGGACAGGTGCATGTTAAATCTGCCGTGTCCTCAAATGTCGTCCCGTTGGCGTGGCGTGGAAGTTTGGAGAGTGGGGCGCTAGCTCAGATGAGACCCCGGCATCTGCTATTGGTTCAAAATTACGCGGTTTCGTGTTGCTCCAGCACGACGTAAATTAAATACCTACCTACCTCAAAACGGCCGTTTTTGAGTTGCGTGCCTGACGCGTCCACGTGCAAGTAAGCAGAAAAAATAGTAGCAGCTGAGAGACAGGCGCAGTATGCCTCCAACTTTGGTAATGGTAATTTTAGTTAACGTCGTACTAGAGCAACACAACGGGCTATTGACGACGGTCCGGAATCAGTCCCTTAAGGGAAAGATTCGAGGACAACACCTCGTAATTTTGAACCACGGTCAGATGACGAAGCAACACCTGAGCTGGCACCCCACTTTCCAAACTTCCACACCAACCCAACGTGAGGACTTTCGGCCACGACAGATTTAAGGTGCACCAGCCGCCTCTACACCATACGTTTACAAACATCCATGCCCGGACCCGGATTCGAACCAGGAACCTTCCGATCCAGAGGCTAACACCTTAACCACTATACCGGTTGGTCGGCACCTCCAACTTTGAACAATGTTCAGAATAAAAATTTTCAATATCATTACTTAGTTCTTTGTAGGTTGTTGTTGTTGTTTCTTATGCCTACACTGGCAGACCAGGTCTTTGTAGGTTAATTTCGAGGATTGTAATAAATATACTTGTAATGGCCACATATTTTGTTCTTTACTCAACTATTCGAAAAGCGCATCTGCTTCAGGATCACTTGTTTCGTGTTAGTGTTGCCGACTATTCAAATATGTATGTTTGTGACATTTGTCAATTTGACAGCCGAAGGTTTGAAACTCATACTATGCACTCTGAAGTTTTGACTGTCATGCATAAATAATGGAGAGCATGGGGACTAATGGATTGTGGGTCAATGTCTGATGTGTAAACAACAAATATTAAAAAAGCATTCATTAAGGGCTGGGATGTTTTGAGGTGCAGAGCTCAAGGGGCTCGCAGTTGAATAGGAAATAAAAAGTAATGTTTGCAAGTGAAATAATTCCTAAGGAACAGCCCGGATTCCGAACTGCTGAAAACATCCAGCTTCATGTACATATCTGGGCCCAAGAACTAAGACTGCCGAACATTTGAACGCATATTTTGCCCTTTGCAGTTTTGATTGTAAAGTTTAAATATTGTAGAGCATGTGCCAGGAATATTCCTATCTAGAGGCTAATACCGTAACTACCAGACCGGTTGGTCGGTAATTGTAATTTTAGTTAACGTCGTGCTAGAGCAACACAACGGGCTATTGACGACGGTCCGGGATCAGGCCCTTGAGGGAAAGATCCGAGGACAACACCTCGTAATTTTGAACCACGGTCAGATGACGAAGCAACACCTGAGCTGGCACCCCACTCTCCAAACTTCCACGCCAACCCAACGTGAGGACTTTCGGCCCCGACAGATTTAAGGTGCACCAGCCGCCTCTACACCATACGCTTACAAACATCCATGCCCGTACCCGGATTCGAACCAGGAACCTTCCGATCTAGAGGCTAACACCTTAACCACTATACCGGTTGGTCGGCTTCAATAGTCTGAAAACAGTCAAAAAATCATTAAACGCATAGGTCATTTAACATTGCGACTCGCAGGAATAAGACGGAATAGTGCATCTCTGAACTAATTTCTCGAATATATAATTGAAGAACAGTGATCTTTCCGGGAAATAAAGTGTTTGAAGTGGGCAGCTTGTTGATGTTTGCACGTAAAATAACACCCCGATTCCGTACCGCTGAAAACATCCAGCTTCATGACTAGACCTGAGCCCATTAAACCAAGGGCCAAAGCGCCGATTGAGTGCATTAAAGTCCCAGTTTGAACAAAAATCACGGTTCACCTACTTAAAACTGTCCCAGTTAAAGTAAAACCTAACATGGCAATCTTGCTAATAACGGCCCGGGACTTAACTCACCAAATTACGTAAAGAGACGTTAACGGGCGAATCCCAACGATTTACACCGGTGCGAACGGAGAAATAACTCTTCCGCCAGGGAGAGCCTCTGAAATAACCATCATCCCTCCACACTTAGGCGGGCCATGACATATCTGATGGCTCGGACTACCGAGTGTGCGAGCGCTACGAAAAATGGGAACCATAAACAGTAAGTTCTAACAGGGGATACGTGACCGGATTGCGGATCGAGTTCTGACTGTGGGAAAGTATGGGGATTGGCGGAAGACGTATGCTCGACATGATCTGGGAAACAGGGTTCTTGGCAGCAAGAGGTGGAAAGGGGAATCAATAAAGAAGATAGCAGAGGGGTATGAGATATATCTCGATCATTTGCATTCTTCGTTTCAGAAAGGTGGCTGAGAGCTATGATTTAATTTGATCTGTATTTCTCGTCATCCTGTGTCGTTACCTTTCCGATTCCATTGCTCTGTGTCCAACTTTTATTGTATGATTTGAACAATGAGGGATTCGGAACTCAGGGGACAAACTTCAATGGATGTTAGATCATTCTTAGTATAGCAATGTAGATATAATTATATTGTGCAATAACTGTTCAAAGGTGTGACCACCTAGATAAATGAAAGCTTGGCAGTGTCGATAGATGGATTGGGGACTTTTTCGCGGCTGTAATGAACTGTTTGGTTTGGCGTGTTTGAACATAATTTCTTTGCTAGAAATTGCAGTTGAAAGGAAGGTTTTTAAACTTGCATAATGTTGGTGGTGGGACCTCTGGGCAGTTATTATTAAAAAACCATGTAAATAATTGTAAAATGTTGATATTAATAAATATTTTGTTTAATTTCATGGGACAAACTTTAATCGGTGTTAAAGCACACTATAAGAATCCTTTTTTTTTGTATAGCAATGTATGTATAATTATATTTTGCAATGACTGTTCAAAGGTGTGACTACCAATATAAATGAAAGCTTGGCAGTGTCGATACATGGATTGGGGACTTTTTCGCGGCTGTAATGCACTGTTTGGTTTGGCGTGCTTGAACATAGTTTCTTTACCAAAAGGTTTCTAAAATTGCATAATATTAGTGGTGGGACCTCTGGGCAGTTATTATTAAAAAACCATGTAAATAATTGTAAAATGTTGATATTAATAAATATTTTGTTTAATTTCATGGGACAAACTTTAATCGGTGTTAAAGCACACTATAAGAATCCTTTTTTTTTGTATAGCAATGTTTGTATAATTATATTTTGCAATGACTGTTCAAAGGTGCGACTACCAATATAAATGAAAGCTTGGCAGTGTCGATACATGGATTGGGGACTTTTTCGCGGCTGTAATGCACTGTTTGGTTTGGCGTGTTTGAACATAGTTTCTTTGCTAGAACTCGCAGTTGAAAGGAAGGTTTTTAAAATTGCATAATAAAAAAAAATTACATAAAATGTTGATATAAATAAATATTTTGTTTAATTTCATGCGGAATTCTTGCATCTAAACGCTTCACTTATGCCGATACATTGCCATACAAAAATGATTCTTTTAGTGTGCTATAACACTCCTTGAAGTTTGTTCCATGAGTTCCGAATCACCCAATATTACCAAAGTACTAAAACTTTACCAATGTACTTGCACGAATGCTTAACTTGTTTTATTTTTCTCTTACACTTGTACTGTATTATTATTAATGAGGCTATCACAGCAAGAGTGGCCTAACCCACCAACAGACCCTATGGAGATAAGTGCGATTTTCTTGGCACCATTTTTTATGTACTTTTACTTATCCATAATATGATTTGAGGTTCTAAAAATTTGGTTTTCAGTTATCAACAATAAGTTATTATGTATTTGTAGAAGACTTGAACTTAACATTTAAAAAAAAATAAAAAGTCAATAAAAAGTAATTATAAAATTTTCAGGATTTTGTGGGATAGGCAATCCTTGCTCTGACAGCCTCAAATGCAATGGATAGATTTGTAACTGTTTAAACTTAGAAAAAAAAAGAAAATACTACAGTATACCACGCGAGACTCGGTGACATAGTATTAGTGACGTTGCTGTGTCTTACTTTTAATATTTGCCATGAAAGCGGAATATGTGACAACAGTGAATGCATTTTCAACTATGCATGAAAACTGTAAGCATAATCGAGAAGGGGGAGCAATGATTTTAGTTGAAGAATGACTACAGAAAAGGATTGCCCCTTGTTCTTTGTGTTGTACTAAGTTCATTAATTAAAAGGCTAATTTTTCTTGCTGGTGGTTGTCTGGATGTGTGTAACTAAACACGGGGACAATTTATATCCAGTCAAGGGGAAGAATGAAAATAGAGGTACCTCAATGCCAGTTTAGTTAACGGACTACTCATGGAATCAAAACAACTATTCCAAGAACTCAATGCTTAACTTGCATGAATGTTTAATTCCCTTTCTTTTCCTGTGAGACTTGAACTGATTTATTATTAACGCAAAAATATTTGTAACATTTGTAAAATGGGGTCAATTGATATGCAGCCAAGAGACTGAAAAGTAAAGGGAAGTGAAACTTACCCAGAACCTAGCTAGACGTTATTTTCATTCTAAATTACGAACCAAATTGCAAAATCCTCATCCAGTAGATGAGAGAACTTTTTGGCCGACTGGCATTGTAAAACAACACCGATAGGTAATGGTAATTTTAGTTAACGTCGTACTAGAGCAACACAACGGGCTGTTGACGACGGTCCGGGATCAGTCCCTCAAGGGAAAGATTCGAGGACAACACCTCGTAATTTTGAACCACGGTCAGATGACGAAGCAACACCTAAACTGGCACCCCACTCTCCAAACTTCCACGCCAACCCAACGTGAGGACTTTCGGCCACGACAGATTTAAGGTGCACCAGCCGCCTCTACACCATACGTTTACAAACATGCATGCCCGCACCCGGATTCGAACCAGGAACCTTCCGATCTAGAGGCTAACACCTTAACCACTATACCAGTAGGTCGGCTAAAACAACACCGAGTAACGTCTTTATGCATAGGAGGTGTTCGGCAAATTAACAATGTTTGATCCTGTCAACCCATCAACTTGAAGTCTATCGAATAACCCTTTGTAATCAATCGTGTGGAAGTTTGAAGATTAGGGTATCAGCTCAGGCATGACCTCGTCATCTGTCCACGGTTCAAAATTATGTGGCGTTGTCCTCGAATCCTTCGGGTTTGATCCCGGACCGTCGCCAATAGCCCGTTGTGTTGTTCCAGTGCGACGTTAATTAAGTAAATTTATTCCAGTCCAAAGATCACCACATTCCGATATGCAAATCCTGAATAACTCATATTTCATGCACTTGGCATAAGGGGCAGTGAATGGAAACGGCCGATCCAGCATGCGATTGTATCGTGAACGGTTCCCCAAATAGATGCTTGCCCCATCATCAAATGTTTGTGCGTTTGCACCATAGATGATGTGAAAGGGGATTGTTTACAGTGAACAGCTATTGCGATTGGAACTGAACGGCGCGCAGCTCTAACATGGTAATGGTAATTTTTAGTTAACGTCGTACTAGAGCAACACAACGGGCTATTGACGACGGTCCGGGATCAGTCCCTTAAGGGAAAGATCCGAGGACAACACCTCGTAATTTTGAACCACGGTCAGATGACGAAGCAACACCTGAGCTGGCACCCCACTCTCCAAACTTCCACGCCAACCCAACGTGAGGACTTTCGGCCACGACAGATTTAAGGTGCACCAGCCGCCTCTACACCATGCGCTTACAAACATCCATGCCCGTCCCGGATTCGAACCAGGAACCTTCCTATCTAGAGGCTAACACCTTAACCACTATACCGGTTGGTCGGCAGCTCTAACATGGAAGAAGCGTTTTAAACATGTTGTTATACCTTACTTGTATTCCTTTATTGACGTACAATACGTTTACCTTTAGAAAGTGGGGTGCCACGCTTAATTTTTGAGTGTCACAAAAAAGTACTAGTGTGAAAAATTTAATTACTTGAAACATATAAATGATACATAAATGAACGATTTCGCGTTCAAATGAGCATTAAACAAAGAATTATAAATGCTCATTAATCTTGCACTGACGTCATCGGCTGATGCAATCGCCGCGCAAAGTTGAGTCACGAAAATGCGCACTGCCGCTCACATTAATTTAGTCTAGCTCGGTCCTCTTTTGTGCGAGCACGACGTTAGAGGTGTCATTTGTTTCGTCTCTTTGCGCTTTATAAATAATAATAGAAATAAAACTTAAATATTTAATATTTGTTTAGATATCAGACTTCAAAGTGTGGAAATTTCGCAAAATTTCAAAATGTCCAAATTCATGCATAATATAAACACAAGAAAAATCATAGAAACGTCAACAGGATAAACGATCGACAAATGGGAAATCCAAGAAGATCCAGACATCAGGGGCTGAGCGTTAACAGGCTCAACAATCAAAAACAATCAAATCGCAATCAAAATAAAACATAGATATTTAATTTTTGCATAGATATCGAACTTTGAAGTGTGGAAATTCTCAAAAATTTCAAAATGTTCAAACATATGTCTAGTAAACACCAGAAGAATAACAGAAAACGTCAACAGGAAAAGAACGATCAATAGATGGGGAATCCAAGAAGATTCGGACATCCGATGCTGAGTGTCAACGGGCTCGCAGACCTTCTAGAAAGTATTAGGCGTCGTATCTTCAAGATCAACAAATATCTGATACCAGTGCGCCGAGTACTTTCACTGCTCAGTTCGACACAAATAGCAAATTTGATGATATAAACTTTTCATTATCGAATAATAGAGTTCAACAAACGGGGGTCTCAACTGAGCGACAACACCAACAGCGAGTGAACGAATTGTGATATACACTACCCCAGGGCTCGAAATACCCGGGTGCACAGGTGCACTATGCACATAAAAATAAAATTGTGCACCTAATTTTTTCTCGCTAGGTGTACGCAGTGCACCTAACGTTAAAAAAAAGGGGGGGGGCGTGTTTTATGTTATTTTAATGTTTGAACAAATTATTAGTATCGACCTCTCACACTAAAGGAACGTAATTAAAATTCCTAAATGCACACTATGCGAAAAAAAAATCGCTGGGAAGCAACGGGTTTATACATGAGGAAGGTTTACTTGGGCCACTGCCAATAGAACTTTCCGAGGATCGAAACATTTTCCAGATGGCTCTGTTGAAGCGACAGTCGCGACAACCGTGCGCCGGAGAAGAAAGAATTTAGATGTTTAAATATTCTTATTTACTATCTACTATATATATATATACATTTACATTGCATTAATGCATTGTATTAATACTCTTATATTACGTTTCTTTTAAAAGTGCAACCTGTGTACCTAATTTGAAGACTTAGATGCATAAGGTACACCTGTATTAAAAAATCTATTTCGAGGCCTGCACTACCCTACAATAATGGACCGGACAGCAAGATCTGATGGCACAAGGGAAATAATACATGTTTTAATAGGGGGATGGTCCCCCACGTGCTGCAATTACACTAGCAACCCTTCTGTGCATACTTTCAACAAGGTTTTGATACGCAGCTATGGGCATTTGTGTCCATTCCCTCTGCAAGAATGTCGCCAGCTCAGCTGTAGATTTCGGACGGGGTTCCCTGGTCCGTAAGCGTCGCTCTAACTAGTCCCACAAATGTTCTATGGGGTTTAGGTCGGGATTCTGAGCAGGCCAGGGAAGACGTATTACATCCTTATCTCGATACCACTGCTCGACAGAGGCTGCAACATGACATGGAGCGTTGTCCGTCTTGGAAGTAACACCCGTCCATTCCATAGAATTGCCAGAGCGTAGAAAAAACCTGACTGTCCAAAATGCCCATGTAGGCGTCGGCGCTCAATTGGCCAGGAACAACATGTAAAGGTCCCAGGCCATACCACGATATACACCTCCAAACAAGTAGTCGGATTTTATGCAAATCGCTAGCGTCCGGTCCATTATTGAAGGGTTGTGAATGTGCAGAGCTCTGAACACTTGATGTGTGAAATTAAAACATCTCTAGTACTAATTTCTTTCACTGTCATTCACCACATGGCCTCACTGACGTATTTATGCCTTAAACCTAGCGTCCGTTTCGCGATACAGCCCCGTCCGTTTTTTTTTAAATTATTTTCTAACAAAAGTAAACTAACTAAAAAAAGACGCATGGGACTACATGTTCCTAAATTAAATTTTTTTCTGGTATTCCTGACCTACCTTTAAAGTTTGTCTAAGACCTTTAGAATTACACTGTATATGCATATTTCATTAACGTATGTGACTCGGCAATCGATGTTATTTGTTTACTGTCGAATAGCAACAAACAGTTGACCGTTTTCAAATTTTAGTTACCAGAGGGGATGAAAAGGAAAAACATGCGTGATCGGGGATTAGAGTAGTGGGATGAAAGCAGGAAAATATATCTTGGGTATCCTGGGAGTACTACTATAGATAGTAAGTGAGAAAATAAACTATCATTAGGTTACCTCGGGCCCGTGTAGTTAGTTAACATCTAAATGCAATTGGTAATTTTTAATTAACGTCGTACTAGAGCAACACAACGGGCTATTGACGACGGTCCGGGATCAATCCCCTAAGGCAGGGGTTCCCAACCTTTTAGTAACTGCGTACTAATTGAAATTTTAGTGTACCACCAGTCTTATATTTTTATCGAAACAGATATCTAACGTCAGAAAAGTGCCCAATGGCTTGTTTTATTTTAATTAAAATACTAAGAAAGCTTCATATTTTATGATTAATGCACTTGTATTTCGTATTAATGATGCTTTAATAAAGGAAAAAAATAAAACGATTATTGAAAATTACAGTTTTATTTTTTACTCACAGGTCTAAAAACAAATAATTTTAAATAATTAGTACAAACTAAGCAAACAAAGATTAACAGAATCAAAAATCAATTTTTAGTGCGAAACTTGTTTGTCTTTTATTAAAATATCAATATCTTGAGCAATGGAGCTTAACTTCACTCTGAAGTCCTCTTCAACACTTACTCTGTTTCTATATTTATTTTTTCGATACATAAGTCCAGAAAAAACCACTCTCACACAAGTAACTAGTAACAGATGGCATAAGAAATAGCATAACGTGGTTGTACATACTAAAAAATAGAACAAACTTCGTAAAATATTTAGGTCGCTCGTATCATCCTTGCGTACCACCTGAAACGTTGCCGCGTACCACCGGTTGGGAATCCCTACCCTAAGGGAAAGATCCGAGGACAACAGCACGTAATTTTGAACCTCGATCAGATGACTAGGCAACACCTGAGCTGCTAGAGAGTTTTGATAGCGAAAGTTAAATCTCTTTCAGTATGGTGTGTTTCTTTGCACTCAAGGGCTTTATTTGTCCAAGCTGCTCCAAAAACAAAACAACAAGTAGTGGTAATTTGTCAATTTTTAATTAACGTCGTACTAAAGCAATACAACGGGCTATTGACTAAGGTCCGGGATCAGTCCCGCAATTGAAAGATCCGAGGACAACACTACGTAATTATGAGCCACGTTCAGATGACGAAGCAACACCCGAGCTGGTACCTCACTCTCCAAACTTCCACACCAACCCAAAGTGAGGACTTTCGGCAGCCACGACAGATTTCAGGTGCACCAGCCGCCTCTATATCATACGCCTACAAACATCCATGCACAGACCAGGATTTGAACCAAAAACCTTCCGATCTAGATGCTGACACCTTAACCACTATACCGGTTGGTCGGCTCTCAAAGGCTGTTAGATTTTCACAAATTGAAGAAACCGATGAAATGTTTGTATTAAAGTCAATTTGCATGGAGGGTAATTGGTAATTTTAATTAACGTCGTACTAGAGCAACACAAAGTGCTATTGACGACGGTCCAGGATCAATCCCCTAAGGCAGTGGTCCCCAACACATATTCCCATCAGAGCAAGTAACAAACGGATTTAAACGGCTATGGAGCCATAAGATACTGCTAAAAAAAACTAGGAAGAGCCCACCACTCAAATGAAATTCTTCCGACATCTAATGAGAGAAGACAAAGTGAGACCAAGAAGATAGAAATCAAGCCAGAAAGAAAAGCAAATGTGAGCTGATGAGGAAATTGGTCATCTCTACTATTATAAAAGGAAGTGTTTGTTTGTCTGTTTGTTTCCCTCCCACAAAATTCTGACGATCTATGAAACTTACAGCAATGAGATTTGGCACACAGGTTGTCCGAATTTTTTGCAATTTTTGGGTCGCGGCGAATTTTAAAATTCAATCTAGAAAATTTTTAAATGAATTTAATAGTTTTATTCTCTACCTGGTTCTTCAAACGCGTTCTTCTGCTATAGAAGACAGAAACACTATAATCTAGACTTTTCTACCCACGTGACCGTGCAATCAGCATTTGGATACATGCCAAGTTTTTTTCATCGCGGGGGAACCAATATCTACTGTAGAGAAAATTATTTTTTTCGTTTTCGCTTTGATTTATACATTTCTTGTCCCATTTCCGCGAATGAGAGTAATAAATAAAAAACATATTGACTGGGATTGTTAAGTTTTTTTTCGTAAAATCGGAATCGCTAAAGATAGATTGAAAATTTCAACAGATTTGAAATCTGCGGAAAATTTCAGTTTAGATTGATACCTCAAAATATGATTTTCTTTAAATACTAGGGAGCTCCGCCCCCTGCTCGCTTATGCTCGCCAACCCCCGGGGATTGCTGCGCAATCCCATTTGGTTTGCTTCGCAAACCAACACTCCTTTCACAGATGTCATTTGGTTTGCTTCGCAAACCAACATTCCTTTCACAGAGTGAAACTATCTGAATAATTCGTATTATGCTGATTTCACTTTCCGGTACATGACGTCACAGCGAGGGCTTCGCGCCCTGCTCGCTTACGCTCGCCGACCCCGGGGATTGCCACGCAATCCCGTTTGGTTTGCTTTCTCAAACCAATACTTCTTTCGCAATTGATTTCACTTTTTTTTGCTTTAACACTTAATGCACCCTAAACTAATAGCCGCATCAGTAAAAAATCTTCTGTATCTTGTTCCCTGTACAATTTTAAGTAAACAGTGTTAATATCAAAACTTTACGATTGTACTTTGTCGGTAAACTGTCTTGAGAACAGAGGGAAAAAAGCGAGCCTTTTTCCTCGCCAAATAAAAAGAAATCGTTTTTATGGCAATTGTTGCTACGATAAATTTGATATCTGGCAAACCCGATAGTAGAAAATGCAACCCACTGCTGTTTGCGGAACCAGCTATGCGAACTGAAAAATACGAAATTTGTGTCACCAACTTTTGATTGCATCGAATTTATTTATGAACCAATTTTAAAAATAATTGTACCGTAAGAAAGAGTACATTGTGAGGTATACTGCAATATTTTTAAAATTAAAAACTAACAGTAATACTATATAGATATGACCATTTTAGTTTTGTATCGGAAGTTACGATCTGAAAGTTCCGAAAATTGTATGACCTACTTTTAATTGCATCGATTTTGTTTATTAACCAATTTGAAAAATAATTGTACCATAAGAAAGAGTGTAATGTAGTGTATTCAGTGATGTTCTCAAATTTAAAAAATAATGGTTTTTGCCGTAGACATAACGGTTTTAACAAAACGTAGCGAAAATATCCGAAGATTCCGAATTTTGTATCACGAACTTTTGATCGCATCCAATTTAATTATTAACCGATTTCAAAAATAATAGTACCGTAAGAAAGAGTATATTCTGAGGTATACTGCGATATTTTAAAAATTAAAAACTAATAGTAATTAGATATAGATACGGCAGTTTTAAAAAAAAGTAACAAAAATGTCCCGATTTTTCCCGAATTTCAAAAAAATATTATCAAGAACCACATTTAAATTTCAAAAAAAACTCGACGAGCTGCAAAAATTTACGTTGAGAGGTACTCTTAAAAAAAAACTCACGACTAAAGACTGAAATTTTGAATGTGTTTTGCTCACTCGCGGAAGAAATTTCACTTCTTCAACTTTAACACTTAATAAAACCTAAACTAATAGCTGCATCGGAAAAAAATCTTAATAATTATCCAGGGAATACGATGAAGAACAAAGCATGTTAATTTCATATTTTTCCGATCAGTACTTTCTCGGGAAACCGTCTAAGAATGGAGCTAAACAACAAAAATTTCAATTCTTCGGCGGCGGCGGTAACTTTTTTTTAATATAGAGAGATATAATTTTTAAACTGAATACATCTTCAACGGATTTGAAATCTGCGGAAAATCTTACACAAGCTTAATACCTTACACCCCGGGCACGGGCAACGTCGGGCTCTAGCCACGCAGTGTCTAGTGTTAAAATATACCGAAAAGACATTCAAGTAATGGGAAGCAATTGAAGGTGATGCCCTGAAGCTAATTGTGGTATCCTGATTGAGGTATGAACTTTTTACCACGCAGTGTATTGGAAATATGAATTAACCTCAGTAAGGAAATCACGAAATACTGTTTATATTTGAGGTTAAATGTGCATATCAATACTGATATCGATTATAAACGGATTTAATAAGTCACGAAAAGTGAGTAATGACACTCCTGCCATCAATTGAGGTAAGTCGAAATTTCAGAGCAAAAAATTTCATTTAAAGGCAGTAATTTCGCATAGTTATTCTGCAATTTGTTAATTCGACACTTAGTTTCGAATCCATTATATTTTTCATTAAGCTCCATTATAATCATGGGTGGACTTACGATGTTTGATTTCACAACAAATCGATCTACTTTGGTAAGGAAAAGCGGACGGATTGTATTAATGTTCAACTAAACGACGCCAACCGAAACAACATTCAACTATCCCATTGAATGAAATTAGCAGAGTTCAATACAGAGCACAAGTTTCACATCTCTGGACCGATGACCATTCATTCAACTTTTTCTCTTGTCCCGTTTTCGTTCTACTACGAGAAGCCTAATTACCATTCAGCTCACGTTTGAAATGTCACCGGAAGATGGCGCCCCGAGCAGTAGTGTGTGTGAGAGCATCTTTATCGCTGGGTTACAATTACTAAGTTGACGTTTAATCTTCTCGGGTCCATAATCAGACAACTTTCACACAAACCACGTGTTTGAAATTCTCACGGTCATGTTCCATTTCTGGACTAGATGGAGCAAACAAAATGTGTGAATCCCTCGTACCTTTTAAGGAAGTGCTTAACTTTTTTTTGGTTCATTTGGTTTCGATTGAGGAAGGTATAATTTAGAACACTTAGCACACATGAATCGCTCAATAGAGTAATTAAAGTGGATAGGTTATGTAACTTTCTGGTGTCCCGTGGAATGATTCTTTCATTGAATCTTTCAAATTATGCGGAATTATGTTCTCTTTACTGTCGATGACATAATTTGAATCGATTGCCTAATTTTGATTGTTTGTAACAGGATGTGTGAAAAATGACTTTTTTAAATTCTGATTATCACCGTGATTAAAAAACAAATTAAAACTAGAATTTGAATTCAGAAATGTTTTTTGTTCATGGTTTTTATGTTATTATTTTTCGTTGTCTATCCCACAGTGCATCATAACTTAAACCAATAACGTAATAAAAACGTATATAAATAAAATAAGACTAATTTAATGTCGTTAGATTGAACCAGCAAATAAACATGCAATTTTAAAAGCACAATCAAATCATCATAAATTAAAATAGATTAAAAAAATTTAATTCGACAAGATATCGCGTCTATTAAGGATCAGACAAGTCTTGCTAATGACAAGGTACTTCATCGAGACAACCATCAAGAAGTTTAGAGCATAAAGAAACTTTTGAATACATTTTATTCTACAAATTATATGTCTGACCATCTTACAAAATATTGAATCATACCAATAAAAATCTGTGTGTCAAAAGAAGTCATATTATTCTGTGAAGAGATGTATTTTTTTTAATTGTTGAAATATTTGAATTTTTATAACAAAACTAAGAAACTCAAAATTATAAATTCATTCTTTTTGAGAAGTACAGACATCGAACTCGAAAAACAAACTAAGTCACCGTTCGGAATACTTACAACTAACTAGAGTGACTAGATTAGGCTCTACAACTAACTAATTATTCAGTTAGTTAATCTCTCTAACTATTCACCGTTCGGAATACGTACAACTAACTAGTGACTAGATTAGGCTCTACAACTAACTAATTATTCAGTTAGTTAATATCTCTAACTAACTATTCACCGTTTGGAATACGTACAACTAACTAGTGACTAGATTAGGTTCTACAACTAACTAACCTTCAAGTCATTTTACGCGCCAGAAAAAAAAATCTTATAATTACTTAGATCCCTGGAACTTACAAATACCATTTTTGAATTAAATTCTGAAATAATTCTACGCAAAGAATCAACGCTTAAAAATGTTTATTCTATGAATCTATTAAACGAGGCGCGTGAATTTGTAAAAAAAGCAATAGATAAAATATTTCCAAACGATAAAAAGTTGTTTGTATAATTTAAAAGCAATCAAGTCTAAAAAAATATTAATAAAACTATAGAACTTCATTTGCATTTAAAAATGCTCTTATCAAATTCACGGAATTGCTTTTTTACATAGTACATACGATTCGCCCCTCCCTTAAAAATCAGAAACTAGTTTACATATTCGACCTCCATATTGAACGGTTTCGCAAAAAGAACAAACAAAAAGCAACCCGTTTAGGGCTCCACGCTTAAAGTCTTTTATATTCATTCGATACACTTCGTTTTGATCCAGGCACACAAGAAGACAGGGCATTATTCATTATCGGGGGAAATTACAGCTAATGTATAAACAGCACATTTACTCCATAAAACTCTCACTATTCCCCCGTTAACGTCGAGTCCCGTCCATATAATAAAATCATTTAGCTTTGCTTTAATCAAGATCTTTCGTAGATAAAACTGGCAACGCCCTTAAATTTCCCGGCATGCCATACTGCCCAATGCGAGGCTGGTTTCTAAATTATTCGCTTCACGGAGCTCGGATCTGGAATCAATCAATTTTTTTTCCTACTTCGTTTAGACGTTAGTATATTTTACGACGTAAAAAGAGTCGTTACCATCTGACGAGTTTGGCCGAGGATTCGGCAATTTGTAAAACGAGACGTGATTCTGATGGTCCGAAGACACGTCGTGAAGGTGATCAGTGGATGAAGTTTTCCCAATTACATTTGTTTTTGAATTGGAAATTAAACAATGTGAGAGTAATTTGTCCAGTGAGAAGTTTTTTCTGTCAAGCAAAATGCAAGTGCCGGTAGTGTTTTTTTGCTGCGGAACGTGCTTCGAATTCCAGACATGGCGTTCCTTCGTTTGTTTTTCGAATACGATTTCAGCACTTCGTCAATAAAAACCCCAAAGAATAAATTTTAAATTGGTTTTGGTAGGTTGATAGGTCAACGCAATTAGATTAAACGCCAAACAGCTATAAACTACATGCGTTTAACCCTTTGAAAAGTACTAGGTTAAGCTGTTTTAACAACCCATGCGGTCGAAGAAATATCACTGATCTTCATCGTTATTGTCCAAGAGATATACCGTCATCTATGAAACCGACGTTCAGCTCTTGAGTTTTCGAAGGGTATCTAATATTTCAAAGTATTTTAGCATAAACTCATATAATTTGATTCCAAAATTGAACAAATTTAATCATCTGGTAAAAAAAAAAACTGACTTTGGGAAGGTAGTCCACTCATTTACGCTGAAAAAACTGGGTAGTAAATTCTTAAAAAAGAAAGACTGGTTAATTTGAATCTTGTTTTTCACCATTGGATTCCCTTCCATGGGGCTCTTTTCACTTGGAAATATAACTAAGAACTCTTAACACCCAGAACTATTGGGACAATTAACCTTATATGTTTTAACAACATTCCTACAAATGATATAAATATATACTCTGGTGACAGCCGTAATAAATTGCGTAACACTGGCAGTGGATTACTTATTGTTAGTGAAAATAACCATATTTGGTTAAAAAGAAGAAACTCACATTTGTCCTTCATATATTTCGATATGAATTGAATTGAAAGCTATAAACTTGGCTCTGGGCTACATCAGTTCATCAGTCGTAAAGACAAATATTCGAATCTTGGCAGACAGTCGGAGCTCAATTCAGCACTTTCGGAACTCTAGAACTGCCAGGAACTTCTTGAACGCTAAGCTCCAGTATCAAGAAACTTGTACAGCTTATTCTGAGTGGAATTCTTAGGTAAAACTGGGGCCGCGATAGCCCAGTTGGAAAAGCAACGGATTAGCAGCCCCGAAGAGTTGCCAGTTCGAATCTAGGGCCAACCAAAGACCGTTGTGTGTAGGGAGACTGTTGCACGTTAAATCTGTAACCTCAAATCTTCTCACGTTGGTGTAATGTGGATGTTTGGACAGTGGACCAATCAGACCACCAATTTTTATCGCAATCGGACAACTCCTGCTTGGTGCTATTATTTGGGGTTAAACCCTCCAAAGGGTTTCGACAAGGCATCTCTCATCAAGGTATGATCAATTTTGTTAATGACGAGATATCTCGTCATTAAGATATTGCCGATATATTAATGATAAGATCTAGATCTGGTCAGTTTTCCTTTAATGACTAGATGCCTCGTCGAAAAAAAACCTTCAGGATGGTTAAAAAAAAAAGCTAAAAAGAATAATATTACGCAAATTGAATAAAAAAGATTTTCTCCTTTACTACTATTCCCGTATGGAATGAGCCGAAAAGAAAATGGCTGCTTCGAAGAAAAAACAACCCACCCTACACCCATACGTACGCGAAGAAGAGAGTGAATATGTAAAGTCTAGTGGATAGGAAGGTATTTATTCAACGTCCACTGGAGCAACGCAATGGGCTATTGGTGACGGTCCGGGATGAAACACTAAGAGAAAGATCCGATGATAAATAACACCACGTATGAACCATGATCAGATGACGAGGTCACACCTGATCTGGCACCCGCTCTCCTAACTTCCATACTATGCCAGCGTTGGAACATTTGAAGCCACTACAGATTTAACGTGTACCTTCCCTCTTTGCACACGACGGTATATGTTTGAATTCAAACTCGGAACTCTCCGGTTGTGCTAATCCGGTACTCTTCCTATAGGGATACCACGGCCTATAGTTAGGCGAAGAAGAGAGATAGATAATAGAAAAAGACTGAGGAAGTGTATAAAAAGGAATCGAGGAAGAAATGTAGTCGAAAGAGATGAGGAAAATTCGAAGAGGGGAGGGTGACATAATGGAGAAGGATGAAGAGATAAAATCTAGAAAAGATAGGGCACAAGGAGTTCAAAAAAGTGAAAGAAGAAAAGTATAGAGGAAAGAAGAGGAGAATGTAGAATTTTATAAACGTATTAAATGCGAAATAAAGTTTACCTGTGACTAAAGAAGAGATCATTATACAAGATCACAGTGGAGAAAAAAGAAATTTATAAGATCAAAAGACAAATAGATTTAAAAAAAAAAAAAAGTAGAAATAGAATTGTGTTATTTTTCAAACTGAATAAAGATAGCAGTTTATGAGCGTCAGAATTTATTGGAAGTAGATCTAAAAATTTTTGAAATCGTAAAGAGAGCAAACATATCACTGATATATTTATGTACAGCCGTCCAAAAAAACTGACTCACCCGTTCGCAATTGCACAATTTATATAGAAGAAAAAAAACGAAAGGTAGCAATCGATAGGGATGAATGTTTTCTACAAATATCAATACTTAAAATTTGTCTAAGGGGCCGTCTTCATATTAAACTGGGTGCTTGCTCCGATAACTTCAATACGAATACCCATCTTTAATCACAAATTTGGATTCTCATACAATTTCAGACGGAAATAAAAAAAGTTAATCAATTTTATTGCGTTTTTCACCGATTTGTAAGTGTTTGAAAATTGGATCTCCTGATGTCAAATTGGTGTTTCACATTTTTTGTTATATTTGCTAAAAACATTAATTTTTTCCCCTTGGAAATTGTTTTCCCATCCTTTGCTACCCCAAAACTCAAACACAATCTATAAACAATTTAATTTTTGAACTAAATTTTACTATTTTTTTTATTATTTATGAAATTAATATTCATAAAAATTATGAATAGAAACATAGGTAAATTTTAACTCTATGGGATTTAACCGTTACTGAAACATCGGAATTCTAAATTTCAGCTCATTACGTGCATAATTAGTAGCGCAGTGAGAGTGTTTGCAAAATGTGATTATTATTATCGTCATTGGGGATTGTTCACAAAGTGAAAACAGAAATTTCTACCATCAGATTGTGAGATTCAATCAGAATGGATTCTGACTTTGTCGCCATCTTACTGGACTCCATGCCATGGCGCCTGCATTTGCTAGGCATAATGTAACTTCATAATTCAGATATTTTTGCAACATAATTAACAACCTACTTATACTACTGTAGGTTAGGATTGTAACAATTCACTTATTGGACCCAACTACACAATCTGAGTGTCACACTCTAACAAACCTTCCTCAAGAATTCGTTGAAAGCGACACATATTTACCAGTTTCGGACTATCTGATTGGAATCCGCCCTTTCTACTGCGGAGTTCAATTCACGCTCCCTAAATGGTTTTTACAGATTTTCTCGGTCAATTTTAAGTTGTTTTTCACTGTTTTTTTCATCAAATCCGCCTGAAATTGTGTGTGGAATCCAAATTTGTGATAAAAGATGGGGGTTCGTATTGGAATTATCTTAGCAAGCACCCGATTTAATATGACGACGTCCCCTTAAACACATTTTAAATATTGATATTTGTATAAAACATTCATCCCTATCGATTGCTACCTTCCGTTTTGTTCTGCGGTTTAAATTGTGCAATTGCGATCGGGTGATTCGTTTTTTTACGGGTGTACGTTAAATATTCATCTACTACGATACTTTTCATATGGTAAAACAAAATATATCACATTTCAAGACTCGATTATTATGTTTCTTATCTAATATTTTTTGATTCAATGTTGAAAGCAGAGTATGGAAAAATTATTATCTGTTCGGAAGTTTAGAGAAATGATCTAGTAAATTGCATGTTTAAGCATTTGTAGAAAAATCAGTTGTTAACATTGTCTTCTTTCCTACCCCATTGTAAAAAACAGACAAATTACATTAATTGAGTCTGCAAAAAAAAGTTTGTCGGAATGACAGGTGTGTCCTTAATATACCTTTATGTAGGGTTCTAGTGCAGATCAGGTTGGCGAGCGTTAGCGAGCAGGGGGCGGGCCCCCTAGTCTTTATATTATTAAAATTAAAAATAAAAGATTTGTTATAGTTCTTACTAATTTTTTTTTACTTTCTTTGACTGTTAAAAAAAAGTCTTAGGCCCGGTGCACATATCCGGTTTTTCAACGTGCGGCGACGCTGCGGCCCAGAAGCCCAATTATGCACACATAACCGTGAAATGACGCAAGTACTCATTTCGAGACTTTTGCGATAAATATTCTATCGAAGAAAACGTGTTTATTTTGCTTACGTGGTGTAAAAAAAGTACATTTTGAAAAAAGAATAGACGTTACTGGATACAACCATTCATTTATTATTATTTATATTCCATTTATTTATGAAAACAAAGTACTTCAGACCGGAGAAGCGTGTTCAAACGGGAACTGCGGTACAAATTGAACGTAAGTTGGACGTGCGGCGCCGGATGCATGTGTGCACTACTCCATTGGATCTCATGTACCTCAGACCGCAGTTTCGTTGCCTCAGCGGGCCCGCACGTTGAAAAACCGGATGTGTGCACCGGGCCATAGTTATAAATTAATAAACACGGCAAATGATAAATAAAGGACCAGTGCACACATCCGGGTTTTCAACGTACGGCGCGGTTGCGGCATCGAAGCCCAACTATGCACACATAACCGTGAAAGGACTCAAATTCTCATTTTGCGTCATTTGCGAAAAATATTCTATGGAAGAAAACGTGTTTATTTCGCTTACTTGGTGTAAAAAAAAATATTGAAATAAAGTAGAACGTTACTGGATACAACCATGCATTAATTATTATTTATATACCATTTATTTATGAAAACAAGGTACTTCAGACCGGAGAAGCGTGCGTGGCGCCGTGGGGAACTGCGGTACAAATTGCGCGCAAGTTGGACGTGCGTCGCAGCAGCGGCGCCGGAAGCATGTGTGCACTGCTCCATTGGATCTAATGAATCTCAGACCGCACTTCCCTTGCGGCAGCGGCACCGCACGTTGAAATACCGGATGTGTGCACCGGGCCTAAATATCCCCCGCGGCGAACATTAATGTTTGAGGTTGCAAAACCAGTTTTAAGAAATGGGGAAAAAAAGTTTAAATACACTGATGTTTAAAAACATCGATGTTTTTTGGGCGATGTATTATCAACATCAATGTTTAATTATGAACATAATTAAACATGTTTAATCATGAACATAATTAAACATGTTTAATTATGAATCGATGTTTAATTATGAATCGATGTTTAATTATGAATCGATGTTTAATTATGAATCGATGTTTAATTATGAACATAGATGTTTCAAAACATCGATGTTTTGCAGCCTTCACGCCTCGAGTGGCCCAACCAAGAGTTATGTACTCCATACGTACTTCGCCTTGGCTACCCGTTTCACTCTCTCGCCACGATTAGACTATAGGTTAAGACTTTGAGGTAGGAGGCAGGAATTTAAATTAACGTGGCTCTGGGGGGGGTGTTAAAACACAGCGGGTTATTGTGACGGTCAGGGTTCGATCCCAAAGGAAAAAATCAAAGGACAACACCACGTTATTTGGAACCACGGTCAGATGACGAGGCAACACTTGAGCTGGCATCCCACTCTCCAAAGAGGACTTAGGAAGAGAATGGATTGAAAGAGATTGTAAAACTTCAAAATACTACTAATAAAGATTTAAAACTTGTGACGAAATCGGCAGTGGAAATTTTGATTGAACAAAACGTCGTTCACCAACACCGTCCCAGGAGTAGCCCACGTAGGAAGTAAGTACTACTTGACTTGCACTACTTCTGTCTTGATGATAGTGAACGTTTTTTGCGCCATTTCTGATTCTTCTAATTAAAGGGGGTGATGACGCGGTAGGCCGGGTGGAAGAGTAACGGATTAGCAACACGAGTGTTGCGAGTTCAAATCCAACCTAAGACCGTCGTATACACAGGGGGGGGGGCAGTTTCACGCTAAATCTGTCATGGCTTCAAATGGAACAAATTTAGACAATCAGGTTCTTCCTATGCTCTAGAAATTTTATGGAATGGACGAATGTTACTTCCAGGACTACAACGCTCCATGTAATGTTGCAGCCTCTGTCGAGCAGTGGTATCAAGATATGGATGTAAAACGTCTTCCCTGGCCTACTCAGAGTCTCGACCTAAACCCCAATGAACATTTGCGGGACGAGTTAGAGCGACGCTAACGGACTACGGAACAGCGTTCGAAATCTACAGCTGAGCAGGCAACATGCTTGTGGCAGGAATGGACACAAATACCCATATAGCTGTGTATCAAAACCTTTTTGAAAGTATGGCTAGGAGGTTTGCTAGTGTAATTGCAGCACGTGGGGGACTATCCCTTATTATAGCATGTATTCCTTCCCTTATACCATCACATCTTGCTGTCCGATACATTATTGTAGGATAGTGTAGTTGGAGCTATTATTCGGGTTTCTTTTACTAATTTTAACACAGTCCTTATTTGGTTGAGGAAACTGCACCTCAAAGTGGCCAGGAGAATGATTTGGGTTGGCCAGGTCTGAACAAAGCGATACTTTTGACGTTGATAAAAACCAGGACAGTACCGGGAGCTAATACAGAAAGGTGAACTCTACGAAAAAATGGACAGTGAGTTCGGTTAAATATTTTTTTTTTTCATCAATGCGAACCAACGTGACCTAGTGTCATTCGATAGCTGAGGAAACAAAGATCTGCAAGTGAACTTGAGTTCGTGCGCCGTGATAAGCGAAGTACGGGGAGGGGGTGGCATTTTGGGGACTTTACACTGCACATCGCACACTTCAAATTGGACATGACAGCAAAGTGCTACGGTGTCAAAATTGGTTACAAACAGCATTTAGCGTCGATATGTCGATTCGAGACATTAGAAGTGAAATTGAATACACTGTTTGTTATGAAACTTTGGGGTACGCAGTTAAAAAATTTTAAAATTACAAAATGCTGCATATAATTGTCGAAAAGCCACGTACAAATGCATAGCCTAGAAGGAGGGAGCTTACTAGAAACTTTGGCTATAAACATTGCATACTCGTTAGCTTACAACAAACATTGCTTTGACTGTGAATTCAACTTTCTATCGTTTACTAGACCCAAATAAATACTATGCGTTAACTAGGCGTATTCACGTAAAACCAGTAGACCTAATTTTTTCCCAAACGGTTTCAGACTAAGTGTAAGAGAATCGAGTTCGAAATTAGATTCAACCAAAGACAGTCGTGTACGTGGGGACTGGAGCACGTCAAATCTGCCGTGTCCTCAAATATCCTCACGTTGGTGTGGCGTGTAAGTTTGGAGAGTAAGGCGCCAGATCAGGTGTTAACCTCGGCATCTGACCGTTGCTCGCAATTACGAGATATTGTCCCGAGAATCTTCCCTTTTTGGATTGAACTCGGATCTTTCTGTTACTCCAATGCAATGTTAATTCAACATCGCATTGGATTAACACATCGGGTTACTCCAGGGCGATGGTTAAAAGGTATAACCTACCCTACCCAAACGGTTCACAGCGGATAAGTACAGGTACTCAGCTTTGGTTGACAACTATAGCCAGTCGCAGCGTAAATTCCCGCTTTCATCTCAATGCGGTGGACATCGACAAAAAAAAAAAAAAACCTGTCGCCCGAGGATTCGTGATTTGATTTCACGGTTGATTTCGCGACGTGACTCGCGTGTGTCGTCTGAGAGGGGGGAGGAAATCCCTTTCTTATTATTCCGGGAACCACCGCAGAAAGTAAATAAATAAGGGACCCGAGAGATAATCTACCGCTTTCGGCCCACGAAGGCACCTTCTCAATAACGAGAGACGCCAGCAAAAAACAAAAATCCTCAAAATCTAAGGAGACACGAAGTAAGAAAAATATCTTGAGTCATCCACATCCGCCGGAAATCGCCAGCAGCAGGCAAACAACTCCCCTCCTTCCCTCCCACGAGCCCATGCCTTAACCTCAGCACCATCGCGTGAGTCCAGATTTACGTGGTTCACGTGAAGGCCACGCGACACGTCGCGAAACAAACAAATGAAAAACATCCGAGATCCGGATAGGAGGAAAAATTCTCAATAAATTACCCACAGGGACAGATTTCAAAGTTTGAACTATCTGATAATAATCGGCTTGTTATTTTGGCAACCTCTAATTGTTCTATTAGGAGAGCCCTTAATGACGCTGCACCTTGGCATTCTTGAGATGTCGCCAAGAGAGATCATTATGCAACGGTGGGGGCAGGACACAAGGTTACAGTCCTCGGATGATCCTATCTTCAAGTATTAAATGAGATAATAGGACTTCTCGACGGAGTTGGAACAGTATCTCAATGCTCATAGGTAGAGACAATATAACGCCTCATTATACTGACATCGATTGCATTCGTATATTGAAACGGACTCGGGTCTCCCCAATTGATAGCAGACAACACTCGAGCAAGATAAAGCCGATATCGGGTCGAGTGAGCTTGGTTTCTGTCAAGTGGACGCTCATCACATTAGTATCTTAAACAGTGCTCGGCTCATTTCGTGGTTGCTACCTGTGTTCCAGCTCAAAAGTGTACAAAGGGGAAGGAGAAGTGAGCGCGACATCACTGTAAATAGTGATTCTTATAATTTTTTTGACTTGTTAGGGATGTTAAATTTAGCCTCAGTCAGGGATCGGTGAGACCTTTCGCGTAGGTGAGACTTAAGAGTCCCCTTTTAAAAAACTAAATTTTTATTATGTTTTAAATGCATTCGTAAAAGGTGGTGATGGGTCTTCAACAAGAGTTCATTTAAAAAACCTCGACAGGTATATAGTTTTATTATGCTGTATACCTTTGAGTTGAAGTACGTGTAGGTGGCGGGAGGAATAAAACGAGGGTGTGTATGTAATCATCACATTTAATGGATAAAAAATCATGGTTTTCTACCGATTGAATGGCTTTGCTGATTGAATTGCTCGCTTTCGAATCATACACGTCGATCATTTTGCAAAGATAAGAGAGGTACGAAGTACTTATTTTTGCGCTAAAGGCGCAATCGTCGTGCAGCTGGCTCACACGTGTCGACGGGAATGTTGATTAATTTCGTGATTATCTTGTAAATACTGGTCTCCTCAGCCGCGTGGTTATTGGATAATGAGCTTTGTGTTTATCGAAATATGGTGCCGGACCTCTTGTAGTAAGCTTTTAACTTGGTGCACCTAATATACTCGCTCAGTCTCGGCGCCCTGCCGCCCAGACCCATTGGCTAGGATATCAGGTCACTGCTGCGAAATCCACGCCCATGTTTTTGTTCTGGATGACGATGTCGGGTGTACGAGAATTGATATTTGGTAATCTGAGGACTCCTAAGTCAATTTTGTATATTCCCGAATTGACTTCTCCTGGGCACATTGCTCACGCTTTCGCTCATCCAGTATCTTGCCTTATGCATTAGAATCCCAGAAGCCTCGACCGTCTTAAACGTAGCTCGTCGATCGCGATAGTATTATGCGTAGTGTTTATTGAGCTATCTTGAAATATTTAAGTCGATGATCCCTCTTAGTGCCAGCTCCTTGGGTCAAAATTGAGGTGTCCTCTACATAATGAAACGCGCCAATTAGTGCAGTTCTATAGCTACGAGCCGAGATGCTGACGTCAACGCTATGACATGTGGTGCAAACGTAGTGACGTTTAGAGGGACGCACGGCAATTCGATATGAGACAAATGTGGCACATTTTCATGTCATTGTCAGCTTGCTCAGGCTCAAACGGCAGCTATCGTTCAAATCTCGTTTAACGGGTTGTTCTTTTCTCTATTAAACTTATATATGCAATATTTTTATGTAGCTGTATTGTTTCACGACTCTCGATTCCTAAGTTATGAGGAGCAATATAAGTGGTTCTATTTCAAAAACCTTTTAGAAAAATGAACAAGATTTCACATGCCCTTGAAAGAGTTAAAAGTAACGTAAAGCGATACTTCAAATCATTCAAAATATAAAAGTTACCCATTTAATTGAAATTGTATAAATGAAATTTCAAAAACGACGCGATTTGCTTTGTTTTAGGACCATAATGGTTATGGTGCGGATTAATTTACTCATGACATAAAGCTCTGTCAAACATACTAATCACATTTTGAACATAATTTATCTACTTAGTAACATGTCTTGCTATATAGTTGTATATTCTTGAGCTAAGGTAGTCAAAAACTCCAAGAATCATTCTTAGATACGCTATGTAAAAATAATCAAATCGAAGAATGAATCTTAAAGGTGTGTGTGTGTGTGTGTGTGTGTATACCTACAGAAAGGGAAATATCTCTAGTTTTATTGACACTTTGGGAAAGCTTAATACCGCAAAATAAACTTTATTTCTACTTCCATTAGAAATTTTGTGACGCGATTCTTAAAATGCGTCACAAAATCCTCGATCTTTTCGTGCAATGTTATTTCTTTGCAAATACATCCGTATCATTGGAAAGCAGACATTCAGGGACAGACCGCGAGTTGCTTTCTTTGTTTTGTAACGGCACATATCCTGTTAGCATTCGTAGATTCGTCATGATTACTTCCATAACAAAATAAGCCTTTTGTAGTTCACCGGTTTTGAAAATTTGAATGTCCTTCTGAAATCGTTCTTTGAACAGTTGTAGAGACTTTGCTGACCATACTTTGCTTTAAACTATGTAGTTGGTACACAGAAAAAATATATCTGCTGTCAAACAAAATTTTATTTATTGTACTATTCTTACTACATTTTGACTTTCATTAGAACTTTAGAAAAATTAACAAAAAGCTGGTTTTAAAATTTAAATTAATTATTAAAACAATTTTGGTTTTAAATTACTTTTTTTTATATAAAATTTTATAATTCAAATATAGATTAAAAATTTTTAAAACAAAAAGTTTAAAATTCAAAATTTACAAGTGGCGTGATGCATTTTTACTGGGAAATAGTGTCCGATAAAATATGTAGAAGGGACTTTCACATGGGGGCACGGAAATCATATTTTGACTTCCATGCCTTTAAGCACATTGACATTTACTCAAGCACAGAAGGGAAAAGACTTCTAATACCATTCAGTTATGGTGGAAATCATGCGTCTTATCTCCTGTAATTATGGCATGCTAAGTATATCAAGGCTTCTAAAAAAGATATATTTGATATTATAGACGCAGCAGGGTCTCTGAATGGACGGAAATTATTTTCAACCTTTTTCCCATCTCAAGACACACATAAAGTAATTTCTGTAATTCTGGAGCACACACAATACGTATTTTTTGCCTGTATGAAAAAAATAGGTAAAAGTTTTCGAATTAAACAAAAATAACTGTAATTACCTTCCTTTTTTTGCATCAATGCTGGGTTTTAAAACAGATTGGGACTAGGCTGTAATAAAAAAAAAATGATGGTACAGATTATTTATACAGGTACTACTTAAAATTATTTCTAAAATAAACTGTCAAATTTTTTTTATTTAATTCTTAAAATGAAATAAATCTTATATAATTTATATCGCTTCGCCATCCACAAGGACGGCAAAAATGGTTGGATATCTGATTTAAAGTAGAAGTATTGATCTGCAAAATTCAAATTCTTTTGAACATTAGACACTTCAAAGTTTTTATGATGTAAAGATTGTACCCATGAAAACATACTTAATTTATCTAAAATACAATAATAATAACATCCGAATTAATTATAATCTATCTCGCAGAAGAGAATAGGATGTCCTCTCATAATGTCTCGGATGTTTCACATCACAACGTACGATGCATTAAAAGAAAATGAACCTTCCATTTCGAAAGAAAATTCAATCAAGAATCGAACCAATTGAGAGAAAGGCCAATTACCACTTCCAGAAAGAAATTCCATGCCAGAGAAAAATCCCACAAAAATATTCTTGTGAAAGCTCTGTAAATTATTCTCACACGCGAAAGTCAAACAAAATTGAGGCACAGAAGCAGATCATATCTTCTCAGAGGGACAGACATACGAAAGAAAAAAAAAACGAGTTGTCTACTAGAGAGATACATCCCCCCCCCTCCTCATCCTTTTGATCTCTATCTCTATTTTACTGACCGATTCAGTTTCTTTTCCCTCTTCGCAGGTATCGGAAAGCAACAATACAAACGACAAAAAAGGCATTATCCCCATTGGCGAAAATACGGTGTGTGCCACATTCTGGCATCCTTGGCGAATGTTCCCGATTCTCTGCTTAGATAGACTTCCACAGACCATCAAAAGGGGAGATCTCTCCGATCATGCCTTTCCCCCTATTCCAGAGAGTCGAAAATTGGTCTTAATCACAAATGGCGAATTCTCAGGGATTTGCTAATTTCTGGTGAAAAGAAAAAGAAGAGGAAACTAGAGAGAGAAACCAGTTCTCTTTCTATCTCATCTGGTAAATGCGAACTGGTTCCTCTGGAGAAGCGGAATAACCCATTTGGGTAAAAGTGCGAGCAAAAAGAATGGGGGGGGGGAAATAATAACCCGAGAGATCGACAGATGTGGAAGTGAGGGAAAAATGAGTTATCTGGCGTTAGGTTTTATGTAATCGGGTATGTCGATCTCCTAACTCTCACGGTCAGTGCTGGTATAAAGTGTAACAATTTCGTCGCGCAGGTCAGCCCTGATTCTTAACTTGTTTTCGTTCTGGGAATGAAATAAAGGCGTGAATAAATATAATGATGGAAAACTTACTTGTTCCCTTATAATTCGACAAACATGAATAGAGACCCTCTATATTTTCAACGGATAGTTAGAGTTAAAAGCTAGCTAGGGATGCTTTCTAGGGACGGTTAGTAAGGATGCTTGCTAGGTGTGGTCACTAGGGATGATTACCAGGAATAGTCACTAGGGATGGTTACCAGGAATGATAACTAGGGATGGTCATTGGGAATACTTGTACTAGGGATGGTTAATAGGGATGCATGTTAGGGATGCCTGCTAGGGATGATTGGAGAAAAAAGAATGGGGAAGTAATAACTCGAAAGATTGACGGACGTGAAAGTGAGGGAAAAATGAGTTATCTGCGTTAGGTTTTATGGTAATCGGGTATATCGATCTCCTAATCATCAAGGTCAAAGGTCAGTGCGGGTATAAAGTGTAGCAATTTCATCACGCAGGTCAGTCTTCATTCTTAACTTATTTTCGTACTGGGTATGAAAAGGCTTGAAAACATAGTTAAAATGATAGAATAATGATGGAAAACATACTTGCTTTCTCAAAATTCTATTAACATGAACGAAACGGCCTCCATATTTGGGAGGGATTAGAGCAAAAAGCTAGATAGGGATGATTGCTATTGATGGTCACCAGGGATGCTTAATAGGAAAGGTTAATACGGATGCTTGTCATTAATGGTGACTAGGGATGCTTACTACTCTTACTTCATTGTCAAGTACAACCGCTATTGGATTAGATCCAACACCTGAATCACGTGCGATATATCGCCGGGTGGGAAGTAAAATTAAATCTGTAAATAGCTGCTACCGCACTTCCTACCGCACTTAATCTAAGGTATAGTTCCTTAAAAGCAGGGGAAAAATTTCTATTCCCTATGCTTTATTATACTAAAATTTTTCCCTAAGCACGTTTCTCAAGAAAACATACAAAAATATCGGGTTTCTATACAAAGAAAATATAACAGTGGACTTCACCGATCCAAAGATTTCTACAGTTGAGTCTGAAAAAAGCCAACCCCCCCCCACACACATATCTTGAAAGTTTTGACAGTGTGTTTCACTTGCAAGCCGACGATGTTAAAACTGAAGTGTTTGATTTTAGGACTCGTATAAGAGTGACATGGAAAATTGTAGGGTAGATAAGTAATTTATTTACCTTCGCATAGTGGCACATTATTGCCGACGGTCTGGAATCAATCTCCAAGAGACTCGTATTTTCGAACCACGGTCAGATGACGAGGTTAACACCTGAGCTGGCACCCTGCTCTCCAATCCTCCACACCACGCCATCTTGAGGACATTTGAGGCCACGACCGATTTAACGTGCTCTAGCCCCAACTTACACGACTGTCTTTGGTTGGATCGTGTTTAGAGATCACAAATTCTTGGTTGCTAATTCCGGGCTTCATGCCCGGATGGAAGAGCAGTGGATAAGCAATAGGAGGATTTCCGAGTTCGAATCCAACCAAAGAGACCCTCGTGAACAAAGAGAGCTGGCGCAAGTTAATTCTGCCGTGGCCTCAAATGTCCTCACGTTGGGGTTGGCGCGGAAGTTTGAAGAGTGGGATGCCTGCTCAGATGTCACATCATCTGATCGTGGGTCGAAATTACATGGTGTTGTTCTTGGATCTTTCCTTTCAAGATTTTTGCCGACCAACCGGTATTGAGGTGAAGGTGTTAGCCTATAGATCGGAAGGTTCCTGGTTCGAATCCGGGTCCGGGCATGGATGTTTGTAAGCGTATGGCGTAGAGGCGGCTGGTGCACCTTAAATCTGTCGTGGCCGAAAGTCCTCATGTTGGGTTGGTGTGGCAGTTTGGAGAGTGGGGTGCCAGTTCAGGTGTTGCTTCGTCATCTGACCGCGGTTCAAAATTACGAGGTGTTGTACTCGGATCTTTCCCTTCAGGGACTGATCCCGGATCGTCGTCAATAGCGCGTTGTGTTGCTCTAGTACGACGTTAATTACAAATTACCAGTATCAATTACCCGGAAAGTCGTCAATAGCCCGTTGTGTTGCTCTAGTACGACTTTAACTAATAATTACCAATTACATTTCGGGATTGATCCAGGACTAACCTCAATAGCCCGTCGTATTGCTCCAGTGTGACGTTAATTAGAATATCTACCAACCGTGCTTCGGAATTTTCCCTTGGGGATCGATCCTAGTCTGTGGATCGTCATCAGACCGTGGTTCGAAATTGTCTAGGGTTGTCCTGAGATCTTTTCGTTCAGGTATGATTCCCGACCTTCGTCGATAGCCCGTTCTGTTGCTCCAGTACGGCGATAATTGAAATACCTACCTACATACCCGGACCGTTTCCAATAACCTATTGCGTTGCTCCAATGTAAAGTTAATTAGTTGCGTTTACCATTCCAATCAGGATACGGAGACTCCGAAAAATTATCGCAAACTCATCAATAAATCAAGCGCAACAATTTGCTTTCATTTGTCAAGAACATCTGCTGTTGAGACTTGAGTAACGTGAGTGATCGAACGGGTGAAATAAAAACAGATATGCAAACAGCGCCTACGCGTTTTTCCGCCATTTAATTGTCCCACGATAGCCGGTCTCATTCACCTTGGCTGAGACCAAAAATGCTCCCCACCTTTCATCCGCATGGCCAAAAAGAGTCTAAACGAGCTCGATATAGGCCATCCGGGAGCCACTGCTTCTAACTATTGTTGGGAGAAGCGGCTACTGGTCACTTCTCATACACTTCCAAGTGCCAATGAGCTTTTAGACGGGGAACAGAGCATAAAAAAATCGCCATTTGAATAATAATTGCGTATTTCTCATACAGCTGACCTCGGCCGGTGGACAGAATGCTACCGAGTGATTTTTACACGCTGGGTACATTAATAATAACAACAGCAGCAGCAGCAAGAAAAGAGGTGTGTAGTTTGTTGGATCGCTTAACGCGCCGTTCTCACGGTGTTTGAAAATGACGCCTCTCTCTCTCTCTGCTGTCCCCCCCGACCTGGAACAATGAAGTGGTTTGTGCGCAAAAGAAGTCGTGCGATCGGAAAAGTCATTTGTGACGATGTTCGTGGAAAAGCGAACAAGATTGATCGGAACTTAGAGCCCTTTTTTTCTCACCGCTCAGTTCTGTCTTTAATCTGTTAGGTATGCGCTGAACTTTAACTCGAGCGTTATAGCTGTCTAAGGGCTCAGAGGACCACACAGTCTGATTGTAGACATAAGCCGATACCGTATTACTTAAGAATCCTTAGTCCCGTAGATGGTATAAGCCCGTTGTGTTGCTCCAATGGGACGTTAATTAAAGAAATACCAAATACCGATACCTGTAGATCGTAGGTAGGTATCTGAATGAATCAACCCAATTTGACTAGAACAGGGATGGCCAACCCGCGGCACGCGTACCACAGTGTGGCACGGCGAAGTTTTAACAGTGGCACGCAAAGGCTTTTTAAAATTAATAATTATTTAGAATTAAATGTTTCAAGTTATATTCATTTTTATTTTATACAGAACCTAACTGAGTGAACCTTTAAAAATGCTTATTAACAACAAAATCTTAGTTTGTACTTGTGTTTTATTTATTGTATTATTTTTTAAATCTACACTACTCGGACACATGAAAAAAATGTGCTATTTGCTTAAAAATCCAATAATTAGCCCGTGGTTCAAAATTACGAGGTGTTGTCCTCGGATCTTTAACTTAAGGGATTGATCCCGGACGGTCGTCAATAGCCCGTTGTGTTGCTCTAGTACGACGTTAACTAAAATTACCATTACCATTACCATAATCAGCCTATAAATAACATTTTTTCATCTTTTTATATTTTGTAGTATGTTGGAAAAGTTGGAAGTGGCACTCATAACTTTTTTACCCCAGATAGTGGCACTCTTCCCAAAAAGGTTGGCCACCCTTGGACTAGAACAACACAACGGTAATGGTAATGGTAATTTTAGTTAACGTCGTACTAGAGCAACACAACGGGCTATTGACGACGGTCCGGGATCAGTCCCTTAATGGAAAGATCCGAGGACAACACCTCGTAATTTTGAACCACGGTCAGATTGCACCCAAGGTTTTAGCCTCTAGATCGGAAGGTTCCTGATTCGAAACTGGGTTAGTGCACGGATATATGTATGGTGTGGAGGCGACTGGTGCACCTTAAATCTGTCATGGCCGAATGTCCACACGTTGGGTTGGTGTGGAAGTTTGGAGAGTGGGGTGTCAGCTCCGGTGTTGCCTCGTCATCTGGTAATGGTTCAAATTGCCGTGGTGCTGTCCTCTTATCTTACCCAAAGGGGATTGATCGCGGACCGTCGTGAATAGCCCGTTGTGTTGCTCTAGTACGACGTTATTTAAAATTACCTTACCGAGGATAATATCACTTAATTTTGAACCACGGTCGGGTGAGGAGGTCACGCCTGAGTTGGCACCCCAGTTTACTAACTTCCACACCACGCAAACGGGAGGTCATAACAGATTTAACGTGCGACAGCCCCTTTGGACACAACCGTGTTTGTTGGATTTGAACTCGCAACCCTCCAGTTACTAGTTTTCCAAATGAGCTATCTCGGCCCCAACCCCAAATTGAAGACAACACCACGAAATTTTGAACCATTGTCAGATGACGAGGCAATACCAGAGATGGCACTAAACTCTTCTACATTCCACACCACGCTAACTTGAGGGCATTTGAGGCCACGAAAGATTTAACGTGCACCAGCCCTTTTGTACACGACCGTGTTTGTCGGATTTGAACTCGCAACCCTCCAGTTGCTAATCCGTTACTCTAGCAACCGGGTCACCGCGGCAGTCTGGGATCAATCTCGAAAGAGCAAGCAAAGCGAATCGTAATTTTGAAATACGCTCAGTTGACGAGATTAACACCTGGCATTTCGCTCTCTAAAAATCCAAACCACGCCAAAGTGAAGACAGTTGAGGCAACCAGAGATTCAACGGTACCAACAGCAGGACATTTGAGGTCATGACATATTTGACATTGTTGACCTCGTCATCTGATCGCGGTTCAAAGTTACATGGTGTTGTCCTTGTTGCCCCAGCGAGACGTTATTAATTACCATTACTAATCCGTTACGCTTCCAACTGGGATACCGCTATAACCGCAAATAAAAGCAGCACTCACATAACAGACAATTTATCAGATGTGCTCTGCTTGTGATCAAAATTGTCTGATTGAAGTCGGGTAGATTTTAAGTGAGAGCCCAAATGCCACAAAGGGTACTGAACCCTTCACCATTTCTATGTGCTTTTGGTCTAAGATGTAGTTGACGTACGGATTTTGGTCTAAAATGTAGTTGACGTACGGCTTTTGGTTATTTTATTGATTCTGTGGGGGTGATATACTCTAAATTATTTCAACTCTGCTGGTCCCGCATTTCTATGTGGCGTTGGTTTCGAATCTTTCCCATTGAGATTGATCCCAGACCGTCGTCAATAGCCGGCTGTGTTGCTCCAGTACGACGTTAATTTAATACCTACCAATCCTGCATTTATAGACGGAGCACCAGAATGAAAGTTGGCCATAGCCTCTTCTTGGCCATGGAAAAGTAATGTCAAGCTGAAGGCTAGCTTTTACCCAATTTCTTTTATATGCGTCAGCCATCCTATTAATGCTCTAGTACAACGTTAATTAAAAATTACCACTTCATTACCATCCTATTATATTAGAAAAATACACCCTTTTAGTTCCGTTTGTAATAAAATTTTTCTAGTAGCACAAGACAAATATGTCGTTAAAAGTTCGTTTGGAAAACACCTATGTAAAGGGATGATGAAATAAAGTGCCTTTTTTACATTAAACTAGATGTCTTTGTGTGAGAGAAAGAAGTATAGTCTATCTCTCATTACCACGGATCCATTTTTTTTACCACCAATTACCAAGTACTTTATAAAAATTATGGTAGTTTGATCATCATGTCTGTAATTTTTACTTGTTATTTAATAAATCCTTCTTTCTTATAGTATGATAAAAGCACTTTGAATTACATTTTTATTGATTTGAGTTAGTCTCACTTTGATCCCAAAAAATCATGGTTCGTCTAGTTATAATAGATTAAATTAAATTTCTGAATAGGTTCATCAGGGATTTCTGTTAAAAATTGACATGCAGTAAGAAAGGGAAGTAGGTAATTTAATTGACGTCGCACCGTAGCAGCACAAAGGACTATGCAGCAAGAAAGGAATTGCACGGGCAATTATTCTATTGGAAAGACATTGCTTGCATTGCGCAGTTCTGTCATACTCTTCAGTTGATTTAACGCTTTACTCTCTCGATCTCGATGTAATCATTTTGTTTTCAACTTCGATCAACAAAAAAGAATAGAGATCCAATGTATTTGAACTTACAGTGAGTGATTCAGTAAAGCATAACTCCGAACTGTATTCACTACTAGCAAAATACCCGACCTTACTCGGTTTGAATTCGTTTACTCTAGATTGAAGAGATAATAAAATATGTAATGACTTACGTTTTTTGTAGAATAAAAATTTATTTTAACACCTTTCGCCATCTTTATATTTTCTACAACTTACTTTGGACACAAATCCTACACATGCATATCCATTCATGTAATACATTTCACATACATCGCACAATTGCTGTATGACAAAGCTACAAAAAGACGAAAGGTGATACTAAGGTTACTACTATAAAAGACGATTTATAGGAAGATTTGGAATTCCCTTTCTTAAGTTCTTTTCATGTACAACTCAATTAATTAAAATTACGATTTACGGCGAGTGCTCTCGCACTCATAGTCAACAAAACAATATTTTTTTACTTGTGGCACTCTTGCCTCCGGTATGCGACATTGTGAAATTTTGCAATCTTCTCCTGTCATTACTACAACAAATTTTTTAATGTTGGAAAAAGTTCTAGTTTGGATTTTTAAACATTATTATTCTTTCAATAACGACATTATTCTTTAAATAACGGCATTATTTTTTAAATAACGGCATTATTCTTTAAATAACGGCATTATTCTTTAAATAACGGCATTATTCTTTAAATAACGGCATTATTCTTTCAATAATGGCATAACTACACTTAAAATTTACTGAAAATTTATACTGTCTTACCTAACATTTTCAAGTCTAATACTTTGTGGTGCTGTTGGGTGTGATGAGAAGGAAAACACATTTATTAAAATAATAAATATTTAAAACAGAAAACAGTAAAATAGAACAAAATAAAAGATGCCGGAAAAATTGTTCTAAAGATATTAATTTGTGATTTATTTTTATCTCTTGATCTTGCACAGTTGCCACAATTTACAACTAAAAGTGCGCAAAATTTAGAAATGTGAAATTAATTCAGAGCGAAAGAAACAGAAAATATCACTGCTCACGCGATCTTGTTCATTCTCGTTTCGTTGAAAAATATCGTCTGTCTCAAATATTCCGAAATCGTTTTACTTGCGCAAAGAACAAAAATAAGACTCGAAATAAATGAAGTATCAGAGCTGAAATTCCATGAAAAAATATAATTTTTTGAAGAATAATTAATTTTTCAGCAGTAGTGGTAAAACAATCGAAGTAATCGTAATATTCAATAGACATTTCAATTTTTCCAAAACTACCAAATTATGGTTGATTTAAGTATACTTACTCAGGTGTTTTAGCATGAAACTCATCTAAATACAACAATAAAGAAATGTTTAATATTGCATTCAGTAAACTAATAGATAATGTATAAAATAAAATACATTGCAATCAAATATCTGGAATACAATTCATGTGATGCCTACACAAACACACAAACAAAAAATCGAGCATAGAACAGAAAGACGGACAGACAGACTTTCGCAACCAATTCCACTCACTAAATCAAGATAAGTACTCACTGTATGCAAATTTCCATGAAAATATCTTAAACCGCGTGGACGTGTATAGGGCACAACATACAGACAGACAAACAGACAGACAGACAGACAGACAGACGGACAGACAGACACCAAACGAGAAAAAGGCGGATTCGGCATCAGAAGGGTCCAAAACGGATAGAAAACTTGAAATGGGTCGAAAATATTGAATGTACAAACAAACACTCCATTCTTATTTATATAGATTGAGCCCAATAGAATTTTCTTTCAGGTTTCATTATATATATATATATATATATATATATACTATATATATATATATATACATATATATATATATATATATATATATATATATATATATATATATATATATATATATACTATATATATATATATAAATATATATATATATATATATATATATATATATATATATATATATATATAAATTATGTTGTACATGGGAGATCTTGCTCTGTCTGTCAGTGACTAGAATACAGGAGCACAAGATAATGTACATCAACTGAAATTATTTAACAGAAATACATAATAATCTGATTAAACATTTTTTGAATTAATTTTGTTTATTGTTTCAAACGAACGTTTTCCACTGATAAAATCAACAAATAATAAAATTATATTAAAATCGTTAAAAAACACGCCTTTATTTCAAAATGCGTTCAAAAGTAGAAAATTAATTTTTTTGAAGTATACAAAAATTTTTCATGCACATGTGACTAATTTTGATAATGTTGGCTTCCAATGATTTTACAGTTTGCTATGCATATACTTTGCCACAGTAACGAATATTCCAGGATGAATTTCCAAATCCCCAAAAGTTACGAACTCCTAAGTCATGAGCCATCTCTGGTTTTATGAGTATGAGGGAGCTTGATTTACATTTCTTTTTTCAACTATAGTCTAATAAACCATGTCTGTACTGAAAGGTTCAGAACAGGACCATTTTACCTATGAAAGGCTCCATTGTTTTGGTGAATTAACATAAATTAATTGGCTATTCTGAAGAATGTAACCGAAGCAATATAAGGGCAAGTGTCGATGGTTCGGATCAACCCCGAAGGATATTAGGACAAAAACCATAGGGGTGAAATATAAGCTGACTTAGTATTGCTTTGTAGAGGAGATTAAAAAAAAATGTGACTATCTTGGCGACTAGCAGTCACGTGAATGGTCAGTGAAAAATTGACTTCGTAACCGATTTGGCATCTTATTACCATTTTTGGCAATATTGCATTTTATGACAAGGTTGATATGTTAGTTTAATTTTATAGATTGGCGACAATAATCGTGAAAGCGCTAGTTTAATACCATGTCATGGATTGCGCTTCTCCCGTCCCGAGGACCAATCATATCATGAGTGTTCGCTTCCACTCTTCTGACGAAAGTAGTCAAATGATAACGCTATTACTAGTTTCGGTCACATGATCCTTGGCAATTAAAGAAGTTACTATTGCTCACTCAACATATATATTTCTTCTATGACAACACCTCGTAATTTTGAACCACGATCAGATTTTCATAACATGCCAACCCCAGGACATTTGAGGCCATGATATATTTAATGTATAACAGGCCCCATATACATGGCGATTTTTCGTTGGATCGAGTTTCGAACTCGCAACGTCCCTGTTGCTAATCCACCGACGCTTTTAATAGTTTCTTTTCGTATCACTAAAGGCACATGCTTTCTCCATGAAAATTGTGAACTGATTTACTTCGCTGAACGATTTCATTGGTCTTGCATTACCAAGATTTACTACCAATTACTACTCGTTACTTACTCAATGTAATTCAAATTCCCATCGTTTTAAGAGACAAAAGATCAAAACGATTCGGTAAAAACTGCATCATGGTTCATTGCCAAGAGCAATTATCGTGGATTGAGACATCGTGCGTGTTTCCGCATATTCGACTGAGAGTCTCTTTTTTCTTTCTCCCCACTTTTCCTATTCCATTATCCAGCATTACCATTCAGCGGGAGACATCTTTATTATTTTCCCAAAGCCGAGATCTCGATTTTATGCTTCTTCGTTTCGGCAGCACGACGAATAAGACTATTTCGCAACCCCTCTCCGGCCCAATCAGGAGCTCGGATCTCACGCTCTCGCCCAATCGGAGACACTTCGAACCAGTACAATTTGTCATTTCGTGAGGGATTATTTCCTTCCGCCGGCTGAGACTGCGCAGCTTACGCCCACCCACGCACAAGCGAGAGCTTGGGCTATATCCATGGCTCGTTTCTTTCTTTCCTCCAGTGGTCACGCCACTGGTCATGTAGGGCAGTCACGAACTGTGCCATGGGGAATTGCTCGATGGGACAGGTCGAGCTCCCTCGCCAACCGAGTTGAGTCCACCTTACGAACTGGATCGGGTTCTCAGTCGCACGCGGAGGGATATATAACTTTTACGATGGCATTCCTCTCTGTGGTCGGTAATGAGAGTAAATGGACCGTGACAGCGTCCTTGTCTGGCAGAGATAAGATTTGGGAAGAGATTAATTAATATTCGACGTGATCAACGAATCGGATGTGTTCTAGGAGTCGCAGAATCACTCTTCGTGAGATGGCTTGAATGTTAAAACTTCTTAAATATTAAACTGTCTAATATATCATGCCTTTATTGATAAGCTCATCATGGGACACTCGTTCGGTCTAATTCGTACTCTTGTGGTAAAAAATGACAAATAGAATTCCACCCCAAGCCAATCTTTTCTTTTCTCCAACTCATTGCATTCAAATGTCTTCGGATTCACACAAACATTTTGGTTGTTCCCTTGTAAATTGTTACAGCTTGGCCAAATGGCTCTTGCTTCATCCAACCCAACTCTTACTCCAGGTTTCATCCTCTTCGTCGGCATTTCTGCCATGTGGTCCAACATAATCTTGAAACAGAAATAAAATTGAAAAACCAATAGTAAAATTATTCACTGCGACGTCATTCATACCAGGGCAACTATTGAGGAGGGTTCAGTCAAATACCAATATGTGTACCCCAAATAACTACTATTCCAGAAACAAAAATGGATACGTTTCTCTGTCTTTCATACTTTTTGTACAGCTTTGTTTCAAACTTAGGAACATACGTACTCCACAAATCTCTCAGGATCTTTGTCCCCGGAGCTCTTCACCCAAGAAAATTGTGACATCTCATATGAGGTTCCTAATAAGGCTACCTTACCTCAACATTAGAAAACTTTCTGATTCTGTGAACCTTTTCTTGTACATAACTTTAGCAGAAGATTTGACTCGAAGAACCTTAGGCCTGATCCAACTTTAACTTTACCCAGACTACAATGGCTATAGGAAATTTTTATACCGACAGATCATTTTGATGTATAATTTCATTAAGTCCAAATAGCTGATCAGTACATGCTATGTAATAACGAGACTAGGCCAATAATCTCACGGATGGTTTATGTTCATGGAGACATCCATGGCTTATTAAAAAAGTCTAAATACTAATATTCTACCGTCACTATAAAAGTTTAATTGAAAAAGTTTTTAATCGATTCTTAGCAAGGAAAAGATTAGCTTTCACGTAAGGTGATTCAACTTTACGTATTCAGTCGTATGGTGCTATACCAAGCCCGATTGGGACAAATGTCTTGGGTTCCCTCTACATTTTCAGGGTTTATTGTCCCTCTAACATGAAGGATAAATATCATACAGATAATTTGGCCTGTCAAATATGCAGAGTGGCTCAACACGCATTTTGTCATATAGCAGCTATCTCAAAAAACAGGACCGCAAAGTCCTGAGTTAGTAGTTGGTTGTTGAGTTAAAGTTACATTGGAAAATCACAATGGGCAATGAAATGTGGAGATTAATCTCTTAGGTTCCCTATATATTTTCATAGCTTACAACCCATCGTTTATTAGGTTGGTTGGTTTAGGTTTAATGGCGCAAGGCACAGTAATGGACAAGCTGCTCCCCTCGAATATTAGGAAAGATGATATAAGTTGCCAAGTATGTTGTGCGGCTCAACCTTACACATTTTGTAGTGTGACCGCTATGTCAAGGCACAACTGCTCATTTTCCGAGGGTCAAGAAATGTACAGCTGTACGGTGATATAGCGGTCATACGACGTAACCTTATGGATTTGGTCATATGGCCGCCATGTCAAGGAAAACGGGCGTTAAGTCCCATGGATACTAACCTCTTGGGTTATATCTATATTTACATTGCTTAACATTCCTCGAACATGGTAATCGACTGTTACAAATGTTAGCTAGTTGCGTTGCCAAATTTACAGTACGACTCAACCTTATGCATTTGCTCATATGGTGCTTATCAAGGAACTATTGTCTTGGGCTCCATCTATATTTTCATGGCTTACCACCCATTGAAAATGATGATGAAATATTTCAAATGTACAGCTGATATGGGTATAAAAAAATTTGGAGTATGACTCAATCTTATGCACTTGGTCGGATGTTCGTGAGTGTCAAGTCCTACTACAATTAACTTCTTGGGCTCCATCTATATTTTCATGGTTTACTATTATTCAAACATGATGAATAAATATAAAATAATATATTGATTTGCAAATATGAAATAAATTGCTCAGAAAACACACCGAAATATGTACGAAGCAACTTGTGGCTATCCGCTCCCCCGTTATTAATTTCTTCAAGTTCGTGCCATTGCCGAAAGGCCAGGCGTGATTCAAAATTAACCTTAACCTACCTTTTTCAAGCATCTACGAACCGAAATTGATCATTACCAAAACTAATTTGAATAAGTTAAGTCCACAAATTACTTATAAATCACACTCCATTCACGTGTGGATGGCAAAGCAACGTTTCGAACAAACTCCATCATCCCATTCTCACAAGAGCAAGAGATCTTTCGTCCCAAGTGCAAGGAATAATTAACCCTGGATTCTATTCCCTGCATTCGAATTCCGAAGACTGCCTGCAATTAATCACGTTAAAATCAGTCGCAGGCAACCGCATTCGATCCAACCATTAATGAGCCAGACCCTGAAGCTCCCGAGCCGCGTTGCTTTATATTCCGGACGCCGCCATTTTGAAGCCCGTGGCGTGCGTGGAATCCGCGCTAAGGACGAGAGTAACAATTAACCTCGATAGCAAAAGATGCAGCGAGAAAGAACGACTCCTTTTGTTTAAGTAGGTGTTGCACGTAGATACCCCTTTCTCTCCGCGAGGTTTTTTTTCATTCCCCTCTCTCAGGTGTGTGAGGGAGGGGGTGGACCTGCCCATCACGCTTCTGGATTTCGGCCTCGTTGCTCCGTTTTTTCTGTTATTTCGGCCCGCGAGATTGTTATTTTCTTTTGTGATGGAATTGCGACACTGGGACTGGCCTCAAACGGTCAACGCGCTTTTTTTGAAACGCGTTCCCGTTGCATGTATTTTAAATCTCTTCTCGCCGCGGAGAGATTATTACGCCGTAATGGGAAATTAAGTTGAGCGATGTGTCTTTTATAGAGATACGCATCGGGCGGCCGTTCTTGTTGCAGTTCTCTTTTGTTTTTGTGGTTCCTTCTACCTCGCCGCTCGTTTCTCGCAGGAAAAAGGGGAACTATCTACCCTCGCATCTATCCTCGCGAAGTAACCAACAGCGTTAAATAACAATTTCGGATTTTGTTTTCGAAGTCTTCAAGGAGGAAAATGTAGATGAGCGGCCAAAGGTGAAGGAATTATCTATGCAAACTTGGAATCTGTTTACAAGGGTTAAAAACGCAAGAATTGAGTCGCTTATTTTACAAAATGGTTTTCCTCTTTCGGAAGCATCTCGTGTCCCACCGCATCTAAAAGGTTGAAGGATTAGTATGTATAAAAAATCTTGGCCTAATATTTGCAATATTATAGGTTAGATATAATTAAAAATTTCAAGGAAGAAAATTTGAAGGTTTATTTGGGAAAAATAGTTAGCAGAGCCAACACTATAAAGGAAGCATCCAATAACCTTGAAATATACATGATGTGCAGATCATGGAAATATATGCAAATGATCAGCACTGCAACGTATATGTATAAATTATGTGTGCCAGTATTAAAAGGGAGAACAGTGAGACGGTTTTTCGTTTTGGGAGAGTGTTCTATCGCTGTTCAAGTACGTAAGAAGCTTAATTATGTCTTGTTGAAAAATACTATAGTCATCAGCTCGATTTTGAGTTTAATAAAGAAAGAATTTTGGCTTATCGAGAATGCGGATGATCCTCCCTATAAATCGTTGCTCGTGTCAACGAAATCAAGCCACAGTCATGTGAATATGGAATCAGCGGGTGCAGGAGGGACGAACTAACAGATATGAACGATTGCAGCAGTCTCGTCACACTACCAAACTAGACATCTTGAGTGCATGAAGATTACATATCGTGCAGAAACATCAAGAACACTAGGTTAAGAATTAGGGCTTGCTTGCACAACAAACTGTGTCACTTTGCACAGATCGACTTCATCTGCAGCAGCGGGAATTCTTTCAAGACTTCCACTGCAGCGACGATTTCCACACCACAAACACCTTCGGCTGCACAAGATCAAACGAATGGCAGGACATCGTCTTTTCAGACGAATCTCCGTTCTGTCTACATCAACTTGATGGTCGCATATGAGTATTAGTATACCGTGGTGAAAGACTGCATTACGCTTACATTATGCAACACAATACTAGGCTATCACCCTGGGGAAAGTTCGGAAGCCATTGGATTTCAATTTCTCGACTGCCTACCTCCTTGCCTTACTACACATTGCCAGTGCCCGCAACTACTACACATTCAGACCGCGGCAACCCTGTTCGAAAAGTAACGGATTTCCAACCTAAGGATTGCAAGTTCGAATTCAACCATAGACTGGGGTGTACAAAGGGAGCTGGTGAACGTCAAGTCTGTCGTGGTCTCAAATGCCCTCCCGTTGACGTGATGTGGAAGTTCGAAGAGTGGAATGCCAACTAAGTTGTTGATCTCATCATCTGACCATGGCTCAACATCACGTGGTGTTGCTCCAGTGTGCCACGTTGAAGAAGATACCAAATACCCGTGATGGTCGATTTAATGTTGTTCATATCTGTTCTTGCCAGTCGCTAATAAACAAATCAAGTCTATTTTTTTGGTACCACTATACTTTTCAACAGTGACATGGAGGGGATTGCTTCACAATCCATCTCCATTCGGATCGCTGCTGGATTGGTCCCGGACCCATTGCGATATTTATAGCATGCGCCCGAGCAACGGAAAATTGCCTACTTATTTTTGCGAGATTAACGGATCCGTATATAAGCCGACCCCGGTACTTTAGATTTAGAAAACGTTCCAAAAATTCTCGACCAATACACAGAAATATAGTGTAAATAAAAACAAAATGTTTTAAAAAGTGTGAAGAACAAAACATCTCATTTCCACATAAAAAAATGAAATATTTTAGCAAAACATATTGTTAAAATTCAGAGGAAATCTCATCGTAATTTAACCCTTCTTTGCATGATTTTTTCTTTATTGGTGAAATAAATCAAGGTGATATAATTCATGTTCAAAATTAAAGGAAAAATGGTTAAAAAAATCTTAGTACATATTTATAGTATAAATTTAGCAAAAAACAATAGGATGGTATCATGTGGTATTTTTTAAATTAAACACAAACTTTTTCAGAAATTGCTCTAAAAATAACAGAAACACGTGTTACAAACCTTTCTTCCACTCATTTTCACTTTTTAAGCACACAATAGAAACTCAAATATAATAAAACAAAATTAAAAACGAAATCATACGTTTATTGCAACTACAACAAACAGCGGAATGACAACTTCAAGCTCGTTTTACTGATAGTGACACTTGCTTATTTTTGACAGCTATGTTTTTTTTTTTTATGCAATTGACATTAAAAAGGTATCCAGACACGATCAACTTAAAGTGAACTTGTTCTTTTATATAATTTTTGGGCATTCAATGTTACGATGGAAATTTCCACCATTATGCAAAGAAGGGTTAAAACGTATTAGCTGATCCGTGTTGTTTGTTGTAATAATATATTTTAAGATGTTCATATTCGACTGTTGTTATGGAAACGGCGACCGAATTCGCGGTTCTTCTGAAAACATTGCAACTTTTCTAGCGCGTATTCTCAAATTTTATGAATGAATTCATTAAAAAATATAACTGTGTTTTTCGTGTGCGCGTGCTCCAAATTAATTAGCCCGTGGAACCACAAGACTCGCTATCACATGACTATCTACCAATCACAAAGCGAATAAACCTGAAAAAGATTGAATTTTTTTATAATAGAAAATATCTACGGAAGTGAAGTATATATTCAGGGGTTAACTACATAGACTGCCCCGCAAACCAAAACGGCCCAACAGTTTTAACTTGCACCGGATTCACTGGTAGAGGTCAATGCATTTTACAACGAAAAACTGTTTTTGAGCATGAAAACACGAAGTTTCAAAAAGTTGAAGTGTCAATCTCCAACAATGCATGCTCTCTTTTTTAAAAATTCAGACGTTTTCTTGAGGAGACCGGTTTTTGGTGGAACTCTCGCCCTCTCATTTATCATTATTTTCCCATTTATCATCCGCGTGGCGCACTTTTCGTGTTTGCTCACGACAGGGAAGTTATGAAAGATCAAGTTTTGTTTGAATTCTCACTTCATGAAAAGAGCTCTGCTTTTCGCTGGGTATTTTCTGTGGACCTCGGCCGAGATGGCAATCATGGGAAGTGATCGATCGTTTCTGAGTTTCTTTCTGTGCTTTTAGTCTTCTTTTGCTTGCTCCATTGCAAGACGAAATGAGGGGACTTGAAAAACGAATTGAATGAGAATATCGTAACTTTGAAACAGTTTGCGATGATACAGTTTGTACGTAGGTAGTTGATTAACGCTGCATTGTAGCAACACGATGGGCTATTGCGGACAGTCCGGGAAAGATTTCTTGGACAACACCCACGTTGGTGTGTTCGTGGTTCAAAATTAAGGTGGTGTTGTCCTCGATTTTTCCGTTAGGGGATTGATCCCGGACCATCTGTTGAAAGCCCGTTGTGTTGCTCTAGTACTAGATTAATTAAAAATACCAAAATACCTAAACACGGTTGGCGTGGTGGAAAATTTTGGAGAGTGGGGTTCCATAGGTCCAGCTCAGGTGTTGTCTCGTCATCTGACCGTGGTCAAAATTACGTTGTCCTTGGATCTTTGCTATTGGTATTGATACAGGACTGTCGTCATTAGCCCGGGTGTGTAGCTCCATTATAACGTTAGTTAAAATATCTACCTATCAAGGACAAAACGCCGACCAACTGGTAACACCTCGTAATTTGGAACCACTATCAGATGACGAGTCTGATTACAGAAGTCGGTGAGAGAGTGAGAAAGAGAAATCAAGATAGAAATCGGGCAGAAAAAAATATTAATGAAACAAGAAAAGGTAATAAAAAATAGTATAAAAGAACAAGAATAGACATAAAATCCCGAAGAATTGAAATCGGTACAGAAAAAAAAAATACGAGGAAGATAGATTTAGCGTCAAAAAATGCCAAATCGCGTTTGAACAAAGAAATGGGTTGAAATTGAAGCAGATGTTCATAATCTAATTGGGAGCCGACCAACCAGTATAGTGGTTAAGGTGTTAGCCTCTAGATAGGAAGGTTCCTGGTTCGAATCCGGGTCCGGGCATGGATGTTTGTAAACGTATGGTGTAGAGGCGGCTGGTGCACCTTAAATCTGTCGTGGCCGAAAGTCCTCACGTTGGGTTGGCGTGGAAGTTTGGAGAGTGGGGTGCCAGCTCAGGTGTTGCTTCGTCATCTGACCGTGGTTCAAAATTACGAGGTGTTGTCCTCGGATCTTTCCCTTAAGGGACTGATCCCGGACCGTCGTCAATAGCCCGTTGTGTTGCTCTAGTACGACGTTAACTAAAATTACCATTACCATTACCATAATCTAATTGGGATAACATGACTCAGATTGTAGTGTCATGCATTTTATTTATTGGAAATACAAATTAACACTAGTAAAAATAAGCGAAATGCTACTTTATAGTTTTGGGATAATTTTATTTCGTTTAAGGTTATGAAATCAATTTATGTGAATAGGGATGTGCCATATTTATTTTAAAAGGATCGAAATAAGTTGTGAAATGTGTGAGCAATCGGCACTGTTATTTAATAGATACTAGTAATTCAGAAATTTCGGCTGATGCCCAAGTTTCTTTAATTTCGATCGTAAAGAAAGCTAAACAACATCAATATTGGTTAGTTTCGTAAAAAATCACAGTTAAATGAAACACTTGATCACTGATTGCAGTGAATCATATTTTACTGAAAAAAATTGGTGTTCAATTCAGATTTAAATTTTCTATAATTCTATAATTTCATCATCAAAATCCAACTGTAATTTAAAATATTCGTTACACTCGTCACAACTCAATGATTGGTAATTAGTAATTATTAGTTAACGTCGTACTAGAGCAACACAACGGGCTATTGACGACGGTCCGGGATCAATCCCTTAAGGGACAGATCCGAGGACATTACCTCGTAATTTTGAATCACGGTCAGAGGACGAAGCAACACCTGAGATGGCACCCCACTCTCCAAACTTCCACACCTACCCAACGTTAGGACTTTCGGCAAAGATAGATTTAAGGTGCACCAGCCGTCTCTACACCATACGCTTACAAACAACCATTCCCGGACCCGGATTCGAACCAGGACTACACATCAAGGAAACAGCACCCTGGTACTACGACGTCTGGCTTAAACGCGTGGCTGTTCATCCCTTGCTACAAAGGAAACTCATACAAATCGTGCAATTTGGGGCCTCCAGAGAGTTTGAACTCAAGCAATCGGTTAAAATTCACATTTTAATTGCGACACTTTAATTGACTCTTTAACCTCATAGAAATTTTTTTAGAGCAGCACATGCGTGTGCATTTTATAGCTCAAAACATTTTCTGCTTTTGAAGAGTGGGGTGCCAGCTCAGGTGTTGCTTCGTCATCTGACCGTGGTTCAAAATTACGAGGTGTTGTCCTCGGATCTTTCCTTTAAGGGACTGATCCCGGGCCGTCGTCAATAGCCCGTTGTGTTGCTCTAGTACGACGTTAACTAAAAAAATTACCAAATTACCATTTTCTGCTTTGCATCACAATTTTTTATCCTTTTCTCATATGGTCATCTTTGACGTTATGGGAAATTTTGTTTACAGCAAACCCTTCGTAGGGTCGGTATTCCATAATGTAGTTAATGCTTAAAGTATTGTCATCCTCAAAACAATAGTCAGTTGGGCAGAGGTGAACCAGGAATGAGGTTCAGCAATATAAAAGCAGTAGTGTTAAACACAAGGTAAAGATAAATTGAAAGCGAATCGCATTTTTAAATTGTGTCTATGACCATCGGATTGAGATAATTTCCTAAGCAAGGTCGTAGACTGTTTCCTATCAGGTCTGAGAATATTACCAAGCTAAATTATATTTTAACTGTGTAAGATATTTAATACAGTCGATTCACAGCAATTATATTCATTCATAAGAGCATAAGACAATAGGATTTAATGGTATTTAGAACTAGGCGGTTTTGAATGAAACCAGCTGAGACCATTGCTCATACACAGACCACTTGACTCCAGCTTAACGTGGAATTTTAATTAACTATTTAATACAATCAAGAGTTGAGAATTTAATAATAGTTCTTTAAAACAAATGATGCAACGTACAAAGGACAAGAGAAATCCATCTTTTCGATTAAAATTTGCTCTACTTAAACAAAGAGCTGGTTAAGAGTAGGGGTTGACAAACAAAAAGGGGGCACATGCTTCGTTTTGACAGAGAAAGATTTTTTAATTACTATGAGTGTACCCACACCACATACAATTAGGCTATAAAAAATAAACTGGTATTTCGTTTGATTTTGAGAATGAACAAATGTAATCATGTTTAAGGAGAATAGACGTTGTTTATTAAAAGCTAAGAGAAATACCCTGATACAATTAGCTTTCTTCAAACAGACAACTTTTTCCTGATTGGTAAGTAGGTATTTTAATTAACGTTACACTGGAGCAAAACAACGGGCTATTGGTGACGGTTCGGAATGAATCCTGAAGGGAAAGACCACGTAATTTTTAACCACGGTCAGATGACGAGGCAACATCTGAGATGGCACCCCACTCTCTTTACCAAGCCAACGTGAGGACATTTGAGGTCATGTAAGGTTTAACGTGCACCAGCCCTCTTTGTACACGACGGTCTTTGACTGGATTGTAACTCGCAGCCCTCCGGTTGCTAATCAGATGATCTTCCAACCACTCTACCTTTTCCCGATAGGAGACAAGTGTGTAGGTAGGTAGTTGAATTTACGTCACACTTGAGTGACATAAATTACTTACGTCACATACACATTTACACACACACACATCACGCTAATGGTGATGTTCTGGTTCTGTTCCGAAGGGAAAAAACCTAGGACAACATCTCGTCAGTTTGACCCACGATCAGATGACGAAGTCTACACCTGAGATGTCCCCCCACTCTCCAAACCTGATAGGTAACATTAGGGATATTATTTACTGTAAAATATTCCAGGTTTTAATCTACAGATAACTCTTTCTTGAAGAAGCTGTGAACAAAACAGTCAACTTGACGTTGTTTATATAAAACTGATACACTTAGCTTCTTGTTAACAGCTTCTAGTTAACGATTTCCCTGTTTGGGTAATATTATAACCCGCATTTGCTGCCAACAATTTCAGTTTTAACCAGTAAACCCACTTGAGCAAGCTGTGAACAAGATTGCGAACTAGACATTATTTATATGAAGCTAAGTGATGTCTTAAGCTTTTTGTTAACAGCTCTTAGTTAATATTCTTCCCTGTTAAGTAACATTAGGTTCTAGTTCGTAAGTAAGTAACATTACATCTAGTTCGAATGATTTTCAACTTAGAAAAAAGAAAACTAAACTTCCTTAATATGCTTAACCCTCCAAGTGCTTCGACAAGACATCTCTCACCCAAGGTCTAACCAGTTTTGCTAAAGACCAGATATAAAACTGTCATATACTCCAAGGGGAACGAAGATTAAAGTAGGAAAAACAAACTGTCCTATACTCCAAGGGGAATGAAGATCCAAGTAGGAAAAACAAACTGTCCTATACTCCAAGGGGAATGAAGATCCAAATGGGAGAAACAAACTGTCCCTTGCCCTGTACCAGAGAAGTTTCGAATAGGTCTTTGCACCAGGGGCTAGCCACTACAGGGCAGTTTTCGACGCGAAGATTAACCACCAGGATAGTTAAATATGAGAAACATATCTTGATATCTACTTATAGAAATAAAGAACATATCTTGTCAACTAGTGCTGGTTTTGCACTACAGTATTTTGGTACCTATTTTTGTTCCATGATGCAAGAAAAATTTATCGAAGGCATCGATATGCAAGACAAGTTTACAGAAGGCATAAATGAAAATGCACTGGACTCTCATATACCCAGTTGCAATGTCAGTGGAAAACTAACTGCGTTGGGATTGACGAAAAGTGAAACATGGAACTCTGATAATGAGAGTGTTGAGCCAAGATTGAAAAGATACCTTGCTGCAGTGGAAATTCATAGAAAGAAAAGAGAAAACCAAAGAAAAAAGAGAAAAAGGCAGACCAGGAAGCAGAATCTTTTGTAGTTGTTTTGCAATTCACAATCGGATGGAAAATCAGACACAAAAAAAAATGACGCGGAAGGGTGGAAGGGGAGAGATTGAAAGCAATCACTCTCGCTGCCGACCTACAGATTGATCGGAAGTTGGTCAAGGTCATCATGGGACAGGCCAAAACTGACCTCAAAGTCCGAAGAATCTCAAATTCTTGGGCGTGGACCCGGTCCCCACCCTCAATACCTTGCCTTCGACAACAGTCGGCAGTCGCGAATCCTGGTTTTTCCATTGTTGGAGACTGGAGGTCGGTCGACGGGGCAGATCGATGAATACAAAACACCGGTTCTTCCCAAAGGAAATTAAGGTTTTTGCTTTGCTTCCATTCCACCTCTTTCGAAAGATGGAAGAAAAAGGCATTGCACTTTCGGAATAACAACCAGATCTTTTCAAAAGATTGACGAATCCTCGACACGAACGGAATCATGCTGTGAGAAAGCAGATCGAATTTTCCTTGTTGCCATTTTGATTTTTGTTGAATTACCAACACTTCAGTTCTTGTGAACGGCCCTTGATGCAGAAAATAACTTGATGAATCTATATATATATATAATTCTCTTGCGTGGCACACAAAAAAGACGTTATTTGTAATCGCGTTTTGGCAACACTGTACGATTGTTTGTTTTCCACCGAGCCTCGCGCCTCAATTGAATTTATAGAGTTATTAGATGAAATTTTATTGAAAAGAAATTAATATTAGTCAAGCTATTACAGTCTACAAACAACATGCTGGGTATTCGATCGCAGCGTTCACATTTCGAGTCAAAATTTGCTCAAAGTTTTCATTTGAATTCCAAATTGTTCGAGTTATGATTCCAGAGGTACTGTATAAATTTTCTGTAGTACAACAAATTCATATTTGAAAAATATTTTTTTTGGAATATCATATTTTGTAAACAATCCCTTTGGAAAGGAACATGTCTTGATTGATGCGAGCGAAGCGAACAAGATTAGCGCAGCGTACCAATGAGGATTGCAAAGCAATCTTCCGGGGGATAGAGCGTTAGCGAGCAGGGGGCCTCTTATTCCTAGTTATTTAAGGTCTCTTATTCCTAGTTCCTCTCAAGATCCTCTTATTCCGCAAGCTATTTAAGTTTGAAAAAGACATTGGGAGATTGTTGGATTGAATGTAAAGAAATTGGAGGAGAGTTGAACAGGGCCCGATTTAGAAAATTTGGTATAGTAGGCACAACATGCAGGAAGCCCCCCCCCATGTTATTTGTTCATCACAAAAACTAATTTTATAACAATAATTGGTACTTACGTATTTGACTGTTGACCGTTTCACAGATGTCACCAAAAAGTTTGAGAAAATCGTGACATTACTTATAACTCTTGGCAAAACAAAATAAAGCAGATGAAAATTAAAAACATAATAGTTAGATAATTAATGTAATTACAAGAATGTGATAGTGGGGTAAACGGTCGACGGACATTTACTTAAATACCCAATAATTTATGTAACTACTTAAATTTTTTTTAGATACTTTTGAAACTTAGGGGCCCTCTAAATTATGGGGGTCCTAGGCCCGTGCCTCACGGGCCTGATGATAAATCAGGGCCTGGAGTTGAATTTATGTCGTACTGGAACAACACCACGGACTGTTGGCGACGGTCCGGATCAATTCGGAAGGGAAACAGCTCGTAATTTTGAACAACGATCAGTTGACAAGAACAAAATCTGAGATGGCACCCTACTCTCCAAACTTCTACACCACGCCAACGTGAGGAAATTTGAGTCCACGACAGATTTAAATTGCACCAACCTCCATGCACACGACAGACTTTGGTTGGATCGATTTTCGAACTCTCCTCTCCCCGGTTGCTCATCCGCTACTATCACAACAGGGCTACATGGACCTTAAAATTGTTATTTCGAAAAACACATGAGATGCTACAACCTTATCAGAAGTAGTTGACTGCAATTTGAATTGAAGGGTGTTGGAAAAAACAAGTGTTTGAAGCTGTCATAATTAGAATGTTTTTATTTAACCATCATCACAGCACATATGCATTGAAAAAACAACAGAGCACAACCAGACAGACAGCAAAGCACAAAACCAGCAGACAAGAAAGGCAACGTCATATGCTCGAGCAAAACTTTTGAAACTGATTCGCTTCACTTTTGTTCGCTCTAGAAATAAAAAAAGGCTTGATAAAGCGTAGCACACGATATCGCACCACCAAACCCGCTATAAGTAGTGGTACTGTTCAAACCACCTCAAGTTCAAAAACTAATTTTTACAGGAATTCACTTTAAAATTTAGACTCATATCATAACACGAAAGCTAATTTCTATAGTCTAAAAAATCCCTGTGGGATAGTACCAATCGCACCTGGTATTGTCACATACTAAACAGCACTCGATATTATCCCTTTGAAAGTCACAAGATATCCGAGTAGTGAAGTGTCGTCCCCGCACCCCGAACATACTTTTTGGTGGTCTGAAAATGCATAGCCCCTGTGACATAATAACTATTATATCGAGTCCATTTCAATTTTGAACATATATTTATTACAAGACAGGACACTGACACAAAGACGATGAAACACAAAGAGAAGTGAGAGGTTATTCCGACGTGGTCTTTCTGATACCACGTTCCTAGCCAATCTGACGAATTCCCCATCGGGTAGGGAAGACGCGCGTTACAATCCTTTTCATAGGGATTATCTGGAGATCTGTGGCTAAGTTGCCACAGCCCCTTTGCACGGTTTGCTCCATTGCTGAACAAGATGGAACTCTCTACAATCGGTAGTCCTCGAAAGATGATCCATAGTGAATAGTCGAATCCACAAACCTCTTTCTAAAGCTATCTGAAAATCGAAGGGTAGCCCTACCATATCATAACTATGCTTATGGTACTCTTGTGAACATAAGCTATAAGATGCATAACTATTGAAGAGGAGAAAATCGAGAACATATCATACAATAATTAATTAATTCACATTTATATAAATTGAAGTGGTGTTTGTTTGTACGTTGAATATTTTCCACCCATTTCAAGTTTTCTATCCGATTTGGAACCCTTCTGATGCAAAATACTTGTGGAAAGTTTGGTGTCTGTATGTGTGCCTATGCTATGTCCAAACGGTTGTTTCATGCAACTTTGCATACAATGATTACTTAGATTCATTTAGTGACTGAACGTGATTGCCTAAGTCTGTCTGTCCGTCTTCTATGATTAACCCTTCTTTGCATGATTTTTTCTTTATTGGTGAAATAAATCAAGGTGATATAATTCATGTTCAAAATTAAAGGAAAAATGGTTAAAAAAATCTTAGTATATATTTATAGTATAAATTTAGCAAAAAAAAACAATATGATGGTATCATGTGGTATTTTTTAAATTAAACGCCAACTTTTTCAGAAATTGCTCTAAAAATAACAGAAACACATGTTACAAACCTTTCTTCCACTCATTTTCACTTTTTTAGCACACAATAGAAACTCAAATATAATAAAACAAAATTAAAAACGAAATCGTACGTTTATTGCAACTACAACAAACAGCGGAATGACAACTTCAAGCTCGTTTTACTGATAGTGACACTTGCTTATTTTTGACAGCTATGTTTTTTTTTATGCAATGGACATTAAAAAGGTATCCAGACACGATCAACTTAAAGTGGACTTGTTCTTTTATATAATTTTTGGGCATTCAATGTTATGATGGAAATTTCCACCATTATGCAAAGAAGGGTTAATTTTGTGTCTCTTTGTTTGTACAAGTATCACATAAAAGGCAAATTTACACATCGCAACCCGGCAAGAAAAGTGACACAACTCAAAATTACAGAATTTGAGAAACATAAATTTAAAGGATACTATAAAACTTATATTGAAATAGTATAAGCTTCTTTTAAATTTTAGGTAAGTATTTATGGCGGTAACTTCTATTATATTCTTTATAATAGTAATATAACACGCTGGGGACACCTAATATATATATTTCAATGACATAAACATAAAAATGTTTTTTTTTAGTTATGTCACTTTTCTTACCGGGGTGCGATATGTTAATGAAATGTTCTATATTAGATACACCTTTTTTAAATTTAGGGAATATATTATTTAAAATTGCTTTGCTTAGATATTTATGCAAGTTTCATGTTAAAACATCTGATTAACCATACTTAAATAAGCCATAATTTGGTAGTTTTAGAGTAGCTGTAAGGTATATTGAGCATTTCAATTACTAGGATTGTTTTACCAGTGCTGCTAAAAAATCTTTTTATTTTCGAAAAAATATTTTTACGGAATTTAAATTTAATACTAATTTGAGCCTTATTTTTTTCTCTCCGAAGCACTGAAAAGTTCTGAATATTTGGAAGAGACGATAAAGAGAATACAACATTATACATACATATACACAAACGTAACACATACAAAACAAGACTTTTTATAATAGGACTGGTTTATAATATGGCAACCTTGGTATTTTTTATATCGTTTCCATTTTTTAATTTTTGTCCGTGTTATAGTCCGAGAATTTATTTTATAGGGAGAAAACAGACACTTTCATTACTTTTCGTTCTAAGCTTTTTTTCAAACTGTTTTAAGATGTATTTATGGACTTCAATTTGATATTTCGTTCAACAACTATAATCAAGGTAGGTAATAGTTTAATTAGTTTTAAAAACATTTTTAATCATTTTATGATAATTTTGGGAATCCTAACGTTTTTAAATGACATACAAGTCATTTATTTGCATTCTGGGTAACATTGGCACACTCCTAGAGAGACTTTTCTTTCTTACTAAAAATAAAAATTCTACAAAAATGTAAAATGTTCAATGACATTTATTTATATTTGTAAAATTGTGTAGTTAGCAATTGTGTACCTTTTTAGATTATGGTAGTTGTTACACGTGATGAACAGGAATTACATTTTATTTACGAAAATGGAAGACTATTAAACAATTTAACCAGAGTAACACCGGGTAATTCTGGTAGTATAGCTATAAAACTCATATACCGTTGAAGTGGAGTATTCAGATGACGTATCCATTTCTTGACAAGGAAGTATTTTTTGGAAGACCAAAATTGCACTATCTTCCACTCTGCTGCAAAACCAAAAAACAATTTTTACCAAATGTTTCTTGACATTTGATGTGTTAAAAAGATTTAAAACTCAATATTAGGCTGTACATTTTAACTAGAACTGTCAACGAGAACTGAAGCAATTTCTCCATGATTGTACATTCACTGCTACGAATTTATCGAGTAGTTGAATTGATGTTGTAAACATGATGTATTTACGTGTCTTCAAAGTAATATGAAACGTGGTACGCTGCAGGGAAAAATTTGAAGACTGAAAATGAGCTGACTCATACATTTAGGGAAGCGTTGTCGAAACATCCTGACCTACATTATGACCACTCCTTAATTTTGATTCTGTGCCGGTCACCTGTTGATTTAATACCATTTTTTAAAAATAAATTACTATGAACAGATTTTACTTTCCTTGATATTTAACCACTTAGTTTCCTCATCTGCTTTCAACTCTAGTGCCTTTAAATTACTGTAATTAAATATATAAAGGAAATCTCAGAACCCTTCTATTTACAATCAAATTCTACTTGTGTATAATTAAAGTATATTATTATTAATGTTGTTCTGATTCAATTTTAACTCTTAAGAAATGTCCTCCAAATAGGTTCTTCGTTTTGGCGGTTCATATGTGTACCTTTAGGTTTGTCTTATTGAAATCTAACCAATGTAAAAAATTCCACATTGTAATCACTGTTTCACGTATGTAAATATCAATATAACAGGTTTTGCTCTTAACCCTCCTGGTTAATGTCTCGACGAGATATCTCGTCATTAGTAAAACTGAGCAGATCTTGATGTATGAGTTATCTCGTAACTAAAAGATAACTGACCAGATCTTGATTTCGTCATCATCAAAAAATTAGTAATATCTTGATGACGAAATATCGCGTCCGTAGCAAAATCTAGCAAATACTTTCGCGATACATTTTCATTAGCTAAATTTGACAGATATGGATTTCCGAGATATCTCGTCGAACCCAAATCAGTTGGTTACAATAAACAATTTTGGCCTTAGTTGAATTTCGTCTAAGGCCAAAAGTCTTTAACCAAAAGCCCGCAAATTTGAAGTTTTGGGTTTAGAATAAGGCTGCAGCTACTAACAGAATTTTCTATATAAGTGAGTTCTGATCAATGTTGACATAAAATTTGAACTAAAACACTTCTCTACAAATTTCACTTATTCATAACCTCTTATTTTCGAAGGTTCAGATATGTGGACCCTTGGATTTTGTCTTTTTGAAACCCAACCATAGCCAAAATTCTTCATTATGATGACGGATAAATGAATATGAGTGTTTATTAAAAATTTTAGGAATTTAACTGGATTCACATTTGTGAATTTTCATTGAACATTTTTATGTACTAAATTAGATTAACTTTTGTGAATATTCATTAAAAACTTTTTTATGTAATCATGGATTCACATTCGTGAATACATTTTTATAGTAAATAATTTTGATCAGGTTGGGGTTTTAAGAGGGAGACAAAAGGCCCTGAAATGTGAAGCTTTTGGAATAAATAAATCAAGAGAAAGCAACGCGAGAATCGGAACAAGAAAACTCTGTTTTAAGTTTATTAAAAGATACAAGGGGGCACCGCCTCCTGCTTGCCTACGCTCGCCAACCCCTCAATTAAAAAAAACAACCTTATGCGATTTATGTTCCAAAGTAGCTTAGTTGCTTTTTTAAAGAATATTTTTGAAGCAATTTATTTATGATACTTCGTAACAAAAAAAATAATACTCATAATTATTTACACTGGTGTTACTCGTGGAATTATCTGTCAACACATTTGTCAAAACTAAACCGTTGAAAAAAATGAAACACAACTTAAACTGCATCACCATCGGTAAGGTACACCAAGGTCTTTCTTTCGGAATACCTGTTGAAAGTCGTTTTATTAGAGCAATGTGTTGTCAATTGATCGACGCAGTTTTTTTCTCCAGATGTAGCGATCAGTTTTGGTAAACATTTCAGAATGGTAATTGGTAATTTTTTAGTTAACGTCGTACTAGAGCAACACAACGGGCTATTGACGACGGTCCGGGATCAGTCCCTTAAGTGAAAGATCCGAGGACAACACCTCGTAATTTTGAACCACTGTCAGATGACGAAGCAACACCTAAACTAGCACCCCACTCTCCAAACTTCCACGCCAACCCAACGTGAGGACTTTCGGCCACGACAGATTTAAGGTGCACCAGCCGCCTCTACACCATACGTTTACAAACATCCATGCCCGATCCCGGATTCGAACCAGGAACCTTCCGATCTAGAGGCTAACACCTTAACCACTGTACCGGTTGGTCGGCATTTCAGGATGGATTCTATTCTGAAGGGAAGCAATTAAAAAATAATAACAGATATTTGAAGCAGCTCATTACAATGTGTTCAGGTGATGATCAGATTTTGGATTCCCATCCTCTCTCAATAGAACGTTGTGTGGCTCCAATGCAACGTTAATTAACTACCTACCAATCAATCCTCTGTTGTCCGGAGGCTCAAATTAGGGATGCGACATCGATGTCGATATTTTCAAAACATCGTTGTATTGGAGTCGATGTTTTTGTAGCATCGATGTTTATACTTGTCGATGTTTTATTTTTAAATAAAAAAAGTACCGTTATAAAAATTTAAAAAATAACCAAGTAGCATAATTTTCATAATCAGCAAATTGAACATACTTTTAGACCAAAGTGGCCAAGGGTGAAGGGTCTGAAAAGTAAGGATGCGACATCGTTGTCGATGTTTTCAAAACATTGATGTATTGTAGCCGATGTCGCATCACTAGTTGCTAAACCTTGCTTTAAGAAATGGGGGAAAAAGTTTAAATACACTGAATTTTAAAAACATCGATGTTTTGGGGGAGATGTATTATCAACATCGATGTTTTAATTTTGAACATCGATGTTTCAAAACATCGATATTTTGCTGTCGATGTCGCATCCCTAGCTCACATACGTGAATACCAACTAAAGGAAAGTCTCTTCACTGTAATCTCGGATCAATAAGTGTTTAACTCTCTTAATGATTGTATCGACGAGTTATCTCGTCATTAGCAAAATTAACAAGATCCTGAGGGACGAGATATCTCGTCACTAGACGGAAACTGACCACATCTTGATCTTGTCATAAAAAGAAATCGGCAATACCTTGATGACGAGATATCTCATCATTAGCAAAAGTGGTCAGATCTTGGTGGACGAGATATCTCGTCAAAACCACTTGGAGGGGTAAGTGGTGATAAAAACAAAATGTGCTCTTATTTAGATTTCCAGTAAACATCCGTAATACGTATGTTTACATATGGATCGAAGAGATTAAACTGAATTCCTGAATCACACCGCATTAGAAAGCATTGATGATTCCGGATGCAGTAAATCCATTTACGTGATGACTAATGGCTATATTTTTCGTATTCGCAAAACATGTTTTTAATTTCGAACAACCCTTTTTCGAAACCCGTGCGGAGTTCTCGGGAAAATACCATTTTCTTTTCTCGTTACTACCTACTATTAACGGGTTTCTTCACCTTTCTACAATAACCTTGCCTGCAGCCTCTTTTCTCTGTTAATAATATAGTTTATCATCACATATGAAGCTTACAAATTTCGCTCGTTGCTCATTTTGAAAGGCAGAGAGGTTGTAATCGGACCACTAGAATTAAAGCAGAATTACTTATGAAGTAGAAAGACCACTTAAGAGTGTAATGTTCAGGCTGTTTTCTGTATAAACTAAATGTCACTTAACTCTTTAAAGGTAACTGATAAAATGTTTTATATACAATTTTCTCTGGGTATTAAAATTTTGGATATTATAACAAACTGTAAAATACATTACCCTACAATAATGGACCGGGCGCCAGCGGATTTGCATAAAATACGACTACTTTTTTGGGGATACTTTTCGTGGTATGACCTGGGACCTTTGCATGTTGTTGCTGGTAAATTGTACGCCCGACGCCTACATGAAAAGTTTGGACAATCAGGTTCTTTCTACGGTCTGGCAATTTTATGAAATGGACGAATGTTATTTCCAGGACAACTTAATTTAACTTAACTCCGTCATGGGATACCGACCCTTGGATTGGGTTTACGGTAAACAAAATTTCCCATAACGTGAAGATGACCGAATGAGAAAAGAAAGAATAAAAAATGTTTGGTGGGATGCAAAGCAGAAATTAATTATAAGTTAAGAAATACACACCCAGGTGCTGCTCTAATAAAAGTTTGCTATGAGGTTATAGAGGCAATTAAAGTCTTGTAGTCAAAAAGTGAACCTAAACCGCTTGCTTAAGTTCAAACTCCCTGGAGGCCACAAATCGCACGATTTGTATTGTTTTCCATTGAAGCAAGGGATGAACAGCCAGGCGTTTGAGTCAGGCGTCGAAGTATTGAGGTGCTGGTTCCTTGATGTGTAGATGAGATGTGATAGGGTAGGTGGTAACGTAGTGGTCCGGGTCTGCTTCCATACCACAGATGCAGAGGTCACTACAATGGATATTCATCCTGAATAGATACTGCAGGAAGGGGCCGTGACCCGTGTAAAAGTGTGTGAGCTCTGGGATGTAGATGAGACGCTTTGCGCAGACCTTGGGGGAAAACGCACATGTTCTCTGACCTTTGATGGAGTTTATCCATCTCTCTTTCCAGGTGTTAGTTGATGCAAGCTTGAGGGACCTCTTGAGATGAGAAGCCGAAAGAGGAAGGGGGATGCAGGCGGATGGACGTATTACCGGTGGCACTTCTTGCAAGATGATCTGCTGCTTCGTTTCCTTCAACACCGGAATGTCTTATGACCCAAGATATATAAATGCACATTGATGGAGTTGCTGCTTCAATGATGGAATGTATTCTTTGTGCCATCGGGTTAGTAGTGAGAAGGTTGGCCAAAAGCGTCACGCTGGACAGACTGTTCGAGAAAGAACATGTATTTTCTGAGCAATTTCGTAGGGCTCAGAATGAAGCTGCTCGAAAGGCAAGTAAATCAGCTTGTAAAACTGAGTTGTCGTCGTGCATTCTGCGTGCCCACTCAAAGATCTTTCTACTGTCCAGGAACACACAAAATGCGGTGGTGGTTCCATCCTGGGTTTTAGATCCGTCTGTATAGATTTGGTAGCGTGTTGCTGGGGGATTTGGTGTAACGAATGATGTGTGATGGTTTCCTGCGAAGTCTGGGAGTTTCTGTGTCGAATTGGTAGGGAAACTAGGAGATACCATATGTTGTGGTGGGTCTGCCGAGTCTGGTAACAAGAGCCGTAGCCCCTTCCCTTGCTGCCATGACGTCTATTGCTTCCAAAGCAGTGATATTAAGATATGGATGTAAAACATCTTCCCTAGCCTGCTCAGAGTCCCGACCTAAACCTCATAGAATATTTGTGTAACGAATTAGAGCGACGCTTACGGACCTGAGAACCACGTCCTAAATCTACAGCTGAGCTGGCGACATTCTTGAATCAGGAATGGACACAAATACCCATGGTTATATATCTAAACCTTGTTTAAAGTATGCCCAGAAATGTGTTGCTAGTGTAATTGCAGCACGCGTGGGGGACTATCCCCTTATTAAAGCATGTATTCTTTATCTTATACCATCACATCTTGCTGTCCGGTTCATTATTGCAGAGTAGTGTATAGTCGCTCATATGAAAAAAAATCGAAGAATTTTTCTGTCGATGGATATTTTCTCGCCCTTTTCTCACTCAATTTGTTGAGCTAGTTTGTAACACAAAAACTGTAATTATGGTCCGGGCCACGGTAGCCCGGGTTGAAAAGTAGCTGATTAGAAACCGGATGGCTGCAGGATCGAAATTCAATCTAACCATAGACCGTCGTGTATGTGAGGACGGGTGCGCGTGAAATCTATGGCTGCCTCAAATCTCCTCACGTTGGAGTGGTGTGGAAGTTTGGAGAGTGGGATACCAGCTTAAGTGTTGTTCTCGTCACCTGGACGTGGTTCAAAATTACGAGGTGTTGTTTCGAATCTTTCTCTTTGGGACTGTTCCTGGACTGTCACCAACAGACTGTAATGTTGCTACAGTGCGATGTTAATTCAACTATCTATAACTCAAAATGTTTTAATTGTGTACTAGAATTCTGGACTTTAAAATGTTTTTGTTCGATTGAAAAAAATCAAGAATCTTCTTGTCCACCGTGATGGATGGTGACACATCCCCGTTTTTCACACTATTTGTCATGCTTAATAACAACACATTAACACCAAGTATGCTTCCTGTGGGTTCATGGTTGTTAAATGTTGGTATGTTCAATGTGGTGTTAAATGGTTGTTAAATGTGGTGTATAATAGATTTTCAGAATAAAGGAAACGACGCCAACGGAAAACGGAGATTTTACTTCCTGTTGTTTAACCCTCTTGACAACTGTCCCAACGAGATATCTCGTTATAAGCAAAATTGACCAGATCGTGAACGATATATCTCGTTATAAGCAAAATTGACCAGATCGTGAACGAGATATCTCGTCATTAAAAAAAGGATCAGATTTGAGTAATCAAACTAACTAAACCTTATTTGATCCTCATAAAAGCAGCAATATCTTGATGGCGAGGTATTTCGCCATTAGCGAAATTAATTAAATCTTGATGGACGAGATAACTCGTCAAAACCACTTGGAGGGTTAAATGTTCTCTCATAATACACATCGAGATTACTTTAAAATGCAGTTTAACACCGTTTGGATTTGACCAATTCAATATCTTTTTTAAATTCGGAATTGTTTCTCTGAAATTTTTATTGACGACGTATATTGAAAAGCGTTTTAGACAAGCCTAATCACGTCAAGTCCGGATTACGTAAAGGTAGAAGTCTGCAGCAAAAATGCCTCCGCAACCTACATTTAGCTTGACAGAAAAAGTATGTAATATAGGTATCGTAGGTAACAAAACTCTTGAAAAACGGGTTGACGAGAGGGAGCGACTTGTAAACTGATGATGGTCAACCATCTAGAACGGTTTGGTGAACATTGATACTCCTTGTGACATGAGCAACATAAACATATTAACCCATTGGGTCATTCTGCTTAGTTCACCAAGATGATCATCAGCCTAAAACGTAGCGTTTCTAAGTAACAAACAACCGTCAACTATCAAAGACCAGGCGTGATCATTCTGTCTTTCTGTCTACCATTGTAGTACTCAAGATGTACGCAGAAAAAACACCAAACCAAAGTGAAACATCTCTCCTCTTGAAGTCCACGATCGAATTGAAATACCCATGAAAAACAACTTTCAATTGAAGATCCGGATGAAACCCAAGCTGTTAATCAGGCAGAATGACTAGTTGCCGGCCCATAGCATCATGACTAAATTGATTCACAGTTACATTTCCACTGCACTTAACATTCACTTGTCGCTTCGAATCGGGATCTAAATAGCCCAAAGCCCGGTGCCCTCTAACCCCCAGAGTCCCGCAGGGGTTGTAGCCACCGCGGAGGAACATCGTGACCAATTACACGCCCCAGGGTGGAAGAGATCAAACTGATGGCTCGAGATTTTTTCCCTTCCATTCGGCAGTAGCCGTGCCGACTGATGCTTTAGTCTGATTGAATTATCGTTGATGTTCGAGTGCCGCCATCTTTTTTTTTCAATCGTCTTAGCAATAATCATAGGTAGTGGGGACGGGGAAAGATTTATTTCTTTTGCCCCCATCCTTTGCTTTCTGTACCTGGGCAGCTGAAGAGATGACTAGTTGGTAATCGCTGTTAGTTTTTTTTATTTGTGAGTTTTGTACGAAGAGACGTTTTTGTTTTCCGATAATGATAGACGCTTCAGATGCATTTGGGGAAAATCTGGAATACAGCAGATAGAGCGTTCGTTAGCATTGGACAAGACCATTCGTTGAAAAGTCGTACTTTATATTCGTTAAAGTGAAATTCTTACGTTGTCTATTCTCGAAGACAAAAGGTTCGGAAAATATGTTCTAAATGGATGAAAATTGGTTCTCGTGTGTTTCATATTGTGAAAGTCTGTACATCATAATTGCTGGTTAGGTGAACTCCATAAATATGAAGGACTAAATATATTTATATATAAATATAAATTACATACAGATCTGAACAAGACAACTTATCATCTGGGTGAATGTACCACAACTGGCTAGTTAGTAGCTACGTTTAACAGAGGGTGCTTGCGTGGGCCGCTTTGATTGATTTTGAGGAGAAAGAGAGAGAGAGAGAGAGAGAGAGAGGAAACGAGAGAAAAAGATAAAACAAATAGATAAAGAACGAAATAAAAATAACTTTAACAATAATACATCTTATATCAGCTATTCATTCTGTCGCCAGTAGTGATATTTGTAAATGTGATACTCCGATCTTTTATAGATTTATTCTCGAAGCTGTTGCTAGTTGTCACTGTTCACACTGTTGCTAGTTGTGCGTTGACTATAAACAATTTATAGATTCCTATAATATAGTTGCCCCGGGATCACAAATGACCCATTCAAAGTCGGGAGAGTTATCCTACTTGAATATACCAAACATAAATAGCTTTTCATTATCCAGATATCATTTCACACCTTTCCTATCGGACAATTAAATGTCTCGCAATCTAAGAGATAAGAATTCATTACAATCCATAATCGAAGAGAATTGTATTCTAGTTCGAAAAAGAAATACAGAGGGAGCTATAAAGTAACACCTTTCTCACAATTCACTTTTAAGTCTTCCGGTAACTGTAAAAGTGAAGGATTTTGCATTGAATATATATATATATATATATATATGTAATTATATATTTCACTTGAAATAAATGAACTTTTCTTTTTTTAACAAATGCAATGGAAACTATGTTCTTTTCGGTATATTTCAAAGAATTGTGTTTAGTTTTCAACATCTGCTGTGCTTGGTAAGTGAAATTGAATTTTATTTTGTCTAGTTCGATATTGCTTTTAAAAAGATGTAAGAGATGACAATCTAGATAACGTTTCATTCTATAAAAACGGTAATTGTTTAAATCGCTTTCAAAATCACCAAAATCGCTCGAAAATTTGATTTTTTATTATTACCAAACGCTGTAGATAGCAAAATGTATTTTTCTATTATGACAATTTTGAATATAGTTACATGAACACCATGTGTTCCCTGCGTGCATAAATCTGTTATGAATTTTCGTAAAAAATATTTCTCTAAATTGTGATATTTTCATTTAAAAATTGGTGAACCAATGCGTTTTAGCAAAATGAAAATTGTTTTATGCAAATTTTTTTAGTTTTACAATTAAGTGATATAGTTGCTAAACGAGGTTAATTTATTTACATGTATACACAATTATGCAAATTTAAACTATGAGAGAACATTCAATATTAATACGCGTGGAATATATCAATTTTTGCTAATTTAGCAAACGTTTTTGACACATTTTGTGTTATACTTTCCACGCAAATTATAATAACAATCGAATGATTACTTCAAAAGTTTGATTTTTTTAGGTCCGCTGTAGCCCTTAGTTATTCAATGAGTTATTCTTGTGTCTTAATTTATAGAAAAAAGAAATTTCAGTTTTAAAGTTCATTAAACTAAGAAATTGTTTTATAGTACGCAATTCAAATTGCTTCGGATATGATTAAGTGTGCTTCTTTGTAAAGAATAAAATAGTATAATGTAAGCTGAATTTCTTCGTTCATAACGATTATCTGTATAATGTTTACAATAGGTAGGGCTTTACGTTATAAATTTTGCATCGTTAATTTGATTATTCGAGTACTATATTTAAAACAAGTAACCAGAAAGTATATTGAGACACAGTATTTTAAGTAGCAAGTGAAATTTTGTGTTTAAAAGTTAAATAACTTCATTTAGTATTAAAAGATTTTTAACACTTAATAAGATAAAAATAAACTTTAAAACTGAATAAAAAAAAGGGTGGGGGTTAATTTTGCTTTTGTTCGAAACTCAAACAATAAATAAATATAATCAGTTTTTTTACGACAGCTTTCGTATTTATATAAGAATACACCATTTTGTTTCCAAACGATTGAGAAACTCTTAAAATACCTGGATTATCTGCTTGAATCTCCAGGAAGTTAACAGTTTCTTTTGCAGTTTCTCGGCTATTTAAGAAACTTCTTTTAGATAGAATAGCGGCGATAAAAATAATAGACATTAACATTCAGAGATTAAAATAGATTATCATAATTTAAGAACTGGAAAACCTAATGGGAAACCCCTTTTCAATTTTTTCAGGACAGCAATTTTCACGTTTTCAAAAATTCAAAGGCCACGACCAGCAAAAGGCCACAACAGATTTAATGTGAACCAGCCCTCACGTACACGACGGTCTTTGGTACGATCGATATTCGAACTCGCAACTCTCCGGTTGGTTATCCGTGATTCCACCAAATGGGTTACCGCGGTCCTAAAAGATATGATGCAACTCCTTTTTTACTTTGCTATTCTAAAGGACAACCTAACAAAACTCTTCTCTTAACTTTGCTCTTCTAAAGCAACTTAATAATAAGCAATTTATGGTGAACTCTGACACTGATATAGGGATCACAACGTACAACCATGCTTTAAACAACGATGTCTAAAACTATCAGGGGCTCATCTTTAGGTATCTACGGACATCTACGGACAAGACTACCGGAGTAATCCTCCTCCTCCTTCTTTCCATTCTTTCTTTTCACAATTACTTGAAACTGTCTTCTGTGTGGCGCAGTTTGGTCAAATATAGCACTTGTGCCATAAAATACACAAAACCAACCAAGAAAGGATGTAATAAATTCTGTGGTAAGGATTCCCAATCGCGCTCCAGAGAACATCTTCGCTCTTGTGTGGTCCTAGTTGGTGTTGTCTAGGCTGCAATGTGCAGCGCCAGAGAGCATCCCAAGTATTATCTATTGAATTGAAATCAGGTGATATTGCTTGATGCGAATTCAATACTATCTGTAATTTTTTGAAGGGTCATGGTGTCCCTGTTGGAAGAATAACGAATTAGCAATCTGAGGGTTGCGAGTTCAAATTCAACCAAAGACCGTCATGTACAAAGGGAGCTGGTGTACGTTAAATTTGTCATGGCCTCAACTGTCTTCACGTTGGCGTGATGTGGAAGTTTGGAGATTGGGGTGACAGATCAGGTGTGACCTCGTCAACTGACCGGGTTTCAAAACTACGTGGTGTTTTCCTAGGATATAATCCTTGGGGTTTGTACCCGGACCGTCTCCAATACTTTGCTGTGTTGCTCCAGTGGTACTTTAATCCAATACCTACCTGTTATAAGTTTTGGACAAGTGTACTAGTCAAGTTGAAATGACTACTTCTCAGAATTTTAAGTTGAATATTTTACTGTTTCTTTAAAATAATACAACAATTGCCATGAATTGGGAAAAAAGTTTATCATTGAAATGGGAAGAAAAGAACTGCCATTAAATTGGGAAGAAAAAAGAATTGCCATTGAATTGGGAAGAAAAAGAATCTTGCCATGATACAAAAAATTACAATTTAGATTAGTAGATTCGTTTAGTTTTGATTATAAGCCTACTATATTATTTTTAAAAGTTAATGATGCACTTGACTCTTTTGAACCCATCAAAAATAAAACTTTGCCCGACACACAAGATATATGAATTTATATATACACAATGACACAAAACTTTTGTAAACAAACCATTGAAAAGTAGCTTCGAAAATCTGAATCTTCCCTTCGAAACTATTTGTAATCTATTTCAGAAACCCCTTTCACTAAAGCGATTACATCATCCAACGCACGTTTCTATTGAGCAATTAGCATCTAATATTAGCTCGTATGAGTTAATTACGCTACGTTGTTCCACGAGCGATTATGTGAGGGCGGAAAAAAGAGCTCCTAACCACCCAAATTACAACAAGACGGAAAAAAATTTGCATGGCAAACGAGCCTTGGCAGGCCGGGTTATTAATATTTTTGTTCCACGTAAATAAATATAAATGCTGAAGAAATTAGAAGTTCATTTACTTTCCGCTCTCAGGATCACTTACGAGAATCTATCGTGATTCTCATATGCAAAACGTGAGTGATCTTTTCCTTCGAAGACCGGTTTAAGGACTTGTGAGGGCTTATGTCCCTTGGAGGTGACGTCACAATATCGGCAGCTCATTACACGGGAACAATCGTGATTGCTACTGGTGTTTGCTTAGAAAAAAAATGCAGTTTCATGCTCATTGAAGATACTCCAGGAAGATGTATTTTGTTTTTTGATCTTATTTAGTCGGGGTAATCAGAAAAAGTGAATGAAATCGGGATGGAATTGGCTGTTTTTTTATACTTTGGGAGGGGGATTCCATTAATATTGCTTTTCTTGAGCTGTCTAAGCACGTCACGTTTAGTAGGGAAATAAACTTGAAAATAGAAAAAATTCATCGAGAGCATGTACGAGGCATTTTCTGTGAAGCTTAATGTAGATGGCAGTAGTGTTTCTGCTGCGATACGTATTCTGAACGTAACGTCAGTTAGATCGTTTTTCGAACACAATTTCAGTACTTTGTCTGCAAAAATTCCGAATTGACATATGGTAGTTTATTGATCAACATCAATCGTTCAACCAATCAATCAACGTTGAATTCGTTCAATCAATCAACAACCAGATCGGTGTTCGAACACTATTTCAGTACTTTGCCTACAAAATTCCGAATTGATAAACGATAGTTTATTGATCAACACCAATCGTTCAACCAATCAATCAACGTTGAATTCGTTCAATCAATCAACAACCAGATCGGTGTTCGAACACTATTTCAGTACTTTGCCTACAAAATTCCGAATTTATATACGATAGTTTATTGATCAACAATCGTTCAACCAATCAATCAACGTTGAATTCGTTCAATTAATCAATCAACAACTACATCGTTGTTCGAACACAATTTCAGTACTTTGCCTACAAAATTACGAATTGATATACGATAGTATATTAATCAACACCAATTAGATTATCCCAAACCGTAGCCGAAACGACGATGAAGTGCATTTTAAGGTAAATCCCAAGGTATGCATTATACGAGAACATTTGGACAGTGGTAATTGGTAACTTTTAATTAACGTCGTACCAGAGCAACACAACAGGCTATTGACGATGGTCAGGGATCGATCCCTAATGGAAAGATCTGAGGACAGCACCTCATAATTTTCAGCCACGGTCAGATGACGAGGCAACACCTGAGCTGGCACCCCATTCTCCTAACTTCCACACCAACCAAACGTGAGGACTTTCGGCAACGACAGATTTAAGGTGCACCTGCCGCCTCTACACCATATGCTTACAAACATCCATGCACTGACCCCGATTCGAACCAGGAACCTTCCGATCTAGAGGCTAACACCTTAATCACCAGACGCTCTCATAATGTGTACTCCCGTCATTTGAAAGTAGTTTAAAATTACGAGGCATTGTCTACGGATCTTTCCCGTCTGGATTGATGCAGGATGTTGCTCCAATATGCCGCAAATTCAACTACCTATCTACAACAATGTGCACTTGGCATCGTACACCAGTACTAAATAAAAATTATATCATTGCTAATTTTAACGATTATTATGGTTGGCTACATTTTATGGCGCAAGAGCTTTATTTTTCCAAGCTGCTCCAAAAACAAAACAACGTCTAGTGGTAATTTGGTAATTTTTAATTACCGTCGTACTAAAGCAATACAACGGTCTATTGACTACGGTCCGGGATCAGTCCCGTAATTGAAAGATCCAAGGACGACACTACGTAATTTTGAACCACGGTCAGATGACGAGGCAACACCCGAGCTGGTACCCCCACTCTCCAAACTTCCTCACCAACTCAACGTGAGGACTTTCCACCGCGACAAATTTGAGGTGAACCAGTTGCCTCTACACCATACGCTTGCAAACATCCATGAACTGACCTGGATTCGAACTAGGAACCTTCCTATCTAGAGGATAATGCCTTAACCACTAGGCCGGTGTGTCGGCTTCTGGAAATGGACAGAAGACAGAAACACACCCTTGATAAGTTACAAGTATGGAACCTACTTTACCTTCAACTCGCAGGTTGCTAACGCATAGGGAAAACCACTGATAGACGTTGTCGGTATTGTGTTTGGCTTTTTCTTGGCCAAATATTACCGCTGAACCCGAAAACCCAACCAACTAATCAACTACAGCCCAGTGTTTTGATCAAGAGTAGCTCAATTCCTTTCTTGGTGTATTTCTCTCTTCAGTGTCAATAAAACGTTCGTTGTTGTGTGTCGTTTGATTAACATTGTTTAGCGCAGCTTGGCCAGAGTACCCTTGCGTCAAAAGAACCCAACTAAACCAATTGACCCATAAACTCCATAGATGAGAAAATTGCTCGTAGCGCTATCATCTCCTGTGTTCACTCTTCTTTGCATAACATAGCAGTTTTTCCTTCTTACTTTCTATTGCTTCATCTAAACACCTATTCAAATAATCGTATATCTTTCGAGAATTCTGTGTCTCCACACTCTTTTAGGCCCGGTGCACACATCCGATTTTTCAACGTGGCCGCCGCTGCGGCACCGAAGCTCAACTATGCACACATAACCGTGAAATGATGCAAGTACTCATTTCGAGCCATTTGCGATAAATATTCTATCGAAGAAAACGTGTTTATTTCGCTTACTTGGTGTAATAAAAGTATACTAGGGGGCCTGCCCCCTGCTCGCTAACGCTCGCCAACCCCCTCATTAAAATTTCCTTTTTTTTTCTCAATAAAATTTCATCCGATAACGCTATAAATTCAATCGATGCGTGAGACTTCGCGATAAACAAACAATCGTACAGTGTTGCCAAAACGCGATTACAAATAACGTCTTTTTCGTGAGCTACGTAAGAGAATTATATATATAGATTTTGAAACTAAATAGATATTACAGGATACAACCATTTATTAATTATTATTTATATTCCATTTGTTTATGAAAACAAGGTACTTCAGAACGGAGACGGCGAGCTACGGCGCCGTGGGGAACTGTGGTACAAATTGCACGCAAGTTGGACTTGCGTCGCCGCAGCGTCACCGGAGGCATGTGTGCTCTACTCCATTGGATCTAATGTATCTCATACCGCACTTGCGTTGCGGCAGCGGCGCCGCACGTTGAAAAACCGGATGTGTGCACCGGGCCTTAAACTTCATAATTACAGCAGTTTTTTCACTTACTAAACGGCAAGAAATGATTCATACTGACAACTCATTACGTTCTCTCTTTATGTATGTATGTGTATTTGAATATGTAAGAAGGGCATGAATAATTCATTTACACTTTCGAACTCATATCAGCTACATACATACGTTGCCCAAGGTAAGAACGGGATAACTCAATCACTAAACCTGTCCAAAGCATGAGTAAAATCATTAAGGGAGCTCATTGTCTTTAATATAAAACAATAAGCGGGGCATTAGAATCATAGACATGTTGATCATCTACACATCCCCGCTAAGCCCTCTAAATCAAATCGGGACACTAAGCCTGCTCGGTTAATCTTCTCGTGATCCATCAGGCGTTGGATATGTTTCCTTCTTAAATGCCGTTCTAATAACTGCGAATTTTAGGACTCGGGCTGTCGAGTTTGATCGGGGGAATGGGAAGAGTCGTGAGAGCCTGATGGATTAATAGAGATCTGTCATTGTTGTTCGTCGTCTATCATCATTCGTTTTGATTGTTGCCATTCCTCTATGATCAAATGATACAGATCGAATCGCTCGGGGTCTGCCGAGGAGGAGGAATCGGCTGTCAGATGAAAACGAAAGGATTTGATGGTTTTGCGATTCGTAGAGTTGTGTTCGAATAAGTTCTAGGAGATATTTCTGCGTTGCTCACTTTCATTTCTTTCAAGAACATGATCAAACGATTTAAAGTGTGTGTACACACTAGAAATCCTTAAAATCGAACAGAAATTCTAAAAAAATTTTATTGCTTCAAAATATTTTTCAATTTTTTAGTTTTCAAACGATGCCAAGATCTTGAAAATATTATAAATAATTTTCTAGTTTACAATGGCTTTTGTTAGATACTGTCACCATGAACAGACATGTTTCCAAAACTTTAAACTCGATTTCTGAAGAGACAAGTTTTTGCAATAGGATACTTTGTTCAAACAGTGACAACTCTACAATAAATTAATCTATTATAATTATTTTTATATCATTATAATCTATATAATACAGCGGATGTTTTGAGCCTCAGAGTTATTAGTTAAGAATCACATTTTAATAGATTTTTTAATCCTAAATTTCTAGAAAAAATCTGGATTTTTTATGTATTCTTGGCGAAAAATGTTGTAACGGAAAAACCTTTCTCTCTAGAAACTTTATTGAGGTTAAAACATGTCAAATATTGGAAATAATTTCCAACTAGAATTGTCTTCTTAGACAAATTAGAATTTGAAATATCACTGTTAAAAAAACACGCTAATTAGCTCATTATATCATAATTAGGTAATTAATAATTAGTTAAATATGATTTTCTCTCATTGAAATGGTTTTAAGCCTAAACCAATGACCTACTGTGAAAAAACTGTATTTTTAAGGTTAAATTAAAAAAAAAAAACCCTCTAGTGTGTACGTACACCTTAAATTAAGATATATAAATGTAGGAGGGTAGGTAATTAAAGTCACACTGGAACAACACGATGTGCTATTTGCGACGTTCCGGGATCAATCTCCAAGGAATTCGAGAACACCACCACGTAATTTTGAACCACGTTCAGATGACGAAATAAGTACATGAGCTGCACGCCACTCTCAAAACTTCCACACCAGGCCAACACGAGTAGATTTGAGGTCAAGACAGATTTAACATGCACCAGCTTCAATGTTTACGACGGTCTTTGGCTTGAAAGAGTTTGAAACTCGTTACTCTTTCAAATGAGATTCCGTGGCTCCATATAAATGTAAGGCAACACTTGTAAGAGACTATTCAATGTAACTCATCATAAAAGTTAGATGAGTTGGAGAGATGAAGCAAAAAACGTCAACTTATTATCTACAAAACACTTATCACAACACATGCGAAAAATTTATACGAAATATATAATTCAATAAAAATATGCGAATTTCTAAATTCTGAACAGGAATTTATAATTTGAAATTAAAAGACCATCACTTCCAATGGCACTAACTACAAGATCAAATTAAAAGTTATTGAAGAAGGAAATAAGTAATGTGTGTGTGGGCTGCAATTCGATGAAAGTGGGTGATGGTTTCGCGATTAAAAAATGAATTTCGAATAAGTTGAATTAGGTAATTTGGCGTTGTTCATGCTCATATGTGTTGCTAACCTAGTCGACAACACGATCATGTGATTTTTCAATCCAGGCATATACTGTATGGAAAAAGGTATTTGGGCACTGCATGTTTTTCAGAAAAAATGCTTCAATTGGATTGTTGTTCGATCAAATTGCCATTGTTCAATCGGATTGAGATCGGGGCTCTGAACAGGTCAGTCAAGCAAATTGATATCATTTTCAGGGAACCAGTCGTGCAGACGTTTTGCAGTATGACATGGAGCTCGATCCTTTTGGAAGAAACAAACATCGCCGGAGTATTGCCATAGTGTAGGCAAGACCGAACGATCCAGAATGTCGAGGTACACGTCAGCATTCATGGTACTAGGTACATAAAAGCAATGGGCCAAGTCCTAACCAGGAAAAACAACCGCACACTAAGATGGATCCTCCTTCGAATTTCTGCAGTGCCCAAAAACGTTTGTCCATATAGTGTATAAGTTTAAATAAAAGTTGTGAGATAAAGATACATTGTAACTCATCATAGAAGTCAAATGAGCCGGAGAAAGAGCTGTTAGGTAGGTAGATATTCAATTAACGTCGCACTGGAACAGCACAACGGGCTATTGGCGATGGTCCTGGATCAATCCCCGAAAGGAAAAATCCACATCACCACGTTATTTTAATCCCCGGTCAGATGACGAGGTCTCACCTAAGCTGGCACGCCACCCTCCAAACTGGGGAAACCGCAGCAGTATGTGGACTTATTACCCTCGAAATACTATCACGTATACACATGGCAAATATATATCGATGAAAAGCATGCAACTTAATACATAAAAGTGTATGAATCTTCCATTTCTCCATGAATTGGGCCGACCAATCGGTATAGTGGTTAAGGTGTTAGGTTCTAGATCGGAAGGTTCCTGGTTCGAATCCGGGGGCATGGATGTTTGTAAACGTATGATGTAGAGGCGGCTGGTGCACCTTAAATCTGTCGTGGCCGAAAGTCCTAACGTTGGGTTGGTGTGGAAGTTTGGAGAGTGGGGTGCCAGCTCAGGTGTTGCTTCGTCATCTGACTGTGGTTCAAAATTACGAGGTGCTGTCCTCGATCTCTCCCTTAAGGGACTGATCCCGGACCGTCGTCAATAGCTCGTTGTGTTGCTCTAGTACGACGTTAACAAAAATTACCAAAATTACCCCATGAATTGATATTTTGAATTTAAAAGCGCTGTACTTTTTACTATGCATTAGTTAACGTCACACTAGAGCAATACAATGTGCTAGTGACGACTGTCCACATCAAAGGGAAAATATCAAGGACAACATCACATAATTTTATACCACGATCAGATGAGGAGGTCATACCTGAGCTGGCAACCCTCTTCCCAAACTTCCACACCACGCCAACGTGAGGACATTTGAGGCTATGACAGATTTAAAATTCACAATACCCCCTACTTACGGACGATCTTTGGTTAGATTCGAACTCGCAACCCTCCAGTTGTGTGTGCTAATCCGTTACTCCTCCGACCAGACAACTGTGGCACGCTATTTAAAGAGTCAAACTCAGTTCCTCTAATTACAACTGAGCTTTTGAAAATTTTAGGCTAGTTGAACTTAGGAATATAATTTTATTTACTATTTTAATTGCCTGACTCATTACTTATTATACCTCCTGGTGGTTATCTCTCGTTGTGGTATCTTGCTACGAGCAAAACTGAAGAGATGATCTTGACGAACGAGATATCTCGTCATTAGAAAAGAACTCTTCATATCGTGATCTCATCATCATCAAAAAATTGGCGCTGTCTTGAAGACGATATATTTTGCTATTACAAAATTGATTAGATCTTGACAAGCCAGATATCACATCAAAACCAGTTGGTGAGTGTTACGTTCGCACAAAGATTTCAATGGGTTCATCATTTGTTTTGATTGTTGACATTCCTTTGCTGATAAAAGGATACAGATCAAATCGCTCGGTGTCTGTCGCGGAGGATCGGAATGCTCTATGTTGAAGTGTCGGTTAAGTCGTGATAACTTCTTGGTTTCATTTTCTTTTACATTTCAAATGACACATTAATACAGTGGTAATTGGTCAGTGTCCGGGCATTGTATTAGTTCGAAATTTTAATGCCTGTCCATTCTTTTTGCTCATCGTGGAGATTGTTCTATGGCTTTGATGGGACGTATAACTGTTTGTTACTTAACAAATACCTTTAATACGATATGTGTTTACAATAAAAGTACATAAGCCATATTCATAAAAGCCATAATCTATAAATTATATATTCATAATAAATGCTTGAAAAATAGTAATGACAAATACAACCTCTCATGGCCAAGTGTTATTGATGCCAGGGCCAGGTACGGCCGGCAATTGAGAAACACTGAACTAGAGCACTCCTTAATACCAGTATATCAAATAAGAGAGAGTATTTATATAACTAAAACCTTAATAAAAAAACCCTTAGGCATGTCAAGGAGGTTGGAGTCCGTACGTCTTAATAGGGTTAAGGAAGATTGATTAGACCTGATTACATGAAGAACTCTAAGCACACATAATCATTCCCCTTTGACCAGGAAAATATAATAAAATGGAGTCACAATTTGCTTAGAGAGTTCCCTGGGTAACAATTCTTGCCAGGGGAAATCAAAGCAACGCTTAGAAAACTAAAAAGATAAATCCAAACTCTTAAGGCCCGGTATAATTGATGCCAAGGACCGTTGTCGACACCAAAGTTCTCACCACTTGTAGTATGGTCAAAGATAATTGGGTAGACCTGATTGAATAAAGAATTATAGGTGGGTAGGTAGTTAATAAGCGTCGCACTGGAGTAACACAATGGTATATTGTGGACGATCCAGGATAAATCCTGAGGTGTTATCCTTGGATCAAATGTTTAGATCCAAGGACAGCATCTCGTAATTTTGAACCACTGTCAGATGATGAGAACAGTACCTGAGCTATATTGAGGCCATATCTGAGCCAATATAAGGACATTTGCAGCCACAAAAGATTTAAAGTGCACTTGCCCCCACATACACGGCGGTCTTTGATAGGATTCAAACTCACAACCCTCCGGTTGCTAATCCGTCGCTCTTCCAACTAGTCTACAGCGGACCATAAAGAATTCTAATTAGGCCAAATGACTCCCCTTTGACTAGAGAAATATAATAAAACGCGAACTTAGAATTTGTTTGGAATTCACTGGGTAACTATTGTTGCAATGGTAGCTACCAGGGGAATTATAAACAAATTTGCAAAACTAAAACGGGAATTCAATCTCTCACTGTCCAGTCTAGACCTCATACGTCCAACGACCTGTAATAGTGTTAAAAGAGATTGATTAGATCGGATTACAAATAAAGAATCATAAGCAGGCCAAGTCATTTCCCTTTTGCCTTTCCCAATTTGCTTAGAAGACCACGGGAAACCCTTAATGTAGCTACCTGGGAATTCTAAGCAAAGATGCAGCCTACAGCAATTCTCTATTCTAATATATTACGCGTATATGCGGGAAAATACTCTATTGGCCTTCATGGAAAGCGAACGGCCGGCAGATTAACTATAAAAGAAACCCGTGTAAATATTCAAGTCGCATACGGATGTGAAGACATGCGTGAAGATTACAGTATGGTCTAAGGTACTGGATTGCGATCTCTGTAAAGATGAAGTGCTATATTTTGAAACTTAATTGGATAATTAACTGGAACGATCATAAATAAACATTAAATGTCACCTATCTGAACATTTAGAAACTCAAGATCTTAAAGAGTTAAAGTGTTAATAAGGAAAAGACTTATCTTTATGCTAAATTGGTCGGACGGAATTTGCTTTCTGTAATATTATTTAATAATGTATCTAACTTTAACAGTCGATAAGTTTTTAGGCTTATCTAGGTAGGCGTGTAGTAGAATTAACGTCGCACTGGAGTCGAATAAGACCATTTTATAAACAACAAAATAACTATTGATCAGCTTTTGGTTATGGGAACCACTCTTGGATGTAACATGTCAGTTTTCGAAGCTAACAGAAAACTTTCAGCAATGTATAAGACACTCAACTTCTATATTTAGCTCTGCAGGAAAACACTCCTTTAGAAAAGCAGAGTTGTGACTGAGCGTATTGCATCAATGAGACAGTATTGCACTGCTCTAGATCAAAGACTTATCTACATCAATAATTTATGTGTTAATAGAATAGAACATAATCTTGCGTGTGTTCTCATGTTTGAGAAATATAAAAACAGTTAATCACAAAGTTATTAATAGGAACGTCGATAATAGTCCTCTACATTTAGCTATTCAAGAAAAACTTGACATTTGTAAAGGATACAGTGTCCTAAAAGTTCCCGTACTCCAAATTTTAAAAAATATTGCCCGTGTTTTTTTTTTTTGAATAATTGTATTTTATCGTCTGCTCAGTTTTATCGAGTCTTTAATATTTATCATTTGATTTTTCTTCGCACTTAAATTGTGCGATGATAAAGTTCCACGTCTTTTTGTTCTACATTGCAAGGTGAGTTTAACCCGCATTCAGAGAATTGCGCTGCTTGAGGCTTATTTTGAATGTAAATCATATGAAAGATGTAAAGAATTTTGGGGATATAAATATACAAATGATACAATACCGAGTAATGATACGCTATATAAACTCGTTCGGCTATTTCGTGAGACGGGTTCGATGGAACACAAAACACAGGACTGGAAAACCGAAAGTCGTTACACCAGACTTTGTGCAAGAAACTCAACGGAGGGTATTGCAATCCCCTGATCAATCCGCGAGGCGTTTGTCGCAACCAATGGACCCATCACAGGGATCGATACATAAGACTTTAAGAGCTTTGCATTTTCGTGCTTATCGTGTAAAAATGTTACAGCATCTGAAGCCACCGGACCATGAGAAGCGGCTTTATTATTACCGATGGTATTGCGATCGACTCATCTCAAGAAACCTTTGGCCACCTCGTTCCCCTGATCTGAGCATCCCTGACTTTTTTCTGTGGGGATATTTAAAGAACAAAGTGAATGAAGATACCAAACAACAGGTGATCTGAAAATTGTCATTCCTCAAAGGATACAAGAAGTCACTCCCAGCATCTTCAAACGCGTTTCTAAAAATATGCACAAACGACTTCTGCTTTGCCTCCAAGCAAAGGGTGGACATTTTGAACATTTATTATAAACGTAAGTTAAAATTTTTTTTCCTACGTAAAAAGTGCTTTTAATCATTAGCATAAAAATAATTGTTTTAAAGTTTGTTGTTTTTGTATAATAAATTCACGAATCGTCAATACGGGAACTTTTAAGACACTAGAGAATATACTTGGCGAAAATCAAACACTTTTGCTCTACTCTGAGTTAGAATAAATCCCAATCTCTCTCTCTCTCTCTGTATACACACGCACACACACACACGCACACACGCACATACACACATATATATGATAAACTGTTCGACGACTATTCTCCATGCCTCCAGTACAATGTATTTTCCCGCACTTTTAGATGTTCTGAGGTTTCTGCATAAAAAACTGACCCACGTGACGAAACTTTCTGAGCCCCTTATGGCACGTGGAATCGTCGACGGCACCCACACTACACAATACGTATCTTCTTTTGCTTCTGCGAAGCAGTATTGCCTTTTCGTAAATAAAAAAAAAGCATAATGTGTCAAAAATGCGCATTATTGTCTGCCATTTTGAATGCTTTACAAAATTTAAAAAATGAAACCAAACGACACAATTTTTCCCCTAGTACACGCTGAAACATTTCTTCTTTCAAACAACATCAAAACTTTACACATGTGAAGTTTTCTTTTCGCCTCAACACCTCGGTTTTGTGATGCAATGTCATCTAGCGCCGAAAACGGGACAAACTTTTGCATCAACTCAATGAAAGTCGATAATTGTTCTCAATACACTTAGCTCTAATCTAATAAGTCTCTTATATAAAGACACAGTTGTGAATGAACGCATGGCATGCACGAAACAATATTGCACCTTACTCTAGATCAAAGACTTCAAAGTCCTTGAGGGCTAATAGAATAGAATAGCAGCTCGGATCCATTCTCATGTTCGAGACGCATGAAAACAGTAAATCACAAAGCTGTCAATTTCAGGAGTCGATAAGCCCATCTTCCATTAATTTCAATACGAATACAATGCACTTGCTTCCAGTTGATCACAGTAGAGGATAATCTGGTGGCGGAAACATCTTCCGGACCATAAGGGACGCTCAGGCGGCCTGTCCCCATACCTCACGGATGCCTTAATTACTCTCTTTCGCTCATTAGGTCCATTGTTCCGGGACCCAGTTTCGGTGCCTCAGAAAAGAGGGCGCTGGCGGCGATTCAAGTGTAATGTCGCTCTCGCGTGAGCGACGTCCAACCGTAAGCTGAAGACGCGATGGAAGCGATAAGCGGTAACAATGTGAGAAAGGGTGTGCGTTTTTTCCTTGGGACTGCGGTTCGGTGGTGAGGGGACGGCTTAACTGATTCTAAAGAGTTAGTTTTCGTTCTGTACATACCCACTGCCGTTCTTGAGGTTAACTCTCCGAGTGGTTTCGACGAGGTATCTCGTTTTGACCAATTTTGCTTCTGACGAGATATTTCGTCATCTATTGCTTTTTTTGTGACAGCCAGATCAAGATCTCGTTCCAAATCTTGATCTGGTTGTCATAAAAAAAGGTCATCAGTTTTGAATCATAATTGCTGATTTTGTTTATCAGATTTGAATCATAATTGCAGATTTTGTTCATCAGATTTAGAATCATAATTGCTAATTTTGTTCATCAGATTTAGAATCATAAATGCTGATTTTGTTCATGAGTTTTGAATCATATTTGCAGATTTTGTTCATCAGTATTGAATCATAGTTGCTGATTTTGTTCATCAGATTTAGAATCATAATTGCTAATTTTGTTCATCAGATTTAGAATCATAAATGCTGATTTTGTTCATCAGATTTAGAATCAAAAACGCTGATTTTGTTCATCAGATTTAGAATCATAATTGCTGATTTTGCTCATCAGTTTTGAATCATAATTGCAGATTTTGTTCATCAGTTTTGAATCATAATTGCAGATTTTGTTCATCAGTTTTGAATCACAATTACTGATTTTGTTCATCAGTTTTGAATCACAATTACTGATTTTGTTCATCAGTTTTGAATCATAATTGCTGATTTTGTTCATCAGTTTGGTACTGACGAGACAGCCACCAGGAAGTAAAAACCTTCGAGTGGTTTTCGATGAGATCCTGTATAAAACCTTCATCTATATCCTTAAAGGATTCCTTACTTTGTACCCCTTTAATACCAAAACCCCTACCTTTATATCCTTGACTTTCCTGGATCAAGTTTCAGGCTCCGGGAACACCCTTTAAAACAACGTTTAAAAGCAGTCTTACATGTACGATATTCCTTTTTCTCGATTCACCTGAATGTGCTTTATGCCTTATGCATCAGTGATAATTTGATATGTCCATTACTTGACGCCTAGAATTTGATGCAACTTGGTCAAATAAGATCCTCGTGCCTCATCAAACCCAAAACAAACAACCACTAACATCCATGCGTTTACCCAAAACTGAGTGGGTGGTAAGCAAACGTTATAACTTCTATTACCAGGTAGGCGATGCAGATGCATATTGAGGTAAGCAACATTCTCTCACAAACCCAATCAATCCACGACAGACAACTTTTTAACTACTGCATGTAACTATTCAACCTGCGATTCAGGAGGTGTAAGAGGCGATGAAGAAAACTCAAAACTGAATACCACACCTAGTGTACTCTAGAAACAGATTATGACTGTTTCTGCTACGTGAAATGTATAACGAGAAAATTATAAAATTTTTACTCTGATAAAGGACTTCAGATTCGATTTCTGGAACATAAGAAAGTTGAGGATGTGTAATTGCTGTTGATACTGAAAAACATGAAAATAGAAGAGTTATATTCGGTAATCCTTAAATTATAAGTTACCAAGTACATTAACCTTAATACCTCAGGCTTCCGCTAAGAGATCTTTCATACTATACTTCAGTTCATGAAAGAGGAAAAATGCGGTTAAGTTTAGAGATCCTATCATACATAACGCAAACATATACAACTGAATGGAATGGGACAGCATTACATAAGCGCATTAGATGTTTAGATTCTCCATGTGTTAGTGTAAAGACCTAACAATCTAAAGATTAAATATTCCCTTTCATGTTTTCAATTCTAAAACTGAATAATTTCTCCTCATTACTACCATTACTGGTATCGATCAATGAAAAGAGCGGAAATTGATTTCAGTTTAAGTGGTTCACGTTAGATATCAGTATGCAACTATATTTTTTTTTTATCGGATTACATATGCTGTAGTCGGTATTTGTAACTCGTAATTAGCTGAGGATTTGGGAAATAAAGTTGAAGTGGTAGAATAGTTTTAGGTATTTTAAACTTATGTGGTCAGAATAAGCCATAATCGATATAAATTTCAAAAGGTAATGCTTTTCAGCTTTTCTTTTACAAAAGAGATGAGGTCAGGAGATAAAAAATGATATCCAGCGACATAATATATTTTTTATAAATATATTAATATTTTTTGCGTCTAATTCCTTTCAGTTATTACCATTGATTAAAGTGTTGTGAAATAGTAATGGAATTGTACGAAAAAAAAGTAGACAGGTATTTCAATTAAGGTTGAACTGGGGAAACACAACGGGTTATTGGGCAACGGTCCGGGATCAATCCCAAAGCGAGCGATCCTTTGACAACACTACATAATATGGAATCACGGTCAGATGACGAGGCAACACCTGAGCTGGCATCCCACTCTCCAAACTCTTACACCACGCCAGTATGAGGACATTTGATGCCATGTCAAATTTAACATGCACCAACCCCCTTTGTACACGAAGTTGCAAGCCTGGATTCGAACTCGCAACCTTTCGGTTGTTAAGCCGTTACTCTTCCAATTCGGCTACCATGACCCCCAAGAAAAAAAAGATTTGAACTTAATTCTTGTTCAAATAACATTCTCAGAATTCCATTTTCTCGGGAGCTATTTTAAAATCGAAGTTATTGACTGGGGATGATAAAGCAGAGTCGATTTTACTGTGGTTCAATTTTTGAGGTCTTCGATTTCTCAATAACACAAGCTAAATAATAAATCACGAACATTAGTCCATGGAATAGAGTTATCCATGAATTAGAGAATCCATGAATTAGAGAATCCATGAATTCGAGTTAGAAATTGTTTTTGCGCACGAAAGATATTTTTGTTCATGTTTCTAACTATTTTGTATCTACTGTCACTCGGGAAAGGGAAATACTCGTTTGTTTCAACCAAACAAGTAACAGGTTGCAAAGAATAAGGCATATTGTTTCAACCTAGAAGTAGCAGGTACAGGTAGTAAATAGTAAGGCTCATAACATTTTTTCAACGATGGGAGTAAGCATGTAGTATAGTGTGAGACTGATATAGATATCCATCGCGCAAATGGCGCGAAATGAGTACTTGCGTCATTTCACGGTAATGTGTGCATAGTTAGGCTTCGGCACCGCAGCGGCAACGCAGCGACGCCGCACGTTGAAAAATCGGATGTGTGCACCGGGACTAAGTGTGTGGCCGTGGTAGCCCAGTTGGAAGAGCAACTGGAGGGTAGCGAGTTCGAAACTAAGTTAAACTAAACACCGTCTTGTACGTGGGGGCTGGTGATCGTTAAATCTGTCGTGTAGTCAAATGTGTTAGTGTAGTGTCGAAGTTAAGAGATAGGAAGTAAGCATGTAGTATAGTGTGAGACTGATATAGATATCCATCGCAAATGGCGCGAAATGAGTACTTGCGTCATTTCACTGTTATGTGAGCATAGTTAGGATTCGGTACCGCAGCGGCAACGCAGCGACGCCGCACGTTGAAAAATCGGATGTGTGCACCGGGCCTAAGTGTGTGGCCGTAGTAGCCTAGTTTGAAGAGCAACTGGAGGGTAGCGAGTTCGAAACTAAGTTAAACTAAACACCGTCTTGTACGTGGGGGCTGGTGATCGTTAAATCTGTCGTGTAGTCAAATGTGTTAGAGTAGTGTCGAAGTTAAGAGATAGGAAGTAAGCATGTAGTATAGTGTGAGACTCATATAGATATCCAACGCAAATGGCGCGAAATGAGTACTTGCGTCATTTCACTGTTATGTGAGCATAGTTAGGATTCGGTACCGCAGCGGCAACGCAGGGACGCCGCACGTTGAAAAATCGGATGTGTGCACCGGGCCTAAGTGTGTGGCCGTAGTAGCCTAGTTTGAAGAGCAACTGGAGGGTAGCGAGTACGAAACTAAGTTAAACTAAACACCGTCTTGTACGTGGGGGCGGGTGCCCGTTAAATCTGTCGTGTATGTGTTGGAGTAGAGTCGAAGTTAAGAGATAGAGATGCCAGCTCAGGTGTTGACCTCGTCCTCTGACCGTGGTTCAAAATTAAGGCATTGTCCTAGGATCTTTTCCCTTTCGGGGTTTATAACGGAAGGTTATCAACAGACCATTGTGTCACATAGTGACTAGTTACCTACCCTCTTAAATGTGCGACAAGTTGGTGTGGGGTGGAAGTTTGGAGAGTGGGGTAATAATTCAGGTGTGATTTCGTCGTCTGACGGAGGCTCAAAATTAAGAGGTGTTGTTCTTGGATCTATTCCTTTGGCACCGTCAGAAATAGCCCTTTGTGCAGCTTCAGTGTGACGTTAATGAACTACTCGCCCTCTCAAATAAACGAAGTCAAAAACAAACCGAGACATCCATTCGAAACAAAATTATCTCCTCACAAATAATCATCCAGAGTCTCTCCATGCATTAATCTGACGACACAACTGACAATATTCCATCGAATCAGAAATCGAGCTACACCCCAGCAGAAACAAAACAAAACAAAAAAGATTTATTTTCGAACCGTAATTTGCGAAACACGGAAATTGGCGTCAACAATAGACCGTGAACAACCGCGGAACAAATTAAACACACCGCCAACCAGCACGGCTCAATTCCGGACTCGACCGTGATAAAACATGCGTGCACCTCCCGAAGAGAGCCGAAGAAGAGCCAAAATAAATAAAACCTTGTTTAAAGCGATGGGAGCAACAACAACAAACAAAAAACAACGAATTTTGGAGGCAAAAAAAAGAATAAAGAACAGAGTGCCGCCATCTTTCTCACCATTCTTCTTCCCCTTGCATGAGAGCTTAACCCTTTGAGCCCATTAAGCGGAGAGCGTGCTGAAAAATCCACGAAAGCGGCTTCTTATTAAAACAAGGGAAGAAAAAAGTGGACGGGAATTACGGAGGAGAGTGGCGTGAGGGAAGACGTGTGTTTGTTTACATTGGCCTGGTCGCGGAGGAACCTGCTCAACAAACAAGCTCTGGGGGAGATGCTTTAATGGTGAGCATGGAGGGAACGAATTGAATCTTGTTATACGTCTAAAGGCGCGTTCTCACGAATCAAGTTAATTTGATCGATTATAGTTGATCAATAGAAGTTGAATACGACTTGAATCAGTTTTGTTCACACATTTCAATAGAAACTGATCATCAGTTTAATAAGCGAAACTATAAAAGTTACATTTGAAAAATTATTTATTTATAGAAAATCACATTTGGAGGTTCGAACTGGTGTAAAATTTTCCTCAGATTTCAAATCCGTTGAAATTATTACTCTATCTTTAACGATCGCGAAGATACAACCTTTTTTTTTTGAGCCCAGAGAATAAAAAATCCCTTTGGTTTTGTTTCTCGAACAAAATAAACCACGTCAGATCGTTTGCGTGGAAATAACTCGAAAGCAGATGGCGGATGACTCATCATTTGAACGATAAAGTTTGAATGGGTCAAACTTTTCTTGTCAACTCTTTTGAAACAAAGGTTCTCACTATAGTTTTCATTCAACTTCTGTTGATCAATTAAACTTGATTCCAGAGAACGCAATCGATTTCAGCTTTCTTACATAGAGAATTAATGAGCTATTGCTAAAACTACCCTCCTACAAACGCATAGTGTTAAACTATGAGTTACAAACTCGTACCTATACTGTACGGCTAGAAGAGAAATGGATGATCTTCCGTCTTCTGCCATTGGATAAAAATGTTTTCTGACAAATACACACGCCCTTCTGTGGATTATAAAGAACAAATTGAATCTTTGCATGCGCTTTAGGTAGTCGCTTTCAGTTATCTTACCCATACAAACCTGATCCTTCTATTCACTACGAACTAAAGAAAGTAGCTATAACATAGAGCATGGTGAAAACACATAGAATATTTCCATATTCTACGCCGGTGCTTTCAGTTTCCTTCCACACGCCATAGCTGAGTATTATATTTAGTTCAATTTGGAGGACGATAAATCATTGAATATAGAGAAAACTGTAAAAAAATATGAATCTTTCATATGCATTATGTAATTTTCTTGTTTTCTTACACCACGCATAGCAAATATTTTATTCAGTTCAAACTATGGAGAGTTGTTATACTACAGAACGTGAAGAACACTGAAAACAAATTGAATCTTTCCTATGCTTTATGTAGTCCCTTTCATTTTTTTACACACTTAGTGGAATATTCTATTCAGTACAAACTGTGGGAAGATGGTATACTACAGAACACAAAGAAAACTGAAAATCGATCGAGTCACTAGAAGGATCTTTGGGCTCTCTTTCAATATCTTTTATATGTTGACTACACCAACCACGCAAGCGTACACAATGGGACAGTTGCTTTTCTGTAGAGCTGGAGGAAACCGAAAAAAAAATCTGCATGCTTTCCGTCGCCCTTTTTAGTTTAAGCACGGAGTGCGGAAAGATACAAAACTGCAAAGCATGGAAAATACTGAAAACAAATAAAATTGTACGTGATTTTTACATTAGCTTTCAGTCCGTTTTCCATGTTACACATTCATTCCGACCACATGCTTTAGCTCAGTGGTTCCCAAACTTACTATGCACATGGACCCTTTTTATCGCAAAAACCTGCCGGTTGGTCGATTTGTTTTTTTCGTGATGAGACTCATAACTGCACTAAATCCACATTCTATTAAGTAAGAATACGGGACAGCAATCAACCGCTGACCCGTAATACAGGATAAAAAATTGGCATGAGTTTTTGTAAAAAGAATTTGTGGTATCAATGTTCAAACATTGGTTTAAGCTCCTCATTTGTGGATAATTCAATAAATTGCTCCTGTATTAGTATAGATTCATCTGAGTTTGAGGGTCTATTTGCAAAAGGTCCAAACCCAATCGGGATAACAAAGTGAAGAATGTCTTCAAATTTTTGGTTGAGGTCAGAGCCGTAATGTGTTGACATTAAGCAAGCAAATCTTCATCTCGTTTTTGCATCGCATTTTTGAAAGATTTGGAAACTGAGAGTATTCTCCTCTCCCCAAGCTTTGTTTGTATAGAAAAAGTTTTGTAACGAACGCGCAGATATTATACTTTAGCTTTTGATTAAATGGAAGATGTATTGTATTCAAATATACTTACGTAATATACGTTATCTTCGTTGGAATGCAAAAAAAATATCTGAGAAACTGCTTCTATTTCAAATCTAGGAAAATTTGTTACATCAAGCACAAAACAGAACTAAATTGTTGATTTTTTTTTTGCACGACTCTTTTATAGTGCCATATTTTACACTCGGCAGCAGCTTTTTTGGCAATGGAGAAATACTCTGAGAGCAGGCGAATCCAGTGGCGGATTTAGGGGGTAATGGTAATTCTAGTTAACTTTGTACTAGAGCAACAAAACAGGCTATTGACGACGGTCCGGTATCAATCCCCTAAGTGAAAGATCGGAGGATGCCACCACGTCATTTTGAACCACGGTCAGATGACGAAGCAACACCTGAGCTGGCACTCCACTCTCCAAACTTCCACACCCACCCAACGTGAGGACTTGCGCCCACGACAGATTTAAGGTGCATCAGCCGACTCTACACCATACGCTTACAAACAACCATACCCGAACCCGGATTCATACCAGGAACCTTACTATCTAGAGGTTACCTTACCTTAGAGAACACCTTAATCACTATACCGGTTGATCGGCGCGGATTTAGGGGGAGAGGCTAGACGGGCTTTAGCCCAGAACGGCAAATGTTTGTGAAAAAATACCCAAATTACTAGTCAAAACAATAAAAAAAAAAAAATAAATAAATAAAAAAAAATATATATAAATGTTAACCAATTAAAAAATAAAAATAACATGTTATGGGGGCGGCAGAACTATAAATCCACCACTGAGGGAATAGAGCTTAATAGAACGTCGACAATAGCCCGTTGTGCTGCTCCAGTGCAACGTTAGTTAACTACCTACCTACTATCAAATGCCTATATAATTTTTATTTAAAAATATCAATAAAAACGAATAATTAATCCTTTGACGGCTGTACTGCAAAAACATTTTTCCAGTTAACGAGTTTTTGCTCTACGTGGTTAAAATATTTTCGATTGGCCCCTATCTGACCCCAAAGCTCCATAATTCTATAAATTATCGACAACCCAAAAGTGGCCAATACTTTTCCTTAACTCGACCATCTCGGGAGGGAAACTTCCTTCCTGCACGACACAGACCGGACATTCTCAAGTGCCCTGTCCCACTTCTTTCGCGGAGAAAATCGACGACACAAGATCGACTTCTTGCGAGAGCACCGCAGCGGCAGCCGTTCCGGTGTCGCCCTGGTCTCGCTCTGTTTCCTCGCGGGTGAAAGGTCCCAACCTCTGCGGAGAGAAAATTGTCCGTTCACTTCCTTGCCGTAACTGGGTGGCACGTTGAACCCGAAGATTATACTGGCTCGAGGAATTCCATTCCGTCCATGAAGGCCTGGAACCACTCCAAGGTATCTGGGTTGATGAAAGTAGATTTGGGGATTAATTACTGGACAGGAAATAGCAGGGTGGTTGAAAGGGATCGTTAAATCACATCCATTACCATGCCAATTTTCGCTCGGACAAAGAGAAGTGAAACGGTTTGGGGGATTCAATGCGCAATGAGGACCTGGAACAATGAGTGGATGGTTTTGGGGAATTCGTTTGTAACCAGTAACTATTAGCGAGCGGTGACAGGTCTCGTGATGCCATAGGGGGAGGTAGAAAGTTAACTGGTTGTGGTCAACAAGCCGAGAGAGATGATTGTTGGTTTTCTTAGGAAAAAAGATCGGATTTGGCTAAGATGAGCCAAACAGCAGATCAAGTAAAAGTTGGTGTCAGTAAATTTCACTAGTTATTGCGTGCGAGTAAACAAGTCGAGATAAAAGATGGTTAGGGGATTTTTTATTTTACAATAGGGTCAGAGTGAGTGGTGACATTGGGCCATATAGGTGATGCCATAGTGGGAGATAGAAAGTTAACATACTCTAGTCAACAAGTCGCGAGGAGATGATTGTTGGTTTCTAAGGCAAAAAGATCGTATTTGTCTAAGATGAGTCAAACAGCAGTTCAAGTAAAAGGTGGAGTAGATAAAAGTAACTAGTTATTGCGTGTGTATAAACAAGTCGAGATAAAATATGGTTAGGGGATTTTTTATTTTACAAGAGGGTCAGAGTGAGTGGTGACATTGGGCCATAGAGGTGATGCCATAGTGGGAGATAGAAAGTTAACTTACTCTTGTCAACAAGCCGAGAGATGATTGTTGGTTTTCTAAGGCAAAAAGATCGTATTTGTCTAAGATGAGTCAAACAGCAGTTCAAGTAAAAGGTGGAGTAGATAAAAGTAACTAGTTATTGCGTGTGTATAAACAAGTCGAGATAAAATATGGTTAGGGGATTTTTTATGGCAAAAGAGGGTCAGAGTGAGTGGTGACATTGGGCCATAGAGGTGATGCCATAGTGGGAGATAGAAAGTTAACATACTCTAGTCAACAAGCCGCGAGGAGATGATTGTTGGTTTTCTAAGGCAAAAAGATCGTATTTGTCTAAGATGAGTCAAACAGCAGTTCAAGTAAAAGGTGGAGTAGATAAAAGTAACTAGTTATTGCGTGTGTATAAACAAGTCGAGATAAAATATGGTTAGGGGATTTTTTATGGCAAAAGAGGGTCAGAGTGAGTGGTGACATTGGGCCATAGAGGTGATGCCATAGTGGGAGATAGAAAGTTAACATACTCTAGTCAACAAGCCGCGAGGAGATGATTGTTGGTTTTCTAAGGCAAAAAGATCGTATTTGTCTAAGATGAGCCAAACAGCAGATCAAGTAAAAGGTGGAATAGATGAAAGCAACTAGTTATTGCGTGTGTATAAACAAGTCGAGAAAAATGATGGTTAGGGGATTTTTTTTATAGAACAAGAGGGCCAGATCTATCCAAGCTTTCAGTTAGAACCACTCCAGCGTATTTGAGGGTCGATGAAAGTAGATTTTGGATTAATTACTGAACAGGAAATCGCAGGATGGTTGAAAGGGGTCGTTAAATCACATCCATTACCATGCCGCTTTTCGCTCGGACAAAGAGAAGTAGTACGGTTTGGGGGATTCAGTGAGCAATGAGGACCTGGAACAATGAGTGGATTGTTATGGGGAATTCGTTTGCAACAAGTAACTATTAGCAAGCGGTGACAGACCTCGTGATGACATAGTGGGAGGTAGAAAGTTAATGTTATAGTCAACAAGCCAAGAAAGAATAGCTGGTTTTCTAAGGCGAAAAAACAGTATTTGCCTCAAATGAGCCAAACAACAGATATAAGTTGGTGTCCGAAACTTCTTTACCATCGTCAGACGACTAGATACAACACCTGAGCCGGTAACCCTCTCCAAGTGACCCCTTGAGATGTTTGGCTTGCTAAAGCTCAAAGGCCGTATTTGGCCAACATGGGACAAGCAGCTTCAAGTAAAAGTTGGAAGACACATTTAATTAGGTTCAATTAAACAAGTCGAGAAGAAGGATGTCAATGTGATTATTTTTATGGCACAAGGTAGGTAGGTAGTTCAATTAACGTCGTACTGGAACAACACAATAGGCTATTGGCGACGGTCTGGAATTGGATTTAAAGTTGGGGTTTCATGGCTCAAGGTCCAAAAGTGGAGAAGTCGACAGTCCGGGATCAAACCCGAAGGGAGAAATCCGAGTACAACACCACGTAATTTTGAGCCACGGTCAGATGACGATAAATCGCAGGGATGGTGAAAGAGAAGGGAATCGGAATTCTATGCGCGATGAGGACCAGGTAAAATGATTGAATGGTTATGGTAATTCGTTTGTAACCTGTAACTATTTGCTTGCGGTGACAGAGCTCATGACTACTGTTTAAAAAAAAAATTTAATTCGATAAAATCGATATCAAAAATACTTTTGAAGATTAGTTGGGTCAAGTAAATGGTCTATTTTTAAAAATGTATAAGGTTATCAATAATGAGATAAATTGTGAATTAAAAACCGTTAATTCGTTTTAAGATGTCTTTAAAATGATCGAAAATCCCCTAGTGACCAATAATAAAGCACTTTTATTATAAAGTCTGATATGTGTGCTAGCAGTGAAGATATGCGAAAATAATTGCCTGTGCTAAATATCTATACACCACTCCAGAAGAAGTTCCAGGGAAGAAAATATATTAACCATTCAAATGGTTTCGAGAGATTGGTGGTTTGATCAATTGCCAATGACAAGGTATCTCGTCATCAAGATGTTGCAGATTTTTTGTTTTTGATGATATATAAATCTGGTCAGTTTTTTCTAATGACGAAATATCTCTTCCATCAGAATTTACCCATTTTGCTAATGCTGAGATATCTCACCAAGAAATTGTCATTTTTGGGATGATGACGAGAACAAACTTGGGTCAGTTTTCTTCTAATGACAAGGTATCTCGTCATCAAGATGTTGCAGATTTTTTGTTTTTGATGATATATAAATCTAGTCAGTTTTTTCTAATGACGAGATATCTCTTCCATCAGAATTTACCCATTTTGCTAATGCTGAGATATCTCACCAAGAAATTGTCATTTTTAGGATGATGACGAGAACAAACTTGGGTCAGTTTTCTTCTAATGACAAGGTATCTCGTCATCAAGATGTTGCAGATTTTTTGTTTTTGATGATATATAAATCTGGTCAGTTTTTTCTAATGACGAGATATCTCTTCCATCAGAATTTACCCATTTTGCTAATGCTGAGATATCTCACCAAGAAATTGTCATTTTTGGGATGATGACGAGAACAAACTTGGGTCAGTTTTCTTCTAATGACAAGGTATCTCGTCATCAAGATACTGTAGATTTTTTGATGGTAACGAGATCAGAATATGGTAAATTATTTTCTAGTAAATAAGATTTATTGTCTATCAAAATCTGACCAATTTTGCTTATGACTAGATACCTCGTTTTCTAGTTATTGCTGATTGATTTTGCGATGATGATAGGGCCATTGTTTTGCAATAAGGATATATTTCGTCCATAAAGGTACGGTCAGTTTTGCTAATGACGAGATACAGACAATCACCATGAGGGTTAAATAGCGAAAACAAAAGAGACAGTCAAAAGGATCCAAAAAGGACATACCAAAGGGGTGTCAATACAATCCAAAATGCAACTTAGTAAGTAATTTCTCCATCCCATTCGTCCATTCGGACAACACGCGAACTCACATTCTCCAAAGTGATGGTTGGTTAATCATTTCGTGGTTTAGCCATTGCGGTTAATTGATACCCAAGGTGGTTTCGACGAGATATCTCGTCCATCAAAACCTGACAAATTTTACAAATCACGAGATATCTTTTCATCAATATACTACCAAATTTTTGTTCATAACGAGATTGAAGTCTGGTCAGTCTTCTGATGACCGTAATCGTATTTTATTCAATGACGAGATAACTCGTCCGCCAAGATCCGGACGATTTTGCCAACGCCGAGACGGCCACCTGTAGAGTCGATCGAAGTTTTGATTTAGATAGAATTCCTTAGAGTAATCAAATCCGTATCGGTTTGGGTCGCCATGGTTACTAGTTTAGTTCGCTATGTCTACTGGCCGCATTAGTCTGGTTGTAAGAGTACCGTACTAGCAAACGGCGCACAGCGAATTAGAATCCAACCAAAGACCGTCGTGCGTACAGTGAGGGCTGGTGCACGTTAAATCTATAGTGGATTCAAATGTCATCACGGTGGCATGGTTTGGGTATTTGGAGAGTGGAGTGCCAGATCAGGTATTGACCTCGTCACTCGTCATCTGACCATGGTCCAAAATTACGTGGTGATATCCTTCAATCTTTCTCTTCGGGATCGATCCTGGACCATCTCCATTTAGCCCATTGTGTTGTTTCTTTGCGACGTCAATTAAAATACCTACATATCTACCTATATTTATGTGTAGACGTTTTCTCTCCCTCAGGATTTAGGTCGGCCGTGCTCAGTGGGTTTGCCCTGTGCGCTTGCCACCTACGAGATGAAGGTGGCGCTGGTTGTATTTATGTAACTTATCTTGGGCGTGTTTCTCTTATTTGCCCATTTCTAGACATTATCTGCCTTGTTGTTTGGCACAAGTTTGCGAAAGATGGCCCATGCGCTATAGAATCCAACCAATGATGTTAAAATTAATATTCTCAGGTTCGATTCCCTCTCCGTGTATTTCTCTCTTCTCCGTCAGTAAAACTTTCCTTGCATGTGTATGTAAATTACTTGACGGTTGTTGGTACAGCTTGACCAAATATGACCCTCTCCCCATAAAAATAAAACCAACCAATCAACTCTCTGAACTGAATAAAAAGATACACAATTGAATATGCTGGTAGTTTATCAAATTGTATTTTGAGTGTGTATTATTGGTAATGTATTAACGAGATATAACTGTGCGTTGGATAAGAATACGGGTGGGAAATGTTTTTATAATCATCGTCTAACTGAACTATAGCAAAAATTTACCATCCATTGTACAGATAACTAACTAACTAACTAACTAACTAACACCAACACACAATCAGTGTCGTGAGACACTGTACCAGTTTCATTGTACTGAAAATCATTTCATCAAATCAAATTCTCCAGGCATGAGAGACTTCCATGAAACCCTTCATAAAAAAATTCAGTGAGGCGTTTCTTTTATAATAAATTTAATGGTGTGCTTAGATTCAACTCTCCGGTATCTTATAGCAATATATATTATTATAATTTCATTTCAATTACCGGTTAAAATTCTGAAATTGCTTAGTTTCTTTATTCATTTATAATCATGGTGATTTCTGAGAAATTCGTAATCGATTATTTTCAAGGACTCATCAATAATCTAAGAAAATAACAAGCCAGTTTTGGCGCTTTGAAATCAGGCTTAATTGATTGTTATTTAACAGTGAATTTCTTGCATCTTTTTTTTTCCAAATGGCTCTACCAAAGTTGTTGGTATATATTTTGAAAAGGAAACAGCTGATTAAAAATCACATGAATACGGTGAATGTGCTTCACATCTTCAGGGTTGTGGTTCACATCACACTCAAACCTGTTTTTGTGCAATCTTTTTTTGTGCGATCTTTTTTGCGCGGTATATGAAAAAAATTTATTCAGTACAATCTACTTACAGTCAAAAATTCAATCAAATTCGAACATAATTGACGAATAAAAATTACTTCAATAAAAAAATTGTATTTCGAGTCTTATTTTTGTTTTTTGCGCAATGTAAGCGATTTCCGAATAATTGGGACAGATGGTATTTTTCAAAGAACGGGAATAAAATGAAAACTCTTGTTTTTTTCGCTCTGAATTAATTTCGCATTTCTAAATTTTTTGCACTTTTTCTGATCACTGACTACATGGTAACTGAAAAAAAGGCAACTCTAAACGAGTGCGAGGTAGTATCTTCAAGTGACAAAAGTGATTATGAACCACATGAAAATCCGCGTACTGTCAGACTACGAAGGATAATGGTTATACATTTTGAAAAATTTTTGTTTGTGTAAAATAAGTACATATGTAAATAAAATAATTTTTACTTCTTTTTTTTTTTTTTGAAAAGTAAATAAGATATACCAACTTTAGTTTGTGACATCCCTATAGGCTTTTGCTTTATATAGCGTTGAATGCGCTTCACATTTTTGGTTTGTTGCCAGATTGTAAAGTAGTTGAAATCATTTGACTGGTGTACCGTGAATTTAAGTATTTAACAATATTTTTTGTCGTTTTTTTTTGTTGAAAAGCAAGCAAGCTATACCATCTTCAGTTTGTGATAACCCTATAGGCTTTTTCTATATAGCTGTGAATGCGGCTAACATTTTTGGTCTTTTACCAGATTGTAAAGTAGTTGGAATCATTTGACTGGCGTACCGTGAATTTAAGAATTTAACAATATTTTTTGTCAAGGTTTTTTTTTGTTGAAAAGCAAGCAAGCTATACCATCTTCAGTTTGTGATAACCCTATAGGCTTTTTCTATATAGCTGTGAATGCGGCTAACATTTTTGGTCTTTTACCAGATTGTAAAGTAGTTGGAATCATTTGACTGGCGTACCGTGAATTTAAGAATTTAACAATATTTTTTGTCAAGGTTTTTTTTTGTTGAAAAGCAAGCAAGCTATACCATCTTCAGTTTGTGATAACCCTATAGGCTTTTTCTATATAGCTGTGAATGCGGCTAACATTTTTGGTCTTTTACCAGATTGTAAAGTAGTTGGAATCATTTGACTGGCGTACCGTGAATTTAAGAATTTAACAATATTTTTTGTCAAGGTTTTTTTTTGTTGAAAAGCAAGCAAGCTATACCATCTTCAGTTTGTGATAACCCTATAGGCTTTTTCTATATAGCTGTGAATGCGGCTAACATTTTTGGTCTTTTACCAGATTGTAAAGTAGTTGGAATCATTTGACTGGCGTATCGTGAATTTAAGAATTTAACAATATTTTTTGTCAAGGTTTTTTTTTGTTGAAAAGCAAGCAAGCTATACCATCTTCAGTTTGTGATAACCCTATAGGCTTTTTCTATATAGCGGTGAATGCGGCTAACATTTTTGGTCTTTTACCAGATGGAAAGTCGTTGAAATCATTGAATTCACATATAATGAATTTTAATGTGAAAGGGAAATAAGATTAGTGTGTGGCAAAAATTCTTTATTTTGTTAGTGCTTCAAAAGGCAAGTACTATCTTCACCTACCCCTACGTACGGATCGAGTTTTGAACTCGCAAACCTCCGTTTGCTAATCAGCGACTACACCAAGTGGGCTACCATTCCCCTTAATTTAAAAGATTAATGGAGAAGAGAAAATAGTTATATAGTAAAAGAGAGAAATATATCGTGTGATATAATGGGTAAATAGAGAAAAAAAGTAGGGATAAAATCATAAATTAAATTTTGATTTATATTAGCGACCATGTTATTATTTAAATTATTATGTGATGGGTTTTTTTCTGATAAATACTTCATCTGACTGTCGTACATAGTTTTATAAACTATTATCATTTATTCCACAACGAATTTTTTTCGGTCGCTAGGGTAAGACCTCGCAACGACCGCATTTTGTCCTCCTCCCCACAAGACCTCGCGAAACCGTATCAATTCATCGACTCCACCATCGCATCATGCAACCGACTTTCAACCACATGTCAGGGGGATGACGTGACGGACAGGAACCTTCGCTACCTGTCGTCTGCGGGGGCGAGCCGACGATTCCCTTCCCCAGCTGCAGACGACAGCCACCGGGAGTGAAACGTCGACAGCGTCTCGTCAACTGTCACCGCCTCCATTTCCCCGACACCTGCGACTCCGAACTGAAGTGAAGAGAAGGCGGGGGGGGGGGGCTCATCCACCTGTGGAGCGTGGGTGGAGTAGCGATATTTTTCCACCGCGGCGGCAGGTAGCGGAACTCCGGAATGATGGCCCGTCATGTAGCTACACTCACGAAACATGTGCGGGCATCGTTTCGCGAGATGATTATTTATAGATTCTTTCCCCTTCTGTTGGTGATATATATACAGACGATTTTGAGATTTGAAAACTCCTTTTTGCACTTCCATCTAAGCTGGGATAGACGTTTGCAGGATCGATCTGTTCATGTCAAGAACATTTGAAGGAGCGGAAGGTTCGATGGGTACCATCTGTGTCTTTCTTTGTGCTAAAAGTATATAGCAAATCGGATGGGTTGTATCGATAGGAATTTTACTAACGTCGCAATGGAGCAACGCAACGGGCTATTGGGGATCACACCCGAAGGGAAAGATAAAACGATTACATCGTTTAAATTTAAACTACAGTCAGACGATTAGGTCATACCTCAGCTGGCTCTGCACTCTCCAAATATCAACTCAACACCAACGTGAAGACATTGATTTAATGCCACGACAAATTTAACGCGCAGAGTTTTATCTACATTACAGTCTTTGGTTGGTTGATAGGTATTTTAATTAACGTCTCACTGGAGTAACACAGCAGGCTATTAGAGGAGGTCCGGGATCAAACCTGAAAGGAAAGATACGAGGTCAACATCACGTAATTTTGACCCACGGTCAGATGACGAGGTCACACTTGAACTGGCACCCCACTTTATAAAATTCCACATAACGCCAACGTGAGGACATTTGAGGCCACGAGAGATTTAACATGCACAGCCCAACGTACATTACAGTATTTGGTTGGTTGGTAGGTATTTTAATTACTGTTGCACTGGAGTAACTCAGCAGGCTATTAGCAAGGGTGCGGGATCAAACCCGAAAGGAAAGATCCCAGAACAGCACCACGTAATTTTGAACCACGGTCAGATGACGAGGTCACACCTGAGCTGGCACTAAACTCTCCAAACATCAACACCAACGTGAAGACATTAATTTATGCCACGACAAATTTAACGTTCACAGCCTTACCTACATTACAGTCTTTGGTTGGTTGATAAATATTTAATTAACGTCTCACTGGAGTAACACAGCAGGATATTAGAGAAGGTCCGGGATCAAACCAGAAAGGAAGGATCCGAGGTCAACATCACGTAATTTTGAACCACGGTCAGATGACGAGGTCACCCTTGAACTGGCACCCCACTCTACAAATTTGTACACCAAGCCAACGTGAGTAAATTTGAGGCCACGACAGATTTAACATGCACAGCCATACGTGCATTACAATCTTTGGTTGGAAAGTAGATATTTTAATGAACGTCGCACTGTAGTGACACAGCAGGCTTTAACGAAGGTTCGGGATCAAACCCGAGAGGAAAGCTCCCAGGACAATACAACGTAATTTTGAACCACGGTCAGATGACGAGGTCACACCTGAACTGGCACTTCGCTCTTCAAAATTCCACACCACGCCAATGTGAGGACATTTGAAGCCATAGCAAATTAAACGTGCACCATCTCCTTCGACAATATATCTCGCTCAAGATCTGGTCAGTTTTGCTAATGACGTAGTAACGCGTCAAGATAAAACTGCTCTGTTACTTCAAGTGGTATATAGATAATTTTGGTAATTTTTAACTAACGTCGTACTAGATCAACACAACGGGATTGACTACCGTCCGGGACCAATCCCCTAAGCGAAAGATCCGTAGACAGTACAACGTAATTTTGAACCACGGTCAGATGACGAGGCAACACCTGAACTGGCACCCCACTCACCAAACTTCCACACCAACCCAACGTGAGGACTTTCGGCCACGACAGATTCAAGATGCACCAGCCGCCTCTACACCATACGCTTACAAACATCCATGCACTGACCCGGATTCGAACCAGGAACCTTCCGATCTAGAGGTTAACTCCTTAACCACCAGGCTCAGGTGTTGCTTCGTCATCTGACCGTGGTTCAAAATTACGAGGTGTTGTCCTCGAATCTTCCCTTCAGGGACTGATCCCGGACCGTCGTCAATAGCCCGTTATGTTGCTCTAGTACGACGTTAAATAAAATTACCATTACCTTAACCACCAGATCGGTTAGTCGGCTGTATTGGTATACCTAAAGATCGTAGTTGGAAAAACAAATTAATCCTTGTCCAGAACTGGCAACAGCTCGTAACAGGTGTTTACATAAGAGGCTGACTATTACACGGCAGTTTTCGACGCGAAGATAAATCACCAGTAAGGTTAGGGCAAGGTAATAACCCCCCCCCCATTTGATCTCAAATTTTGTCAATCCAGTGGAAATTTAAAGATTGTGCTCACATGCAAGAGCGAAATCTCGGCATAATTCATCAATCAAAGGACACAACAGTCATTAACATAAAATAAAGATTTTACATATTATTCTCTTAGACGAGATAAATATGTCGAAATGATTCGAGACGATATGAAGAAGTCGTGTTATTCGCCATTCAAATATAACAATTTGAAGTACCATCGTTTTACTATCGATTCACTAACTAGTCCAATTTTTTTATTTAAGAGGTCTAACATGATTTGGTTAGAAATATGCTTTCTAAACTTGTTTCACTCGTTCCTAAGTTTACATCAATTATAAAGCTTCTCTCGGCTATTTTTGAACCTCATATCTCATGACAGGCATGATTGGTTCACAATTTGGTATCTAGTTTTTCTCGTTCATGGAATGTTTTGATAGCAAAAATTACAGTTCTCAAAAAATATAAACAAATTCCTGCGCTCTAATTCAGTGTCAACGTTTTGTTGAAATTTTGGGAATGCGATAACTATTTATTAATAAAACTACAAATCGAGCCCAGACACCAGAGTATGTTTACATTTGTTTCTGTAGAACCATTCATTTCTTTCGAGTATATTGAAATGTATCTTCGGCTGGTCAGTCATGGTAATTAACACCGAATGAAAGAATTTACAAAATGGAAATATCCGCCGTCTAGATGCTGAGCTCACTTTTGTCACTTTACTTAGTTATCACTAGCCTTATCTGAAGCGTGAATGATGAATTCGGTTCATCGATGGCAGTAATCGTCATCATGGTTACAGAGGGTGAGAGCGCGTGACCTTATTGCTCCTAAATTACTGTTTAGGGAGGTCCGGGACACATCGAAAAATGTTTTTTATTAATTAATTTATAATTTAGATTTTTTTTGTACTGATTACCCATCTAACCAATAAACAAAAACACAGCACAAAAATTTTTTAAAATGTTTTTTAAAAATTTTAAATTAAAATTTTTTGAAAAAAAGAGGGGTCATTTTAAATTGCTAAAACTCAAAATATTCTTGATCAATTTTTAAAATTCTTGCAGTAAATTATTCACAAATTCATAAACTTTAATTTTGATACAGCATTTTAAAAATATTAATTTAATAAAAAATAAAAATATTTGAATGAAACTTTAAGATACTTTAAAAAAAAAAAGTCATAAATTTGAAAGTAAATATTTGCTTCAAATTTGCTGAATCAAAATTAAAGTATAATGTTTGAAAAAGATTATTCCAAATTTCAACCCTCAAACTTTATCGGTTTCCGACTTATAGCAATTTGAATACAGGAAATCTTGAAAAAATGTATCATGGAGAAAAACGCATTTAAAGTTTTAAAGACAGATGTTGTTGCCATGACAACAACTGTCAAGAGTGTTAGATTTTCAAAACAGCTCACCACAAAAATTATTATAATCTCTAGTTCTAATTAAGATCGAAACATGATTTAGACGTCATTTTAAGCAGAAAAACACAGAGAATTTCTTAAAATAATAAAAAAAAAAATTCGAAAATTTGACGATTTTTGTGTTCCGGACCCCTTTAATAGCACATATTGTCATTCTAAAACATATGCAACTCCGATTTCTTTATAATAAAAACACAAAATATAGCAAAACTGATTTTTGCATTTTGTTAATGCTGTTTCAATTTAATTAAAAGTGGGAAAACCGGCAATCGTGGAAAAAGAAAATACTCAAAATTTGCTAATGCAAATAACAGCGATAATATCTGCATTAAAAACACCTCCCAGTGCTGTAAATTGTTTTTTTTTCTTTTAAAAAAATGCTAGTTCGTCGTGTTGAAGTACAAATCAAATCTGCTTATTCATGTCACAAAAGGTAATCGACCTTTTCTTTGAAAATCGCAATATTATAGAGCGTGATGTTGCTTGTTGTAGAGTATCAATTAAAAAATAGTTGAACATGGAAGAAAAGTTGGAATTAAAGAAAAGATCAAATTCGTGTTATGGGAAACCATGAAACTTTCAAAATCATATTAATCATAGTTGCACTGGAGCAACTCAACGGGGTACGGTTTTACAAATATTGCCTATTTTCTACAATAAAATGTGAGAATGTGATGTGGGAGTCTAAATATTATTTTTCTAGCTATGGCGTATGAAGCAAAATATTTTTATTCCTGGTTTGCTCAACTTATTGAAAACCCAATATAATAAAACATTTTACCTAATGTTTTAGAAAGTTGAGGTAACGATTTTTTCTGGAGGCAAGAATCAATTCACCTAAAACTCATTACAAATAGAACTTAAGAAAATTTTCTTTAACGTCCCCCTTCAACACATAGTTAGCTGATCGTTTAAACTTTAACCACAGTTTCCCAATTTTTTTCAAATACAATTACTTTTTTCGGCTATCTTCGGAATACTTAATTTCAATTAATAATAAATTTCAATTAACTAATAATAATCAGTAATTGTGGCTATGCCGATAACTTCTGAATTTCACCAAAATATTTATGTAGCTGAGTATATAAGTTTAGAGTTTAAAAAGTGAAATAAGGATACATAGAACTGAAATCATAAATATCTTTATTAAAATAAAATAACAGAAAACAAATTGCGCATGAACACACGATATTGCTTACTATTATCAGTAATTAATAACAATGTAATGAGTAAAATAAAAAATAATTACTAATGAGCCGCTGTTGGGCTGCCTACCAGTTTACTTATTTTACGCTTTATTTTTGACAACAGCATCCTTACATCTCCATAGTCACAACTATTTACAATCTCGGCTCTTCGTTTTAGTTAGAAGAATCAACAACAATGCATCATTGTAGAGAGTGTGTTTGTATGGTATTGTGAATTTTAGAGTTTGCTTAAAACATTTTTAGGCGACAAATTGTTTTCACATCATTTTGGTGCTCATTATTGCTGCTCGACGTCTCAATTTCCCCTGGTTTCAGCATTGCCTTTCCCTTGATTTCTTCAACACGCTCTACAAGAAAATATAGTGCAAAGTTTTTTCTACTAGAGAGGGGGTATATTGTAGGATGGAAAGAAGTCTCTAAAGATCTTAAGGTGCAATTCTGTACTCAAAACTGCACTATTTTGCTTTGAATTGGAAGTCATTCTAAAATTAACTTTTTTATTTATTTGAAGGAAGATTTTCTATGCGAGTTTTCTGTTCCAAAAACCGCAGGTCTAGCTATTTTTTGAGGACAAAAGTTCTATAAAATAAAATGAAGTCATCAATGCTGTGCGATGATATAATGTGCTGAATGGCCAAATTATTGGATTTTACGGATCCGGTATAAAAGCTTCAAACAAATTAGCCACTTAACTAGTCAATATCACAACAGATCTTTAATGGATGAACGAGAGCATACAGATTTGCTACTATATAAGCTAAAGTGCGTGTAAGTATTTTATTAGAGTCTGGGGTAAATTGAGCATGCTTATTCTAAGTTTAAAAGCATTTAAGTGAAAATATGTAGATCATTTTTTTGGATTGACTTATACATAAATATAGAACATAATTCTTTAATTTGACACCAAATTGATAGAGTTGTGAAATCTATAATTTAACTTACAAATATGCTAGCTTTACCTGCTCATAATTTGGTGACATTTTAAGCTACGCAACTTAAAGTTCTTGCTTAATTACTAAATATATTATATTTACTAGTATTAACGCCAATAGAATTTGTATATTTAGATGTATTTCTATAAGATCGTGCACTTTTTATTCACCTAGTTTCTTCTATCTTTTTATTTTAAGTATCGCTTATTAATACCCTCGCCCCCTTTTAACTTGTCTAATTTTCATGTACCTTTTATAAAATATACTGATGATACGCGATATAAATGCTTTTCGAGTATTCAACAATCGTTAACCTGTATATTGAAGTGATAATTTAGCATTAAAATGTGCTTCATTCAGAAATTAATTTACTGACAGAATTAATTTCAAAATATTATTGAAAGCAACATTTTTTGTTTTTGTTTTAAAGAATTTGCAGAAAATAATTCGTCTATCTGAAACAAAACGATCACTGCAGTCCAATCTAAGTTTTGTGGAACTTGTTGGGATATTCCATGTTATATTAGTTCATTAAAAAGGTATTTTGAAGATTGAAAATGCGTTAGAAGAATTTCGTGATTAAAGTTCAAAATTTGAGTTTATTAAAGCTTGAGTTAAAAGCTTTATCTACATTTAAAATTTTTTGAAAAGGAATTGAAATAAAATGAGATTTTATTTGAAAGTGCATAAAATAGACTAAAAATCCTAATCTCTAAAAATCTCAAACCCGATGCAAAAAAAGATACTAGTTTCAAACCCCTAAAGGGACATTAAAGTTATTATCAGATTATCTTAGTTTTTATTTTCTTACAATCATCTTTCATAGGAAACATTTTCTATGTTTAGAGAATGTGTTTAAATTTAATATATAATTGTTGTTCCTCTACAAAAATATCTAATTACATAGAACAAAACTTATTATCTAAAAAATACAAGAAAAAAAACTACACTAATCGATTTAGACAAGAAACTTGTAAGCGTTTACAAACATTTTTTTTTTCAGTTGCTTAAAGTAATTATTAGATAAAATTATTCGTTTTTGCTCGAAAATAAAATAATATACAAGCATTTTTTTAAAGCGCAATGTATTATTTAAGCAGCTTATAATGTGACAATCATTATGAAAATAAGTTTTTAATGTCTTCAAAAATACTTTTATTTTACTGTTTAAAAAAAAAATAACTATTCTTTAATGGCTCAAAAAAAAAAAAAAAAAAAAAAATTTGACAAGCATTTTTTTTTTGAAGCGCAAAGTATTTTTTAAACAGATTTAAAATGTGACAATCATTATGAAAAAAAGTTTTTAATATCTTTAAAAAATGTCAGTTACTGAATTTGTGCTCTAAGCCAGGGCTCGAAATACCCGGGTGCACAGGTGCACTGTGCACATGAAAATAAAATTGTGCACCTAATTTTTTCCCACTAGGTGCACACTTTGCACCTAACGTTAAAAAAAAGGGGGAACGTGTTTTTATGTTATTTTGATGTTTGAACAAAATATTAGTATCGGCATCTCTCGCTCTAAAGGAACGTAATTAAAATTCCTAACTACACACTGAGCGAAAACAAAATCGCTGGGTCGTAACGGGTTTATACAGGAGGAATGTATATTTGTGTCACTGCTACCAGAACTTTCCGATGATCAAAACATTTTCCAGATGGATCTGTTAAAGCGACTCTCGCGACAGCCATTCGCCGTAGAATTTCGATATGTTTAATTATTTTTTTTTACTATCTACTACGAACCTATATAAACATGCCCAACTAATACAGTAATTTACATTACATTAATACTCTTATATTACATTTTTTTAATGTGCACCTAACATATAACCTGTGCACCTAATTTAAAAACTTAGGTGCACAGTGGGTACCTGTATAAAAAAATCTATTCCGAGGCCTCCTCTAAGCCAAAGGAAATACAGTTAAATAAGAGAGAAACATTTCATTAAAGCAGATTAGCTTTGAATTGAAATCATTAAGACAACACTACCGTGAAAAAATTACACATTTAAAAAAATCTATCTAGCAAAACTGGAACCAACATTTGTTAACAGCCTAACAAAGCATAATTTACATTAATTATGTGTAGGATGATACAGGAAATTAGATATCCCCAACATCAAAAGCCAATTTCCATCCACCGTGATCTCTCATTTCCTACCTACACCAAAAAATTAAAATATCTGTCTCGAAGACGTATTTCCATAATAACCTCCCCATAATACTCCAACCTATATTTCCGAACACGCTCGACGCCGAAGAGGTAATTAAACAACCATTTCTTCCTCAAAGCAAACGACTCAAAGGGGGTCCTCCCCGATTCTCACCTTAACGAACGCCCCACCAGGAACACGAAAGAGGGGCAGTGGAAGGTTTCCCACGAACCACTTGTCGCCGCAACACAAACCGGAAGCACCTGCTGTAATTTTATTCTCCTGCCCGCTCCTCCCTGTCCAGTGTCTTATCTCTCACCTGTAAGCGGCACTCATTAACTCCAGTCTTCATCAATGGACCGATGCAGATCAGCTTTCGGATAGCGTATCATGCTTGGGTTGAATTAGCACTGGGAGGTATTGTGTGCTCTCTGAAGTCCGGTATGGTTAACATGCGCTTTTGGTAATTGAGAGAATGTCTGCGTTTAAAAATAGAGACGTTACGCGAAGTCGGTAGTGAACTGGTTATGGTGGATGTTTCAAGTAACGCCGCACTGGAGAAAAACTCCGGGCTTTTGGTGACACGGTCCGGGATGGATTGTATTGGATCTATGCTCAGATGGCAAAATGTTATAAGTTACTTTTTTTTTAATTCTTCGTGGACAGCAATTTTAAGATTCAAGATTCAATATGTGGTTCTGTGGTTTTTGACTTATTACAATTCTCCAACTTTGTTTTCTCATAAACTGATTTAAAAAGACCTCTACGACATTTTGCCACCTTCTAAACAAAAACAAAAAAGATTCCAAGATGGGACTTACTCAATTTTTTGGGAAATGTGACTTTTAACATTTTGCCATCTGAGCACAGATTTATACTATCCATATTGTTGGGTTTTGCCAATTTTGGCTGCTTTTCGTGGGACAAAGACACTTGCTAAGAAATGTCTCGGGATGAAGTTCTTGTGCTATGCTGGAAAAATAAGGCAGTTTTCTTTTGTGGCGGAAGACGGAGAAGGTGATAAATTAATTTTTTGGGAAAAGTGACTTATAACATTTTGCCATCTGAACACAAGGTTATGGTTTTGTGGCATTGAGTCCTCTTGGTATGTATTATGCCAAACTCAAGACAAAAATCAAACTCAACTACATTATTCTTTGATTTTAAAACAATTTCATTACGCATATAAATATAGGTCTTAAATATCTTGTTTAAGAGAGCCGAATATGAGAGCTCAAACATATAATCTAATAATAAAACTAAATGAGTCGGGTGATAGTAAAATGAATAGTAGATATAAAATTATACATGATGGATGAATACAATGTCATGTAAAAAGGTAAAAATGCTTACGGTCCGGGATCAAACCCGATGGGAACAATTCGTAACGCCACGCAATTTACAGCCACATAACTGGTTAGAGACAAGAGATGAAATGGAGCATTCCACTGTCATGGAGCAATCACAATTTAGTCATAAGAAAAAGCTGCATCTGTTATTAGTCTTAGTATAACCAAATTCTTTTTAAATTTAAACCTTCCTTTAACCCTATTGATGATATCATTGGACCGTGGTTCAAAATTACGCGGTATTGTTCGCCGATCTTTCGCTTCGGGTTTGGTCCCGGAACGTCGCCAATAGCTCGCTGTGTTGTTCAAGTGCGACTCTAATTGAACACCTACCGTTTTGATGGTGGATGTCTCGATGAGGTACCTCATCACTAGCAAAGCAGACCAGATCTTGATGGACGAGATTCCTCGTTATTATCAACGACCAGATCTTGATCTCGAACCTTAAAAGAGTCGGCAATTCCTTGAGGACGATATATATCGTCATAAGCAAAATTGGTCAGATCTTGATCGACCAAGATACTTCGTCCGAACCACTTGGACGGGTAAAGGACTGCCCTCAGGGGCATATATCCTTTAGGTATATACGGGATTCATACACAGTAAGCCCCATGAAAGACAATAAGCCCCTTGGGATATGAAAAGGTTACTAGAGTACTGTCTCTAGTGATCTCCCAAGGGGTTTACTATCTTCCTGAAGCACACTCGGTACAACTAAGCGATCTTTTTGCTTTTCTCATCCCGCTTATTCTATTTTCAATTGCTCTTTCCCCCCTTTCATGACATTTCTTACTTGAAGTTGTCTGTCTTGTGTTTGTCGCAGCTTGGCCGAATATGACCATTGTGTCCTAAAACAGCAAACCAACCCTTAAATTAAACTTATTTCAAAATTTTGGAAACATTTATGTTTTTAAAACAAAAAGAGTTAAATACCAAGTCGTGAAGTGTGGGACAACTCATTATGATCAGTCATGTCACATACGTGGTGGCTTGATATTAGCTCTTTTTGTAAGAGAAACAATGATAGATGTACCAAAATCATTGTGACAAGCTATACATGAAGAAAAGATAGCTTGAGTTAAGGAAGGTCTGACTAATAAAGAAAGTAAGAGATGCAACCATTTCCAGTGAGACTATCCTGGTTGGTGAACAATAAAAACTGGAATTTTCGTTAATGATTTAAATCAATAAATGCAATTATGTATCCAAGAAAACACTAAGTAAAATCTGTTGATAAAAAATAAATTTATTAAATCATAAGATTCGGCAAAAGATTTCAGCTTTAACTTACAAAATACTCGATAGAAAGATATATTATGAACAAAGGAATTCCATGACGAATAAACAAGGTAAAATATATCTAGACAATTAAAAGTCATGCAATTTCTATTGATCAGATTTCAAGATTAAAACATTCTTTTAAAATGGCAGTTTTGACAAAAAAGGCATAGCCCTGGACGCGGATATGATGTTACTAATAACCAGTGACGTAAAAAAAAAAAGGAGATACCCAGGATTTTCCTTATAGGGTATCCAAGCACATTTTCTGTTTAACTCCGAATCGCGTGATTTCGTGTAAAGCAGCATCTTAAGTTCTGTTCATTGTTATTATCAAGATGAATAAAAGCTGATTGCAATGACATGTTTTCAAACAAACCTTTTGTCGTTAAAAGTGTTTACAGTGTAGATAAATCTTTCTCAGACGTGTAATGCAATTTTTTTGTGTGTAACTTTTTAAGGTGCGTTTACATTTTTGAGGCGAACCGTTCTCGACCGGCTCGTTAACCATTCCTTGAAATTCTTTTCAAAACGAGCTTTTCCAGCGATCAACGGGAAAGGAAGGACCAACAGCGAACCTCTCGCCATATTTGGGCACACCGGCTGTCACGTTAGACCATGGAGTTTTAATCGGAGGGTCATGGAGTGATAAGGGAGATATGACGCCCATGTTACCGGTATAAAATTCCCCTCGAAGACCCACAAATTATTGCCAAATTTTAAGGATGAAACAGCTGATTATTGCAAGAATGTATGATTTCTAGAATGGCAAAACAAATATGCCTGAGTACGTTACTACGTACGTTAAGTGACTTTCTTGGCAAATCCCTACCCTCCGGGAACTTGAAAGGTTCGTAGGCAAACCACGTACTCACATACAATTCGGCTCTTCCTGAAAAAATAAATATAAATTGTGTATAAAAAAACAAAGATGAATAACAGTTTCAAATTAATTGACTATTGTATTTGTACCTATTCTCAATTGTGAAACAGGCACATACGCAGACGCACATGAGTATCATAAAATACTAATTACAAAAGTGTGAACGACTTAAATATAAAAATATAAAATTTCTAGATGAAAGTTTAAAAGTTTGTAATATTGTTGTTATTTATATTTTATAACTTTTTCCTGTACCCTTGCTGTAATTTTACTTCTTATTATTTTTACTTGCTTCATTGATCTTCTTACATTGGTCTGCAGATATATTCATCTCAGCAACTATTTCCCTTTAGGCATCTTTAAAATTTTTTTGAAATAGTTGTTCTGTTTAGGATCTCAGAGTAAAGATTTGGTTTTATAAATATCAATCAGAACAGTAAATTTTTCTCTGACTACTCTATAACTAAATAGAAATGGCGGAACAAAATCAATAGGCACAAAATAAAGTAGACGACGGAGCCTGAAGGTTTGCGAGCTGAAATAAAAACAACGAATAACACACGACGCCGCCCCAATATGAACTGAGAACGCCTTTGTGTTCGTCAGAAAAACCGTCAGGAGGCGGATCGCCACAAACGGTTCACCAGAAGTTCGTTCGGCGCTCCAAACCCCGTCTCCATCATGAGAACTAGTAGCTCGCGAACTGCTCGGTTCGCAAACATATACGTAACTTTAGAACTCAATCTACTCCTTATACTTGTTTCGACTTCATTTTCAAATCTGCCTTCTAGAAAATTTAGATCAGTAATTGAAAGTTACCCGATTAAAATATAAAATTATTTTCTCTAGTCTCATTTAACATTAACACTATTAGTTGTTTCGACGAGATATCTCGTCCACTAAGATAGAACCAATTTTGCTAGTCACGAGATATTTCGTCATAAAGATCGGACCAATTTTGCTAATGACGAGATATCACGTCAACAAGATCGGGACAATTTTGCTAGTCACGAGATACTTTGTCATCAATATTGAACCAAATTTGCTAGTCACGAGATATTTCGTCATACAGATCGGACCAATTTTGCTAATAACGAGATATTATGTTGAGCAAGATCGGGCCAATTTTGCTGCTCACGATATAGTTTGTCATCAATATTGGATCAATTTTGCAAGTCACGAGATATTTCGTCCTCAAGACTCAATTTTGTTAATGACGAGATATCATGTTCAACAAGATCTTGCCACTTTTGCTAGTCACGAGATACTTTGTCAAGAATATTGGATCAATTTCGCTAGTGAGGAAATATTTCTTTATAAAGATCGGACCAATTTTGTTAATGACGATATATCTCGTCCACCAAGATCGGACCAATTTTGTTAGTCATGAGATATTTCGTCCTCAAGATCGGATCAATTTTGATGATGACGAGATATCTCGTCCACCAAGATCAAACCAAGTTTGCTAGTCACGAGATATTTCGTCATAAAGATCGGACCAATTTTGCTAATGGCGAGATATCACATCCAACATGATCGAACTAATTTTACTACTGACGAGACGGTTTGTCTCTAAGATTGGACCAATTTTGCTAATGAAGAGATATCATGCAAGATCAGGCCAATTTTGCTAGTCACGAGATACTTTGTCATCAATTTTGCTAGTCACGAAATATTTCGTCATAAAGATCGGACCAATTTTTCTAATGACGAGATATCATTTCCAACATGATTGGACCAATTTTGCCATTGACTAGACGGTTCGTCATCAAGATCGAACCAATTTTGCTAGTGGCCAGATATTTCGTCATCCAAATCAAACCAATTTTGCAACTGACGAGATATCACGTCCAACGCGATTGGACATATTTTGATATTGAGGAGATATTTCGCTATCAAGATAGTGCTAATTTTGATGATGACGAGATAGGTCGTCCTTAAGGTTATTGTCAATTATAGACATAAAATACGAATTTCAAGAAAAATAATTTCATGGTCTCATTGATGATACAATATACATTTATTCTCGATCATTCGGGATTATCGGGATTTATCGGGATGAAATTTTAATATTCTTACGTTGTGATCGATGGTGATCCCTTTCTTCATGAATTATGACGAGGTTTTGCTCCTATATATGACGGAGACTCCGGCCTATTGTCTAAGTTCAAGTGATACCGAGATAAAGTCAAAAACTAACTTTTATTTAGACACCATTGGCGTTATGCCAATGGTCTGATGCAAATCCTTAGCAGGACTATCACACTACTGTTAAAATTCTCTTATCTGTCCATCAACGAAGAATACATAGTAAAATCATATTAACCCTCCTGGATGGTTGTCTCAACGAGGTATCTGGTCAATAGAAAATACTGACTAGACCTTAATGGACGAGATATCTCGTTGTTTGAAGAAAACTTGACCAGGTCTTCATCTGGTCTCATCGAAAAATCAGTGATATCTTGTCATTAGTATAATTCACAATATTGTGATAATGAGATATCTCGTCATTAGCACAATCGACCGTATCTACGAGATATCTCGTCATTAGCACAATCGTCTCTATCTACGAGATATCTCGTCATTAGCACAATCGACCCTATCTACGAGATATCTCGTTATTAGCACAATAGACCCTATGGACGAGATATCTCGTCTTAAACGCAATTGACCTTATCTATGAGATATCTCGTCATGAGCACAATAGATCCTATGGACGAGATATCTCGTCTTAAGCACAAAACAATCGACCCTATCTACGAGATATCTCGTCATTAGCACAATCGACCCTATCTACGAGATATCTCGTTATTAGCACAATCGACCCTATGGACGAGATATCTCGTCTTAAGCGTAATTGACCCTATCTATGAGATATCTCGTCATTAGCACAATCGATCCTATGGACGAGATATCTCGTCTTAAGCACAAAACAATCGACCCTATCTACGAGATATCTCGTCATTAGCACAATCGACCCTATCTACGAGATATCTCGTCATTAGCACAATCGACCCTATCGAGATATCTCGTCAATAGCAAAATCGACCCTATCTACGAGATATCTCGTCTTAAGCACAAAACAATCGACCATATTGACGAGATATCTCGTGTTTAGCACAACACAATCGACCATATCAATGAGATATCTCGTCAATAGCATAAACTGTCAGTTCATGATCGATTGTGTATCTTGTAGAAACCACTTCGAGGGTTAAACACTATATACAGTTTACCCTCCAGATGGTTTTGACGTGATATCCCATCCATCACGCTCTGATAACTATACTAATGACGAGATATCTCGTCATTAAAATGTTGCCGATTGTTTTAATGCTGTCGAGATAAAGATCTGGCCAGGTTCGCTAATGACGGTTGCTTCGTTGAGACAAACACCAGGAGGTTTACTAAAAATAAAGGGAATCGAATATTAATACTACCACCACTACAGTGTAAGGATCCGGAATTAAAAAAAATCTTTTAGATAAGTGCTGAAAACTAAAATAAAGACACAGGTAGTTCCACTATTTCTATCGTTGGCAGTAACAGAAGCAACCGTTTTAGGCATTTCAAGGAGATAAAACAGACTCTCGACAGTACGTCACTTTGATTTACGGGAGTTGAAGAATCCACAAGTTTTGAGTATCACTGATAAAGACGAGAAACGTCTCCAGACGCAGTAGTTTCAACGAAGAGGTGTCCCGGTCATTTCATGGACACGTCAATGAAAGCTTTTTCCAGGTCCACTCATTGGGGAAAAACAGCACCTCAACGAGTTATATCGAACACAAGTAGCAGAACTACAAAGTAAAGAAGTAATAAAAAGGAACCTCCCGAGTAAAATACATAACTCATGATTTAATACTTGACCTCAACAACATGCTTTTATCTGGTCGGAGCATTTATCCTAAGATAAACAGAATAATCTGCCAAATCTCCGCAATATATTTTTTGTTCTATTCTTCCTCTTCGGAGGTTCTCCTTTTATGCTCAAAAACGCGCTACTTCTCACAAAAAAGTCGTGATCGCGCTTTTTTCTCCCGGTTCTCCATCTTTTTTAATAGGCAGCTTTTGCAGCTCCAGAAAAGCGTGTAATTATACAGAAGAGCTATTTATTTGCCTAAGCATTTGTGAGGGCTACGTGCCTTTCAAGTGCGATAGGCTAATAGCTGTTCCATCTTTAGCGGGCCGCCGTGCTGGGTGCTAAGAAAACGTGATCCGGTGGCAAAATTGGCGAGATGGTTAAAGATGTGTGATATTTCTTTCTTTTTTTTCCCCTTCCTCCTATCGCCTATCGTTTTATTATTTCAGAGAAGTTGGAATTATTAGTTTCTCTCTCTCTCTCTCTACCCCTCCCCCCCGTCTTCCAGAGGTGTTGAGGCTAAAAACCTTGTCGGCAATCTTGAGACCAGTGGGAGAGTGTTAAAGTGGCCCGGGGCATTGGAACTCTCGCCCAGGGTTGCAGAAGGCGACCAGAAAGAGCGCCAAAATGTTGTTTTCATTCCTCGTATGTTATCGATAAGTGAAGATACAGAATTAGGTCCTAGGAAACATCTACAGAATGTTACGAACTTACTGTCATGACATGAAATTTGTCCTAGGAACTATACTTCTACGACCTATCGTGTTCCCTCCGTGTTTTCCATAGATAGTTAACCCCATTGGAAATGAACTAGTGTAACTCTAGTTCTCGATACCCATACTCACTTAATTGAGGTGTGCCTTTGAAGGGAAAGCATAAATAAGGTCCTGGAATACCGAATATCCCGAAAAAGATCTCGTACAATTTATATTCTGTAAATGGCAATTTGTCCAAAGAACTATACTTCTTATATAAAGAACTATACCCATAGGTTTGGAGAGAAATGAAAGAAGGTCCCAGAAAATATACACAATGTTTCAAAAATCGTACTTTTAGTACATAAAATTTGTTCGAAAAACTGTACTTCTATGACCTTAAGTGTTTCTTCCATGTTCTTTTAAATACATTAATCCCCATTGGATCTTTATTGGATCCCATTGGACAGTTAATGATCTTTACTTTTGTAAATATCAATTAAAGTACCTTGAAGCTCGTACACACTTAAAGGAAACGTGCTCCTGAGGATAAAGTATAAACGGAGGTCCTGGAATATATGTACCGAATGTCCCGAAAAAGAGTCCCGTAAAACTTCAAGTAATAAGCTATACTAACATAAGGTTTCGAAAAAAATAAGTATAAAAGGCTTTCCTGGTTTACATAAACAAGATGCTCCGAAAAACTTACAGCAAATGGAATTCGTCTATATTTCTACGACCCATAGTTTTCAATAAAAATAAATATGAAAGGTTAGTTTGTGGGTTTTATGGGCTAAACACAAGACATATCAAAAGCATGTAAAACACGAAATGAAAGGGAATAGAGTAAAGGAATGAAATCAGAAATAGTCGTTTGGGTATCCCGGGATCACTATCCTATATTTACTGAACTATTAATGATCACTATCACTATGTTTACTGAAGACGTTGAATCCCTTAGGAAAAGAAAATATCCCTAGAGTACCTGGGATCCTTGAAGCCCGTACACACTTAAAGGACATGCGCTCCCGAGGGGAAGTATAAAAGAAGGTCCAGGAATATATATAAACCGAATATCCCAGAAAATTCCCACAAAACGTATAATCAGTAATTGAAAATTGCTATAAGAATTATACTTCAGCTGCCCTTAGTTTTGAGAAAAATAAGTATAAAAGGAAGTCCTGGAATATATAAACAAGCTGCCCGAAAAACTTCCACAAAATTTTAAGTAAATTAAATTTGTCCAAAGAGCTATCCTTCTACGACCCATAGTTTTCGAGAAAAATAACTATAAAAGGAGATTCTGGAATGTATAAACAAGGTGCCCAAAATACTTCCATAAAAGTTTAAGCAAATGATATTTGTCCAAAGGACTATACTTTTGCGTTTTATTGTTTTCGAGAAAAATAACTATAAAAGGGGTCTTGGAATGTATACAGAATGTCCCGAAAAACTCCAACAAATGTTGCTTCCAATTTCCCAAAACCATTACCTCTACTACCTCTAAGCTAAGTACTGCTGCTCTTATCCTAAGAAAAACTTATTAATGTCTAATCTCATTCTACTAAACCTCTAATTTAATTAGTTTCAAATATATATTAATTCGATATGTTAAATGAAGCTAGTGAAAAGGTCTGGGAGTGTGCTTTGCTGATTCAGTCTAAAATTCTTAGTTTTCCTCATGATTCAGCTGTTGCTTTCGTCTTGTTAATGGAAGCAATTGCCTCAATGTCCATTTATTTAGAATTGGACTTAAGAATTCACCTATTTGTATTTTATGTAATTCTGGACGACCAATGAATAGCGGACAGTTAGACACGTGTGCTGCTGTGAATGGCTTTAACTGTCGTGATCTGATATTGGGAAGTAGCAGTGCTGATAGCTTAGTTGTCTAGCATTTGTAAATATTAATAATATACTTCTATGATTCACAGTTTTAGAGAAAAATAAGCTACGTCCTATGTAGCGAAAAGCCATTTAAATATGTATCAAATGAATCACAGCTATAATAAGTTAAGCCATAAATTTAGCAGTAATTGTTAAAGAAAGAATTTATGAGATTTTCTTAAGGGTTCAGTAATTTTATGCAAATTGTGATTGTTAATTTGGCCGGTATATAATAAGTCGTCTCGACTTGTCGGAATATTAACAGGATTTCGATTCTCCAAATGTATATTGTTTTGAATTCGTGCAAAGTCATCGGCAACACTTTTTGGCTTTTTTCAAATTCCTCAATTCAATTTTCTCAATTAAATTTCCTTCTTTTCAAATGTTTCGACGATATATCTCGTTCACCAAATCTGACAAGTTTTGTTAACAACGTATATCGTTTTCAAGATAATGGCGATTTTTGATGACGAGATCAATATCTGGTCAGTTTTCTTCTTCCAGCGAGATATCTCGTCCATCAAGATTACACTGACCATCTATCAATAACAAGAAACAGGAATATGGGAAGAATAAAACCGCACAGATATAACAAAAGTTGCAAAAATTTTGAAAGTTCAAGAAATATTTTCTTTTATGGGCATTTGTAATTCTTCTGTCTTTTATAAAACATATTGGTCATTAAATGGTAGGAGAAATTACAGTATCACTCTAAAATATGAAAAAACAAAATGCCATTATAAAATCCTTATCTACTACTTCTGTGGTTGTTCTGATCTTGCACAATTTAAACACATAGTTAAAAGGTAGAAAGCTGGGAATTCTAAGTGAATGTTAACAATCCTATGAGGATAGACCAGTAGCTTTAGAAATAATAGCAAATGCATAAGTTGCTATCTCGTCAACAAGGTATTGCCGATATTTCGATGCTTAGTTTAGATCGTTTTCATAGAATGACGATAGATCTCTCCTATAAAGATTTAGGCCGGGTGCACACATCAACATCACAACTTCGAAGTGATTTTGGGGAGATATCTCGTCCATCAAGATATGACCAATTTTGCCAATGACGAGCTATCTCGTCACTAACGTATTGCCAAATTTTTGATGATGATTAGTTTAGATCAAGATATGACTAGTTTTATTCTAATAACAATAGATCTCGCCCATTAAGATCTAATCAGTTTTGCCAATCATGATATACTTGGTCGAGAACAGGAGGGTTAACCCTCATAGTGTGGTTGCGTGGAGATATATCGTCCATCAAGATGTGACCAGTTTTATCAATGACGAGATATCTTGTCATCAAGGTATTGCCAATTTTTTGATGATGATTACACCAAGATATGACTACGTTTCTTCGAATGACGTCGTCCATCAAGATCTAGTAAGTTTTGCCAATTATGAGGACGAGGACCGGAGGATTAAACCTCGAAGTGATTTTGAGGAGATATCTCGTCTATCAAGATGTGACCAATATTGCCAATGACGAGCTATCTCGTCAACAACGTATTGCCAAATTTTTGATGATGATTAGTTTAGATCAAGATATGACTAGTTTTATTCTAATAACAATAGATCTCGCCCATCAAGATCTAATCAGTTTTGCCAATCATGAGATACTTGGTCGAGAACAGGAGGGCTAACCCTCATAGTGTGGTTGCGAGGAGATATCTCGTCCATCAAGATGTGACCAGTTTTACCAATGACGAGATATATTGTCATCAAGGTATTGCGAATTTTTTGATGATGATTACACCAAGATATGACTACATTTCTTCGAATGACGTCGCCCATCAAGATCTAGTAAGTTTTGCTAATTATGAGGACGAGGACCGGAGGATTAAACCTCCAAGAGATTTTGAGGAGATATCTCGTCTATCAAGATGTGACCAATATTGCCAATGACGAGCTATCTCGTCACCAACGTATTGCCAAATTTTTGATGATGAGTAGTTTAGATCAAGTTATGACTAGTTTTATTCTAATGACGATATATCTCGCCCATCAAGATCTAATCAGTTTTGCTAGTTATAAGATACCTAGTCGAGGACAGGAGGGTTAACCCTCCAAGTGGTTTTGAGAAGATATCTCGTCCATAAAGATATGACCAATTTTGCTTGTTACAATATATACTGCCACCAACATATTGCCAATGGTGATGACGAGATCAAGATCTGGTCTATTTTCTTCTAATGACGAGATACCTCCTCCATCAAAACCTCCAACGGTTTTTCTTATGACCTTGTCGAAGTAACCACCAGGGTTAAGGATAGTTTTAGAAATAGGTTTTGCTAGTGGCGAAAATAGAAATGGAGATACGGCTATTTATGGAGATCTTGTACACGTCTCTTCGCCCTTAGCTATTCATGTGGATGCTGAAGTCGTCTTTCTTGTATTTAAGGGAGACCGGGACACAAAAATCGTCAATTTTTCGAATTTTTTTATTATTATTTCAAGAAATTCTCTGTGTTTTTCTGCTTAAAATGACATTTAAATCATGTTTCTATCTTAATTAGAACTAGAGATATAATAATTTTTGTGGTGCGTTGTTTTGAAAATCTAACACTCTTGACAGTTGTTGTCATGGCAACAAGATCCGTCTTTAAAACTTTAAATGCGTTTTTCTCCATGATACATTTTTTCAAGATTTCCTGTATTCAAATTGCTATAAGTCGGAAACCGATAAAGTTAAAGGGTTGAAATTTGGAATATATCTTTTTCAAACATTATACTTTAATTTTGATTCAGCAAATATGAAACAAATATTTACTTTTTAAAATATGACTTTTTAAAAATAACCTTAAAATTTTCAAAAATTTTCATTAAAATATATTTTATTTTTTATTAAATTAATATTTTTTAAATTGCTGAATTAAAATTAAAGTTTATAAATTTGTGAATAATTTACTGCAATAATTTTGAAAATGGAACTAGAACATTTTGAGTTTTAGCAATTTAAAATAACCCCTCTTTTTTTCAAAATATTTAATTTAAAATTTTTAAAAAACTTTTTTAAAAATCAGCACAAAAATATTCAAAATTCTAAATTAATTAATAAAAATTGTTTTTCAATGTGTCTCGGACCCCCTTAAGTTGGTTTTGTCATGTGCTTTGAGTATTTTTCATGTTTTGCATATTGAATTGAGTACTTAGGGAAGGGTATTAAAATTGCATACTTTATCGTTCGGAATGATTTTTAAAACAATCACTTTAACTCGGGACAATAAAATAAAGAGCCAAGTAAGTTTTAAGTAAGTTGGTAATTTTTCACGATAAAGTTTTGGAAAGTAGAATTTTTATAACATGGATTATATGTGAACTTTACGTTGAAAGTAGATGCGGGAGGATAAAACTGAGAAAGAAATTCAAACTGTCTGGATTGACTATTTTTCACTGTTTAGGATAAGGACTAAGAAATGTTTACAGCCGAATAAGTTATTGAAGAAGACCCAAGAATATCTTAGACCAGGATCATCGAAAATTTAATTTTTATGTTGTAATTAAAACACGATATTTTTTCTCTCGATGTGAAGTTTATTTCCATTCCGTTTCAATAACGCATCACCGTTATGTTTCAAATCGTTAGTTTCCTCGTCGAAAATAGTTTTCTTTCCTCTCATTACATTATTCAGCTTCGTCACTGCATTTCTTAATGTAAATTATTGTTATTCCTAGTCTAAAGAGTCATAAGATATAGATGAGAAATTTCGCTTAAAATTTATTTCGCATTAACATTTCAACTCTCCTGTTATTTCGATAAATTTACTAATAACTACGAAAAGCTTGTTTGGTGTTGAACGGGCATTGTAATTAGCATTCTAAGGCCGATATAACTCTAAAAGTAGCTAGTGGTTTGATAGCGTTAGACTTAAAAAATAGCTTCTGGTGTTCTTAATGTGAAGCTATATCTGAGAAGGTTGGCTGATTTTGGGTTTTAAACTCAAAGTCTATACTTGACCAAGCTGATCCAGACACTAGACATCGAACATAAAGTAATGGACATGCAATTACATTGAAAGTTTTACTGACACAAATGAGAGAAATGTACCCATGAAGGGATAGCATCGGCGCCGACTACAACTCACATGTTGCTTGTACAGTTGGTAAACCCACTGAGCCACAACGACCCCCGGGCATAAGGAGATCGACAGAAGCACCAGCCCGAAGTGCTATAAATGAGCTGAATTTCAGAAACATTTATTTAAAAGTTTTGGTTTTTCTTGTAAGAAATATGCGATAGCTTTAAACACAATTTTGTCTTTGTCACATAAGCATTTTCCATTGGTTATATTAGCTGAGCGTGTGAAATGAACGCTTTCACAACTCCATCTTTATAATACAACGTTTTAAAGTTAATCCTTTCTTAAATATAGTCTTATGCAATCCTATTATAATTCAGAAAGGAGAAAAGGGGCAGAACAATAAATTTCTCTTCACGTCTCGCAAACATCAGGAGAATACAAAGTAAGGCATGCTGCACCTTTCCATACTTCCGTTCCGGAGACGCATTAACAGGAACCATTAACAATTAACAAAGCTCCGCCTCTTGATAGTTTATATGCGTAATCCATACGAAACTGCAATTATGGATTACGTTTGTGAATAATAATTCGTTAACATGGAATATTATACTGATATTATAGCATAATTTAAACTAATTATTTAAATACTATACTATATTATATTTTAAATACGTATATTTTGATTTGGGTAGAGTGGTATTAATCTCGTTTGTCCCTGGTCCCAAAACATGAAGATTCACCTCTGCCTAAATGGGAGGTTTCGTAATACTCAATTACCAACGTGAAGTGCGAAGTTTTTTCATTCTGGTGTTTGTAAGTTCCTATAAATTGCAATGTTAATTCCTTATCTTTAATTTCAACCCATTTAACAATCAGACATTTAATCGGTCCAGAGTTTAAGGTGCTAGAGATTTAGTGCAAAATATACTTAGGCTAACTTTACATTATAGTATTTGTAAAAGCCATAAATTACAATTTGAATTCATTACCTTTAATTTTGATTCATTTAACCACTAGGTAAATCAATACGGTCTATACCGGTTACACAATTTGAGGAGTTGAATTTTTTACAGGATTATATTCTAAGGAAACGAGCAATATAATACTTACAAAGGATTAAAATCCAAGGATATGGGACAAATAGAATTTTTCCAAAGAATTCAATTCCTTAGAATGTGTTAATAGAATTGCTCACAAAGATTATATTCCAAGGAATTGTCAATAGAATCGTTTCAAAGCATTGTATTACAAAGAAAGGACTTATTGAATCTTTCAAAGATATTATATTCAAAGAAAAGATGCAATAGAATATTCCAAAGGATTATAATCTAACGAAATAATAAATTGAATCTACAAAGTATTTTATTAAACGGAATGAGACAACAGTATCGTTCGAAAAGATTCTATTCCAAGTAAAGGACTAAAAGAATCGTTCCACAGAAAGATTCTATTCCATGCAAGGATCAATAAATCGTACCAAATAAATGTTCTATTATTTTTAAGAACCAATATAAAAGCTCCAAAAAAGTTTCTATTCCAAGGAAAGAAGATGTAGAACGTTCTTTTCTAAAGCAGGGATGCAAAGTTCGCGCCTGTAGGACCTTATTGGACCGCGTTCCACCGATGATTTGTTGATGGACCTCCTCACCATGCGTCATTTTAACTTTAAAAACTCACGCAAAACTTCGCTGCGAGATAATGCATGAAAATAAACAAGTCTTGTTGAGTCGACATTTTTCTGTTTTCTTTTTCAGTCATGAATATGAACAAATCTAAACACAGGAACCGTTTGACTAATGATAATTTGCAATCAATTTTGCGCTTGTATACTACAAAAAAATGAAACCAGATATTAAAAAAATTGCTGAATCGATGCAACGTCAAGCCTCAAATTAAATTTTTTATTTACTTTTCATTACCTTTCTCTTTGTCTTCTTGAACCATGATTATATAAAATAGGGAAAGTATAAATAATAAATATCAGTAAAATATGGTAGATATTTTCCTGTTGTTTATACCCATACATCACAGTGAATCTATGTTTAAAGCAACACTTCCACACTCTCAGAAATCTCGCGGTGCTCAGTCGATTAATTAACTTTCGTCTGAAATTAATTAATCGCCTTCTCCATCTTACGTCACAAAAGCAAACTGCATCATCTTTCCAGCATCTCACAAAAACTTCATCCCGAGACATTACAAGGAATGTGTCTTTGTCCCACGAAATGCAGAAAAAATTGACAAAATGCAATAATATGGAAAGAATAAATAATAAATATCAGTAAAATATGGTAGATAATTTCATGTTGTTTGTACTAATACACCACAGTGAATCTATACAGCCATATTTCTTACCAAATATATACCATACCTGACCTAAAGGAAGAACCCATGGATTCTTTAGAAAGATGTCAGTGTTTTTAGGGATAAAATCTACATTTCAATACTCTCAGAAATCTCGCGGCGTCAGACTATTATTTAACTTATTTAGTCTGAAATTAATTAATCGCCTTCTTCGTCTTCCTCCACAAAAGAAAACTGCCTCATCCAGAGATATTTCTTGGCAAGTGTCTTTGTCCCACGAAAAGCAGCCAAAATTGGCAAACCCCAATAAGCAAGACCGCTCTCGTTATTCCTCTCGGCAAGTGCACAGCCTCTTATTAAAATTTTGGCTCTCCTAAGTGAGCATTTCGGCGCCTGATCTCATCCATTTGCAGGCGTCCGTGTAATAACAGTGGTCGCCAATAACACCAACCGAAACAAAAAAAAGCCGAGGGAAATCCACCAATAAAATAAAATAATAACGACCGAATATCACGTCTGGTCCTGCCTGTAACCACTGCTCATTTATTCCGATTTTCATTATTACAACAGATTCGCAAAGCTGCGAAGTCCCTGATGAATTGGAACCTGGCATCCGTGACGGAGAGCCGTCATTACCCCGTAAAAAAAACCAGGGGGGATCTGGCAACCAATTGATTGTGGAAATTTTATCGCCTGGGTTTCCAGCTCCCTTTTCTGTGAGTGCCACAGATCCGGCCGCCGAGGTTCTTCCAAATTATTAATGTGTGAGAGGTAAATTGATTGCATTCGAACGCTTGTTTCCACACGTCGTAAATCTAGCTTCGGAAACCAAGTAGGCGATTAATGTGCTATTAATCAAACCAGTTATCGAATAGTGGAGGGAATTCGAATTTTTTTTTTCCCCCGCTCCGCCGTTCGCGCTGGCCAAAGTGGACCGATCCGTAATTTCGGCAGCGTGAGAAAAGGCCGAAGCCGCTGACTGGACGTGAGAATGAACTGGTTCGAATTAGGAGTTGATTTAGATGCACAGCCCGATATCGTATAACGCCGGAGTGTTATTGAATAAAAAAAAAAACGCGTACCCCCATCAATGGGATAAGAGGACCATCACGAATGGAGGGTCGGTCTACCCGCAACTGCACGTGTGTTGAGTTTGCATTGCTTATCGTGTATTTAATAACGCTAATAGTTCGTTGAGCTGGAGCTCCTGCTTCGAATTTTGCACAAGGTGGAGATTCGGTTTCGAGATTAGCTTAATTGGGAATAATTGCGTGAAGAGCGATTAGCATCGGTTTCGTTGTGCTTGTATTTCCGGTATTCCAAATTTTTCTGACGCTGTTAAAAATAACTATTACTCTAACTTTTTAGGAGATAGCGGCATGCGCTGTTCTGGGCGGAAGCAACTAATTTTTTCAATGGTAAGGTAATTTTAATTAACGTCATACTAGAGCAACACAACGGGCTATTTTCAATGGATTGATTAGTTAACCCTCCAAGGGATTTCGACGAGATACCTCGTCTGTCAAGTTCTCACCAATTTTGCTCTAATGACATTTTGTTTTCGCGGTATTTGCCGATTTTTCTTACGATGACCCAGGGAGCAAAAATTGCTTAAAACTGAGACGTACGTTGCAGAACAAAATCCTCCCAGAACTATTTTTCCTTAACTTTTTTTAATCATAAGTCACGATGTTCTTCAGTGCAAAACCAGCTCCTTGCCATACCTTCTTTCTTCTCTATCTACGGAACAACCTCCCTACACCGTCCAAACTACCACAAACACTTTAGAAATAACACGTCTTCTATGTCAATGACAAAATATTTAACTTCAAAAGTTATCGACAGAATTGCAAATTCTGAAAGTATGCCTTGGTTTCAAATAAAGTAAGTTAATTAATTTCGATGTTTTTTTAAAATATGTAATACATATTTTACCGATAATTGTGTTTTACGTTTTTTTTAAATTTTACTGCAGTTTTCAAAATTTGGACAAAATGCCTGAAGAACAATTGCAAATTGCTTGGAGTTGTGTTGCAGAACACTGAATATAATTATGCATCTGGGACGATGACCAGATAAATATCTGCTGAGTTTTTTTCAAATAACGAGATATCTCGTCTATCGAGATCTGGACCGTTTTATATAATGATATATCTCTAGATTACCATCAGGAGGGTTAACTGAAATTTCAATCAAGGTTAAAGTAATAATGACTGAAACCTTTTCATGTTAGTCATAAATCATTCAATCATTAGTATTTTAGTCATGACTAATTTAACTACAGTAGAGAGCACAGTTGGTGTACAATCGTGGATTTTTAACCGGACTGATGATAGGTAGGTAGGTATTTTAATTAACGTCTCACTGAAGCAACACGAAGGGCTATTGGCGAGGGTCCGGGATCAATAAGGGAAGGTGTAAAGATTCGAGGACACCAAATAATTTTGAACCACGGTCAGATGATGAACCGGACGGTTGAGGTCAATTCAACCGAAGTCAGTCGAGGTCGTGGGAGCTGGTGCACGTTAAATATGTCGTGACCTCAAATTTCCACATGTTGGTGTGATGTGGAAGTTTGGATTGTCAGTTTGGTGCTGACCTCATCATCTGATCGTGGTTCAAATCTCTGCATATTTCCGGATATTTGAACCTTAGATTTTTGAAGAAATTAATCTATGCTTTAAAGTTAATTATCAATTCCCTTTTCGGGATTTAAAAATATCATAAGGTTCAGCAACAAATTTATCTCTCTTATAATAATTGCTTTTCCCGTTATAGTTTAAAAAAGATGAAAAGGGAATGTTGAATCAACGTGAAACAAGAGCAATACAACGGGCTATTGTAACGTTCCGGGATCAATCCGGAAAGATCGAGGACAACACCATGTATTTTTGAACCACGATCAGATAAAAAAGATGGCGGAATGCTCTTCAAGCTTACACACCACGCAAAATGAGGACATTTGAGACCAAGAGTGATTTAACGTGCACCAGCTCTTGCGCACACGACGGTCTTTGGTTAGACCTTGTTTCGAACTCGCAACAGTCCGCTACTCGCAATAATCCGGTATTCGCAATAATTCGCTACTTTTCTAACCGGGCTACCAAAGCACACTTAAATAAAAGGATATAATCGTAATTTCATATTTCGTATTTTGTTAGACAATTTAGAAAGGTTTTCGAACCATAATAATTAATCTTTCAATAAAAAGATTTCAATGAAATTATGATAGGTTTTTAACTTAAAGATCAATAAATAAAAACTGTTTTATGGCTCTTGCTTTCCTTCTCACTTACATAACTTTAAAATAGCATAAGAAAACAGTTAATTTACTTAAACTTGATTAAACTGAGGGGCTAATAGACATTTTATGAAGAAAACAAGATAAAATACTGCAATTCCGTTATTATGTAACGGAAGGTTCCTGGTTCGAATCCGGATCCGGGCATGGATGTTTGTAATCGTATGGTGTAGAGGCGGCTGGTGCACCTTAAATCTGTCGTGGCCGAAAGTCCTCACGTTGGGTTGGTGTGGAAGTTTGGAGAGTGGGGTGCCAGCTCAGGTGTTGCTTCGTCATCTGATCGTGGTTCAAAATTACGAGGTGCCGTCCTCGGATCTTTCCCTTAAGGGACTGATCCCGGACCGTTGTCAATAGCCCGTTGTGTTGCTCTAGTACGACGTTAACTAAAATTACCATTACCGTTATTGTGTAACGTAATAACTCCTTTACGGAATACTTCATGTTCATTTTATTCTGGATAATTTAATTTTAGTATTTTGATGGAACTCCACTTTTAAACAAATGTTATTTTTAGCATATAAATAGTTTAAAACCCAGTATATTCTATACATGCTCCGTATCTTTTGTATTATTTGCACTGTTAAACGCAGTATATATAGATTTTAAAAACACACTCTCGAAAATTCAATCTAGTGGTTCTTTTGATAAATATCAATCCAATTGAGGGGTTATTTTTTATAGAAAAAGAAACACGTACTTGACTACTCCGATAAGAACGAATCCAATATCCATGCTTTGCATTCATTAAGCACCCCACATGGAGAACCGTCTTGAAAAAACGTAACTTTTCACAGTCGTTTGATTGAAATCAGTCGATTGAGTGCTTTGTTAGATAAAGAAAAGCGGAAAACCCAGCATTTCACAATGGATATCACGACCTTTATCCTATTTACACTCCTAAACCCACAGAAAAAGACACTCATAATTTCCCTCTTGTGATGTTTCGCGATTGAAACCACTCCAATTGAGTGTTTCTATTGAAACAAAGAAAAAAGACATAACTCTCAGAGCCAGTAACTTCCCTTTGGAAACTTAGCTTCTCACAGTCTTTTGATTGAAATCAGTCGATTGAGTGCTTCTTTCGATAAAAGAAAAGAAAAACCTAGCATTTCACAATGTATATCACGACCTCTGTAATGTTTACACTCTTAAACCCCCAATACAAGACACTCGAAATTTTAATCTTCTGTACTTTTGATTGAAACCACTCCAACCGAGTGCATTTTACGATTGATAGAAAAAGACAAGACTCTCAATCCGCGTTTCTCTTTTATTATGAACTTCACTTCTCATAGTCCTTCTATTGAAATGAGTCGATTGAACGAATTGTCGAACACCTAGATTTCGCAATGCATATGACGATCATTGCAATATTTATATTATTAAACCCTTCAGTATAAGACTCTTAAAATTCAACCCTCCCGTTCTTTTGATTGAAAACAATGGTTCAAAATTACGCGGTGTTGTCCTCGGATCTTTCTCTTTCGGATTGATCCCGGGCCGTCATAAATAGCTCCTTTTGTTGCTCTAGTGCGACGTTAATTAATTGCCATTTGATTGAAAACACTCCAATCAAGTGCTATTTGGATACAAAAAAAAATTTAAAACTCCGCGTTCTTTTTTCTACCTTAAAAACTTAACTTTTCATTGTCCTTTGATTGGTTTCAGTCGATTAAGTGCTTCTTTTGATAAAAAAAAAACTCAACGTTTCATAAAGTTTATCACGACCTTTGCAATATTTACCTTTTAAACTTCCAGACACATTGACATTAAAAATTTCAACAACAACAAGACATTAAGAATTTCCCCCTTACGTTCATTTGATTAAAACTTCAATTGAGTGATTTTTTTATTAAAAAAAAAATAATAATAAAAAAAAAACCTCAGTCCACATTTTTTTATTATTGAAAACTTAACTGCTCATAGTTCGTTGATTGAAATAAGTCGATTGAGTGATTCCTTTGATCAAAAAGAAATGAGAAACCAGGCATTTCGAAGTGTTTAGAACGATATTTGCAGCATTAACTTTTAAGCCCCCGTTGCAAGACACTCAAAATCTTACCCTCACATACATTTAATAAAAACCACTTCAATTGAAAGGAAACTAAAAAACTCAGTCCATGTTTCCTTTTTATCGAAAACTTAACTAGTTACTCACTGTTCTTCGATTGAAATAAATCGATTGAGTTGACATTCATTTTAATGAAACAACTTCAATTGAAAGAAAAAGAAAAAAAAACTCAGTTCACGTATCCTTTTTTATTGAAAACTTAACTACTCACTGTTATTTGATTGAAATAAGTCGATTGAGTCGATATTCCTTTTATTGAAACCACTTCAATTGAAAGAAAATAAAAAAACTCAGTCCACGTTTACTTTTTTATTAAAAACTTAACTAACTACTCACTGTTCTTCGACTGAAATAAGTCGATTGAGTCTACATTCCTTTTATTGAAACCACTTCAATTGAAAGAAAAAGAAAAAAAAAACTCAGTTCAGGTTTTCTTTTTTATTGAAAACTTAACTATTCACTGTTCTTCGATTGAAATAAGTCGATTGAGTCGACATTCCTTTTATTAAAACCACTTTAATTGAAAAAAAAAGATAAAAACTCAGTTCACGTTTCCTTTTTTATTGAAAACTTAACTAACTACTCACTGTCATTCGATTGAAATAGGTCGATTGAGTCGACATTCATTTTAATGAAACCACTTCAATTGAAAGAAAAAGAAAAAAACTCGGTTCCCGTTTCCTTTTTTATTGAAAACTTAACTACTCACTGTTATTTGATTAAAATAAGTCGATTGAGTCGACATTCCTTTTTTTTTTTAAACCACTTCAATTGAAAGAAAACGAAAAAACTCAGTCCACGTTTCCTTTTTATTGAAAACTTAACTAACTACTCACTGTTCTTCGATTGAGTAATTCCTTTGATAAAAAAGAAACAAGAAACCAAGCATTTCGCAATGCTCATAACAACTATTTCAGTATTTACCTTTAAAAACCCCAGTACAAGATACTCATTTCACCGTCATGTTCATTTGATTGAAACTACTTCAATCGAGTTCTCCTTTTGATAGAAAGAATATACCACCCTCATCTCCCTCTTTTAATAACAGAATTAAGATGACCCGTTCTTTGTAAACCACGGTCACATCACCTCAAAGAGATCCATCACTCCCTTTTCCCACCAATTTTTTGATCGAAACCAATCCACTCGAGTGGTTCTTTTGATAGAAAAAGATACAAGCCGAGTCGCGTAAGTAGGATGACACGTCCCTTTGTATTCCTTTCAATGCTGGCGCGCAGGTACGGGACTCGGTAAGTGCTACAACCAATCCATATAATAATAACATGTATAAAAAGCTTTTTTGTGTGTTTCTTAAGCGTGTGTATTTTGCTCTCCACGATAAGCCGCTGTTATCGACGAGGCCCCGATAATGGTGGGAGAGGATGGGAAACAAATACGGAAAGGTACCGAGACCTCTCTCCCCTCCAATCTTCTCTCTCCACTCGAGACGATTGACGAAGATGGGGGAGAAGTCGCTGCTTTATCTCGCGATTGGCAGTTGAGAGATATTGTTTTTTGGAGAGTTTGCACCGGACTCGCTGGCCTTTGTTTCTAGTTGATAGCGACTTGATCACAGGCATTCAGAATCGTCGGCGCCGGGCCTTGTTACAACAGCAAGAGGTAACGCTGATTCGAGAAACGCAATTATAATCTACAGATAAAGACGGGACATTAGGAATATGCACTTGAAGAGTGCTAATATTACACGAATAGAAATCATTTGACATGTTTCACCGTAATCCTTCAACTCTCCAAGTGGTTTCGACGAGATAACTCGGCCATCAAGATCTAACCAATTTTGCTGATGAGATATCTCGTCCTTCAAGATCTAACCGAATTGGCTTGCAAGATATCTCTTCATTAAGATAATGGAGATTTTCTGATGATGTGGTATCCATATCTGGTCAGTTTTGTAATGACGAGATATCTCGTCATCAGAGATAACTCTAGTTTTGCTAATGATGAGACACTTGTACTTGACCACACCAGGCGGGTTCACGTATTTCATCTGAACCCTTTAAGCGTCACGGGAATTCCAAAGTAGCGTAGAACTGCTTTTATCTTACATCACATTTAACCCTCCAAGTAGTTTCGACGAGATATCTTGACCATCAAGATCTAACCAATTTTGCTTATGAGATATCTCGTCCATCAAGATATAACCGAATTTCATTGCGAGATTTCTCTTCATTAAGATAGTGGAGATTTTCTGATGATGTGGGATCCATATCTGGTCAGTTTTCTAATGACGAGATATCTCGTCATTCGAGATATCTCCAGTCTCGAGATATCTCCACACCAGGAGGGTTGGCGTATTTCACCTTATCCCTTTAAGCGTCACGATATTTCTCGAGTAGTGTAGAATTGCTTTGATCTTACATCAAATTTAACTCTCCAAGTGGTTTCGATGGGATATTTCGTCCATCAAGATATATCCAATTTTGCTTACATTTCGTCCATCAAGATCTAACCGATATTTTGCTTGCAAGATATCTCTCCATTAAGATATTAGAGATTTTCTGATGATGTGGGATTCAGATCTGGTCAGTTTTCCATTGAAGAGATATCTTGTCCATCAAGATACCTCTATTTTTGCTTATGACGAGACACCAGAACGAGACCACGCCAGGAGGGTTAACTTTTTTCAACTTAACCTTTTAAGCGTTACGAAATTTCCCGAAAGCTTTAGAACTGCTTTGATATTACATCACATGCAACTCTCCAAGGGGTTTCTACAGGATATCTCGCCCATGAAGATCAGACCAGTTTAGCTAATGAGATATCTTGTCATCAAGATATTCCCGATCTTTTGATGATGACGAGATAACGATCCGGTCAGTTTTCTTCAAATGATCGTGATCGCGTTTTCTTCAAATGGCGAGATATCTCGTCCTTGAACACATGACCAGATTTACTAACGTCGAGATACGTCTATCATTGAAATAATCCCAGAAAACTTTCTATCGGCCAACTAAGTAGATATTTAAATTTACGTCACTTGAGCAATGGGTTATTGGCGATGGGGTACGGTATCAGTCCGGACTAGAAAGATCCTAAGAGAACATCTCGTTATTTTGAACTACGATTAGATTACGTGGTCATCACCTGAGCTGGCACCTTAGCTCTCCAAACTTCCACACCACGCCAGCGTGAGAACATTTGATGGTTGGCAGTTAAGTTTACGTCCGAACCACATAGTAATGAGGCGATTTCTCCATTTTTGTTACAACTCTATAGAAATGTGTATTCACACATCTTCCCTGTCATATTATGTTACATAGCCAAATATAAGATAAGGAATAAAAAAGGTTGTAAATGTTGCTACCATAACAACATTTATAACTCATATTTAAAAAACGAGCAATTGAAACACACATAGCTCACTTTCAACATATTCTTAATGTTGTCGGATTGTTGATTGGTTGGTTTAGGTTTTATAGCCAAGATACAAACGGCAACAAATGTTTTCGGAACAAATGTGTCTTAATCTTATTGATCAGATAAAATGATTGCAGGTAAAACAATGTTTAGTAAAGATGGTATGGTATGGTATTTTTAATTAACGTCGTACTAGAGCAACACAATTGGCTAGTGTCTAGTAAGGACTAGGGATGCGACATCGATGTCAATGTTTTCAAAACATCGATGTTTTATAAAAAATAATCGATGTATTTAACATTGCTGTATTGGTGCCGATGTTATTCTAACATCGATGTTTTTACTTGTCAATGTTTTAAGTATCGTTATAAAAATTTTAAAAATAACCAAGTAGCATAATTTTTATAATCAACAAATTGAACATACCTTTAGACCAAAGTGGCCAAGGGTGAAATGCCTGAAAAGTAGGGATGCGACATCGATGTCGATTTTTTCAAAACATTGATATTTTATAAAAAAAACATCGATGTATTGGAGCCAATGTCGCATCACTAGTTGCTAAACCAGTTTTAAGAAATGGGGGGAAAAGTTTAAATAATCTAAATTTTAAAAACATCGATGGTTTGGGGGTGATGTATTATCAACATCGATGTTTTAATTTTGAACATCGATGTTTTGCAGTCGATGTCACATCACTAGTAAGGACTATTACTCAAAAATTCATTCAAGAAATAGCTTTTTCTGTAGTGCAGGTTTTTAAAGGAAGATTTGTCTACTCGTTTCATTCTGTTTCATTAGTCTATATTAGTAAATTTCCCGCTTACTGATTTGGCGAACATTTGGTATCCAGAGACTGAAGGATTTGTTAGTTCCCATATGAAATTAACACAAAGAGATTGATTCTCCGACAATAATGCGTCTACGTTCGAACAACTGTAAAATTCTTTACACAACGTATGAAAGCGGGAATTCTCCCTTCTGATATTGTGCAACACTATTGCTTCTTCCTTATCAATTACAGCGTAATTTTGCTGAATAACCGATTTCAGTTGCGAAACGTATAGGAGGTGTCGACGGATCATGAATAGCAATAAAATTGGTACGACTTCTTTGTTTGAATCTGTAAACATTTGTCAACTAATATAGAATTAAATATTTGCATATTTTATCTTTTGTAATTATTAGGTCTCAATGTATATTACTTGATATTTGCTAGATAACGCGTAGTAAACATGCATGCGTCCAAAAATTCCTATATAAAACGGATCTAAAAGACTGCAGTTATTTTACATTTTCCTTCCGAAATAAAGTTTTCTAAAAGTTAAATAGACATAAACATTTCAGGAAAATGCATATTGAAAATACCTATGTGTCTGAAAAGAAATTACAAGTAAAACAAAAAAAAAATTAGACTGATATTTATGTTTTTATTTCTTTTAAAAAATAATTTGAAAAGAATAGATGAACTTAACGTAACACAAATGATCCAAGAATTATAATTCGATCTGCTGATTGTTGCGTTATCAAATTAATTATTCTTGACAACTCCTTTCTATAAAGCAAAACAAAGAGATAATAAGAGAGTAAAATAGGAAATACATCCCAACGTTTTGCAGTTTCCGGGATAACAAAGGATTTTTGCCCTATAAAACAAAAATGCCCCTCTTGATGTGCAATTTTATCTATCTAATTTATGGGACTTTTTGAAAGTTTTTATTTTATCAATAAAACGTGTTCGATTTATATTAAAAAAAAAAAATAATAACTAAAAAAAAAAAAAAGGAAAATAATAAAGCAAATTACGTCTTCTGTACCACATGGAAAGTTTGAATTGAACAAAAATTTTCTTAAATTTATTTGTTTGTCATAGTTTTAAAAATTGAGCACCCTTTTTTTCCCAGTTTTGTTTCAGGGTTTTTCATCTCTCAAATGCGTTTCTTAACTATCAAAAATACAGGGAATCTACTATTATAAAAGGAAGTGTTTGTGTCTGCGTCTGTGAGGTGCTCAGACGAATCTATAGCACTTACAGCCATGTAATTTGGCACACAGGTAGACCTAAAAGTGATTGAATGTATCTTCAAGCCGGAATTTTAAAATTTAATCTAGAACATTTAAACATTTTATTTATTAGCTTTTTTCATCCAATAGTTCTTTTCCCCAGCATTCCACTCTGCCACTCTCTCTCAAATTTATTTTCTTTTGATTACATTGGTTTTTTATTTTCCCCTTTAATTTCATTGGTTGTTATCCATAGTTCTTAACGGATATTCTTTATACTTTATCTATATAAATTGGAAGAATTAACGTTCTGTTTGATTTAAGTCACGGTCCAGTGCAGACCCATTAGGTTGTATTTGTTCTTGATTTTTCTTCAGCTTTAAGACTTTGAATGTACAACGATATTTAATTTAAGTTGTTCGTTGGAATCAATGAGGTTTAGCTTTAAGACTTTTTAAAAGAATAACTTACTTTAGACTTTATATTATATAATTTATTCAATTTTGTTTTTACTGAAAACTTTGGTTTTGATTTCGCTGACAGTGTAATTAATTTACGTTATTTGTCGCAATCTGTCTGAGGTTTAGAGTTAAGACTGTTCAGTGCAGTCGCACCAGGTTGTACTGTTTATTGCTTTTTGTTCTTTAGCTTTATGCTACCAGGGGCAACGCCGTGCGGTTACTGCAAGCAATGGTTAAGACATACCTTAAAGACCAAAAAAACCTGTGAAAGGATTCATCTCCTAAGTATCATGAAAAATGCAATATATATACACAGTCGAGTCACATTAATGTGACCACCTGTCAAAAGCCAGAATAACCACCTTTGGCAGAGCGGCCAGCTGCGAGACGTGCAGGAAGAGAGTCAGTTAGGTTTCTGATGATGAGTGCACCCAGTGAATGAATGCCAGGAAAACATTCCCAAAACCATAATGCTCCCTACTCCAGCCTGGTTCCTTCCGGCAATTGTTGCAGGGTGTTTGCTTTCAGACGTTTCCCGCCGTATACGCCAACGTCCATCTGGCCGATGGAGCATAGGATGTAATTCATCGGAAAAAGCCACCTATCGCCACTCTGTGGACGTCCAGTTGCGGTACTGGCGTGCAAATTCCAGCCTTCGTCGCCGATGAACAGCAGTCAGCATAGGTGCATTAACCAGGCGTCTGCTGCGGAGGCCCATGCGCAGCAACGTTCGCTGAACCGTTGTTGAGGATACACTCTTGGTAGCCCCTTGGTTCATCTGGGTGGTCAGTTTCTCAACAGTTGCACGTCTATTCGCCCGAACGCATCTCCGTAGCCTTCGTTCGCCTTTGTCATCTATAGCCCGTGGTGCACCACATGTGCCACGCCGCTGATTTTGGATAGTGCCATTTTGCAATGCACTGTATACTTTTACCACGGCGGCAGGCGAACAGTTTAAACAATGAGCCGTTTCCGAAATGCTTCCACCCTTGGCCCGAAAGCCAGTAAACATGCCCTTTTGGACGTCGGATAATCGCTATGTTTCTGCATTACGCCAACGATTGAAATGCTTTCCGATGCCCTAGGACATCCTTTATATACACTCCACTGCAATGTGCTGCCACCTGCCTTTTGCGATTGGTTATTTCAGGTTGACGTCGAAAGTAGGTGGATGTCACATTAATGTGACTGGACTGTGTATATCTAAGGCAAAAACCAGTAGTTTTTATGAAATACACTTATCTGCATTTAAATAATGTTCTAGTATTCTCTCAAAAGTTGCAAAATTCTAATAAAAATTCTGCCTATTGTATTTTTTACAAATTTTACAATTCCGTTCTATTGTGTTAATTTAAATTTTTATTTAATGCAAATTACAAACACAGTGGAAAGGATATTATGATTACAGATTAAAAGAATAGGTCTAGAGTAGGAGAGACAGACGAGGAAAAAAAGGAAAATTCTTATTGCAAATGAGATGTCCGTATAATATTGTATTGTAAAAATAATACATTATCCATTCAGTTCATACGACAAAAAACATCATTATATGAAAAATCCATCCCTGACATGTTTCAATTCTAAAAACGAACTCCCCTACTGAGGTTATAAAAATAGCATTTTATTTTATTGAATAGAACACGTTGGCGTGGTGAGGAAGTTTGGAGAGAAAGGTGTCAGCTCAGGTTTGACCTCGTCATCTGGGTTCAAATTTGCGTAGCGTTGTCCTTGGTTCCTTCCCTTTGGGTTTGATCACGAACCGTCGCCAAATGTGTTGCACCAGTGCGACGTTAATTAAATATCTACCTACCTTGAATTGAAATAGGTTTGCCTTTAAAAAGATTTCTAAGATGATGGTAAAAAAAGGTTTTTAGTTGAAAAAGCTAAGATGCCGAATAGGGGAAAAACGAATAGAGATAAATTTATGAGAGGTAATGTGAAAGTGAAGATGAGAGAAAAAAGAGGATTATCTGTTAAGTTTTGAAAAAATACTAGTTATGAAGTAATTCGTAAACTATTTACTGTTGCTCAGAAGGTTCTATTCATCATAACTTTTATACAACGATAAGGAAATCTAAATATAGTAGATTAAATAAGGTTTCAATTCGTTAGTGTTAAAATCAATTAAGACATTGACAAGGTTACAAATTTTGATTACTGATATACACTGCTGGCCACCGTAAATGCAACACCCTGAAGGAAGCATGCAAATAATATGAAATTTACAGCATGCATTAGCGGAGGTGAGATATGCAAATGATTAGAATTTCAGCGCAGACGCACATCACGCGCGCCTGTGGCGCCTCTTCAAAGCGCTATTTAAGGCTTGGAGATTTCGACGATTTCAAGTACGGCAGGTGTGATTTTCTTGTGGTTTAAAAAAAAAAGGATCAATTATGCCTCGTAGAAAACAGCGATCATCTTTTGATCAAGTATCCGAGTTCCACAGAGGAAGGATAGTGGCCTACCGAGATTGTGCATTATCTTTCAGGGAAATCGGTAGTTGTGTTGGACGAAACCAAACAACTGTAATGCGGATATGTGATCGTTGGATGCAGGAGGGTACGACGGACCGACGTGTTCGATCGCATCCACCTCACTGCACCACTTCACGTGATCACAGGCATATTGTGCGTATGGCAGTGACGGATCGCTCAGCCACATCACGAACCATAGCACAGCACATCCAGTCTGTAACGCATCATCCAGTGTCTGCGCGTACCATTCGACGCCGTTTACAGAGTGGTCTGTCCGCAAGACGTCCATTGCTTCGTCTACCCTTGACGCAGAACCACAGACGTCTTCGCCGCCAATGGTGCGATGGAAGAAGGATAAGAAAATGAGGATAAGAAATGTGGACGGCAGAATGGAATGAAATTGTCTTTACTGACGCGTCACGCTTCTGTCTGCAACACCACGATGGTCGGATTCGAGTCTGGAGACACCGTGGAGAGAGGATGCTGAACCTGCGCGACCACATGTGGCACGCATTGTCCAAGGGTTCTTCGTCAATCGCCAGATTGAATTGCTTCCCTGGCCAGCTCGCTCTCCGGATCTTTCGCCGATAGAAAACATGTGGTCCATGGTTGCTCAACGATTGACCCAGATTACATCCCCAGCTGCCACACCAGATCAACTTTGGCAACGTGTGGAAGCTGCTTAGTCTGCTGTACCCCAAGAACACATACAAAGTCTCTTTGAATCAATGCCGAGGCATGTGGCAGCGGTGATCTCCAACAATGGCGGCTACTCTGGCTACTGATTTTGGCAGGAACCACACTTCACAGAAGTCTATAAATTTAATCATTTGATACTTGGTCAACATGTTATCTACAAAATAAATTTTGTTGTGATATCTCTTGTCTTTCTTGGTGTTGCAATTTGGATGGCCAGCAGTGTACATCAGAAAAGTTAGTATCAGTATAAAGAAAAGATTTAAAGGTAGCACGAACATATCTCTTGTGCTCTTTTATTAAAAAATAAAATAAATACTGAATATGCATCCTTGATTTCCTAGTTGTAATATGTTAAATTAAAGGGTGTTTACGTTTCTAAAAATGCAATTTTGAGCAACAAGTTAAGAATAATAACATAATAACACATAAGGATTGTTGATATACTAGAATTTAATTGGCATATATTTGTAAATTTTAAATGTTTTAAAATTAGAAATTGTTTTATTTTATTTTATTTATTGTAAAAATTATGCATTTTCGTGCATATTTCGAATATTAATTGAGCAATATTCGCACATTTACTCATGGCGTTAAACTATGAATGTATATAATAAAGCTCTCGTGATGTTTTTAAATTTGGTATTACATATATTATTTTATTCCTTCTTCTATTAAACCGATTTGTTGGTGTCACAGGATTTGAATCCACCCTGGTTTTTAAATTTGTCTGTCTTGTATCAGTAAAACTTTCATTTGTGTGCATGTCCAAATACTTGATACTGTCTGTCTTGTGTCTACCACAGGCATGGTCAAATTTGTCCCTTGCACATTGAAGCCCAACAAATCCAGCCCAATCCATTCCCTCTTCTACAAAACCAAATTCTGAAAGAACTTAACGCGAAAAACCAAGTCAAAAAAGTTGTCGTCCATCTACTCTAAAAATAAATCAAATCTCGAAAGAAAACAATGATTTTAAAACACACAACGAAAGCTCCCATTTGAACTTTCAGGTCAACTGTTATAGCATTAATTACTGTAAACCCTTTCTCGGTCAAAAAATAATTAATCACCTGTAATTAATTCGTTGCGATTAATCATGCCCGTGCCGCCCACGTCGCGTGTTGATGCATGCAACTACAAAAGCGTTGTGTTCTCCACCTTATAAAAAAGGCTACTGTTCACTCGGCGCCATAGTTCTCGTCTTTTAGAATTAGACTATGTTACCGAAGTACCTGAGCATTGTTACTGAAAGTAAAGAAATTCTTTACCAATTTCATTATCAGCCATTTAAACTATCCAAGTAACACGCCCATGTAGGAAAATTGAGATCAAGTACCACCTGTAGAAAATTTGCTCACTGCAAATACTCCCAAAATAACCATTAATTTTTTATGTAACATTTGATATGACGGTAAAATATAAGACGACGTGCTTCTTTATATCACGAAGTTTAAAGTTTGTCTATGTATTGTAAAAGTCAGAAAAGACGACTTTTCATATACTAGAAAAACGGCTTTATACGGAATAGAAACGTATTTCATTATTTCAACTGGTGATGTGTATATCGTATGCAACATGTTATTAGTTCAATACATTTTCTCTCCCTATTAACAATAAGTTTAGCCAAAAACTCGTTACAATTACTTTGTTTCCCTCACATTTACCTACTTTGATTCCGATGTCTTGCCTCTCAGCAAAACCTGACCGCAGAGCAACTTGCCAAATGAACCAGATACGTTTTCTAAAAACCCCGAGAATTTGAAATGAATATACAGCATAACTTCAACTGGAAAGGATTCTGTCACTTCAGAATGATGAAGTAGAAGCGTTGAAATGGATGTCTTTAATTTTTTTTTAAATTTAAGAATGATGAATGAGTTCGGCTCAAACATGTCCTAAAGGTGCAAGAAAGGGGGGAAATGAAAAAACTTCTAATCTCTTCCAGTAGTAAACATATGAGATTATGTCATGATTAAGTTTAAGGTAGTTACTCAAAATTTATTCTTGAAGAGTTGCAACGCCCGTGCACTTAAGTTACAGCTGAATAACATACACTACACTACAATAATTAACCAGACGCTGGCGGATTTGCATAAAATCCGAATAGTTGTTTGGGGTGTTTTTGTAGTATGGCCTGGGACCTTTGCATGTTGTTCCTGGTCAATTGAACGCCGTGAACTTCATGAACATTTTGGGCCATCAGGTTTTTCCTACGCTCGGGCAATTTTATGGAATGGACGAATGTTACTTTCAGAACGACAACGCTCCATGTCATGTTGCAGCCTCTGTCAAGCAGGGGTATCAAGATATGGAGGTAAAACGTCTTCACTGGCCTGCTCAGAGCCCCTACCTACGCCCCATAGAACATTTGTGGGACGAGTTAGAGCGACGCTTACGGACCAGGGAACCGCGTCCGAAATCTACAGCTGAGCTGGTGACAATCTTGCAACAGGAATGGACACAAATACCCATTGCTGTGTATCAAAACCTTGTTGAAAGTATGCGCAGAAGGGTTGCTAGTGTAATTGCAGTACGTATGGGACCATCCCCCCATTAAAGCATGTATTATTTTCCTTATACCATCACATCTTGCTTGTATTTGCGGTACTAGTCAAATATTTGATATTCAGGTCTGCAAGTGCAGAGGTAGGTAAATGATTAACGCCCCACTGGAGCATCCTAACGGGCTATTGCAGACAATCCGGAACAATTCCCAAGGGAAACATCCGAGTACAACATCATGTAATTTGAGCAACGGTCAGATGACGAGGTCAACACTTGAGTTGGTACCTCACTCTCGAAACTTCTACACCACATAAACGGGAGGACATTTGAAGCCACGACAGATTTAATGTGCACCAGCCCCCGGTCTTTGACTATACCGAGTTTCAAACTTCCAACCATCCGGTTAATAATACGTTTTGTCTTCTTACTGATCTACCACGGGGCCCAGGCGAGTGTAGAGGAACATGTTAATAACGTTTATCTGCGTTGTACACAGCGTGGCTTATAGTAACATAAAGATTACGTCTGACCTATTAAGAAATGTCGTACCACGCAGCTTTATGGTGCATACCTGCTATTTTACCCATGAAAAATACCAATAACAGTCCAATTTAACATTGTATTAATACAAATATTTGCTATACAGTACTTACTTAATTTTACTTAACTCCGTCATGGGATACCGACCCTAGGATTGGGTTTACGGTAAGAAAAATTCCTCATAACGTGTAGGTGACCAAATGGAAAAAGAAAAAAGTAACTTTGTGTGAAGCAAAGCAGAAATTTTGAGTTAAGAAATGCACACGCAGGGGTGCTGCTCTAATAAAAGTTTGTTGTGAGGTGTTGTTTCTTATACCTACACTGGCAGACCAGGGGAGTGCCAGGCCCGTCGAAGACGGCAAGAGGCGAAGGGGGTGCGCCTTCCATGTTATTGAGCCCCATTGGGAGGAAGTCCGACTTTGCTCGACACACATGACACATCCGTTTTACAGGAACGTCCCTTTCATACATCCATACAATCACACATATCGTAATTTAGATCCCAATCAGAGGCCGATAACCCCCTGATCAGGTACCCCCAGAGGTATTGATTTGGTATGGGAACATGGGGGACATTGTGACCACGACCTATTTAACGTGCCCCAGTCACCATTAGTGAACACGACGGTCTTTAGCCAGGTCGAAGCGCCGATCTCGCAATCATCAGAACTGCAGGCTCCGCCGAGGACAGAACCCACAACCCTTCTGATGCGAGCCCGACGCTCTACTGACTGAGCTACCGCGGCTCCTTTGCTGTGAGGTTATAGAGGCAATTAAAGTCTTGTAGACAAAAAGTGAACCAAAACCACTTGTTTGAGTTCAAACTCCCTGGAAATCGCACCATTTGAATTATTTTCCTTTGAAGCAAGGGATGAACAGCCAGGCGTCGTAATATTGAGGTGATGGTTCCTTGATGTGTAGATGAGATGTGATAGGGTAGGTGTGTTAACGTAGTGGGCCGGGCCTGCTTCCATACCACAGATGCAGAGGTGGATACAATGGATAGTCATCCTAAATAGATACTGTACGAACGGGCCCGTGTAAAGTGTGTGAGCTCTGTGGTGGAGATGAGTCGATTTGTGCAGACCTTGGCAAAAAACCCGAATGTTCTCCGACCTTTGATGGAGTTTTGGAGCAGCATATTTAGTTAAGTGCTTAAGAATGCTCACTAAAACCTAATACTTCAAAGGGAAATGTTTAAAAAAATATCCAGATTCCTTTATAATCACTTGTTATTCAAATAATTATAGAAAAACTACCTTATAGAAAATACTAAGGAGATATTAGATTTACTTGCTTCATAGGCAAAAGTGTTTCCTAAATCAAATTGCCTGAACTTTTCCCTTTTAAGATTAACCATGAATGGATTGTTTCAAAGCAGTCTTTGTAAAATATTATTTTCAATTAACCTTTTTTGTAGAATTAATCTCGGATTTTGATCTGGTCATGATAAACTAGTTGGCAATATTTTAATGACGAGATACATGATCTCGATGGACGAGATATCTCTCAAAAACAACTTGGAGAAGAGCAGAAAAGATAACTTTAAACATTTTTAGTAGTATGAAATAGAGACTTGATTCGTATAATTGTTTTTCGAGGAATTCTTTAGATAAGATATTCCATAATTAAATTTTAACCATGTTCAGATGCTTCGAAATCATCTAGCAGTATTTTTTAATTAAGCATAATGTGTAACTAATTTAGACCACATGGCAGCATGCAATTTGGTCCAATGGTTCAAATTACACAAGTTTAACCCTCCAGGGATTTTCGACGAGATATCTCGTCCATCAAGATCCGATTCAATTCGCCAATGACGACATACAGTCATCAAGATATTGCCGATTATTCACATCGTCAGCGAAAGTGTGAAACCGCGTAAGTCGAAAAATTTGATTTGGGTTGTTCCGTAAGTATGCTTGGGTTGGCGTGGAAGTTTGGAGAGTGGGGTGCCAGCTCAGGCGTTGCTTCGTCATCTGACCGTGGTTCAAAATTACGAGGTGTCGTCCTCGGATCTTTTCCTCAAGGGACTGATCCCGGACCGTTGTCAATAGCCCGTTGTGTTGCTCTAGTACGACGTTAACTAGAATTACCATTACCGTAAGTATGCGCAGAAAAACAATTGTATTAGTATATAGATAGTATTAGTATTAGTACTAGACAGATGCAGAGGATTTTACTGCGCTTGTTTACGAAACAATCCAAAATCAAATTTTTTTTTACTTCCGTAGTTCACACTTTTGCTGACGATATGATGATGACATCAAGATCTGGTCAGTTATCTTCTAATGAAAGATATTTCGACCATCAATTTCTGGTCGGTTTTTCTAATGACGGTACAACCTCGTCGATACAACATGCAGAAGGATTAATAAACTTTACTCTTCCCAGATGAATACTAAATAAACTTGAAAAGAGTGAAATCGGTACTATATATTTTAAACGCGGAAAAAAAAAGGATATTGGAAACGTCTAAAGGGACTAATGCACAAATTTTTTTTGAAATTTCGACTATTTTTTTTATGTATATAAATAAATGTTTATACAATTCTGTTTAAAATTATATATTATTTATAGAGATACGTTGGTAGAAGTATTTTAAATAATTTTTTGAATAATACCTGTACGCTTCAAACTAAGGTAAATTTTATGCTTTAAACTTCAATGTCTCAAAATGTGTATTATTTCCATGGGAGGAATATTTTTTCAAAGTCTATGAAGCAACTATAAAAAAATGGGTTCTCGCGTGTAACATACCCTATAACGTATTTTGACACAGGTATTTTTTTCTATCTGCTCAGGAAAGTCTAATTTGATCGTTGAAAAGGATGAATATTGGTCAGTTTAAAAAAAAATACGAGTTGAAGAAAAAAAATCTTAAGGCCTCGAATTTTAAGTTTTCAAAAAAATTCCCTTGTTAATGTGTTTAAAAGTGCTTTCATAACCAGCATAAAAAATTCGAATTTTCAAAAATTCGAAAGCCTCGAATTTTAAGTTCAAAAAAAAAATTTCCCATGTTGAAGTGTTTAAAAGTGTCTTCATAACCTGCATAAAAAAATTCGAAAGCCTCGAATTTTAAGTTTAAAAAAAATTCCTGTGTTAAAGTGTTTAAAAGTGTCTTAACCTGCATAAAAAAATTCAAATCAATACACATAAAAGATTCTGAGAAAATGTTAATTACAATTTTAACATTGCGGACATAGGACTGCGGTGGTCCCCTTAACAGCTGTATGAAGAATAGTTTTGGAGTCTGATTCGTCGAAAATGATGTGTGAGTGTGAAAGGAGGGGTAGAACATACAAAAATCAACTGAGAGACACGTCCATATCGAAGCGCCTACAGGCATACCACCTGTTCTCATTGGATTAGACATTGCTTCGTCAGCAATCATTGATCTGCTTGATGTCCAGCAGGATTGAAACAAAGTATCTGCTGCAACTAGTCTAAAGTTTGTTCTTTGTGAGAGACTGCAATTACTCTACAGAAAACTTAGTCATAAATCAGTCTGATTCCCTCTAACAGAATGTAAACAAAACATGCAGTAATCTTCAGAATTAACCCTCTTGGTGACTGTCTTGACGAGAAATCTCGTAATTATCAAAACTGACCAGATCTTGATGGATTAGATATCTCATTAAAGGAAAACTGACCAGATCTTGATGGATTAGATGTCTTATTAAAGGTAAATTGACCAAATTTTGATGGATTAGATATCTTATTAAAGTAAAACTAACCAGATCTTGGTACATTAGATATCTCATTAAAGGAAAACTGACCAGATCTTAATGGATTAGATATCTCATTAAAGGAAAAATGACCAGATCTTGATGGATTAGATGTCTTATTAAAGGTAAATTGACCAAATTTTGATGGATTAGATATCTTATTAAAGTAAAACTAACCAGATCTTGGTACATTAGATATCTCATTAAAGGAAAACTGACCAGATCTTAATGGATTAGATATCTCATTAAAGGAAAAATGACCAGATCTTGATGGATTAGATGTCTTATTAAAGGTAAATTGACCAAATTTTGATGGACTAGATATCTTATTAAAGTAAAACTAACCAGATCTTGGTACATTAGATATCTCATTAAAGGAAAACTGACCAGATCTTAATGGATTAGATATCTCATTAAAGGAAAAATGACCCGATCTTGATGGATTAGATATCTCATTAAAGGAAAACTGACCAGATCTTGATGGATTAGATGTCTTATTAAAGGTAAATTGACCAAATTTTGATGGATTAGATATCTTATTAAAGTAAAACTAACCAGATCTTGGTACATTAGATATCTCATTAAAGGAAAACTGACCAGATCTTAATGGATTAGATATCTCATTAAAGGAAAAATGACCAGATCTTGATGGATTAGATGTCTTATTAAAGGTAAATTGACCAAATTTTGATGGATTAGATATCTTATTAAAGTAAAACTAACCAGATCTTGGTACATTAGATATCTCATTAAAGGAAAACTGACCAGATCTTAATGGATTAGATATCTAATTAAAGGAAAAATGACCAGATCTTGATGGATTAGATGTCTTATTAAAGGTAAATTGACCAAATTTTGATGGATTAGATATCTTATTAAAGTAAAACTAACCAGATCTTGGTACATTAGATATCTCATTAAAGGAAAACTGACCAGATCTTAATGGATTAGATATCTCATTAAAGGAAAAATGACCCGATCTTGATGGATTAGATATCTCATTAAAGGAAAAATGACCAGATCTTGATGGATTAGATATCTCATTAAAGGAAAAATGACCAGATCTTGATGGATTAGATGTCTTATTAAAGGTAAATTGACCAAATTTTGATGGATTAGATATCTTATTAAAGTAAAACTAACCAGATCTTGGTACATTAGATATCTCATTAAAGGAAAACTGACCAGATCTTAATGGATTAGATATCTCATTAAAGGAAAAATGACCAGATCTTGATGGATTAGATGTCTTATTAAAGGTAAATTGACCAAATTTTGATGGATTAGATATCTTATTAAAGTAAAACTAACCAGATCTTGGTACATTAGATATCTCATTAAAGGAAAACTGACCAGATCTTAATGGATTAGATATCTCATTAAAGGAAAAATGACCAGATCTTGATGGATTAGATGTCTTATTAAAGGTAAATTGACCAAATTTTGATGGATTAGATATCTTATTAAAGTAAAACTAACCAGATCTTGGTACATTAGATATCTCATTAAAGGAAAACTGACCAGATCTTAATGGATTAGATATCTCATTAAAGGAAAAATGACCCGATCTTGATGGATTAGATATCTCATTAAAGGAAAAATGACCAGATCTTGATGGATTAGATATCTCATTAAAGGAAAAATGACCAGATCTTGATGGATTAGATGTCTTATTAAAGGTAAATTGACCAAATTTTGATGGATTAGATATCTTATTAAAGTAAAACTAACCAGATCTTGGTACATTAGATATCTCATTAAAGGAAAACTGACCAGATCTTAATGGATTAGATATCTCATTAAAGGAAAAATGACCAGATCTTGATGGATTAGATGTCTTATTAAAGGTAAATTGACCAAATTTTGATGGATTAGATATCTTATTAAAGTAAAACTAACCAGATCTTGGTACATTAGATATCTCATTAAAGGAAAACTGACCAGATCTTAATGGATTAGATATCTCATTAAAGGAAAAATGACCCGATCTTGATGGATTAGATATCTCATTAAAGGAAAAATGACCAGATCTTGATGGATTAGATATCTCATTAAAGGAAAAATGACCAGATCTTGATGGATTAGATGTCTTATTAAAGGTAAATTGACCAAATTTTGATGGATTAGATATCTTATTAAAGTAAAACTAACCAGATCTTGGTACATTAGATATCTCATTAAAGGAAAACTGACCAGATCTTAATGGATTAGATATCTCATTAAAGGAAAAATGACCCGATCTTGATGGATTAGATATCTCATTAAAGGAAAAATGACCAGATCTTGATGGATTAGATATCTCATTAAAGGAAAAATGACCAGATCTTGATGGATTAGATGTCTTATTAAAGGTAAATTGACCAAATTTTGATGGATTAGATATTAAAGTAAAACTAACCAGATCTTGGTACATTAGATATCTCATTAAAGGAAAACTGACCAGATCTTAATGGATTAGATATCTCATTAAAGGAAAAATGACCCGATCTTGATGGATTAACGGGTAATAAAGGTTATACTGTAATTTTATAATGTAGTTTTAAATACAAAGAACAATTGGCCCAAATACAAAATAACGGTACAAATTATACATATTCAAATGTTAGGGTATTTTTAATTTCCTATAAAAGTTTTCATTGGTTACTCAAATGTTCTATAACAAAACTGTTGTATACTACACATTCCATCAAAAACATTATTTAATAGACTTTTCAACCTGAAAATTATAAATGGTGTATAAATTAAGTAGCCCAAAATACACGGACTTCCCCCAATGTCCCTAACAATAAAATCTTAATATCTTGAATTGATTGAGATAGAATATGAACTCTCTTTATTATTGCGAGTTCTCCATCCCGACTAGAAAGAGTATTGGCCTGCAGTAGCGATTTTCAACCGTAGCACCGCAAAACTGGCACTGGTTACTTTATGGATAGTGGAACTTTTTAAACTGTACAAGATTTATTTCAACAGTTTGGGTTTGAATTTCTGACAAGTGCGTTTACGAATAATTTCAAGTGATACCCGTATTTTTAATTTATCATACTTAAATTGGCTTGGAAAATATTTTTTTAAGGTCATTTTGAAGCAAAGAAAGGGAAGATGTAGATAGTTACTATATTTTGTAAATCAAATCTAAATTATACGAATTTGTTTTATCACATCGACCAAAAAAAATATGCTTTTTGTTGTACTGCAGAATTTTAGAAATTATTTCATGCATATCATAAGATGAAAATCTCTGACCTATAGGAATCAATTGAGTCCAGTCAGGGTGTAAATCGGATGGGTCTTTTGAAGGAGAGAAAAAATTTTTTTAGACAGATCGAAATATGCAAGATGGACATGGAACAGAAGCGAGAGGATTTGGTGCAAATTTATATAATTGAGATTATGAACGGCTTCATTTAGAATAGCATATAATACTATAAAAAAAACATATTTCTCGAAAATAATAGATTAAACACACCATGGTAACTGCACTAAAGAAACAACGACTTACGTAACAATTATGTTCTGTTATTCCGGTGTTTTAATGAACAGGTAAAATTAGAAATTGAACAAATTTCTATGGATTATATCGTCGACTTCCAAGTGAAATAAACTGAGAAAAAACCTAAGTTTGACTAAAGCACACCATTTCTACTCACTAAGCCAAACTGATTAAGTGGGATTTTTAAGAACAAATCTTTCATGCAAAGAAAAAATGACCTAGAGGACTAATGGCAATCTAAAGACAGTCACACTACTCTAAAGAGAATCACATTCGGGTCCTAGAAAATTGAAAAGTTTAAATTGTTTATAACCGTTTGCTGCCTATATGCAAACAATGTCAATTTTTGTGCCAAGTATATTAGAAAATGTGTATACAGATAACAATATATCGTCGTATTACAAGTAAAGCACTCTAAGTAAAAAAAAAAAAAACAGTTGGGAGAAAACTAAATGGAAATGTCTACTTATTAAGTGTGTTTCTCAAGGAAAAAATATCTAAACTTCAAAGAAAAACTGAATTAACATCATGAGTCCAAAGATCTGAAAGATGACTGAAAACAAACACCACGAGTTTAAAGATCTCCACATTTAGATATACAAAAGCTAAAAATCTCACATGTTCAAAATCTTGTTTTTCCGTGTTACACTTGTTAGCCGACGGTATAATTCCTCGATATACGTATCAAAAAATTATTAAAGTGATTACAATGGAAATTTAGGAATTTATCTTAATTAATTTAGGAAACGAGTTGTTCGAGTCTGGTATGTATGTAAATCCAAGTGACCCTTCGACTCTTGGTGCAAATCTTTGGCCATTCAACTTTAGTCGCAAACAATAGGAGCCCACTATCCTCTTAGTTTAACCCTCCATGTAGATTCGACGAGATATCTCGTCCAATAAGATCTTACCAATTTTGCTGATGGCGAGATACCTCGTGATCAAAATATCTCCGATTATTTGATGATCCGATTATCAAGATCTGGTCATTCTTCTAATGGCGAGATATCTCGTCCAGCAAAGATTGGGTTAGTTTGGATAATGGAAAGCTACATCGTCCGAGGCAACCATTCAGGGAGTTAACTGAACATAGGAATCAGAGAAAATACAGGCCGTTTACGCATAATATTTCATGCTTTAATCTTGTATAGTATAAAGATACTTGTAAGCATCAAATATCATACCAATACCATACCATACCATGCCATTCCCTTCCACATACCATCATACCATATCATACCAATACCAATTTCCATTCCAATTTCAATACCAATACCAATACCAATTTCCATTCCAATTTCAATACCAATACATACCAATACCAATTTCCATTCCAATTTCAATACCAATACCAATACCAATACCAATTTCCATTTCAATACCAATACCAATACCAATACCAATACCAATTTCCATTCCAATTTCAATTTCAATACCAATACCAATACCAATACCAATACCAATACCAATACCAATACCAATACCAATACCAATACCAATACCATACCATACCATACCATACCATACCATACCATACCATACCATACCATACCATACCATACCAATACCAATACCAATACCAATACCAATACCATACCATACCATACCATACCATACCATACCATACCATACCATACCATACCACACCTCACCACACCATACCACACCTCACCACACCATACCATACCACACCACACCACACCATACCACACCACACCACACCATACCAATTTCCATACCAATACCATACTATACCATTCCAATACCAATTTCAATACCAAAAAATACCATACTATACCATACTATACAAATTTCCATACCAATACCAATACCAATACCACACCATACCATACCATACCATACCATACCATACCATACCATACCATACCATACCATATCAATACCAATACCAATATGTTGCAACAAAATTGAAATTTCTACAATATTTCGGAGATACGGTTTTTGCCAAACCTCACGCAATACCACTCTCTCTCACGATCGCATACTTTTGTGCAACGAAAAACTTCGAACGCAGCGTGGGGTGTAGGTGCGAGGTGTCCATATTCATGAGCAACGACACTCGAGAGAGAGAGAATAAAAAAACAATCAACCCCAACCCTATCTGTCTTCCCCCACCCCCGCAGTCGGTGTGTGCGGAGAGAGATGGCTACATCCGATTCATTTCACCCGCCACCTACACGAGCGCTATTAAGAAATTGAAATGAAAGCCGAGAGTGAAAACTTCACCTGAGAAACCTCGGCCTCGCCTGATTGGTTGGAAAAAGTTCCCCGTCTCCCGTCGTGCCTCGCGGCTCCTGCCTCTCGCTCAGATCAGAAGGGAGAGCAGTCCTCGTACCTGTTGCATCTGTCACCCGCTCTCTCGCTCTACCCCAAGACCAATGCTATCGCGTTCAAGTGCATGCATCCGTCGCTGCTAGACCCTGACATGGCCGCGTACCCGCAGGACGATCCGGGATCCCCTTACCACCCGCAGGACCCCATCATGCTGGGGCAGGATATGTACCACCGGTCGCCGGCCGGATGCGACTACGGAGGAAGTCCGGGAGGCCGGGCGCACCAGTCCAGCCCGGGATACTACATGCAAGCCGGGTCGCCCTACGCCCGGGGGTGGCCCCAGCAGCAGCAGCCGGACTACCCCGGGACGCTGGTCTCTTACGGCGTGCCGGACGAGGCCTCGGCGGGCTGGGTGCCGGACAACGGCGGCGGGGCGTACGGCGTGCTGCGGGAGGGGGATCTGGGCAGCTCGCCGCCACCTGCCGACGCCGAGGCGGGAGGGGCGGCCGCGGAGTCGCCGGTCGAAGCGCCGTCCGGAAGCGGGAAAGGGCGAGCCAACCAGGAGCAGAGGATCCGGCGTCCCATGAACGCCTTCATGGTGTGGGCCAAAGTGGAGAGGAAGAGACTGGCCGATGTGAACCCGGACCTACATAACGCCGATCTCAGCAAAATGTTAGGTGAGTGTTTGGACTGATTTTTGTCTCAATTGGATTTGCATGCATGTCTAAGAGATCCATTTGTATTGTTGGATTTTATTTGGGATTTCGGAGCCCAATTGGGCCTAACTCAAGTTTACAAAGATTTAAAGCCGCGAGCTGAAGAGCAAAGCTGAGGACTGATAAATTGAAAATAGAGAACTCAATCGTATGCACAAATTTATTTTGAGCGCATGGACATTTTTAGCGTAGATAATTTGGAATTCGAAAAGATTTCGATATTGCCGATCTCAGCAAAATGTTAGGTGACTGTTTGGATTGATTTTTGTCTCAATTGGATTTGGATGCATGTCTAAAGATCCGTTTATGTTGTTGGTTTTTATTTGGGATTTCGGAGTCCATTCGGGCCTAACTCAAGATTACAAAGATTTAAGGCCGCGAGCTGAAGAGCAAAGATGAGGACTGATAAATTGAAAATAGAGAACTCAATCGTATGCACAAATTTATTTTGAGCGCATGGACATTTTTAGCGTAGATAATTTGGAGTTTTAAAAGCTTTTGAAATTGCCGATCTCAGCAAAATGTTTGGTGAGTGTTTGGACTGATTTTTGTCTCAATTGGATTTGCATGCATGTCTGAGAGATCCGTTTGTGTTGTTGAATTTTATTTGGGATTTTGGAACCCAATTGGGTCCAACTCGAGATTACAAAGATTTAAAGCCGCGAGCTGAAGAGCTGAGCTGAGGACTGATAAATGGAAAATAGAGAACTGAATCGTATGCATAAATTTATTTTGAACGCATGGACATTTTTAACGTAGATAATTTGAAGTTTGAAAAGCTTTTGTAACTTGAAAGTTTTAAAATTGAATTCCTTATCCGGAAAAAATCCGCTATGAGAAGATGAAACCAAAATTTTCAAATATATGGGTTCTGCGATTTTTAGGTCTATTTCATATTTTTTCAATGATTCCTCATTTTTTTTTGTTTTAATTTCTACCACAAGGCTTAAAAATAAATAAATTTTCTCATGCGATTTTCTCATGATGAACATTCTACAAGCTTCACATATTAAGTTTGGTGACCGTTTTGTTTGATAGTTATATTTTTGCAAGTTTTTAAGATCAATAGAAGCAGAATTTTTTGATTTCCGAGAAAATGTCATTTACATATTTAAAAAACTACAACAATACATAAATCCTTGCTTTAGAACAAATTAAAGTCTATTCAGTATCGAAAAAATATCAAACCTGTGTCTTCAGTATTCTGAGAAAAGGTACTATCAATTATACGTAAATTGGCATCGTTGATGCTGAATATGGAAAATATTTCAACTATCTCTCTCTCATTAATCGATGTTCTTATGTGGAGCATGTCTTATGTTAGTCTTAAGTAAAACTTCTTTAGACATTGTTGAAGCAGTGCTCTGGCTCCAAATCTGACCCCTTTATAGATGTAAACAATCAATAAGAAAAATTTCAATCAATAATGTGTTCAATAAGTTCAATAAAATCAGTTTATAAACATAAAGTATGATGCCAAGTATGCGGAATCTATTATAAGGTTTAAAAAACACAAACACATATCGTCATATGAATAATACGTAATTGACTATGCACTGTACATTTTGCGTTTATCATTAATAAGCACGGATGTTTACAAAAATTATTTACTGAGAAATTTTGGGGAAAGGTCTTGAGGATGTCTTTTTTACGCGTCTTTTCCTATTCCCATAGATAGAAACAGTCACTCGTTTTAATTCGAATAGTTTACGGTTTTATTTTCTCTCTGTGTTTAGCAAAACAAAGAGTGATTTACGTAATAAAAGTGCGTGTGTACATTTCTTTTATAATTGCAAGAATTGGATAGTTCATTTGAAGTAGGTACAATCATTCTGGGAAATTTAAAGCTATAATCACTGCGGGGCTCAATGTCTCATTGAGTTAAGACAGTACGTGTCTAAAGCAGTGCTTTGGAAATACCGTTTATTAAATTTTTAGTGATTGGTTGACATATTTATAGTGCAAGCTTATTGGCCAGGCTTTGCCGCATATAAGACAAACAACGTGTTTTTATTGGAGTTTTCAATAGTGGCACCTTCTTACTAATTTTTTCCATATATTTTCTCACTTTCCACGTACATTATTCGCCATTTTGTAAATCATTAACTTCAATAAGCTAACACATATTGAGCACTGTAATGGAAACATTTTGGATAAATAAAAACATTTTGCAATGTTAAAAATTTAAAAACATTTTAAGACATACTCTTTAGACATACATTTTTAGAGTTTGTTTATTTTCAGAGAAACGATTATAAATCGATCTCAGTTCCGTTAAGTCCAAATTTTAAGATTTACTACTTTTATTTTACTAAGAGGGTTATTAAATTGCGTTTTAATTTTTCACAATAGTTAGGATTAATGAAATTCAGTTCAGGAATTATCCCGAGCATTAGTATCAGTTTTACAGTTTTCATCAAGAGCGATTTGTGCAAGGTAATTTAAAATGAAATTCGAATTTTACCCTTTTTGTTCAGTGACTGTCTTTTTAGTAAGAATTAAATTACTCTATTGCGTAACAAAATGTCAGAAAAATTAAATCTTTTAATTATTTTATGATGCATTGGAACCAAGCATCAGGATTTGCAGTTTAAGGATATTTCATTCTATATGGAAAACTATGCTCTATAATTGGGACAATATTTTCTAAAACAATTACAAATTGCATTTAAAACATTGTAAACATGAATTTTTAAAAGGAATTATCAGACAAAATGATAGTTTAAACTGGGAAAAATAATAAATTTTCTTATATTGATTGTACTTATTTCAAGATTTTGTTGTTTCAGACAAACAGTTCTTTAGTTATGAAATATATTGACAAAACATATGTACTATTAAGTGACTTTTTCTTACCGTCTACGTACAATGGTGAATGGTTGAGTTCATAGTGTTTCGAATGAGAGTTGTAATTAGTATTTAATATCAATAAATTGATATTTATTTTCTTTAAAAATGTAACTAGAATACATGTATCTATAAAATAGTTTTTTGGCTGTACTTATGGGTAAAATAAATCGAAAATAACTAGATTAAAACCAAGACTATCAAAAGTTGCTTTAGAACTTACGCAAAACAAAGAAATTTATTTTTGCTAAATATTTTATCTAATTTAATGTAACTACGTAATACAACACTTTCGAAAATTTTATTTCAAGCAAATATTTTCTGATTGCAAACCATAAGTATTCAATTTTAAAACTTTACACAGAGAAATAAAGAAAGTATGTATAATGTGCACCGTACGGAATACGAGTTACTTTTCAGCGGATTTTATTCTTTCCTTAAGAAACTTCAGTAACATAGAGTTCAATATTGAATAATATAGAACAATTTAAACTCTTTAATTGGCATTATTTCGGTGGCCCTAAATGCTTATTTTCAGGACGACGAGAAATACATTCATATTACAATCTGTTTAAAATATATTGAAAACTATCAAAATGCTTACGATTAAAATTTTGTGTTATAAAAACTCATTTTTTAAACAATTGAAGTGTAAGAATTATTTTTGACAGTTAACGAGTTTCTGCCGATGATATACAAACATAAATGCAAAGTAATAAAATTAAGACATAGAGAAATTGATTCATTCCTCACCTGATTTTGACTTCCTGAATAGTCTATACTAGGGGGCCTGCCCCCTGATCGCTAACGCTCGCCAACCCCCGGAGGATTGCTTTGCAATCATCATTGGTTCGCTGCGCGAACCTATGCTCGCTTCGCTCGCATCCACGAAGACATGTGTCCTAGCAGAAGGGATTGTTTACAAAATATCATATTCCAAAATATATTTTTCAAATCTAAATTTGCTATATTACAGAAAAATATATATATACAGTACCCTGGAATCAGAATTCATATGAAAACTTTGATCAAATTTTGAGTCGAAATGTGAGCGCTGCTTTTGAAATTGAATACCCAGCATGGTGTTTGTGTGTATATTTCCAGCACTCTCGAGTCACCCACACTTTTTCATTGAGTTTGTTGTCGAAAGTTGTAGTGCAAGCGTCTTGTTGAACTATAATGGTTGACATTGAAAAGGACCGTTTTTTAAATGGCCCTGAAAAGATCCTCCACTTTCTTTGATTTCTAATTATAAACTGCAACAGCTCGACTAAAATTCATTTTTGTTTACAATAAAATTTCAACCGATAACGCTATAAATTGAATTGAGGCGCGAGGCTACTTAGTGAGCAAACAACCGTACAATGTTGCCAAAATGCGATAACAAATAACGTCTTTTTTGCGTGCCACGTAAGAGAATTATATATATAGATCGTTTTGAGTATCCCAGAATATTAACAAACTTTTGAGCAATAAAAATTAAAAGCAAAATTGGTTAGAAGAGGGGCAGTATTTTTTTAATCTTTTACAAGAAACCTTAATGCGCTTAAAAAATCAAGGTAAAAGCTTGTAATTCACTAATCCAAATACAATATGGTGGGATTAGTGACAGGATGGGAACTTTGCTTCCGTGATAGTTATAATTTTTCTCCACTAAATTATACCCTTTCCCATTTTGATTAGCTATATCATCTGCAGGGCATCTGCGTTCGCAGATGCGCTGCATCCATCTGTTTAAGTCCAGTTCCCCGTAAACAAAGGATGTTGGGTCAATGAAATGCATTTGGAAGTAAATGTACTCATTTGCGAGAAGTAAACAAGTATAACAAAAAGGACCGGCAAAGGGACAATCTAAGGAGTAAGCAATTGCAGGTGACTTGGTGGAAAAACTATTCTTTTTATGGCGACAAGAAATATTCGATTAAAATAACATCCGATTAGCGATCCAAAAAAACAAATAGGAATCAGTCCCACCAGAAATAATTGTAATTAGTATGTCTTGAAAATGTGTTTGCAAGTTTTCGAAATAGAATTGCAAGGTATAAAAATATACCTTTCGATAAAAAAGCCAATGCCTTTGTTCATTAACTGATTATTATTTTTTTCATAAAGAGAACAACATGTTCATATAACGTTGGCATGAAATGTTCAAATTTTTGAAAGAGATATTCAAGATAGGGAAAACGTTTTTTCAAACACTTCATTTGCTTTTCTCAAAGTTGAAGATTTGTAATGTAAAAATTAGTACTTTTTAAATAAGATAAAAAAAATTTTTAATGCCGTTCCAATCAACAAACCTAACCTCCATGTCCAGTGGTATGAGCACGCAAATTTTTGTAGTGTCAGAGCTTCGAAAATCTTTAAGTGTTTTAGAAAATGTTAGGCAAATTATTAAATAACTTTTATGAAGCACATTACAACGTACATACAAAACAAACCATTTCTTAATTTTTAATGATTTTATAATGACGAATAACTTAACTACATCGTACCTCGTACAATACCCAGATATATTTAAATATATAAAGAATTAAAAATTAATGTAATAAAAATAAACTAGTGATCTTTAGCAATGGTAATGCATCTCTAATATATAGGTAGTTGGTAGTTGAACTTGCGTTGCATTGGAGCCAAAAAACGAGATATTGGTGACGATCCGGGATCAATACCAAAGGGAAAGACACGAGGGCAACCCTTCATAATTTTGAACCATGTTCAGATGACGAGGTCAATATCTGAGCTGGCATCTATCTACAAACACCACCAAATGTGAGGTTTAATATATAGATATGATATTAATTATTTTAACAACAATCACCGAAGATAATTTTTTAATGTAGGGAAGCTTTAGTATTTATTTGTCTGAAGAATTATGATGAGCTGAAAGTTAATGTGGGGTATAATATATAGAAATGATATTATTAATTATTTTAAAAACAATCACCTAAGATAATTTTTTAATGTACAGAAGCTTTAGTATTTATTTGTCTGAAGAATAATGATGAGCTGAAAGTTAAAATTGGATGCATTTTATGAAAATAATAACCTTTTATCATTCTACACCTGTTAATAAGAATACTTCGCATATAATCGAATTCATTTTAGTTTTAAACTAGTAACAGATTTAAAATGACAGCGTGGAAACATTCTTGGAGTTTTGGGACTGAGTGCCTTCATTATTTATAAATAATGCCAGATAATAAGCAATAAAAGAGTTAATTAAAAAGCTAAATTTATTTCAATATCTTTTTATATCACGTATAGATATAGTTAACCGTCATGTCAAGAGGAATCTTGGAAATTCTCCGTTTTCAAAATTGAATGGGTTTAAGTCTGGAAGAATAGAAATTATAACTATTTATATTACAGCAAGCATATTATGTGTAGTATTTAAAAAATTCTATGTCTATATATAATTTCGGATCGGGTTCTTAGTTTTCATATACAGTGTCTTCAACGAATCTAATATCATCCTCATATTAGTTGTAGATTTTAAAAAAGACAGAAAGTAATCAGAAAATGTAAAATAACTATCCCTTCGTTTTTCCTTAGTCGTAAATCTCGATCTACTTAACGTTGTTTCAAAAATTGACTGTAGAAAAGACAAACCAAATTACTCAACGTTGTAACAGACTCATACAATCTGCTGGTTAACGGTACAAATGAGATTGACAATAATAGATAAATCTACTGAACGAAATTTAAGTTTTAAATTTTGAATATTTTTATTTTTATTTTATAAAATTCCATCTTTTAAAACCATTTAGCGCCATCTAATTGGATAGGCCCTAGTTTTATAAAAAAAATGACCATGAAGCTACAAATACAACTAATTCATCGAATTTTTGCCGTTGTCATACTATAAGCCGAAAATTTCGTTTAGAAGAAATAAGATTAACTAATTTCAAGATACAAGATTTTATAGAATATTAATAATGCAGCTGAATTTTTGTCAAAGGGAGATTTTTAATGCGAACAGACGATGTTTTGTTTTCGTAGGAAACAAATATATATATAATTCTGATGTATCTATTTACAATTCATGTTTTGAAAAGACAGTTATTTTTCTCATGAAGTATCCGCACTTTTACGAAATGAATAGGGCAACTTTTTTGTTGCAGTAAAAATGGGAAAAGTTGCATTTATCATTCCCTAAAGTTACATTGATGGAAATAAAGTTACATTTATTTATGAAACACTAAAATCTAAAATAAATTATCCGTAAAAACTAAAAAATTTAAAATTTATTGACAATTTTAGTCGTGTACAACAGTATTACAATACATAAATAAATACCGAAGACCGTTGATGCCGTTGAATGATCCATCTTTGACCATTAATTTCTTTAACATTGAAAAACTGCGCTCAACAGATATTGCCTGACATTGTTGCAATAGCAAATACTGACTTGAAGGAAAATCATCTTAGGAAAGTGTAGCAATAAACGTCAGGTCATTATTATTTTCCAATCGTTTTTTTTAAATACGCTTTAAGGTTACAAGGATCTTGTTTAAAATCCATTGATCTGATATCTTCATACGCCGTCTCGATGTTGTACGCTTTCGATTCCGATTTTTCTACGAGACGAATCAAATATTCATAGCTGCTTTTGATTTTTAGCAAACTTTTTGACAGCTCTGGGTCACACTGTTTTTTTTACGCGATGCACTAAAATGCCGTCGCCATTGAAACCACCCGCACTGTCCTTTACAGTGGGAAGGTGGTCGGCGCAGTACAATGCTGTCCGAAGCCACGAAACCAAGCGTGTGAGTACTGGCTCAGGCATTTGGCCGATGGTCTGAAAAGCGACTTTTCTTTTGTACAGTGGCTGTCTTAATACAAGCGGTGAGATTGTCCACATTTGGGTAAAATCCGCTGACTTTTTCTGTAGTTGAAACAAGTGTGCCACTCAAGTAACATGGAGCAATCGCGGATAAGCACCTTGAGTGTGTTTCCAGCCGCAGTCATAAAATATGCCGTACCGGAAAGCAGAAGCGCAAAATTCTTTCGCTCAACATTCAGAGATTTTAAAATGTCATCTACAAGGCGAACAACATATTGATGAACGGCACTCACCTCGCACACTCTGCAGTCGATGCAGCCAACCAATGTGTTAAAGTACTTCTCGCCATTTATTTCACTTTAGTTAGGATGAACACCTTCTTTCCATGAACTTCTTGTTTGATCCACAATACTTCTGCGTTCGCAAGATCAGACGCACGTGATCGAAGGGTTGATTCAGAGGGCAAAAAATAAAATATTAATTTCATATGAATTAATTTAAAGCTAAATTTAAAAAAGTTGCTAGTGGTTGCATTTATGTTGCGGTTATAACTCACTAACAATACACCCTATGTAGGAGGAATTTTGGTTTTAGTACTTTACATACAGCGTAGAAAGTGTGAAAAAAAGTTGCATTTGTTACAAAAAATTGCTCTAGTAATGAATCATTCTACTAGAAATATTGCCAATCCTTGAAAATATGGTGTCAACTAAAGTAATAAAATTGGGTAATGTACTTTGCGTTCGTTCTATTTGTGCCAAAATAAATTCATACATTGAGTACATTACAATTTAAAAAAGAAAAATTATAGCTATTAGTTAACGCAAATTTTATGCGTTCAAAAGTAGTTTTTATTTTGAAAAAAAAAACCGTATTGTAATTAACATTTAGGGGTCATTTGCATAATGTGGGGTTTGTGTTGAGTTCTTCAAAATTCACGCAATCAGGTTAATTATGAATTTACTGTTGTAGTTAGTTTTAACGAATCCGGGTATTAGTATGTTGCTTATTAACAGTAGATAATATTGCGTTCAAGCACGTATTGCTTTTCCAAACTATTTAGTGATTGCGGTTTAAATTTCTATTTCAAATGTGAGATTCGTGTTTTTTTGTGTACAAGTACGAACTTTGCCATATTTCTAGTTCTTTACATAAATTTGGATTATATTTTAAATTATTAAGCACAAACAGTTTTATGCATATACTATACCAAAATTCTTGGAGCAATTGCTGTAATTCTTAGACTATTATCATGTTAATTTGCAGATGCACAAATTTTAACAGTGACTATAATTATAACAATGTAGTTTTATGAGTGAAATTGACTCTCTACTGATACAGTCCAAAAGTATAAAGGTTATAATATTTAACTGTTATATCCTTTATATGGATAGTCAATACGCAGATAGGTAACTTACCGTCTGTGTATGAAAGAGGTATTTAAGGCTAAATACAGAGGGCGGTAGTGTTTTAGAATAGTACCTTTTTCCGAAAGCTTGCTTATGAATAACGTTTTTAACGGAAGTGTAACAACACGTAGCGTACAGAATCTATCATAAATCTATAATTCGCTTAGTTTGCTTTTGATTTAGAAGCATGCACTACGCATGTAAATGGCTGCTTCATGAACAAATTCTTCCACTCGAATGTATTCAGTGTTGGAGCCAAATATCGCCAAAGAATGAAAGATAAATCAAATTAGTTTCGAGCCAGCACAATTTTCTCCGTCATCTGGTGCTTTTCGCTCATGTGCACAGTAAAAATTTTATAGATTACTTTTTACGATAAAATACCTTTTACATTTTGGGGCTCATTCATTGCTCTTCTTACTCCACCTGGTGGTTCTTAATGCCTGACCAGATCTTAATGCAAGATATATCTCGTCATTTGAACTGACCGCATCTTGATTTCGTCACCATGAAAAATGGTTAATATCTTGATGATGAGATATCTCGTCCTTTGCTAAATTGGTTAGATTCTTTGATGTACGAGATATCAAATTTGTTGGACTTTGATGTACGAGATATCTCGTCCTTTGCTAAATTTGTTAGACTTTGATGTACGAGATATCTCGTCCTTTGCTAAATTGGTTAGATACTTTGATGTACGAGATATCTCGTCCTTTGCTAAATTTGTTAGACCTTGATGTACGAGATATATCGTCTAAACAACTTGGAGGGTTAAAAGTTGAATTGAGCGTTTTTTCTTTCTTTAAATTTGGCAACACTGATGATAACTACATCTCATGCAAATATAATTTTGAACTACTAATTAGTCCAAACGCATTCGAATTCTTAGATAAACTTCAGAATGAACGAGAAAGAACCCTTGTCACCCATCGTATCAGCCATATTTGTCTGAGGAATATTCCAACCACCGAAAGGTGGAATGAGATGACGTCAAGAATAAAGAACATGTCGCAACCCCGTGATCATAATATACGGCCCTCCCCCTCCTCCTCGTCTTTACAAGTCATTGCTCAAGCGGTGAAACGATGAGCGGTTTTTTCTTATTTCTTCGTGTACTTTTTCGTTAAGTTTCACTCTTCTGTTAAACTGTGCAACAGACCTTGTCGCACGTGTTGTTTGCCCTCGCCAAAGACAACCCCTTGTACGGAGGATTGATTCCGCCAGTAGATGGATTGCCCTACCTGGAATTGCAGTATGAAGTCCATCGACTATTCAGATAGTCCATGGGATGGTGGAATCAGTCCTCTGTTTATTGAGGATTGAGTCGATTGCATTCGGTAGATTACAAAACTCACGATCGTAACTTGTCTCAGAAATTAATTCATTTAATTACATTTTTATTTTGAAAAATACATTTCCAACGAATAAGCCATATCCTTTTTTATGGAATAACTTATTTCAGGAGGACTGATTTCACCAGCCGATAAATTGCCATGTGTGCAATTGCAGTGTTGCACAGTCCATCGGCACGAATTGCAACAGTCCATCGGCACGTATTGCAGCAGTCCATCGGCTATTCAGATATTTAATCAGATGGTGGAGTCAGTTCTCTTTTCAATGAGACTTGAGTCGATTGGATTCGACATATTAGTAGACTTACTAGCGCAACTTTCGTCAGTTGTCTCAGCTGATTCCACCAGGAGATGGATTACCTTCCCCGCAATTACAGTATATCAGTGCATCAGCCATTCCGCTATTTATTCGGATGGTGGAAAAATTGAGGCTTGAGTTAATTTGATTCGACAGATTAATACACTTACGATTGCATATTCCATCAGTTGTCTCGGGAATTAATTAATTTCATTACACTTTTAGGCCCGTTGCACACATCCGGTTTTTCAACGTGCGGCGCCACTGCAGCACCGAAGCCCAACTATGCACACATAAGCGTGAAATGACGCACGAACTCATTTCGCGCCATTTGCGATAAATATTCTATCGAAGAAAACGTGTTTATTTCGCTTACTTGGTGTAAAAAAATAATATTTTGAAACAAAATAGACGTTACTGAATACATTCATTTATTAATTATTATTTAGATTCCATTTGTTTATGAAAACAAGGTACTTCAGAACGGAGACTCATGTGCGACGATCGTACGGAGACGTGGGTAACTGCGCTACAAATCGCACGCAAGTTGGATGTGCGTCGCCCCAGCGGCGCTGGAGGCATGTGTGAACTGCTGCATTGGATCTAATGTATCTCAGACCGCACTTGCGTTGCGGCAGCGGCGCCGCACGTTGAAAAACCATATGTGTGCATCGGGCCTTACAGTAAGAAAATATGTTTCCAACGGAGAAGTCAAACCCATTTTATCAATGAAATCACGTGTATCAGAAGGATTTCACGTATGGAATCCTTTCACGTATCAACAGAATTGCACGTATCAGAGGAATTGAAGGTATCAGAGAAATTGCACGTATGGTAATTCCATCAGCAGATCGATTATCACGTGAAAATGTAGTATAGCAGTCCATCGGTTACAGATATATTCCATTGGATGGTGGAATCAGTTCTCCACATTTAGGCTTGAGTCGATTAGGTTCAACATATTACTATACTTAAGAATGAAACTTTTGTCCGTTGTCTCAGGAATTAATTCATTTCAATATACTTTTAGAGTAAAAAATAAATTTCCAACAGGAAAGTCGTACCCTTTTTATTGAATGACTTTTCTCAGGAGGACTGATCCACCAGAAAATGGATTGGTATACGTGCAATTACAGAATTGCACGTATTACCTGTGGCACGTTCAGAATCACACGTTCAACCTGTGTGTCACAAAAATGGCTTTGGCGAACCTTTCAGAAGGTGAAGCGGTTTAAATTATGTACGATTTATTTCATTTCAAAGACTTAGTTTTGAACTTTTGACAAGAATTATCCGTATTACTACCTAATATTTAGTGTAATTTAGTTGAGGTCAGAAATGATTGTTGCTGATTTAATTAAACTTTGTGAACGTGAGGCTGGTGGATAGGTTGGTTTGTTGGGGTTTATGGCTCAAGGGACATATTTGGCCAGTGAGTGGTGGGAAAAGCAGGACAGCACATGACATTAGAATTCAAAATTGGGGAAACTACAAAGAGTTGCCAAAAGAGGTAATAAGCAACTATACTAAAATTAAACTACATACAAAAACATTTAGGATCAAACTTTGCAGACACTACCAGCCCTCATGTCAAATGTATTATCAAAAGGATGTTTTATCAGAACTATCAAAAGGATGTATTTCTCATGTCAGATGTATTATCAAATATATTATCAGGAGTCTGGTCACGGGTTTGACCTCGGTCAACACCGGGACTACATCGGTTTCCTTTGATGGGCCCACTCCACTTTTCCGTGGGTGACTAGTAAACCCTTTAACCTGGGAAAAGTCAAGAGGTGAGGGGGTCACTTACAGTGACCAACAAACTTTTGACATGTGTGTTCATAAATACTTTCAAGTAATACCCTCAAAACTAATTTGGAGCATTATGTTTTCATTACAAAATCTGAATTAACTGTTTTTGACATTTAATTTTGCAAATGCCACTTTCGATCAAAAATAGGGCGAGTAAATTCAATCAAGATATTATACTTGTTTTTTGTCTGATCATTAAAATTATGTTATGCTTTTTGGCGTGTAGCAAAATTTTATTAATTAGTTTGTGTGTGCTATGATATGAAATCTCTGGGTTATATAGATATTCGATCGCTGGTGGAAGCATTTCTTCCTGCATAGAGGATTAAGTTATACGGATTGTAAAACAAAATATATGCAACTGAGACTTCCATACTTTGCCTTAGGTCTTCAATTTATTGCACTCTTACAGAAAAAAGTACCTTACAAATGGAGAATATATGCCTTATTTTTTAGGATTGCTGCTTTAAATAAAATGAATTTGAAATTATCAACTTTAATTAACCATCCGTGTTCACATAATTAAAAAACTTTTTCTTCGGGAATTGATTTTGGGAATCTATCTTGTTTACAGTACGGTTAATTATGGTTATAATGGAAATATAGACCCAATTAGCGAATTATATTGTAATACATCAATAATTAGTAGTGTGCTTATGGGGTTGTTTGGTAGGTAATTAACATCGCATTGAATCAACACAACAGGCTATTAGTATGCTTATTAGTAAATCTATCAGTAGCATACAAGTAAAGCAGCAATATAAAAGAAAAAAAATGAGTATCAGTAGCTAAACGATATGTTTTTAATACATTTCTTAAGCCCTGAGGTTAGATTGAGAATAATGTGTTTAGAAAAAACTGAGCTAATGAATATGAATTGCATACAAATTATATATTCATATAGCAATATTAATATACGATAGTTTATGAAATAGTATGAATTAATACATTATCAATGTAATAGAGAAATTCTGAGCTATAAATTTTTCTTTTGAACTAGTAATAATGGCAGTTAATGCACATAATACAATTATTCTAGGGCGAAAAGTAACGTACTGTAAACTTCAGATGCATTAGCTATGATAAAAACTTTTAAACATTTTATTAAAAAAGGGTAAAACAGACTTTTAAATGCCTAAATTAATTTAAAAGCAAATCACAATTTCCCCCACTAATCTGAAGTACGATTTTTCACATGACTTATGTGGTATTTTGTTTGAAAGTTAGTGTTAAATGATGAACCAAATTTCGTTGGTTAAATTGTTTTTGTTTCGATTTCGGAGAGCATCACATTTTTAGTTTAGATTCAGCATGGAATAACGTTCTATAGTCAACTCGAGTGGTTTTATTTACGAGAAAACCAGCTTGTCTTACGCTTTTCAATTGCGGACATCGAGTTATGGAATTTATATTTATGAATAGAATCCTAACATAAAAAATAAATACGATGATTTATTAACTAGACAATACGGCAAATAAATTCAGCGGTAGAAAAATTTAAAGTTCATAACAAGTGTAGAGGAGGAATAACATATTTTATTGTAGAAATATATCTTCACCGGATATTGTTTTCAAACAGTATAGAAACGTATTATTTTTCTGAAACAACAAGCAGCTTATAAAATCGTGGTCGAGGTTAATACACCGGGTTTCAATTCATCGTCATTATCAGTTATCATGGATTTTTGCAACTACACAAACTTTGCGCCGATCTGTTTTTTCAAACATCTATCTTTTCAATCGTTAAAAAACACATTAAAATTCTATCTATCATGTTATGCTTTCACAAATATGAAAACTATTATATCAGCAGTTAATGCTAAAGTTTATAACATAGGGATTGATATGTTTTTAAATAAAATGTACCATTCCGTATAAAAACAATACTTTTTTTTATATAATTTCGATTTATTTGATAGTTGGTTTGAACTGAACATAAATATTCAGTACAAAGAGCGTGATGTTCTATTATAGTTAGAATTATAGTTCCTTCTGTGTTCTTATTGGTTTTAAAGGTGCAATAATCAGCACGAATTATATTTAATCTTATTAAACAAAATCGGAAATGGAACACACGAATCTGTTGACGTCGTAAAAATTAACAAATTCTTAGGATTAATGTAAGTTCAGAAATTTTAAATGACTAATGCTCGTAAGTTCAGTCTGAAATCTTTTTCTGTAAAGCCTAAGCTCTAAGCGTTCTTAAAAAGGTAAAAAAAAATCTTTCAATATATTTGTAACTGAATATATACTTATAACTGACGAAAAATGTGAGGTAACTTGGTGAGATCTGGCCACTGCGCCCTAAAAACTAACCAAACCGAACTTATCAAGAATTTTAAAACAATAAAATATGATGCATGAATGAATTCAACGAGTTCTTAAAAAGCCTTATGAAGGTAAGATTTTTCATTTCAGTTTTAAAGGCCTGTGATGGCATGGATCTGTATATAGAAATTATTATTAACGCGAGATGGTATTTTCATTTAATCATTTTGCGAAAGTTATGGCAATATCCGTGAGCATTGATAAGGATACTTTACCATGCATGTAAGACCTTTATTATAGGCAAGAAACTGGTAGACTAGCCAGCCTGTTAGCGTTAGTAATTGTTTATTTCATACAAAAGGTATGCTGTCTAATTTTGATTAAAGTCACTTTGCATTCTATCTGCCTATGTATTCATTGAACCAGACATCTTTAATATGACTGCGAGTCATAGCACCTACGACTTTTTCAAAACCTTAATATTTGTTGAAAGTCCTCAAAAAGTTTTGAGAGACATTTCTTGCAAGAACACTGTTTATTTTATATCATCATCGGCATTAAAAACAATGTCATTGATACTAATCCGAGATTGACTGTCATCAAAAATCGGTGGCATGTTGTTTATGAGTTGACTAAAAATTGATATTCTTAAGACTGAGTTCCCGAGATCCCAAACACAGTACTCATGAAAACTTCTTCACATGTTTACTCACGGGTAAATCGATTGATATATTCCTGAATTGTAGCCTTAAAAAAAATAGCCTTATAAAATTCTTAATTTTTCTTTGCAGTGTTCTTGTAAAAAAATGTCTCTAAACTTTTTGAGGAGTTTCAACAACTATTAAGGCTTTGAAAAAGTCGTAGGTGCTATGACTCGTAGTCATATTAAAGATGTTTGGTTCAATGAATACATAGGCAGATAGAATGCAAAGTGACTTTAAACAAAATTCAACAGCATATCTTTTGCATGAAATTAACAATTAATAACGCTAATAGGCTGGCTAGTCTACCAGTGGCTTGCCTAAAATACTTCATAGACTGTAGAGTGGGAACCATATCAAGGCATTGTACGATCTACAGCGGGGATTTACTCTGAACTTTACACATTGTAATTGAGTAATAATTTTGAAATGTAAAATATTTAAATCTGAAATTTAAATATGAAGTGTCATGCGTTCTGACACGCGGGTTCATGTATGTGTATGAAGCAATAAGTACTGAAGTACCAACCATTGAAACACCAAACGCACAAGTGTCAGTATGTAACGACTAGTTGAAGTCTGCTTTGATTCCGATTGGGGACATTTCCAGTGCCTCCTATGATATCCATGTAATTGTGAAGATGTCGGACACTTTGTATTCGAATTTCAGCTTGAAATGTCGACCCCTTGCAAAGTTACAGAGCGCTTTGGTGGTAAAGTCCCCAGTGAATCCCTCCGTACTTTATGTCTTCGAACAAATACACCACAGCCCAAGGCAAGTTTAAAATGTAGTGACATTCTGCTGAAGGTACCCAACTGCAAAATCTGAAAACACTGTCGGCAATTTGTTGATGTTCGTGCGCGTGGACGATGATGACAAATTTTACTGCAGTTTAAATACAGGGAGTTGTTGGTCGAGCTGAGCCAACAACGGCTTCTTGTTTGCTCAACCGGCGCTGCTCGCACTTAGCCGCACCATTAGTCGACGCTTCTGCGGTGAAGAAACAAATTGAGGTTGCAAAAATCTTCCCAGATCTCCTCTTTTAATGTCTCTTAAGTGTATAAATTTTACAGTTAATCATTTCCAAGAATGCGCATTGTTATTAATATTTTCCCGTTTTGTGTGAAATTTGATTTTACACGATGGGGTTTACGTTAAGAAGGAAGTACGATTGAAACATCAGTTTTGAGTCTGTTTTCTGCTCTTCCAAATGATTTTTCACTTTGTATCTACTTCTTTAGAACTTAAGATATAAATAAAACTACCAAAATAAACACAAACTCATGTTTTGAACTTTAAAGTTATTTTTTATATCAAAAAGAACATTTGGTTGTCACGCACAGGGCATATGAAACACTTCGTTAACCTAGTAAAATCTTCTTCCCGACGTAATCTACGAATATCATAGATTACATTGAAGTTATTCTTTTATTGTATGTAAAGTTATTATATTTTACAAAAGCATAAGAAAACAAAGCTAAATTTGTGATTGTCAAGCTAATTTCAATAAGTATTAAGCATAAGTGCAATGTTATTCTAAACCCTTCCTCTTCATTTTATAAATAAATGTCTATTAAGTACACGAAATAGTGTCATACAGGTACCTTCAGTGTGTTCTGCGAAAAGGTATATAGGAATTATATAAATAATTAAAATGGCTACCGTTGGTATTGGATCAAGGTTCATATGGAATGTTTTTTATATATAAATTCACGGTTTTCATGTATAATATTCATAAACAATAGCTATTCCGAGCTGTAATGATGATAATAATGCCTAATACTAATACCAACAGGCTTTTATGACTTTAGTTTTTTTATGACACTAGCAGACTTGCGTTTGACATTTACGCTACAGCTTCTTTTAATTGCTTAGATCAATTAATGGTAATGTCATCTCCCATTCATTCCTGAAATGAAATAAAATTGTTAAAAAATATAAATCACAGAATTTCATACACTTCTTACAGGTCTTGGTTCTTATTTCTAATACAGTTCATGGATAAAATGCACACCTCTGCCAATGTCCCGCGATTATTTTCGAACATCCACTTCAATATTATTTTATTCACTTGTTCAAATGCGATTCGGTATGTTTTTGACGGTTAAACATATTTTCGCATTCTTTCACATTTTATTCTGTTGATTTCCATCTAACAGATACCTCATTGCCATCTGTCATCAGACTGCTGAAGAATATCGTTAGAATAATGAGCTCTTCCGAAAAGTTTTAGCTTAAATTTAGCTTTGAAGTTGGACGAATTATTATGTAACTATTAATTTTATAGTGCTTATAATTGTCTTTTGCCATTTACCAATACATGAATAGCGTCGATTTCTGTGCAATGTACGTTATCGAAATGTACATGTAGATTTCTAGGCAGGCAGAATATTTGATACATTAAATGGATAACGCCGATTTGGAAATACCTACAGAAAAAATAACTTTTGGATCACATGAACAAAATTTTTTTTAAGTACCGTAAATTGACTTTAACAACTGTTTGTCAGTGAACAATGTCTGTACAGCTTATGTAACTGATACTTAGTTGTTTGATACTAACGTATGGTTTTGAAGTCATTCCTAGAAATGTGGTTTCTACAAAATCGAATCAAGGCACGTGCACTCATGCCTGAAGTTCTGAAATGCAAATGGATAAAACTGCTAAATAAGTATATTGACGCACATAAGCTCATGCTATTAGCAGAGGGACCAACGACATGGGCGTTTTTAAACGAGATTCCAGGAGGAAATATTGAGCAACGAAATATAACAAGTGATCGTTCACATAACTGAATTAGACGTTAACAAAATCGCTAACTTGATGAGGAAATAATAGGGGACAATTATTTAAATTTATGTGGGAAAAACCAGCGGTAAAACGTATGGCACAACAGCTATCATGATCGGAAGATATCTTCACACTAAAGATTATTGAACGTGTTTCTAGAAGAGTTGACCGATTGACGTCAATCTTAGAATCTTGCAAAACATTTTCGCTTCGTGGTTGATAGCCAGTGAATTTCTCAACCCTTGCATACTGAGTTTTATGTTAGATGAAGCCATAGAAATCACCTGCTATTCGCGTGAGAGTTATTATTAGAGAATTTGAAATAGGAATTATTCTAATAAAATAGTTTTGTTTGATCCAAAAAATGTTTATGAAGTTTAGTTTAGATTTACGCATCCAATACAATGGTAAAGCAACATACAAGTGTATATCATATTTGTTTTATATCTCTAGATTTATTTATGTATTCAAATAGAATCCAATTACAATACCACTGATGAACAAGAAACAAAAAAAAATGTGTAGATAACACATTTATAGAACATTCAAACATATGCTTTGGAACAATGGTAATAAATTATGAAACCGGTCAAAATGATCAGAATAACTGTTACATAAATTATGAACTCTGTTAAAAGTAATTATCTTAATACGAGAGATAATTGTAACGAGAAAAAGGAATTTTAAACATAACTTTGTATTTCAAATTGCAAATATTTCATAAAATTGAATGTTGGATTTTTTTGGACAGTCATTATAACTATTTGAAAGTTAGAACAAAAATGTAGACATGAAATATTCTTGTGGTTTTCTAAAGAAATAAAATTAAGTATAACAGATCGAACCATTAAACAGAGGCCGATATTTTTTTGCAGCATTTTTGTAACATATTTATTAAAGTCGTCAATGGAACAATATAGCTAATTATCGATATGTACCAGTGGATAATTTTTTCAATTTAAAAATTACAATCCCCTCCCCCCCAAAAAAAAAAAAATCCATCCATTTACAAATATTTGGACTTTGACGAAATAATTTTAATATAGTTGATATTTAAAAATGTTTAGGTTGTACAAAACTTTGGTATTGTATGGAAAAGATAGTACTTTAAATTTGTAAACCATATTACGTTTCCCTTTCCGTAGTTTGCTGTGGAAAGAAAGTAAAATAGGAACGTCCAAAATACATTTCTTACACAGGTAACGCATATTAAATTTATTGCTTAATGAATAACACTGACAATCAGGTAATTCTGTACTTCTATGAAATTCGTTGTTTAAGAATTGTTTCGGTATAGCAGTTTTATTTCTTTCCTAGCTTCTACCTCTGCGCAGTTCCGAAAGGTGCGTAAAACGCATCATATATGACGCTTTAATTTGGATACGGGATACATATCTTAAAGGAAGCTTTACAGAACTATGAATATTACTCATCAAGGAACACAACTTTGAACCTAGAGATAGCACCTATGCCAACAAGTAGCTAACTAAGTGATAAATAACATCCGAAGCTTAGAGGCTGTAAAATCTGGAACGCTAGGGGTATGATGAAGTAGGAAATGAATTATGGATACTGAAATCAACCAACAAAGATAGTAAATCTGCTTCTTTCCTGCTGTTGTTGGGATAGAACAAAAACAAAATAGATTGAGTACACTAAAATTTTTTTTAAACGGTTATGAAAGTTTAGAGAAACTGTTATGTACTGTTATTCACGCTGATGCAAACTTTAAAGTTAGTAAAGTCACGCAAAAGGCGAATATTTTGACGCTGTGATCACAAAAGTAGCGTAAGAATACATACATGAAAGTGTTGCATCCGGCTTGCAAATAGATTATATCGGAATCCGTCTTTTTAGCACGCTGTACATTAACCGGACTCCAGACACGAATGTCCCACATGAGACAAAAAATATTTGTTTCATGTTACGAGTATCGGCTTATACGCTTAGCACAAGGTACAGAAACTTTTAGTATCGGATTTGTTTCCCTGCCAGCTTTGTTTAGAAGCCCATATCTATAAACCTCCTGGTGGCTGACTTGACGCGGTGCCGCAAAACTGATACTGATGGACGAGATATCTCGTCAATATAGGAAATCTGACCAAATCTTGACCTCGTCATCATAGTCTACAATGATTTGTGACGAGGTATCTCATCATTGGCATATTTAATCACATCATGATGGACGTTATATGAGGATATCAAAGCAAGATTGGCCTAACCCACCCGCATATTCAATGTGATTTTCTTGCCACAATTTTTTATACATTCTTATTTATCTACAAGATGATTAGAGATTCTGAAAATTGTTTTTCATTGACAAATAATAAGTTACTTTGTAATTTTAGAAGACTTGAATCTGCGCATTTCAAAAAAAGTAGAAGGTCGTAATAAAAGGTAATAATAAAACTTTCTGAATTTTGTGGGTTATGCCACTCATTCTTGCCTTGATAGCCTCCAAATATCGCTGGTCTTAACTGCACTGCTCTTCAAAGGTATAGTAAAACATAATTCTTTCTTTAAGTGTTTCATGGTGGGGTTTGGAATCATGTACCGAATGCGCTACTTCGAAAAGGAGACCGACGCAATTCGGCGTATTTAACAAAAAAATCACGTCCATGCGTTTAGAAATCTCTCGAACCCCCGATAACCTTTTGAATCGAGCAATTCTTCTGCCCAAGACCTAACCTTTCGTGATCCGAAAAAGAACGCCAACAACCTCTTCCACTTTTTGGAAGTTCGCCGTTTCGCAGAAACGGGAGTCTCCATCTCGAGGGGCAGGTACGACCAGAAAGAAAAAGAATAATAATAGAAGGGTCGCGAAATGAACGCAAGAGGCATGCTACTTGTGGAAGAAGAGAGGAGGATGTTTTATGAAAGGAGGTGGTGTCAATAAATCAGTTAACAAGGGTCTTCAACTTGTGCGGTTTTAAGTTGAACGCTCGCGACAATAGTGGTGACACCTCGAGTTCAACGAGGGGTGGCAGTCGTCTATCTTGAGCGGTGCAAGAACTTTTATTTGTTTGGTTTTGCACCTTGAGCACTTGGATAGCCTTGCTTCCTTATCTGAAGATCGTTAGAAGTGTCAATGGTTAGTTCTAGGTTTTTTATGCTCCGTGTAGAGCGTGCTACATACTTCACGTTCGTTGTTTGAATGGAGGGTACAACGAATTTTAAGTCTTGCCATCAAACTAATCCTCCCCAAAGGAAATGTGAAAAGCTTTCCATGTTGAGTCCAAAAGTTTATAATTACAAAAAACATGCTAAAAGTGATGGTTTAAACAGGTAAAATATTCTTGTTTCATTTTGTTTTGATAACTGTAAAGCTTCAAAGTGAGTAACATGCGCTTGGATACCATATAGAAAAGATCATGTCTGGTTTTAAATTCAAACTATCATCAAATATACAAGGTTATTACAAATGACCCATCACCTGTTTTCAAAACACTACTTCGCAAAGTATTATACATAAAACAATGAGGCGCTTCATAAACGCTGCATAAAAATAACTAGAAATAATCTTTGACATGAAACAACAAATTTACATATGTTCTCACATGTCCTTGTGGTACTCACGAGTTCAGCCCACACCCCTTGATGATCATCAAAGCAAAAATAATGTGCTCCTGGAGCTCATATGATGTTGTTTGGGAGCGTAAACAGAGATTTTATTGTACCCATGGGGCAAACTCAGGACACCTAGGTGGCCATCTGAACGGCAATAAGTCACCCCCATTTTATTTAATAATCCAGAGTGTGGGATTTTATCTTCCAGTAATTTCAAGTTACGGATCTCCTACTTTGGGAGATTGACCCAATCGATTGCGATCCGTGACTTGAAAACTATAGGACTTCAAAACTCTACGATTCTTTTGTAATTACCCTGTACCTTCTACTAAAGGAGACAAATTTCTTTCAAAAAACTTTATTTGTCCAACACTAGGCCATGGTCGAAGGCTAAGGGATTCATATCTAACTTTGGTTTGTCTGTTTTAATTTTATGAGAAATATTTTTAAGTATATATATGTCGAAAGAGATCAAGCTTATGATCTCTATCTCAATGCATATTAATAATTACTTTTTATATTTTTAAATATATAAATTTTTTCATTTTCTGTCTTGAGAAAACAAAAACGAGTCACTTATTTTTAAGATGTTTTAAAAATAAATTGGAGAATCGAATTCTAAGTTAAAATTCTAAAAATTGCCTATCAAAATTCAAAGCAAAAATATGCCTTTTGCAGCGAAGAAAAACTACCGAAATCTGTGCCCACCGTACTTAAAACCTCGTGAAAGCTTTACGTGTAGAGAGTAACCTCCCAAGTAGAGATACCCCATCAGAAAACAGTAACTGATTTTACCTAACCCAATTCAGAGCAGCAAAAGCGCAAAATTAATTTTTTTTAAACTATTACTTTTTATGTCAAAGTATCTTTTCCGTTAATGCCTCTGGAATACAAAAAGGCAAAAAAATAATAATCGGTTGGCACATGTATTCCAGGTGTTTGCGTACTACACAGCTTACCACCTGGTGCGCCATCTGCGACCCCCCCCCCCTTATGAAATATCACGCGGGGGGAGGGTATGCGTACAACGATCAGCAGAACCTGGACCGGACACACAGAGAACTTTCCCCGCGAAGTTGGTTGTGGTCCCGTGTTGTTAGCATATATATCACCCATAGTTGGCGGCGTGTTTTTAATGGAGATACTTTATATCTCTATTTTTTTGCACGCACACAATCTGTGTGTGGTACTTCCTGAGAAGGGATGCTCGCTTGACTTTAGAGCGGAAGGAAATTTTCCTGTTGGTTAGGTTTTTTTTTTTCTTCATTTCAGGAAATAAAATTTCTGAAGATTGATTGATTATGGGGAATTTAGAAACACCCATATCGTTGGTCCCTCTACTAATGATATGAGCTTATATACGTCAATATAGAGATATCAGTTTTATCCATTTGCATTTCAGAACTTCAAACATGAGTTCACGTACTTTGATTTGATTTTGAAGAAACCTCACGTTTAGGAATAACAAGCCATGCGTTAGGATCACACAATTAATGATGGGTTACATAAGTTGTGCAGATATTTCTCACTGACATACTATGATGCGATCGTAAAAGTCATTTAAGGATATTTAAAAATATAGTTCGCTATTCAAGAGCTAGTTTTTCTGTAGAAGATAGCTCTGAATTAACGTTATCCATTTAATGTATCGAAGATGTTGTTTGTGTAGAAATCTATTTACATTTCACTACCTAACTTGGCACTGAAATCGAATTTTGTGAATTAGAGAATGACAAAGAACATGTGTAAACAACATTAAATCAACTATTACTTATTCATTTGCCTATTTTACAGTTTAATTTAAGCTAAAATTTAATGGAAGTGCTCTCCGTTCTAACGAAATTCTTTAGCAGTCTGATGACAGAAAACAGAAATCAGCAGGTAAAAAATACTAAAGAATGCAAAAATATGCTTAAGCGTTCAAAAATACTGAATCTCTTTTAAATGAGATTAAATTGAAGTGTACGTTCATACGATAATTATGAGGACGTGGCTCAGGTATAACAAACAACATAAAACAAAATTCTACGGGGTTCATTCACCAATTTTGCCGATTAGATTAAGTATGCTTCTGTTCTGAACTATGGAATTACATAATACATTGCTTAAACTCCAAGTATTTTAGTTAGTTGATAGTTGAATTTAACTCATACACACACTGGAGTATAAACACAACGGAATAGTGACGAATGTGTTCGCGATCAATTCCGAAAGGAGTTCGAGGACTGCACCTCGTAATTTTGAACCACGGTCATATGGCGAGGACAACCACCTGACCTGGTAACCGCTGTCCAAACTTTCATACCACACCAACTGAAACTACTTGGTAAAGCACGTCACTAATTTGAATTAGTAGTAGTTAGATACAAAACAACTCGAAATGTTTGAAATGAATAATATTAGGACTATATTTTATAAATAAGAATACACAGAAATAAATATTGCCTTCCAATGTATTTAAAATTAGGGACTTTTTCAGAACTTCCGAGGGAAAGTATTTATATTGAACTATAAGATGGATAACTTTAGGAACATGCTTTCTTTTGGGTAATAAGCGTGGAAATTAAATTGCTTGAAATGCATTGATTTTGTTCTTTCGATATTAGAGGGTCAATTGTTAATTTACAGCTAATGTTCAACTTAATACAGATTGTTTCACTTTAATAGAAACTGAATACAAGTGTATCATACTATCTCAGATGAATTTATAATAAAATAAAGGTTTATTTTACATGTTTAAATATCACATACAATATACTAAAATTCATATACAATTTGAAAAAACTTTTTATAAAATCTTATTTGTTACAAGCTATGTATTTTACAATCTTGGATGACCAGAAAGCAAAGTATGGGACACTCTTGAATGACTCCTTTTGTATATTATGTAAATCGTAGTAAATATTTTTGTACATAAGTTATTTGTAAATAAGTTATTGTAAGTAAGTATATTTTGTAAATAGGTTTCAAAGTTTGAATTATTTTAAAAATGAATACCTCTTAATAGGCTCATGCTTACAGAAAGCATGTGACTTGTTTTTGACTTGTTTAAAGCAACATAGATTTTACAAATTTATTCTAAGATCATTTATACAAGTATATCTCGTTATTAAGCTTCGAATAAACTAGACTAATATTGAAAGACCACAAACCTTGAACTTCATTATAATTTTTGCTGCCACGACTCTTAAAAATACAATATCCTGTGGTTTTTATGCCTGCATAATTTAAAAAAAACGACGGTTGGGTTGTGTTTTTCATAGCAAGGAACGCTTAAAAAATGTGCGTAAACGGCAAAACTTTAATTATAAATTCTAAGATATTTGATTACGTTAGCATCTTTATATCATCCTAGATATCAGATTAGAGATTTTATGATTAAAATTATATATCGTTTACATAATTTATTATTGTTGTAAAACTCCTTTTTAAAATAGGGCAACGGTAGCTTGGTTGGAAGAGTAGCTGATTAGGAACTGGAGTGTTGCGAGTTCAAAATTCGATCCAGACAAAGACCGTCGTGCAATCGGGGGATGGTACCAGTTAAATCTGTCGGGACCTCAAATGTCCTTACATTGGCGTAGTGTGGAAGTTTGGAAACTGAGGTGCCTGCTCAGATGCCTACCTCGTTTTCTGACCGTGGTTCAGAAATAAGAGGTGTATTCCTCGAATCTTTTCCTTTAGGATGGATCCCGGATTGTCACTGCCCGTTGGTTTTTTTTAAAAAAAGGGACGTTGGTTCAACTACCATTTTTTAAATTTTGGTCGTACTTGTATATTTTATCTCTGAAGCGAATAATCTGCTCGAAATACAGCTGCTTGAGTATAGCAGGCAGGTGATTCCATCGCACACATACTAACGCATGTGAAATTTTGAATGAGTTTCACCTTTGATTGCTAGGTAATATTTATATGGGATAGAAAACCCAGAGGAACGATTTATCTCTAAAACGTCTAAATACACAAAAAGAAAAGTCCCCGCGAATCCGTTTGTTTTCAGAGTCTTTAAGATGCTTGACAGTCCTCCAGAAATAGATCCTCTGCCAAAATCCACAAAAGACAGGAAGCAAAAAGAAAACCTGTCTGAGATTTTTGAAAATGTTTGTCGATAATATGAGACGGTATCCTTTTCCTTGAGCTTTTGCGCTGTTTTTCTACAGCTAATTTGGGAGGATAGGAAAATTTCCGAAGGTGCACTGGATGACACAGTAGATAGCTTTACAAGAACAAAAGGAACAAAAACGCTAAGCTAGCAAAAAGACTATGTGACATAGTTCGAGGAAGAATTCCCAAGAATCCCTCTTACCTGTTAAGAATACAAAACTGCAGTTCCTGGAAATTATTCCACCTCAAATGATTTTTCATCGTATCTTTAAATTATAGAATAATCCATTCCTAGTGCATACGAAATGCAATAATTTTTATTCACAGTTTAATTTAAGTTATCCTTGGACTCGATAATTTTATATCTAGAACATGAATACTGCAGTCAAGATAACCCATCTATAGAGAGGCCACTCATTAAATCCCAGATGAACAAACATCCATGTCTTACTCGTATTTGAACCAGGAACCTCTGGATCCACCAAGAACATCCTGACCACAAACGATTCGCCGGCAAAAGTGTCATCTTTCTCGGTGAAGAACCAAAGAATACAAAAATCTAAAGGACGCATACGCAACAAGGATCCCTTAAAGCAGTATTGGCTGTTCTTTACAGTTATAAAGATATTTCTGACGGTTAAACAGACCTTACGGACCTTGAGTTGTCACTCCAAAATGAGTAGCATTTTGATACACAAGGAAAACAATCTTTCTCTATATATTTTTCTACACCAGGTATCGTCTATACATTAGATAATGTCAGCAATTATAAAACACATAAAATAAACTCATATGAGATCTCGCAATTAGCAAATTAATCAGATCTTGGACGAGATATATGGTCATTAGAAATAACAAAAATTGGCACTATCTTGAGAGTGAATGGAGATATCTCGCCAATATTCATTTGCAATATTGGTCTGATCTTGAGGGCCGAGATATGTCATCAAAACCACTCGAACGGTTAAGAAAAAAAAAGAGATTTCCAGCATGGGTCAGTTAGTTTCTTCAAATAAAATTACGTTCCCCAAACTAATGCTGATTGCCGAAACGCCAAATAATTATAAATTTCTGTCATTAAAATCGGCTGGATCTCTAAAACCTCCCCACTTCACATTTCCAAGGTTACTGCACGTCTACCACCCACCATGCTCACTATCCGATCCCCTAAGAAAAAGACCAAGTAGTCGAGATTGTGGGAATAAGAAGGAAAGAGTGAAGCGGCGAAGGAAGCGCGCAGAGGAGCGAGTGGAAAAAAAAATCTATATCGCAAACAGATATAGCCTCGCTGGGTTTTTCTGGTGACGGATTTAGACGCTTTAGTCGCATCTCGAATCCGAGCTAGTCTTCTCTCAAAACAAGGGATGTCTGCCAACGTTCAACAAAAAGATGGGAAGGAGTCCAATTTCCAACGTCAGGTATCCATTTCTATATATTTAAAGAGCGTCTACCAAGCGGACGGTGATGGCTTCCATGCTTCAAGCCTCGGCCTACAGAAACGGAGGCAAATATAGGCTCTCATTTTGTCTGACTCTTAGAGAGAACACTGAAATTCTTCCACCTTCAATCCTGATTTAAAAAAAAAAACATTGCTCAATTTATGCTAAAATACATCTATAAAAATAATATAAACTTTCTTGCTTTCGGTATAGCATGAAATACACTACCCTACAATAATGGATCGTACGCCAGCGGTTATGCATAAAACTTGCATACTTGTTTGGGGGTGTTTTTCGTGGTATGGCCTGGGACTTGCATTTTGTTCCTGGTAAATTTAACATCGATACCTATATGAACATTTTGGACAGTCAGGGTCTTCCTAAGCTCTGGCAATTTTATGGAATGGACGAATGTTACTTCCAGGACAACAATGCTCTATGTCATGTTGAAGCCTCTGTCAAGCAGTGGTATCATGATATGCAGGTAAAACGTCTTTCCTGGCCTGATTGGTAGGATTTTAAAATTGGCGTCGATTTGTAGAGAATAACAGGATCTACAATGTTATTTAGCAATAATAACCGATGACATATAATTTGTTAAATTCTAAGGTCTTAAATGGGCTGATTTGAAAAAGATGTTCATAATGTTGAAAAGATCGCAATGGAAATATGAACATACATGTAAGAAACATATATCACTGGAAAGAAATTTAAAAACTAATAAGAAAATTCCCAATCGGCAAATGCCGAACGATGCAGATGATCCTTAAGAAAGCCGAGTGTGATTACTCTAGCGCAAATACTTCGAGTGAACCGCTACCTGAACCTATGTAGTATACTGACTTGGAATATGATAACTTTGAAACCTTAAACTATGAAATGAGAAGAAATTAACAATTTTACTCTCGCAGTTTGTTCTGAAGAGTTAGTAACGAGATGGCAGTGGACGATGTTCATTACGAATCAGTGTTTGTGAAGAATGAGTTCGGGGTTACGATTGTAATGTTTGTGATCGCTAATGGGGTAGAGAGATTTGAAGCAGTTAGTTTTAAAAATTTCACTTTCTTAGAAGAATTTCCAAATGGATATGGCATTGTTTCAATTGTAACACTTGTGTCACCAATCATTAAATGCTAATAAAATACCGGCTTTGTCCAAGTCAAATGTATTTTCTTATCCACAATTCCCGATGGATTACCATAACTGGATCCTGTAAGTGAAAGACTAATCCCACCGCAATCATCATTATGCAAATGAAGCGCTTAAGTTATGAAAAAACTCTGGTGTACTTGGACAAGTAATAAGTGTTTGTACCAAATATGATTCCCGGTAACAATGCACCAATTTTGTTAACCGTTGATTTCAATGTCTATGTTATTCAAAGGAAATTGCTTATAGACTGTATTCAACGTGTGTTCAACATGAAGTACATTTCTATGTACATGATACCCCCCCCACACACACACACACTTGTCCGAGCAACACTTTTACGGATTTAACCTTTCCAAGTAACATCGATGTCAATAATATGCCATATATATCATATTTATTTCAACCGGTCTTCCATAAATAAAATTATACTTAGCTTATAACACAAAAAATATTTATAACAAAGACTTGTCTTTCCTCTAAAAACACGCAGACGGATTCATGCCATAAGCGATTACGGTTGTGTCCCCGCATGCAAACCCCTCCATTTCTGTCAATTTGACAAAAAAATGGGTATAATTTGAAATCTCATAAAAGAGTATAACTACACATCCTTTTTCCTCCAAAGCTGCTTCAAAACTATTTTTAAAAAATTTTATGATTCATAGTAATACGAAAATAATTCTCAAAATTATTTATATGGCTATTGAAATTATTTATGAAGACGTAACAAATTCACCGCCTTGTTTAGCGACACACCGATTGAAAATCACTGAACTATGTTATTAATATTCGTTGTAGTTACAGCACTATAGAAGAGCCAGTTTACTGCATGGCCCCTATCATTTAGTAACGAGTTTAATAAAGCACAGGCAATTTAGTATATGTTAAGTTGATAAATGAGCTCTAACTTTTGGAAACGGAACAACTCGCATGAATTTAATTTGGATACGGGCCATCCGCCGGAGTTGACTTTAAGCCACATAGCTTATAATGTCCTTGGACAAAATCTAGTTAGCCTTAACCCCCTGAGCTTCGCGAGATCTCTGTAGTTTAGTGTTGCCTTTACCACACTAATGACTAAACAACCACATATTTCTAAAAATACTTAGATTCTTTCGAACTTTATAAATGTATTTTATTTGTACTTTCCTTATAATCGAATCCTTCTTCTGAATGATTCTATTGCACCTTTCCTTAGAGTATAATCATTTGTATAGAAGATTCTAATATATAATAGAATTTGAGTAGAATAGAATCCCTTGGAAAGATTCTATCTATTCTTTCTCTAGAACATAATCTTTGGAAATATTCCATTGTTCTTTTCTTTATAATATAATTCCTTTGGAAGCATTTTATCGTTCTTTTCTTTAGAATAGAATACCTTGGATAGATTCTACTCTTCATTTCATTGGAATAGAATCTCTTAGAACGATTTTATTGTACGGTAGAATCTTTCAGATTGTAATCCTTTAGAAAGATTCTATTTCTCATTTCCAAAGAATAGGATATGCCCCCTTATATGAACCCTTATAAATATTCTATCAGTCTCATCTTAAATTAGAATTATTTGGAAAGATTCTATAGGTTCATTCTTCGGAATGGAATCATTTGGAAAGATTCCATTGGCCCAATCTCTACAATAGAATCGAGAAGATTCCATTGAGCAAGAAGGGTAAAATCGGTTAGGTCATGAAGGGAAGACTATAAGTTGCAAAGTGGAATAATTATGCTTGTAAACCCAGCAGAGGGTTAAATTGGTTACTTACAATTCTAGATCCAAAATAACTAAAAAGAAAATGATTACCAATGATTTCGCGTGTTCCGCAGAAACCACAACCCAGAGTCCCAGCACAAGCCAAGGGTTAATTGTGATTCGATTTTTGACATTATCTCTCACTTTTCATACCACCCCTAGATTGCCCGTCCTTTCTCTCGACTCGCTTGGATGGCTGCGAAGATGGAAGATCATTTTCGTAACACTTTCTCTGTCCGCGACCCCAAGGATCCACGGCGACCAATGGGGAGGGACGTCTCTCTCTGTACCGAGCACCAAACCACCTCCCAAATTGTGGCTAAGTGCCTTTTTCTTTTGCCCTCACCTCCAATTTGCGTCTCTTTATGTTCTTTTTTGTCTCATTTACCACCGCCACCCCCACCCGAAGGGACTTTGTTGTGACAGAGAGAGCGAGGGAGAAAAGTGGTCCGGCACTTAAGCAGAGTCTGGTATTTGTATTGTCCGTTATAAGCTGTTCTTGTTTGGGGTTAAACTAATAATGGTGGCGTGGCCGATGGTTTTTTTTTCTCTTCTTTTTTTCCTAGTCGCCTCTTTCTCCCCGTACTTTTCCACGAAAATAGTTTTACGTGCGGTTTATTTTATTCATTACGTTCCCATGGGGTTTGAATTTGAAAGTATCTGTTTTCCCAGGCGGGTAAAGCACGCCTTAAACTTCTGCGAACCGCATGCGAATCGAAAGAGTATTGAATCATAAGCATTGCGTCGTGAGTTTCTGACCTTGCTTTTAGAGTTTACTTGTTGTTTCAATGCATATTTTAATGATAAGATACTTTGCAATCGATTGGTTTTTTTTATTATCCGAGAGGTAACGTAAATTCCCCCACAATATCTAAATCTTTTTGTTCGTGCTATCAAGCAATATTTTATTTCTCGATAATGCATCATATCAGAAACTGAATGCGAGAACTAGGGAACACGAAAAATTGGTATTTTGAGTTATACTTCAGTTAGTAAACCTGAGATCATACAGAATTTAATGCAAGAACTAGGTTACTTTTTAACCACTTAAGCGAAATCTATGGGCAATGAAACAGAAATGGGCGTGGAAGCTGTTTTACTTTTTATCTCCCAAACCAAAAAAATGAGTTACCTAGTTCTTGCATTTAGGTGAAGATATTATTTAATTGGAACTAGCTGTTGAGTGTGGAAGCTCACCATTTTAATTTATATTTTTCCATATGGCACCCCAGCAAGAAAAGTGACACAACTCAAAATTGCAGAATTTGAGCTTATATTGAAATAGTATAAGCTTCTTTTAAATTTTAGGTAAGTATTTACGGCGGTAACTTCTATTATATTCTATAGAATAGTAATATAACACTCCGGGGCACCTCATGCATATTTTCCAATGACAAAACATCAAAACTTTTATTTTTTGACTTGTGTCACTTTTCTTGCTAAGGTGCGATATGTATTTAAAGCAAATTTTTACATCGTGTGTTCAAATTTTTCAATCTATTGAATTGAATATGAGACAGATTTTTTGTCTCGAAAAATTAAAGATAACTATGCATAACGGAAGAAAACAATGGACTCTTTCGGAATAATACCCAATAAACTTTAAACATTATTTTACAAACAAATATCATTTTGAATTTCTAGAAATTGATTACCATTTTCATTACATGTATTACTATTCTGATTTTGCCTTTAAAATACATCTAAACCAAATTTTTAGATAGTTTGTTCAAACTTTTAAGTACATTGAATATTATACATAAGAAGTGTGTAAATTATTTGTTGTTTTCTGGGAATTGCATTAAAAAAAGCGTCCTTACCCCTTCCTTTTTTGTTCAGCCGCATTCTGATTTTTTTGGCAGAGCTGCTTCTGCGTTGATTTCTTGGCAGAGTTGACTTTCCCCGCTTTTTTTTTCTTCTCCGCATACACCTGCGAAAGATCCGCTTGTCTTAGCAGGATTACATTAATTAACTAGATTGCCAACATTTTGAAACGCGAAGAATGGAGCTTAGGTTTTTCACATGGTGCTAAAAACCCTTGTCCGGTACTTACGCATTCCCGGATTCCCATTCCCTTTCATACGTACAAAATGGGTCATTATAATTCGTGACATTTTACTTCACTTCTATATGTAGCTTAAAAATGCATTGATGTGTGTGGGCTGTTATTTTATTGCTTTTATTTTCCACACACTGATACAACTACATTTAACTTATGTATTTTCCGTGTCAGGGCAAAAAGGATTAAGTCTGAATTTGACGGGTTCAAAGGAGTCGAGTGCATTACTAATTTGAATATATATATATATATATATATATATATATATATATATATATATATATATATATATATATATATATATATATATATATATACTACAGATTCTGAGCCACTTGACTTAGCCCCTTTTACCTTGATACTTAAGATACATACATATTCACATAAAACTAAATCGGTATACAGTGCATTACAGCGCTTTTTTAGTGACTTGTAATTCTTCCAGAGAAGTAAAATCCAATCCCGCTTTTCTTTTGTTAATGTATAACCAACTACTGTTTTGAAGTTTTTGTGCTTATCAAAAATATAAACCCAATACGAAAATTTTGTGTAAAAGTTGCTTTACCTTCTATGAAAGATATGAGTGCATCAGTAAAGGCGTGTTGTTTCATTGTTGTGACCAAAAGCTATTTGGACAGCTTAAAGTTACAGAGCAAATATGAAAGAATATTCATTAATATAGAATTCATTATACATAAATGTACTATGGGCAAATATACACTACGTAACATTTCTTACCGGAGTAATCATCCTCGATAATCATAAAACATATTTTTGGAGATACATTTTTTTGAGTCGGAAAGGACTAGTCTGTTTGGGTTTACGATTAAAAATATTGTAGGTTGATAAAAAATCGCTGTTCTTTAAGAGCTAATAGATTGTTTCTATAAACAAAAAAAAATAGCGATTGTTGTGGATTGATGGGATGAACGGACTCTTTATTTTTGAAAACTTTATTTTATTTGGTAATGGTAATTTTAGTTAACGTCGTACTAGAGCAACACAACGGGCTATTGACGACGGTCCAGGATTAATCCCTTTATTTTATTTGGATCTACAGATCATTAGATTAATGAACATCAGCGCTTATAGATGGGGATATTCATTGTATTAATTTATTTGAATAGGTGTAAATATGTATAAAAACAATGCCATCAATAGATATAAAGCAATTAAGAGACTTTAGTGTAGATGATATGAGCTAGTATAGGAATGAATTTCCGGAGATGAAGCAAACCTTCACTATAGAATAAGCATCCATCTATAATTTTTTATATTTACTTGATTTGAAAAGCAACAATCTGTATTGGGGTAGTCATGATAGCATTTTATATGCAAAATCAATATCAATAATTTTTAGTAATTGTTCGAATGCGATTTTTTTTAATTTCATCGCATGGCCTAATCTGTCGACATAGCCGATTTTTTTATGATGACGTGATCAAGATCTGGTCAGTTTTTTTTCTAATGGCGAGAATCTCTTCCATCAAGATCTAGTTAAGTTTTGCTAAAGGCGAGATACCTTGGCGAGTCAAACACCCACGAGGGTTAAAATATACGTCTGTATACGTCAATATTGTAAGTCGAAAATTCATTAGAAGTAATTTTCATATACAGTCGAGCCCGAAACACTGAAAATTATTCGCTACATCCGATATAATACAAAATGGACTTATCCGCATGTTCTAAAGCAAACGAATTTTCACACGATGGCTAAAATTTTATTTCATAAGTGGGAAAAAGTCTATAACTTTCTTTTGAACAGTTGAATTTACAATTCAGTTGCATAATTCTTTTTCAAGTGCACTGAAATTATCACGGCAGACAATGTTATGTGATTGAAAGAACGCACGCAAATTTTGAAGACTGTCCAGGGGACAGATTTGGATGTCAGTAATTGTCTATTTACTTCAATTTCAATGTCTTCTTCATCGGAATCCACAGAAGTATTTTGTAACATTGCTGCAATGATGTCATCGTCTGTTTGTTGGGCTTCAATTTCTACGTTGTAATCTTTATCAACATAATCAGCAAAAGTAACATCACCATCCAAAATTCTTTTTTCCTGTAAAATTTTCCACATGGAACTTTTTTAGGATCAGGCTCAGAAATAAAATCCGAGTCCCCCTAAAAATCCTACATGTTTCCAGCAGTTTTGGATGGTTTTCGATTGAACCAAACGCCAGGCATCATCTAAAAATTGGCAATTGGGGAAAAAGAGGGGTTTTGGTTCCTTACAAGAACCCAAAACTTCACAGTATCCGATATTCACTCTCCAATACTTCGCTATGTGCGATCTTTTTAACACTATTTAATATTTCAGTTCCAAAGGGACAGAAAAAAGTCGTAATAACCGATATTTCGCTGTATCCCAGCTCGTAATAAGTGGGCTCGACTGTACTGCATATATCCCGAGAAGGTAGACTGTGCCATTATTTCCTTAATACACGTTTGATGGAGGGCGTTCATTTCGATTATCAAATGCTTCGACAAGAAGCTTGCTGAGGTTCGCATGTGGACAACTCATACCACACGAACGACCCTATCTATTTCGCCTCCTCGATGTGATCACGAAGTACAGTGGTATTTATTTCCCCGATATGCATCGAAAAGATCCATCAAACGCCCGACCCCCTTTAAAACGACCGTACATTAAAACCTCAAAAGGAAGTACCACATGCAAGACAAAGGAGTTCGAAATTGTCTCACTTGACCACTGCGCTCGGAGGAGACAGAAAGAAAAGTACATAAACATCAAATTAGCTTCTCCGGAACATGACTGGAAAGCAAGAGTGCTGCGGCCTCCGAGAAACGGCGACAACCCTTTTAAGAACATCATCGCATCCGTAGCCTCAGGCGAACCACAGTAGACCCCGACTCATTCACATGCTTGTCCCTGTGCTTGTACAAGGGCCTTATGGCTCACGGAGATTGAGCGGTTTTCTTTTCCTCTCTCGAATTAACGCAATAAAAAATAATGAAATGGGACGAATTAGATATTCTTTCTCGGTTCTGAAGAGAGGAGGGTGGGGTCGGAAGGGGTAGACCGTGGTCACGACCCCGTAACGGAAGCGCTATTTTTGAATGGTCCCCGAGCTCGTAATTGTGACAGTGCGTGTATTGCTGTCTGTAGGTAGTTGAGTTAGCGTCGCACTGAGGCAACACAAGGGGTTGTTGGCGACCCACCGGGATCAATCCCAACTTGGAAAATGAGTCGGAAAATAACTATAACGTACCTCTTATAATAAATCAAGATCTTTAAATGTATGAAGTATGAACAACCAGAATGCAATACATAAACTAGAGGCTTTAGGCATCGATCACAATGATGGCACATCTCTATTACATAGAGGTAATTGAATTTGCGTCGCACTGGGGCAACCGTCCAGGACCAATCGAAAATTGGAAGAGGAGTAGAGTAACAACTTTTAAGTATACAAAAATATAAATACAAAACAATACAAAAATATCAATTCAAAACAATGCAAAAATATCAATATAAAACAATACAAAAATATGAATACAAAACAATACAAAAATATCAATACAAAACAATACAAAAATATCTTTATATGTATAAAGTATGAACAATCCAGAACGCAACACATAAACGAGAGGCTTTAGGCATCGATCACAATGATGGCACATCTCTATTACATAGAGGTAATTGAATTTGCGTCGCACTGGGGCAACCGTCCAGGACCAATCGAAAATTGGAAGAGGAGTAGAGTAACAACTTTTAAGTATACAAAAATATAAATACAAAACAATACAAAAATATCAATTCAAAACAATGCAAAAAATATCAATATAAAACAATACAAAAATATGAATACAAAACAATACAAAAATATAAATACAAAACAATACAAAAATATCTTTATATGTATAAAGTATGAACAATCCAGAACGCAACACATAAACGAGATGCTTTAGGCATCGATCACAATGATGACACATCTCTATTATATAGTAGTTGAATTTGCGTCGCACTGGAGCAGGACTATTGGTAACGGCCCGGACCAATCCCGAAGAGAAATATCCCAGGACAACATCTAGTAATTTTGAACCATGACGAGGTAGACACCTAAAACGAGGCAATCCGCTCTCCGTACTTTCACACCACGCCAGCGTGAGGACTTTTGACACCACTACAGATTGAACTTACGAGTTTTAAACTCGCAGCACTAAGTCTACCAATCCGCTACTTTTTCGACCGGGCTACCGTTGTACGTTAAATAATTGAATTAGTTGAACGTCTTGGATAAACAAACCTAGCTAGTTGTGTTCTAAGCAGTTCGAGACGTATGCTAATCAGTCAAGTTTAGTTTTGGCCATAAAGTGGCAGTTAGGGATTATGTATTAGGAAAGTGTGTCACTATTTCTGCCTCAACTGCATTTATTGCAGTGATTAATTCATTTAATCTAATGCTTTTTATTTGTACTTGATGGCATTATCTTATAACTGCTTGCTCGTAATCAACTTTAATATTATTTTTAATATTCTTGTGTTAACCCTTTTGGGGTTAACACAAGAATATTAAACACGCATGTATCGGCTTGGAAATTGCAGTTTCCTTACATGACTTTTACCCAGTTTTAAACCCCTTTTTCAATAGAATCTTTCCTGTGATTCTTTCAACCTATAGATTCGGTTAACTTTTTGACTACGGCTATAGATATAACTGTCGCGATTCTTTCTTGGCGCGATTCTTATATCTTTCAAGGTACAACTACTCTACCGGCCGTAGACTAAATTCTTTCTTGGCGTGATCAAGGTATAACTGCTGTTCCGGCCACAGTCTACAATCTTTCTTGGCGCAATTTTTATAACTTTCAAGGTTCAACAGTTGTTTTGGCAGTAGTCTAAATTATTTCTTGATACGATTCTTATACTTTTCAAGGTACAATTGCTGTACAGGCCGTTGTCTACATCCTTTCTTGGCGCGATTCTTATAACTTTCAAGGTACAACTGCTGTATTGGTCGTAGTCTAAATTCTTTCTTGGCACAATTCTTATATTTTTCAAGTTACAATTGCTGTATCAGCCGTAGTCTAAATTCTTTCTTGGCGTGATCAAGGTACAACTGCTGTACAGGCCGTAGTCTAAAGATTAGGTCATTATGTGTGTGTTGGGAAAATGCAATACTATACTACTCAGAAGTTTTGTGACAATCAGAAAATTAAGCACGGATTATTTTATTTTGAGCTGCGCTGCCTGTTGATAACAGAATAAATGTGTAATTCGAGAGATAATTTGGTAATTTTTTAAATTAACGTTGACCAAGAGCATCACAGCGGACTACTGACGACGATCCGGGATCGATTCCCTAAGGGAAAAATCCGAGGCCAACACCATGTCTATTTGAACTACGATCAGATGACGATACCAATTGGACGAGTTAAAGTTACAGTAGTGTAAATCACTTTTTCAAAAAAAAAAAAGACAGACGCAGAAACTAGGTATAATTAACCAGATAACCAAATTTAGCTAAAGATAATTAATTAGACGCTTAAACCAGATCTAGATAAGTCAATTTGTTAACAAAAAACGTGAAGTAAGTCAGAGCTTCATTCAGCTGTGATGGCAGAGGAAGTTCTAAGTCTCTTTTTTCGATGGAGTGACACTACTGTAACTTGATTAATTGATGGATATACACATAGTGGGAGTTTTAGTGACACAGAGGAGAAAGAAATACACCCAAGGAGGAATTGAAATTGCAACGTCTCCAACTGAAGGAACTAAAAGCGACTATTCACCTAATCTAAACAATTCAAATCCGCCCCCAAAACTTGAAAGACAAACCCATTTCATGAAACGATAAAGTCAATCTGAGTCCCATCTCGGAATCACTGAATATTCAGAATACGTCTGTCTCCCGAGCATTTTCCCTCGTCCCTTTGTTTCGCTGGATCTCCGCAATTGCGATACAATCGTCGCCGATAGGGTGGCACCAGTGATCGACAAGAGCGCACTTTTCCGGTGTCGACGACACGACCCTTTCGTGTCGCTGGAAAATCGCCTCCTTGTCCGGCGGTCGCTCGGTTCAGCGACCGGTCCTTTAATTTGGGCCGAAAAGTCCCCCAATCTCTGGGCCGGGAGCACGGCGGAACCGATTAAGAGGAATCGGAAAAGGGGTTCTTCCCGTGCGACGGGTCACCCGCGGTTCGGCTTTCCGGGTCGCCACGGGTCACCTGTCCCGCCGCACCGTGGGAACGGCCGGGGTCTTCCTCCGGCCGCCGCAAGAAGAGCCGCGGCATCCCCTTGCGGTCCGAGAGCTCTCCACCGCCGAGTGGATTTGAAATTTCGTGGCAAGAAAGAGATGGACGACCTGGAAGGAGATCAATGGCACTTCCATGAAGTCGTTTCGGATCGAAGAGATCGAATGCGCAGGCCCTGATTTACCATTAGGCTCGTGAGGCACGGGCCTAGGGCCCCCATAATTTTAAGGGCCCCTAAGTTTCAAAAGTATCTAACATTTTTTTAAAGTTTTTAAGTAGTTACATAAATTATTGGGTATTTACGTAAATGTCCGTCGACCGTTTCCCCCACTATCACATTCTTGTAATTACATTAATTATCTAACTATTATGTTTTTAATTTTCATCTGCTTTATTTTGTTTTGCCAAGAGTTATGTAGGATTCTGAAATTGAAAGATAAAGTCCCATCTCGAAATCAACCAATGTAATAAGATAAAACTATAAATCTACTTGACGCAAATTTCAGCGTACCTGTTTGCAAAATAATGCTTGACAATAATTTGCTATTTTTTAATTATTTATTTTTTGAATGAATAATCTCTAGGAATATCCGGTATCCATTCCATATCTGGTTTGTGTGCCGAGTAAACCTATTCGGAAGACCATATCATGTCGGCGGTCCGAGAAAATCTTTTTGGAGATCCTAATCTGTTCGGCTGGTCAGTAAAACTTATTAAGAAAGCCGCTTTTTATTTGAAGCAATGATAGAAACATTTCAAGGATTGTATCTAGTCTGTGGCATAGGCAAACCTGTCCATATGACCGTATGCGGTTTGCGAGCCAGGTTTAAATGTTCATAGGGCTGTATCTGAATTGCGAGTCGGTTAAATTTATCCGGATTGCCACATCTGGTCAGTGGGCCTGGTAAAAATATTAGCAGGGTCGTATATGGATTGCAGGCCTGATAAAAATATTCGAATGGGCATTATTGGTCACCATGTTAACACTTAATTTACCTCAACTTATGTCACCGTATGATCCTTTTTCTTAACCGTACCATTTTCGTGGACTTGCTGGTTAAACCTCATCCCTCAACAGCTATTTCTCAAATAGCTGAAAATGTAAATGTATGAACCTTTTTCAAACAAAAATGGTTTTCACACTATGCATGATTGTGACTTTTTTTGTCATCTAGGTGAATTAAGACACCAACAAGATAAAAGTAGATCAACTACGGTATCGCATTGTTCTAAGTTACACAACGGCACAATAAGTAGGGTAGACATTCTTTTTAATATCAAGGCGAATGCTTTCAGCAGTGTCCCGCAAACACACAAGTAGACCAGATCGGAAGTGAAACGCGATTTTTAGTGAATGGGACGTTCAGAAACACATTAAATCCAAAGTGTTTTCTGCTTTTTCTTCGCTCCGTAAAAATAGGAGGATTTCATTCCAGGGATATTTGCGGTGTTTTAATTGGTGTGTGTCTGGAGAGGACTCCAAAATGTCACGCGGGTAGTTTGAGGAAGAAGAATCAAGGAAATTAACTAAAATAGTTGTTCAACGACGCTAGATTTTTCCCCCTCTTGCCTTGTGGTGCCCTCAATCTAACAATAGAACCAATCTTGATTAAGCTGCTGTTCAGTTTGATACAGTTTTAATACTTTTTGTTGGCAGAAATGATTAATCTGTTCTCAATTTATCAAAACAGAGACTTATTGTGCTTTTAGATTAAAGAAACCATTATGGTTGTTGCGGAGTACAATATACCGTCCGCTTGCAAGGGAGGCACACTAAGTCAAGAAACACAGTTCAAAGAAAACGAAGAAGCAAATCTACTCTCTGAACTAAACTTATTGAGTGGGTTTCTCGAAACGAAATCTAGCCTCTATGCAAAGAAAAATGAAGATATAGCTGTAGTCTATGTTTATAGCGGTGGCAATGCCTTGGCTCTTTTTTTGGCGTACATCTAGAAGCGAGTTACGGCAGGTTAAGGCAACCCATCTGAATTACGATTATTGTGGTTCTTATGGCAACCTCGGCAAGCGGAAAGTTTAAATTTTCATTTTGAATATTCTAGAAAGTTCTTTTTAAAAATCCATTAAACTGTCGTTTGATTTCATTGGTTCATTTGAAAATTTTTAAATAATTATTTCCTTGGCGACTTCAGAAGTGCTCGAAAAAAAGCGCCAAGTGCTTTAAACGTAGACTGCCGCTGTACCAAAATGACTGAGTGGGCTTCACCATTCTAGAGATCACAATATTCTGGTTAAAATGAAGAAAAATCCCCATACCTTGAAATTTTTTCTTGATTCTGTGTTTTACTTGAAATTTGACGAAATAATCAACGTCAATCCCACTAAGATAAGAAATAAAACGTGTCCAAAAAGACAATAGGCTTAAGGTTATTTTTAAAAAATTTAAGGTTAACCGGATATGTATCATGTGAAAGCATTTGGATAACAGCTTTTTCTGTCAAGCTAATGTAGGTGGCGGTAGTGATTTTGTGGTAGAACGGTGTTTCCTGCACGTGTATTCCAAACAGGACATCCCTTGACATTATGAATGCGAATGTTTGTCAAAGTTTGTCGCTTAATCTAATAAGCGTTGACTCTAATCAACTATCATATATCAAATCAATTCGTTCTCTGGAATTCATATTGCCTGTGCTGAAATCGTATTCGGAAAACAAGCCAATAGGTACGAAGTACGCTCAGAAATACGATCTACCGCAGAAACCCTACCACCATATACATCTAGCTTGACAGAAAAAGTCCCTCATATGTTAATTTACACTTGTTTACTAAAATATATTTTTATAATTTTTTCTTCAATTATTTATTTAAGAACGTATGTTAGTCTGAAAATATATTTTTACTAATAGTTTGTTGGAAACGGATATGTTTGCTTTGAAAATCTGCTGCAAAATATACATAGGAAAAATCTTATGAATAGTACACGTATAGGCACATAAAAACTTGAAAATAACAGTGTTCCGACTTCAGCCAAAATGTGAGCCTAACTCGTCAAGAAATATGAGGGATGCATTTAAAATCATCTCAGCGGTCGCTCATTTTTCATTCTCCTGCTTTTTTCCACTCCCAACCGAAAACAATGTTGTCCTCAACACTTGAATGAAGTGCAGGAAACGTTGGGCAATAACGATGAAAGGCGAACAACAATAGGGGGTCATTAGTCTCCAATTAATTATCTGGCCCACGTGCTCCTGTGAATAGCACGCGAGCTGTTACGATTTCCAAGAGCACCTCGGATGATCTCGATGAATTGAATGGTATGTATACACACAATTTGATGAAGACTTGTGGTCTGTCACGACCCGAACACAATGACTCGGGAACTTAACGAAGCTGACTGGTTGCCTTTTTTTCTGTCGGATTGGGCCTGTGAAAGAGCCCAACCCTCTGGAAAACAGTCTGCGCGAGGAGCAGATGATTGTTTTTCTAGGATATGCTTATTTCCGGAAAGGGGGACAGGATTTCAGGGGGATTCAAAAACGAAAATCGGGCAATTTTAGAAGCATTTCTAACCAAGGATTCTTTCATGATGCAGATTTTTCATGCACTGGTTTGAAAATAATACACTGAAGTTTAGAATAACGAACGTTTTGAATCGAAGTTTGTTTATACACAATTTGATGAAGACTTGTGGTCTGTCACGGCCCGAACACGATGACTCGGGAACTTAACGAAGCTGACTGGTTACCTTTTTTTCTGTCGGATTGAGCTTGTGAAAGAGCCCAACCCTTTGGAAAACAGTCTGCGAGAGGAGCAGATGATTGTTTTTCTAGGATATGCTTATTTCCGGAAAGGGGGACAGGATTTCAGGGGGATTCAAAAACGAAAATCGGGAAATTTTTGAAGCATTTGTAACTAAGGATTCTTTTATGATGCAGATTTTTCTTGCACTAGTTTGAAAATAATGCACTGAAGTTTAGAGTAACGAACGTTCTGAATCGAAGTTTAGAATATTTAACTGGAACAGAATGTTTTTTCAGTGTCTGAAATAATTGGCAGATCTTTTCTATCCACATTATTGTATGGAATCTTTGTTGTCACGACTCGTTTTGACTTCCTAAAATTTTCTTCTTCTACAAGAGAGAGAGAGAGAGAGAGAGAGAGAGAGAGAGAGAGAGAGAGAGAGAGAGAGAGAGAGAGAGAGAGAGAGAGAGAGAGAGAGAGAGAGAGAGTCGTGTTTAACAAAAGATTCTCGATCAAAAACATATATATTTTTGTACTTTTCATTTAATGATGTATTGAGTTTTTATGGCATGAATATGTGTTTTGTGCAAAGTAATACAAGCATTAATCATGTGTTGCATCATTTTCATGTGTATTAGCATTTATTATTTTGAAATATTTTTCATCATAACTCATATAAAAATCATTCTAAATTAATGCATTTTGCGAAATACAAGTTTCTTTGATTCGTTTCTTAAGTAATCAATCCATATCTTGTTTTTTCTTTAAAAAAATGGGGAAACATTTAAGACGTTTTTCTCACAAACTAAGTAAGTAATAAAACTTGAAAAAAAGGAATTATTTATTTTAAAGAAAGTACATTTTATATGTAATGTATACTCTTATTTTAAGTATAACTTTTGAATTAAAAATGTAATAAAACAAGCAACTTCGGAAGCATATTTTACGATCATCTGGGTTCGTTTAGAGATTAATGTGTTGAATGTATCATTAGTCACTACTCAATAACCGTAGTTCAATAAAAAATCCTTTTTGATGGACTTGAAAAAAGTAACAGAGAATATTTCCTTTTTGATTGACTTAAATTAGTAACAACACAAAAGTTCTTTTCGATGGACGTAAATTAGTCACAAAATAATAGTTCCTTTTGCGGGGATGTCAATAAATAACAAAATAATAGTTCTTTTTGATGTAGATATAAATTAATAACAAAATAATAGTTCTTTTCGTAAATGTTAAAGTTAAACATAAATTTGACAAAATAACAGTTATTTTCGTAAATTTTAACGTTAAACATAAATTTAACAAAATAACAGTTCTTTTCGTCAATTTTAACGTTAAACGTAAATTTAACACAATAATAATTCTCTTTTGATGGTTGTAAATTTGAAAAACTAACAGTTTTATGGTTGCAAATTAGTAAAAAAACAATTCTTATTGATGTGGACGTAAATGACCAACAAAATGATAGTTGTTTTTGATGATGGCGTAAATTTGTAACAAAATTTATTTTTGGATAGACATAAATTAGTTTTAAAATAACAGTTCTTTTTGACTTAAATTAGTTTCAGAATAACAGTTATCTTTGATGGACGTAAACCAGTGACGAAACGATTGTTTTTACTGATGGACGTAAACCGGTAACAAAACGATTGTTTATACTGATAGACGTAAATTAGTAACAAATCAATAGCTCTTTTTGATGGACGATTCTATATTTCTGACATTCCACGCAGCACAGTATCGTCATTTAAATTAATTCCCATTCGTAACTTTTACCGAACTTAAAAAACTACATTTCTTTTTATTTAGAAAAAAAAGGGATGGCAGAACTCTAACATTAAAACATGCGATAAACATTTTTCAAGTTTAAGAAATAAAAGATACTGGAGTATATATATTGCTCGCGCGTACACAGCAAGGCCTTTCTCTGTCAGACTTGCCCCTCTATCCCGGCAACGATCTTCTGCTTCTTTTGTGTTTTTGTTCATTATTATTCTACCCCCTCCTTTCCACCCCTCCCGTCGCAGTTGCAGTGAGGCAAGGGGTGAGGCGTGGTCAAGAAGCTGGAGGGTCAGTGCTCGAGAGAGAGAGAGGCCAGAAAACATTACCTTCGCCGTCGAAAAATGGGTCAATGCATTTAAAACCGAAAAGCCAAGCTACTACTCTTTCGCTCTCAATGAAACTCGGGCTTGGTTTCTGTTTTGTTTGTGCGTTCGTTTTTTATACTGTGCTTCCTCTCGGGAAGTGGAGAGTTAAAAAAAAACGCCATATAAGAGGGTGGAGAGGAAGTGATTCGGTTCCATAGCAATATCGAAATTGATATTGAAAAATGAAAGCGGTTTTCATTATAAGTTCAAAAAGCGAGACCTGATGCCATTACAATGGGAAATTGAACGATGAATTTTTTATTGGTAACTCGTTTTGAGCGAAAAATCATCAATCTTTGTCGGTGATTTTTTTTATTAGCATGTTTATAAAATGAAAAGTAAATAATTCATATTGAAGATTAAGAGTGTATATGACTATAAAATTATCTGAGGTGAAAAATTGTTTGTTGAATGGGCGTACACACATGTATATTAATAGGACAATAAACTTCAATCGCTGTTCATAACTAAATTGATGTTTTTTTGAGAAATAAGTTTTAGTTCAATTTCATATTTTGCTTTTTTGATATCGTGCATTGTTGCGACTAAATAAATATGTTCAGCAATTTTAAGTGTTCTGAATGCAACTACTCTTTAGAGGGAGTTCGAATTGAACTGTATTTTGCTGTGCACGATCAATGCACAAGGGAGGTTGCGCTAAGTATTTTTTACAACAATAATATTCAATGAAATAAATAGTTTGCTATGTAACTAAATTGATATGATAAAAAATTACTTCGAGTTGAAGCGAACGAAGAATTTATCTGTCACTTTCAATTTTAAAATGCTACTTTCGTAAAATGTGTATTTGCAAGTTTTAGGCGGAGCAGAATCGATTTCTGTAACTTCCCTTTATTTGGTTACTTTCAATTTTAAAATGCTACTTTCTTAAAATTTGTACTTGCAAGTTATAGTCGGATCAGAATCGATTTCTGTAACGTCTCTTTATTTGGTTACTTTCAATTTTAAAATGCGACTTTCTTAAAATTTGTACTTGCAAGTTATAGTCGGATCAGAATCGATTTCTGTAACGTCTCTTTATTTGGTAACTTTCAGTTTTAAAATGCGACATTCGTAGAATATGTACTTGCAAGTTATAGGCGAAGCAGAATCGATTTCTGTAACTTCATTGGGCGTATTTTTCTCATCTGTAATGACTACAACTTTCCTGTGCGTTACATTTATTTGACGTTGTCTGTCTTGTGTTCATTACTCATATATCTGACACAGGACATGAAATAGAAACACAATGAAGAGAGTTGAGGAAATTCGACAATTTATTAAAATGTGTAGAGAAAGTGTCTTCTTTTATAAAAATATATTTAATTAATTATAAAATTTTTAAAATCATTGCCTCGGCATGTTAATTATTATAGCAATTTTTCAGTCTGTAATTTAAAGTAAATGAGTTTCCTTTGTAATTCAGTACAAATTGATTTATAAAGAATTATTTTTGCCAGAATGACGAACATCTCTGTATTTATGAACGAGTATAAAAATTACACTCCGATATCAGCTTGCATTTGCAATGGAAGAATGCTAAAGAGAGAAAAAAATATTAGTTCCGCTGTACTTGATTTTAAAGAAAACGTTTCATCATGTGATATAAAAGTTAGAAGATTTCATAAAACTTCGTAGGAGAAGTTGAAATGTTTCTTATTAAAATATTACTTTAAAAAAAATCGCTTTTCTTAAACGAAGCCGGGAAGCGAACAATTTTTAAATATATCGGCTCGGAGGTATGTATTAGAGGTTTGATTATTACCTTTTATACTCCTTCAATTGGATACTTCATTTTTTTGTAAAAATCATTTTAGAAATATTTAAAATATAAATGAAGCCAACAATAAATTCCATTGATAAATCCAAATTTGGAACTTTCGACTCGATTTTCTGAAAATCAACAGTTTAAAATTTCAAGGACATTTTCGAAGAAACTACTTAAACATAACTTTCTTTACATGTCCTAAACATAGATTTAACTGAAAAGAACAAATAAATCAAAAGCGATGTTATAGTTGATTTTATATGAATATTAAAAGTTGTGACACTAAATATTATATTTTATTCTCCCTAATATGATTATTCATTTTTTGTAAGAATCCCATTGGAAATTTTTAAAATATAAATGAAGCAAACAATAAATTCCATAGATAAATTCAGATTTTGAACTTTCGGGCTTGATTTTCTGAAAATCAACACTTTTAAACGTCAAGGCTCATTTTCGAAGAAACTACTTCAACATAACTTTCCCTAAATGTTCTAAAACATCGTAGATTAATCTAAAGCGACCATTTTGTTTATTTTCAGAGCAATTTTTTTTCACAAATGTTTTACGAACATAAAACAGGATGAAGCCGATATTCTAGTTGATTTTATATGGATTATTAAGTCATGAAACCCAATCTTCACTTCAGTGTATAAATAATTGAGCCGTTATTTTGAAAGTGATATAAGCCCACTTTGAAAAAAAAAGAGTTTATTTTCTTTAACAATTTTAATAATTATTATTGCATGATAAAATTTAACAGGTTTATAGTGTTAAAAACATCATCCGAATAGAGTAACGTTTGCCAATATGTTTTAATTAATGTAAACGCAAACCCTTAAATATCTCGATGTATGAAAAAATGGACTTGTACCACTTTCAAAAATAAGGACTCAATTGTTTGACGAGTGTGCAAAAAAAAATCAAACTGGTTTCTTAAGTATGAACGAGACAAAAAATGCGCAGAAATTAGGATACCGATATTGGAACTTCCCCACTCCACGAAAGAAAAAAAACCGCGTCCGATATCATTTGTTGCGTGTTCGGGGGAGCAGATCGGCAACAGCGTCTGTGTGCTTGTGCGAATCTTAGACGCCGCGTACACGGTTCTTCTACCAGTGGAATACTAGAACAAACAAAAATAAATTGGCCCGCCGCCAGGATAACTCGATGGGAAGAGAGCGAGCGAAAAGAACCCAAGAAAAACTTAAGGAATCCTCCTCACCTGCCATCGAATGGGCCTGGGAACGAGGCTCTTCGTTATGTTAATCGTCATTAAATTGAGGCTCTAGTGCCTCGCCACAGTTCCCACTTCCACGCAACTAACTGCTGCTGAAACTGTCGCCAAGACTCTGCAACATACTAAATTCAGGTCCCCCTCTGGGCTCTTTTAAGAGGAGGAAGTCTCAAACACGCATGTGGTATACTTAGGTATATGACAATTCACTAATCAAGGGGTGACAGTTGTACTTCATTAGCTGGAAAAACCGCGGAAGAATGTTATCTTTGGTATTCATTTTCGGTAGGGTATGTTCGCGGCGTTGACTTTTACGATTGCACGGAAAGGGCAAGTCTAGGTAGGTAGGTATTTTAACGTCGCACTGGAGCAACGCAATGGAGTGTTGGAGACGGACCGGGATGTAAACCCGAGGACAACAGCATGTAATTTTTAACACGATCAGATGACGAGGATCAATCCACCTTTCCAAACATCCACACTACGCAAACGCGAGGACAGTTGAAGCCAGGATGGATCTAACGTGCACCAGCCTCCTTTTAACACGATGATCTTTGGTTGGGTTCGATCTCGCAAACCTCTGTTTGGTAATCTGTTACTCTTCCAACCAGTCGGCCCGATAAGTCTAGGAAAACGTTATGTTCGTTTTCAATGCAGAATAATACCAATTTATAATTCTATACTTAGAAAAATTGCTCTTTTATTATAATTTAGTAGACTTCGTATATCCCCTGGACTAAATTTTCTCAATTGACTGCTTATAGCTATTGACGACAAAGTGATAAAATGTAATGTAATAAGAAATGTAAATAAGCTATGAAATATGAGTAATCATATTTCACTTTTTATTTCGAACCATGTATAATGGATACAGCATCCATATTGATAAATGGAGTTCATACCTTAAAAAGATAAATTATACCAGGCCTCGAAACATATTTTTTAATACAGGTGCACCTTGTGCACCTAAGGTTTTAAATTAGGTGCACAGGTTATAGTCTAGATGCACATTAAAAAAAAACGATAGATAAAGGCATTAATGTAATATACAAGGGGGCTCGCCAACCCCCTGTAGAAATTTCGCTTTTTTAACTTTGATACTTAATAAACTCTAAACTAATAGCCGCATCGGAAAAAAAAATCTTCAAAATTGTCCAGGGAACATGATGAAGAACAAACCATGTTAATTTCGTAATTTTCTGTCTATGAATCGAGTTAAACAACACAGTTTTCAATCCTGCAACGGCAACATTTTTTTAATATAGAGAGAAACTACTTTATTAGTTCGGTATGTTTATATAGGTTAGTAGTAGATAGTAAATAAAAATATTTAAACATATAAATTCTCTCTTCTCCGGCGCACGGCTGTCGCGACAGTCGCTTCAACAGAGCTAGCTGGAAAATGTTTCGATCATCGGAAAGTTCTAGTAGCAGTGACACAAATAAACCTTCCTCCTGTATAAAACACGTTATGGCCCAGCAATTTTGTTTTCGCATATTGCGTATTTGGGAATTTCAATTACGTTCCTTTAGAGCGAGAGGTAGATATTAATATTTTGTTCAATCATCAAAATAACATAATTAACAAATAAATAACATAATTAACAAATTAATTTTAATGTAGGTGCACTGTGTGCACCTAGCGGGAAAAATTAGGTGCACAACTTTATTTTCATGTGCACAGTGCACCTGTGTACCCGGGTATTTCGAGCCCTGAATTATACAACAGGATTTCGTTTAATTTTATTGGAGTTCATTTTAATTTCCAATAAAATAAATGGAAAGAAGCACATATCTGTCTCTTTCACTCATATTAGATTGTGATCTATTTCAATTACATCGCATTCCTTGTTCAAGGCGATTCTGCATTTTTTGACGCTAAATCTATTTTTTCTCATATTTTATATTCTGCTCTGATTTCTGTCTTCCGGGAAACCACCTTCCCATCTTCTGAGAAAAAAATCACCAACTCAAAAAATTTGCAATTTACAAACGATTCTATTAAACGTTATGTAAACGTTCTACAAGTTTCAAGAGAACGCAAGTAAAAAGTTAAATGCTTAACAACTTTAGTCCCGAGAAAATCCATTTCCTTAAAATATGTTTTATAGGCTATTTACAATTGCGGGGGGACTGGCTTGAATGAACGGCTGATGAAAATGTAATCATAGCCATCTACCGGTCTTCGGTGGTAGAAGACGTATAATTGTTATTAAAAAAAGAGAGCAAAACCTGCAATTTTAAACCGTTATCAGCATAAAAATCAGCAAAGCAGATATGAACGAAAATAGACTTACATTTTTAAAAAATGTCGAAATAACCTGTGAACACAAAGAATAGGATGAAATTGAAGTGAACGTTCAGAATAAAATTATGCTAGTGACGTGCATTTTATTGGTAAGTTGAATTTACGTTGCACTAAAGCAATACTACGAGCTGTTGGAGATGTTCCGGGATCCATCCCGAAGAGAACGAACCGAGGATAACACCTCAGAATTTTGAACCTCGGTTGGATAAAGAAGTCAACACCTGAACTGGCATACCTTAACATCAGAAAAAGTAAACGGAATACTGTTATATATCTTTGGATTTTTTTTTTATATTAAGAGATATGAAATCCATTTATATGAATAGAAAAAGGATTGAATTCTTTAAAAGGATTGAAATTAGACATAAAATGTGAGTAACAACACTTTGCCATCAGTAGGTACAGGCAATTGCGAAAATTTCAGATTCTATGCACGGGTTTGTGCGTGTTAGTGTTATTTATACTAGGTAAAGAGTTATTTATATTAGATAAAAAAAAGTGTGGTAATTAGTACTGTTATAATAAAAGCATTCTTCGTGATATGGTGTTTGATTTGTGTGAGAAAAGATTCTTGTCATCTCTAAAAATAAGCACATCCACGTGGTGTATGAAGGATTTGAGGAATAATACTGTATCATTTCTCGTTTAGGCGTTGGGAAACATTTTACATCAACCAAAGCGGCAATTTTCCCCTCAATTTAATTTCTAAGCACAACACGCGAAAAAAATGGACTCCATCCATCTCTATGCTGTAGACCGAGAGGTAGTTTTCCGAAAAGAACAAATGGAAGTAAGAGTTGTTTAAGCGGAACCGATAGACTGGACCGATGGAGGTTTTGTAAAGACATGTTTTAAAAAACACGCCAAAACTAAATTAGTCGTTTTGGATGAACAAATTGGATAATGAATGTTTTGTTTGTTTGCCAGTAAGTGGCTCAATTTTTTTATGAAGACTCGTGAGAATATTTTCCAATTGAAAACTTTTTTGGTATTCCATCTAGTAAAGGCTGCAATTTGCATATCATGAAATTTTCTTTGTGACTTGCGCGTAATTCGAATAAATATGAGGATATGTATAAAAATAGAACACACGAATTGGAGTTTTAAAATTTTTATTGTTATGATTTTTTAAAATGAAATCTGCAATACAAATCATGAATGTGACCTCTTAAATGAGATGAATAAATAGAAGACTCTATGTAAAAGTGGAATACAGAACTTTGCTGTTTGAAACTGTAATTTTTAACGTTCTGCACTCCTCTAACGTCTTTATGATAACTTAAACGTTCATATTAATGCCTATTGTTATATAATTTAGCGTTTGAATATTAATATGCCCAAATATTCCTGCCACTCTCAGCTGAATTTTGCATATACACTTCGAAAATCATTGATATTTGGTTTTTTCTTAAGGCACAGAACTCATCGAACGAATTAATTAAAAAAATAATTGCAACAAAAATACAGTTATTATTATTCATGTATACAACTGTTATCAAGAACCTACCACTAACAATCCAAGTTTTGACCAGCACTCAATTAGTTTATATCTATACATTATCGAAACCTCATGTTATACGAGTTTATTTGTGATGTATGTGATAGGAACCAAAAGAAAAGTTTGAACACTCGGGCACCTCTGTCTGCCCAATAATTTTTTTCTTCCAATCAGATTACACACACAAATACATTACATTTCAATCTTTTGAACTGGAATTTGAAGCGAGTTTATTGTGGGGGAGGGGGAGTTTTTAGCCGAAAGAAACAAACCTCATGCTCTGCAAATACTTTACTCCTCCATAAATGCTCCCATATTATACACATCAGGGTACATTAAAAAATAGTTTATCACAATCTTGGAGACTGCCAATCAAGAACCCTATATTAATTCTGGATTCATTCTTTGGAATTTCTATTGGCGAAATACTGAAATCGTATCCGAAGAAAACAAGCCAACTAACGTCACATTCAGAATACGCACATGAAACTCAGTTCATCGTAGAAACTCTATCACCATTTGCATTTAGCTTGACAGAAAATGCCTCATACGAATCCGGATGTGAAATATGCTGTCGCAACCAAAGAAGCACATGAGACACTCGGGCACCTATGTCTGCACGACCATTATTGCGCTACAATCACATTACAAATGCATTACATTTCAATTACACGTAGACCGACTTAATGCTCCACTATTGTGATGACAATTAAAATATGTATTGGCGAAATACTGAAATCGTATCCGAAGAAAACAAGCCAACTGATGTCAAATTCAGTATACGCACATGGAACTCAGTTTACAGTAGAAACTCTACCATCACTTGCATTTATATAGACAGAAAGTGCCTCATACGAGTCCGGATGTGAAATATGCTGTCGCAACCAAAGTAGCACATGAGACACTTGGGCACCTATGTCTGCACAACCATTATTGCCCTACAATCACATTACAAATGCATTACATTTCAATTACACGTAGACCGACTTAATGCTCCACTATTGTGATGACAATTAAAATATGTATTGGCGAAATACTGAAATCGTATCCGAAGAAAACAAGCCAACTGATGTCAAATTCAGTATACGCACATGGAACTCAGTTTACAGTAGAAACTCTACCATCACTTGCATTTATATAGACAGAAAGTGCCTCACACGAGTCCGGATGTGAAATATGCTGTCGCAACCAAAGTAGCACATGAGACACTCGGGCACCTATGTCTGCACAACCATTATTGCCCTACAATCACATTACAAATGCATTACATTTCAATTACACGTAGACCGACTTAATGCTCCACTATTGTGATGACAATTAAAATATGTATTGGCGAAATACTGAAATCGTATCCGAAGAAAACAAGCCAACTGATGTCAAATTCAGTATACGCACATGGAACTCAGTTTACAGTAGAAACTCTACCATCACTTGCATTTATATAGACAGAAAGTGCCTCATACGAGTCCGGATGTGAAATATGCTGTCGCAACCAAAGTAGCACATGAGACACTTGGGCACCTATGTCTGCACAACCATTATTGCCCTACAATCACATTACAAATGCATTACATTTCAATTACACGTAGACCGACTTAATGCTCCACTATTGTGATGACAATTAAAATATGTATTGGCGAAATACTGAAATCGTATCCGAAGAAAACAAGCCAACTGATGTCAAATTCAGTATACGCACATGGAACTCAGTTTACAGTAGAAACTCTACCATCACTTGCATTTATATAGACAGAAAGTGCCTCACACGAGTCCGGATGTGAAATATGCTGTCGCAACCAAAGTAGCACATGAGACACTCGGGCACCTATGTCTGCACAACCATTATTGCCCTACAATCACATTACAAATGCATTACATTTCAATTACACGTAGACCGACTTTATGCTCCACTATTGTGATGACAATTAAAATATGTATTGGCGAAATACTGAAATCGTATCCGAAGAAAACAAGCCAACTGATGTCAAATTCAGTATACGCACATGGAACTCAGTTTACAGTAGAAACTCTACCATCACTTGCATTTATATAGACCGAAAGTGCCTCATACGAGTCCGGATGTGAAATATGCTGTCGCAACCAAAGTAGCACATGAGACACTCGGGCACCTATGTCTGCACAGCCATTATTGTCCTACAATCACATTACAAATGCATTACATTTCAATTACAAATAGGCCGGCTTCATGCTCCACCGTTCGAGTACACCCGATTCACATGGGACCCAACAATGGCCCCTTACTTCAATTAAAGGTCCGACGCCTGACCATCCATAATCCTAATCGTTCGCATCGTATCCCATCACACGCAATTAATACCAATAGCTCATCAAAGTCTAAAAAGATGGCACCTCCTCAATTAACCGAGCCTCATTTGTTTTTATCTGACGCCAGAATCAGTTATTGTTTGACTGTCCTCCTCTTATACCTCCTCGGAGATGATGCATGCGTCCATTGATAAAGAAATCTTAATTTTCTCTTCGACCGCAGAGGATTAGGTTCCTCTTGGCGCTTGCTGGTAATGAGAACATGCATTGCTTTTCAAGCTTGAGGTTGCGGTACGTGTGGTCGTGTAAAAGCATTTATTCGACCATTGTGCGGTCAGTATTTTTTGAACAAAGTTCAATTTTGTTTCTCATTCCAAAACGAAAATATTATTTAACCTTCTCTGGTGATTTTCTCGACCATGTAACTCGTCAAACTGACTGATCAGATCTAGACTAACGAGCTATCTCGTCCTTGATGACGAGATATGTTCTCTTCGACCGCAGAGGATTAGGTTCCTCTTGGCACATGCTGGTAATGAGAACATGCATTGCTTTTCAAGCTTGAGGTTGCGGTACGTGTGGTCGTGTAAAAGCATTTATTCGACCATTGTGCGGTCTGTATTTTTTTAACAAAGTTCAATTTTGTTTCTCATTCCAAAACGAAAATATTATTTAAGCTTCTCTGGTGATTTTCTCGACCATGTAACTCGTCAAACTGACTGATCAGATCTAGACTGACGAGCTATCTCGTCCTTGATGACGAGATATGTTCTCTTCGACCGCAGAGGATTAGGTTCCTCTTGGCGCTTGCTGGTAATGAGAACATGCATTGCTTTTCAAGCTTGAGGTTGCGGTACGTGTGGTCGTGTAAAAGCCTTTATTCGACCATTGTGCGGTCAGTATTTTTTGAACAAAGTACAATTTTGTTTCTCATTCCAAAACGAAAATATTATTTAACCTTCTCTGGTGATTTTCTCGACCATGTAACTCGTCAAACTGACTGATCAGATCTAGACTGACGAGCTATCTCGTCCTTGATGACGAGATATGTTCTCTTCGACCGCAGAGGATTAGGTTCCTCTTGGCGCTTGCTGGTAATGAGAACATGCATTGCTTTTCAAGCTTGAGGTTGCGGTACGTGTGGTCGTGTAAAAGCCTTTATTCGACCATTGTGCGGTCAGTATTTTTTGAACAAAGTTCAATTTTGTTTCTCATTCCAAAACGAAAATATTATTTAACCTTCTCTGGTGATTTTCTCGACCATGTAACTCGTCAAACTGACTGATCAGATCTAGACTGACGAGCTATCTCGTCCTTGATGACGAGATATGTTCTCTTCGACCGCAGAGGATTAGGTTCCTCTTGGCGCTTGCTGGTAATGAGAACATGCATTGCTTTTCAAGCTTGAGGTTGCGGTACGTGTGGTCGTGTAAAAGCCTTTATTCGACCATTGTGCGGTCAGTATTTTTTGAACAAAGTACAATTTTGTTTCTCATTCCAAAACGAAAATATTGTTTAACCTTCTCTGGTGATTTTCTCGACCATGTAACTCGTCAAACTGACTGATCAGATCTAGACTGACGAGCTATCTCGTCCTTGATGACGAGATATGTTCTCTTCGACCGCAGAGGATTAGGTTCCTCTTGGCGCTTGCTGGTAATGCGAACATGCATTGCTTTTCAAGCTTGAGGTTGCGGTACGTGTGGTCGTGTAAAAGCATTTATTCGACCATTGTGCGGTCAGTATTTTTTGAACAAAGTTCAATTTTGTTTCTCATTCCAAAACGAAAATATTATTTAACCTTCTCTGGTGATTTTCTCGACCGTGTAACTCGTCAAACTGACTGATCAGATCTAGACTGACGAGCTATCTCGTCCTTGATGACGAGATATGTTCTCTTCGACCGCAGAGGATTAGGTTCCTCTTGGCGCTTGCTGGTAATGAGAACATGCATTGCTTTTCAAGCTTGAGGTTGCGGTACGTGTGGTCGTGTAAAAGCCTTTATTCGACCATTGTGCGGTCAGTATTTTTTGAACAAAGTACAATTTTGTTTCTCATTCCAAAACGAAAATATTATTTAACCTTCTCTGGTGATTTTCTCGACCATGTAACTCGTCAAACTGACTGATCAGATCTAGACTGACGAGCTATCTCGTCCTTGATGACGAGATATGTTCTCTTCGACCGCAGAGGATTAGGTTCCTCTTGGCGCTTGCTGGTAATGAGAACATGCATTGCTTTTCAAGCTTGAGGTTGCGGTACGTGTGGTCGTGTAAAAGCATTTATTCGACCATTGTGCGGTCAGTATTTTTTGAACAAAGTTCAATTTTGTTTCTCATTCCAAAACGAAAATATTATTTAACCTTCTCTGGTGATTTTCTCGACTATGTAACTCGTCAAACTGATTGATCAGATCTAGACTGACGAGCTATCTCGTCCTTGATTACGAGATATGTCGTCAATAACAAAATTAATCAGATCTTTATGATCGAAATCTCTTGGAGGGTTAATCACGAGGACGCATTCCTGTACATTATAATAAAAGAATTGTTCAATGTCCAAGTTTTAAAGCCAAGCATGCAGAACGAGATTGGAATGATACAAAAGTAAAATAACTACCAGAAAGATATGTTTATTTATTCTTTAATTATAGAATTCTTATTTTTTTCGAAAGCTTCTAGGGTTGGTGCAAAGCCTAGAAGCAAGCTTAATATTGAAAGAACATTAAAATGTATAATTAATGCAAAAATATACACCTTAGCTTATAAAAAATTAACTGTCTATTCATAAATAAAGACTTTATAAATGCATAAATATTGGCTTTATATGTAAAAGAGATAAAATTACATATGTACGCTGGTTTTACATATATAAAATAAACAGTGTTTTAAAAAACATTATTTTACAATTTTTTCCATTTAAATAAATTATTATGATGGGAAAAAACGCATTCTCATTATAACTGCTAGTAATCATACATTATGTAACGTATATTAAGCACTTTTTTGCTATTCCATCTTAAATGTTTACTTGATACTAAACAGTTCATGAATAGTTTCACATAGCTCATGATTATAGGATTTAGCCATTTATACGATAATTAATCACGGTAATTATTTTATTTTAAAAATAGCTATTTTATACCTGTACGATAGAATTTTATTACGTTATATATACCACAAGCAAAGAACTTAATTACATTCCTATCAAACCGTCTTCTTACAAGTAAAACACACTAAGTCAAAATTTTCGAGGTATGATTGTTTTAGTTTTTCTATACCAGAATAGGGTGATCTTTAGACTGGTAAAGTGTGTGTGTCCAGTAATTCATTTTTTTTGCATGAAGTTCAGATTTCTTCTTGAGAAACACTGAGTGAGTAGATTTTTTCCCTTTCGCATTCTCGGAACTATGTTTTCGAACTTACTGTGCTTCACTTTCAAGCCGCGAATACTTAATTCCCCCGATGTGTCATTATATGTAGTACATTATCGGTTTTAACACAAACACCTTATGACAAAAAACTTTCAAATACGAAATTTTATTCTTTTCCACATTTCAAGCACTACAAACAAGATTAAAGATTTTACTTACATTTAGTGCGCTTTATCAGCTTTAGCTAACATTTTACTAAAAATGCTATCTCTTGTTAGAATATGAAGCTCGATAATTTTTTGATTAACGTTCCTGATATTTGTATCGATATCAGTCAAGTATTAGAATGTTTCCCTTTAATCTAGTCATCACACCTTGTTCAATACTTTCTGTCGATTGCGTTTTATATAAACAAGACATTCGTCTTAATATTTGGAACACGCAAGCTCCTGCTATCCTTAGCCTAGAATAATTTTTTAGACCAAACACATTTTTAATTTTTGTTAGAATGTTTCCCTTTAAATATTAGAATGTTTCCTTTAAGTATTAGAAGGTTTTCCCTTTAATCTAGCCACCACACCTTGTTCAATACTTTCTGTCGATTGCGTTTTATATAAACAAAACATTCGTCTTAATATTTGGTCTACGCAAGGTCCTGCTATCCTTAGCCTAGAATAATTTTTTAGGACATACACATTTTAAATTTTTGTTAGAATGTTTCCCTTTAAGTATTAGAATGTTTCCCTTAAGTATTAAAATGTTTCAATTTAAATATTAGAATGTTTCCCTTTAAATATTAGAATGTTTCCCTTTAAATATTAGAATGTTCCCTTTAAATATTAGAATGTTTCCCTTTAAATACTAGATTGTTTCCCTTTAAATATTAGAATGTTTCCCTTTAATCTAGCCATCACACCTTGTTCAATACTTTCTGTCGATTGCGTTTTATATAAACAAGACGTTCGTCTTAATATTTGGCACACGCAAGCTCCTGCTATCCTTAGCCTGGAATAATTTTTTAGACCAAACACATTTTTAATTTCTTGGCTCCTGTAGCAACTTCCACTCTATCCACCGATCTCCATTTTTTCCTTCCCTTTCGTATTATTAAATAAATAAATAAAAAGTATCGTATCCGTAGATCCTGGAGGAGACCCCAACTCCATTAAAAATAGCAACCACCCTAGTCTCCCAGCTGCTACGATTACGCCGTTTTTTGCCTACCGTCTTCCTTTTTCTGTGCTACTGCGCTTTTTTCCCCCCTCAAGTATTCTCTTTAACCTTTAATCAATTAACAAACCAATGGCGTCTTTGGTAGGCTTGCAGCTGTCAGCAAATTACTGAGGCTGGGAATTTTACTGCCTACAGTTCCTGGGGACTTTTTTTTATGAAGAGAGCAGAGAGGGAGCGTAAAATGGAGGATTTTACGACAAGGTGAGAAAAGTTGCGAGGCGTCCCGCCGTCACATGTCAGACTAGCGATGAATGTAAATAATAAATCTATTTCATTGAGCGATTTGAATTGAGGATGGGTTAATTATTGTTTCTTCTTAAGTCCGATCTAAATATTTTGTTATGCTTTTTGGGGAAATATTGCCCACTCTGAAGTATTTACAAAATAGCGAATCCTTCATGTGTTTTAAGTTATGTTTTGTATTCAACATCAAATGCTTAAATAAAAAATTTACATGACAGAAAATCCTTGCAAATTTAAAATTTAGTTTTGCTATTCAATATTAAGTGCTTAAAAGAACATAACTACCAATTCATCGCAGTAGTATCTGATTTTTTCTTGTTGCCAATAGATGCACAAAAGGAATTATTTGCTAACTGGAAGGTTTCTACTGGATAATTGACAATGATTAATGTCTGTTTAATTATTTATTGTGTTTCATAGTTGTAATGCTTTTATTATTTATCTTAATTCTGATTCAGAGATCTTATTTTTAGTTTTTAAATATTCTGAAGCTCCATGCTGAGAGTATTTTATTTGATGACTCATTTATCAACGTTATTAACACTTAGTAAATATGGTTTTTACAGAGGTGTTTTTTTTTTAAATTTTTATGACGACGTTAAATTTAGCACCTCTCAAATAAAGAAAATAACTTATGCGATTTCAATTTTTTACTATTCCGACTTTCAACATTTTTTTTTCCAAATAGTAAAAGGAGCTTATTGTATTTTACAAGAGCTGGAATTTAAAATTTAACTTTACATTGCAAGATTTTTTTTTTCACCAAATTAGAAGATGGTGTAATTTTTTTTTATTAGCTATATTGACGTGTTTGATTTCTGTAACTCATCCTGAGTGTATTTCTCTCTACTGTGTCAGTAAATCTTTCCTTGCGTCTGTTCATTGCTTTACGTTGTCTGTCTTGCGCACAGCTTGACCAAATATGACATAAAATTCAACCTAGCGATGCTGACTACGAAATACAACTCGTCAGGAGTTTGGGGTTGTTATCCATCTATAGGCCCATAAGGAACTAACATTGTAAAATGTTGGGTATAGAAATATTTTTTATTTTAAAGTTTAGCTTCATTTTACGATAATTATTTCGATCCTATTTTTTTGCTAATGCCGGACAACTTGATTTTAAACATTATGGCGATACAAGTGAATCAATTAGCGTTATCCCGGTACATTTCAGAGGTTATTCCCATTACATCTCGAAAACATCCACATATTCTAGGTACAACCCGTTCATAGAGAGGCCACATATTCATTCTAGACAAATATCCTTGCCTTAAACCTGGATTTGAACCAGGAACCTTTCGATCCTAAAGCCAGCACTCTGACCACTAGATCTCAAAATTACATGGTGTTGTCTTCGGATCTTTCCTTTAGGGGATTGATCTCGGACCGTCGTCAGTGGCCCGCTGTGTTGCTCTAGTACGAGGTTAATTAAATTACCTTACCTTATTGGTTACCTGACCACTAGACCGCTTTGTCGGCATTACTTAGATCCTTAAATATGAGGGTTTAGTAAGAAATCCAAAAATTTGACAACCTTTGATGTGCGCACTTTCCTACCTAACCTCCCCCCCCCCCCCAAAAAAAAAGAGCTATAATTTTAAAAAGAAGAAAATATTTCAAGCTGAAATTTGAATGCAGGCTGCCTTACGTCTTCACAATTCCATTGATATCACACTTGTCATCTGACCGATGTTAAAAATTACGAGGTGTTGTCCTTGGTCCTTTCCCTTAGGGGATTGATCCCAGACCGTCGTCAATAGCCCGTTGTGTTGTTCTAGTACGACGTTAAGTAAAAATTACAAATTACAATTTATATCACAGAAATTGCTTAAAATGTCAGCCATTGTCTTACAGAGATTAACTCATCGATATATAGTGTCAAATGATCGCTTCAGAATTCAAAGCTTGGTCAAATATGACCCTATGGAATTGAAACCAATCAAGCGATTTTGACGATGAATGATAACTCGTCATGAGTTTGGGGCTATCATTCGTCTATGGGCCAACGAAGAGACACCCATACTGGAAGGAGCAAACCTTCGGAAGAAGTGGAATATTAGATTTGGAGAAAGGACTTCGTACGAACAAAGATATGGTGCAAATATAGATGATAATATGGAATATCAAAACGTACACAGTACTTTGTCTTCAAATCGAAATGCTTTCAAAATTTCCATTTCCTATGGAACTGAAACCAATCTAGCGATTTTGACGAGGAATGATAACTCGTCATGAGTTTGGGGCTATCATTCGTCTATGGGCTAACGAAGAGACATCCATACTGGAAGGGAATTTATTGCTTCGCACGAACAAAGATATGGCGCACAGATATAGATGATAATATGGAATGGTGCAGATATAGAGAGAGAGAGATGGTTATGGAATGTCAAAACGTACGGTACTTTGTCTTCAAATCGAAATGTTTTCAAAATTTCCATTTCCTATGGAATTGGAAATGGATCGATCGCTAGATTGATTTAATCTAGCGATTTTGACGACGAATGATAACTCGTCATGAGTTTGGGGCTATTATTCGTCTATGGGCTAACGAAGAGACATCCATACTGAAAGGGGTTTTATTGCTTTGCACGAACAAAGATATGGCCCAGATATAAATGGTTATGGAAAGTCAGAACGTACGGTACTTTGTCTTCAAAACGAAATGTCTTCAAACTTTCCATTTCAAAATTGCAGATCTTTTTTGGGTGAAGTCCAGAATGAATTACCCTGTACATGAGCCACCATCAATACAGGCAAAATCCCATCCAGGCAGTCCGCCTTTCAGGTCTTCATCTTGGTCGACTTTACACTAGGGTCTGGTTTCGTGAATCTCTTGTGCACCAAACCTCTTAATTGAAAAAGAAGGGAACCGAAAAACAGTCCGCCCTCTTCCCTTCCTTTCACAATCGCCGGTGGATAGAGCCGAAAGCGTTCAAGCGCTCCGTTCGTAGCGAGAAGAACAAACAGATAAAAGTCGTCGAAATCATAACAAACGATGGAGCGACAAGTCAAGACACCCCCTATCACAGTCCGATAGATCCGAACATTTAGTACCGCAAAAACGTTTCGCTTTCGCGGTTGGTCTGCCGTGCAGTCGAGGCTTTTGGTCCCGCACCGGTGATCTCCGCGTGCTTCAGCGGCGAGAGACGATCCTCTGCGACGCCTCTCGGATCAATGTGTCCCTTCCCTCGATTTCAATCGCGTGGATTTTATTGTCCCGTTATAATCTACAGCCACTGGGTGGCATGTGTTTCTAGAACATGCGAGTTAAAGTGCACCATAAGTCAAAAAGCACTTCCAGGAGCATTTGAAGTTTCGAAAACCCTAAGGCTTGTTCACGCAAAAGTGTTGTCAAACACTTTTCTATATCTTTTGTTAACGCATGTTTGGTAACTCAAGTAGACAGGTCTAACTGCAACACGATTCGTCAGTTTTGCGATTGGTTTCTTCGATTTTACTTATTTAACCTTCCATATGGTTTCGACGAGATATCTCGTCCATCAGTATTTGGCCAGTTTTGCTAATGATTAATAAGATCTCGTCATCGGGATATTGCAGATTTTGGAATGATGACGAGATCAATATCTGGTGAATTTTCGTCTAATGACGAGTTATGTCATCCATAAGGTAAGTTTTGCAAGTTCGAGATACCTTCCACGAGATACCTCGTCTAGATAACCGATATTTTCGTTATGAACAGCGAGAGTGAGGTATATGAAGTGGTGGTAACGTGGTACACATAGGTTAGGATTCGTTATTTAAATGGTTCGTTGGGTTTTGTGGAAGGTTAGAACGAATTGTTCGTTCCTATTGTTATACTGCTTGTTTTACTCGTATTACTGATGAAAAGCCAAGTTATGATTTAAGATATAATCTGCTTAAAGTTATTAACTATAATAACACGTGGCGCATTTTCGTAACTTGGGTATGCTGAGAACCTTGATTGTCAGAGGTAATGTGTCCCAGAGTCATCTCGGATAATATGGACTCGGTAACACAAAACAGCCTTTAGGAAGTACAAAAAAAAATTCTAATAATTGAGTATTTACAATAGATAACACACACAAGTTGTCAAAGAATACATCATTATGACTTTAATTAAACTATTTTGGCCTTTGTTAGATGATTACATTACATATCTGATGCATGTGACATTTTTTGTTACTTTTTACACCGTCATTGCTACATAATATGCATATAGTAGTCAAGTTCAGAAGTTGATTTAATGTTACTGGAAACAAAGATTAAGAATCTCGCCTCCAAGTATATTGTTGAGAGTATATTGTGAATATATTGAAAAATAAATGAATATTTCGCGTTTCCATACACACATCTATAAAAGAGGAGGCACGAAAGATTATTTTTGTGCACAAATACGTATTTTTAAAAAGTCAAAGTTTGCAGAAATGAATGAAATTTTACTGAAATTTACGACGTTGCTAATTTGAAAAATTAAAATTATTATAAGTCGAGTCTAGTTTTGCGAAAGTACATACTGTCCATTGTTTTCTAATGGATAAACGAAAACAAAACAAACGTTTATTAGGAAAACATGATAATTCTATCCATTTCAAAGCCACATATTTAACACCATTACTTATATATATATATATATATATATATATATATATATATATATATATATATATATATATATATATATACTATATTATATATATATATATATATATATATATATATATATATATATATATATATATATATATATATATATATATATATATATATATATATATATATATATATCGGTGGAAAAGATATCTAATAGCTTTCAGTTACAACCGAACAGTGATTATGAGACGAGCTTTAAAAAAATGCGCATTTTCAAAGTCTCTTAGCCCATTCTTATTCAGTCAATCAACTATTTCATCTCAACTAAGCACGTTGCCAATATGTATGCTTTAAGTAACTGTAGAACTTTATTTTAGAAAACAGTTTATTTTTAGACTAGAAGACATACCACGAGCATATTTGCTTCCAAGGAATCCCCCAACTCCGACAGTGACCTGAACTTATAAAAGATTTCGGTAGTAAACTGATAGTTCTAGACTCCACGTAACCGACGAGGTACCTCCCATTTTTCTTTTCCCGTCAAAACACCCTTCTTTACCCAACTGAATCCGTCGTTTGTCTGGTAGTCAAAGAAACCGTACATTGTTTACGGAATTTTGGGGAACGAAGTGATGAGTGTTGAAACAACGCCTTAAAAATTAAGTTTGGCAGCGGTTCCTTTGCCGATAAAGCATGACGAATGAAAAAATTACGTAAAATATATTTTGGCTAACGATTGGCAGAATTTCTGGGAAAGAAGTAGAGTCGAGAAAATGTGAAGTAAATAGTGTACAAAAAGAACTACAAAGGTTGTCCAAACTCTTTTTCATTGCTGTGGTTATGTATGTTAGGTACTGAATCCTCTTAGGATTTATTGAAACCTAAGAGGATTCAGTACCTTGAGGATTTCAATAAGCATTTTTATAAAATACTTAATACTAAAACGTAGTTTTTAAATGCATAATAAATACTAGGAAGCTCCGCCTTATTCGCTATCACATGACTTCCCCAAATTTGATACCTAATCATATTTCCTTTGCTGCACCAATCTTGCTTGCTTCTCTCACTGTTGGATTGAGGTTTTATGGCGCAATAGTCATATTTGACCAAACTGCACCATATAGGCAAGACATATGTCGTAAATAGATAAACACACGGAAAGTTTTATTGTCACAGAAGAGAGAAATGTATCCAAGCAGGAATCGAACCTCGGTGGTCTCCACTGGAATATAAGCCGTAAGATTCAAAAACTATGTTTCGTGCCTTTAATATTACCGTCGAAAATTATAAAATATACATTTAGAATTCTTAGTAGGTAATGGTAATGGTAATTTTAGTTAACGTCGTACTAGAGCAACACAACGGGCTATTGACGACGGTTCGGGATCAATCCCTTAAGGGAAAGATCCGAAATTCTTGGTAGGTATTTAAATTAATTCTCTGAAAGCTTTACTCCAGTGTGACACTGGAGTTAGACAACGCGTCATTAGTGACTGTCCGAGATCAAACCCGAAGAGACAGATCCTACGACAACACCACGTAATTTTGAACCACAGTCAGATGACGAGGTCACATCTGAGCTGGCTCCCCACTCTCCAAACTCTCACACCTCGCCAACGTGAGGACAGTTGAGTACATGACATATTTAAAGTACACCAGCCCCCTTTATTCTCGACTGTCTTTAGATTTGAACTCCTTACCCTCCGGTTGTTAATCCGTTTCTTTTCCAACCGGGTGGCTGCCACGTCTCTAGAACTTCTTGGAGGACTAAATGAAAGAGCTTGTGGTCCATCTAACCAAGGAACTGTGATTCCGGCCACGAGATCGTTTACGTAGGCCCGTAGTTAGATATGTCACAGGATAAGAAGCCTTCGATTGAATCCTACGAGAATTCCTAAATCTATGATTTTAATTTTTGAATCTTATCAGGCCCATGGATCAGTTTAAGGAAACTATTTAGCAACGTTCTACTCCCTAATAACTAGCTAATGACTTTTTGAACTGAATGTATTGAAACATGGAGAAAAACTGGCAGTTTTAGTTGAATTTTTCTATTTCCAGCATCATTTTGTGTAATTTACAAATATTATTTTCTTTCCAGTTCACACCTTTTCATAATTCGTAAAGTTCAAATACTATTTTTGATGGCAACATTTTCATCAATCATCCCATTCTTCACCACAAGCGTTAAAGCCTTAAACTTTGCCTTCTAAATTAACTCATTTCTGTTCCGTTTTGCTTTCAAAGCTTACCACTGATTCATGTACTCATTGATTCATCTTCCATCATTATGATGCTAATATTTTACGAAACTAATTCATTAATTTTTAAAATACAAATTTGTAACCACTCAAAAGCATTTGTTTTGATGAAATTTGATTTAAAAAAGCTTTTTCTTTTGCTTTCTGTCAGTCGATTTGATTTACCCAACTCTAAACCAGGTCGTTGCCAAACTTTAAGTTGAAATTAGGCTTTTAAAGGGAGTAGAGACTTATATAGGTAAGAAAATTTAGGTGTCTCTTGAATGGAAAAATACATTTCCAAAGGATCAATTTACATTTTATAAGGAAGAGTTTATCAATTTACATATTAAGTTAAAGAGTAATAAATTACTTAGACGCTAAATGTATTGTAATTTAAATTCCAAAAATTAAATTGTAAAGCATTAATTGATAACACGCATTCAGAATGCATCATCATCAATTCGTCAAATCAAATATCTTTCAAAACGATAATGAAGAAATTAGACTGTTTTTAGAGGGATTAATATCACGCGTTAACCACATGTTTAAAACTGCTGTAACTGAATTTTTATGTTCACTTATTGGAAGTGAAAAGGTTAAAAATTCTACAGTATCTGTTTAACTTTGTAAGAGATCTCTCGTTTTAAGGAATAGAAAAGGTCTATGAATCATAGTAATGCTTTGTTAATCCATCGTTAAAGTATTTTGTTTTGCAGTGAATTGTTACAAATATGTATTAAATCATTTTTATTTGAGATACGCTAGAGGATTTTCGTCTTAAGAAATTTAAATCCTTCTAACGATTATTGATCATAATCCACTGTCAGACGGCCTATAAATTATAAATGAACCCCTAGATTAATCAAAAATCGTCGGGTTAGAACAGAAAATCAGAGGCTACAATTTTTGGAGACACAAAATGTTTGTTTCCATGATGATGAGAAATATACTATCATATCGTAAATATGTTTAAATGTATCATTTAAATCTGGGTAAGCTGATAACATTATCAAAATGTTTATAATTTTTGTCTTTAAATTTGCAAAAGTATTTTTGAGTTTATGAGTTTCTGTTCTAAATCAAAGCAATGTAGTACTGCGCGTGCACTCAAAACCGAATAAATAGATGAAGCTTCCGAAATAAACAGATATTATCTACTTAGACGTATTTAAATCTAATGAGAGTTATTAACAGTGTCCCTTTTTTGGATTTATCTTCGCTTGAAGAATGCATACCTCTTGTAGCATGTTCGATTCAATTCAATGTATCAATAGTTATCCACCAGTCCAGCGATTACCAAAAGTTATTACATGCGAATACTACAATTACGCATTTCCTGTAATCATAAACCCAAGGCCTCCGTACAGATCTTTTAAGGGTAATAAAAACGAAATTTTAAAGGAATTCACCCTTCATGGCCAAAAGTATCACGCTCTTGTAAACCGATTAGTTATTATTTCTTGAACAGTTGACTGCGCATTTCCCATCGGTCCAACCAGGTTGCTGGATTTCAAGTGGGTACTGATACTGCATACCGATCTGCTTTTAACTACTAGAAAATTTTGCGCAGTGCATTTATCTACTTCAGCCTGGCGCCAGCAGGCCCTGGTAAGCTCCAGATTAAAACTGATAATATGAAACCCCACTGACCTATTTCCAATGTACAATCTCATGTAACCCTGCGATTTTACAAGATAAATCAGTGATCAGTGGAACACCAACTACACCAACGATAAAAAAGTTACGGTTGGTGTGATAAGTTCTCTGACTTTTCTTAGGATTGATCACTCTTCTTTGCCTTATACATTATAACAATTCGTTATCGGCTCTTTGGAGTCAAGATTTGTTGTTATAAATCGAATTCCTTTGTCTTATGATGGTCGAAATACGTTTATAATCGGTTTTTATCTTGGGTTGCGTTACAAGGAGGAAATTGTTTATTGCTGCAAAAATATGCAGCAAATGATGAAAAATTCGTCGTCCGAGCAGTTTAAATTGCTTGTTCGATTTTCAATTAAATTTTTCAGTATTAATTTAAGAATAATGTGCGAACTTCCTTACTTTGTCTTCGTAGATAAAATCCTACTTCCTTCAATGTACAATTTTAAGGTGTAAAGAGTTCAAGTTTGTGGCTGAAATTTTGTTATTTGTACCATCTAAAATAAATCCAAATATGTAGATCAATAAATCACACACTTAAAAGAATCGTAATTATTTAATAGTTAGCTATTAACTAATTAATAGTTTAGTTGTTTAATCGTTTATGTGTTATTTCTGCGTAAAACATTTGAGTTGAAGGGTCTTGTTGCTTTATTCTATCCTTAGTAGTTGCATAGCACATTCCATCTCTTATTTACGTTAAGTTTGTATTTAGTAAAAAGAACAATAAAAGTAACCACTTATGATTGCCTTGATGTTCTTTTGCATTTTATTATATTAATTAAACATTTTTAGATTTTTGTGTTTCATATTTTTTTTTAAATTACGAAACAATCTTTCATAATTTAGAGAGAAAATACTGACACTAAAATGACCAAATACAGATGGATTCGGAGTTACAAATCATAAGTATTGATTAACCATGTACCAAAAAAATAGTATGCAAAATAAACAAAAGTAAAATTTTATATCTGGAACACATATATAAGACAGTTGATTACAATCCATATATTACTCACCAAACGATTCATAATGGATTAACATGTTTTTACTTTGCATTCTTTGCATCCAATGAAATGAAATTGATCGAAAATAGAAAGCCTCATTTTCTGTACTTTTAGTCGTGATAAACCCTTTGAAAGGTATACAAAGCAACCTGCAATCTTCCCCGCATGACTTATAACTAGTTTTGAACCTTCATGTGACTAATAGGTCTCTCCAAAATATTATATTCTAAGGAAAAGCTTAATAGAATTTATCCAAAATACAAGTATTATTTTCTTACGAATGGTTTAATATATTAATTCCAAAGGATTCTATTCCAAGACAAGAAATAACGGAATCAATCCAAAGGATTCACATTCAATTAAAGGAACAGTAGAACAATTTTAAGGCTTCTATGCTAAGGAAATGATCAAAAGAATCTTACTAAATGTTTCTATTCTAAGGAAAGAACCAATAGAATCTTTTTAATGGTTGAAATAATGGTTTAATAACCCATGGATTTTTTCAGCCATTAAATGTAGTTTTTAGTAATTTTTGTGGGGTAAAAGTAATAATACTTCCCAGAAATCTCGTGACAATCAGAGGATTAATGCATGTTTTATTTTATGAGCAATTCTGAAATGTGCACATCTTAACCATTTTTCTACAATTATGTTCGTGATTGTCCACCTTAATTGCATCACATTCATTTGTTACTTCCCTATTCACCGTTGCGTCTTAATATGCTCAACAATTCCACGGTTCCTTACATTTTCCGATCTCAACCTTTTCTTTTCAAAAATGTATCGCTGCCTTTCTTTCACAAGACTGCTGTAGAGTTTCATTAGAATGGTTGGTTCTCCGCGTTTTTAATAATATCTTGCTCTTCCACATCGTAAAATGAACAACATTTGAACGAAGCGGCAAAATTGACAGTACAGTATCTCGAAGTGGATGATTTTATTTGTATCCGTGCACCAATACACAAATAATGACGATTTCTGTGCCGCATACTTCAGCGACTGGTTGATGGTTGAATTTACGTCGCGATGGAGCAACACAACAGGACATTAGTGACGGTCCTAGGCCAATCCCGAAAGGAAAGATCGAGGACACCTCGTAATTTTGAATCACTGTCAAATAATGAGGTCGACACCTGAGCTGGGGCACTCCACTCTCCAAACTTCCACGTCACAACAATGGGAGGCCACTTGAGGCCGTTACAAACTTAATGCGCACTTGCCCGACTGTCTTTTGTTGGAAAGTTTCGAATCCGGAACCCTCCGGTTACTAATCCATGACTTACTAAATGATTACCAAGACAACCAACTTGGCTAATGGGGCCCTCGTACTTTAGTGAATCATGTATCTACATTCTAGAGGTAAACAGTCCATCGATACACTTGTCAAACTCTCTATATATAGAGAGAGATTGAGAATATTGGAGTTATACATATATACGTACCCTAAGGTCCGGTGCACACATCCGGTTTTTCAACGTGCGGCGCCACTGCCGCAACGCAAGAGCGGTCTGAGATACATTAGATCCAATGGAGCAGTGCACACATGCCTCCAACGCCGTTGGGGCGACGCACGTCCAACTTGCGTGCAATTTATACCGCAGTTCCCCACGGCGCCGCACGGTCGCCGCACATGAGTGTCCGTTCTGAAGTACCTTGTTTTCATAAACAAATGGAATATAAATAATAATTAATAAATGGTTGTATCCAGTAACGTCTATTTTGTTTCAAAATATACGTTTCTTACACCAAGTAAGCGAAATAAACACGTTTTCTTCCATAGAATATTTATCACAAATGGCACGAAATAAGTTAGTGCGTCATTTCACGGTTGTGTGTGCATAGTTGGGCTTCAGTGCCGCAGTGACGCTGTACGTTGAAAAACCGGATGTGTGCACCGGGCCTAAAGGTAAGCAATTGTAGCCCATGTTGTCCATCTTTCTATCTCTCCTCACATCTATAGAGAGAGATTGACAAACTAGACTTTTAGGGGAAAGATATTGGGAGTAAGATTATAACAATTTAAATCATTTTTTCATTTTAGTTCCAATACTTTTGGCTTGTGTTGTAATTTTTGTTATCCAGTTTGGAGAATGCCTAGTCTCATTATAGGGGATATGATAATTATTATTTACCATCTCAAATGCAAATGTCGCGTATCTAAAAACGATCGTCGAACAAATAAACCAAGCATACCACAAATCGTTGCTTTACTATCAAAGCCCCTCCTAAATTTTCAACGCAAAAGTTTTCGGGAACGGTAAAAATTAGATACCAAAATATTGGAAACCCACTATGCGAGATTCGAGGTTCTTTTTAATTGATGCAGAATCAAAAAATTTCACGATGAGGACTTAATAACAAATGCTGATTTACGAGCTTTTGAGGCGTGCTTGAGTTAAGCACATTTCTGACTAGAACATTTTAAAATGAATTTAATGAAATTTAATTACTATTATTTTATTTGGAATGGCAACAGCACAAAAGAAAATATTCTAAATTTATTTTTTCCGTTTTCGTTTTGCGCGGAGGAATGATTTTGCAGCAGACGATAAAAAAAAGAAGTTTTAACTGTAGTTGTGCAATTCTTTTTCTATCTTCTAGACCGTTAAAGATAGAGTACAAATTTCATCGGATTAGAAATCTGCGGAAATTTTCACATAAGATCGATACATAAATACATGAATTTATTTAAATAAATAAAAAAGTTTAATTGAATATCTTTTATATTTTTGCAAGAGAGTATGTTACGTCGAAATTCGGGTTCCAAAAATAAACAGATTACATTTCCTGCCCTCTTACGATTTGAGCGAAAGAAAGCAAAGAAAATAAAAAACATTTTGACTGGCATTGTTTAGTACTTTTTTGTAAAATCGCGATCATTAATTTATGACAAAAATAATAATAAACCACATCAACCAAACAAAAAGAAAGGATTTACGAGGTTTCGATGGTAAAATTACGAAATAAATTCAAAGAGATGGAGGAGGCTGATGTTTCCAAACATAACGCGTATTCCGAGACCAGTATAGTGAATCACTTTAATTACACAAAGAATCAAGGAAAACTATAACCGCTCTGCCCGCCAGATCGCAAAACAGAAACTGCAGTATCTGCGAATCCCAGCGAACGAAAGAAAGAGAGAGGGAATGAAAGAAAGAAAAGCGGAGTATGTTTTTCGCTTTATTTATTTACTCGTACCCCTCAAAAAGTCGTTGGAATGTTTGCTCTCGTGCTAGAGAAGTCGAGATAAGACTCCATGGCAGGACTCCGTCCAGTCTGCTCGCAGGTAGGCCACTATCGGCCTATCTGCGAATCGGTAAATACTCATTTCCGGGTTTGAATCTCGGTCTTTTAGGCGCAAAAAAACAGATAATGGCGGTTGTTTGCTTACCTGTACCTCTATCTCCTCGTCCCTAGCTGGACCCTAAATGATGGTTTAGCAAAACTTGGAAAACGGCCATATTTTTTCCGCTTCTTTTATTATTATTTTTTCAGAGTTTTTTTTCCCCACTCTATCGTACTCTTTTGCGTTGAGTTCCAGTACTTTTTTGCTTAAATTCTGGGCAGTTATTTTTAGATATACCAGCTGGTTACTTATCTCTTGAGAAATGATGAACGTTAGGTAGTATACAGCTAAAAGCTGATATTTCCGAATGAGTAATTTAGAATTGTGTAATTTCTCTTCTTGGGATTAGTACACTTAATTTTAATTTGTTAGATTAATCCTTCTTCGTTGCATAATGCAGCATTTTAAGCACTAAAGCATTTTACTTCCTGCCATATGTACCAGCAAAAACCACATCTACTCTAAGTTTTATAGTTTAGGAAACGATTAGTGCACTTAATTTTAATTTGTTAGATTAATCCTTCTTGGTTGCATGATGCCGCATTGTAGCATTTTAAGCATTAAAGCATTTTACTTCCTGCCATAAGTAGCAGCAAAAACCACATCTACTCTAAGTTTTATAATTTAGGAAACGATTAGTGCACTTAATTTTAATTTGTTAGATTAATCCTTCTTGGTTGCATGATGCCGCATTGTAGCATTTTAAGCATTAAAGCATTTTACTTCCTGCCATAAGTAGCAGCAAAAACCACATCTACTCTAAGTTTTATAATTTTTCTACCTCCTGGTGACAGTGTTGTTACTCATATTTGATATCTCATTTAAATCCATTTAAAATTAATAAAAGCATTCGCATGACCATTTCATGTATACAAATTAGTCAAAAATATAAGATTAAAAATAAAATTATTGAAATATAAAGTTATTAAAAATATAAAACCGCATTTTTCGTACTTATTAGTGGTACTTATTTTTATTTCTAATGTAGTGCACATCAAAATATGGCCATCTCAGTCATGTTACCACAATTAGCTTCGGAACATTCACTTCAATTGAATCCTATTCACTAGTCCAATACCAATGTTGTATTTCTTAACATCTAAACTACTTTCATGTTCCCTCATATTTTGTTTTCTGCATTGATTCCAGATTTCTCCTTACCTTCTGTAATAAGTCTGCAAAGGAATTCCATTAAAGTGGTGAGCTCTTCGTGAAATTTTGCAATATTATGCAGATTCATAGAACCAAATCAAGCTACATAAAACTAAGCGGCAAAACTGGCAAATAAATCCAGAAGTATAGTTTTTTTTTTTTGCTTATATTAGCTTGTTGCCATTCAGCAAAATACAAATAATGCTGATTTCTGTGACACGTATGTTAGTAAAATAGGCATACAGATTTTTAAATTTATAAATGCGTTATTTTTAACCCCTGCAACCAATTTTAAAGCCAAATGAAAAGACCTATTAATTTATTAACAGCAATTTCGTTTGAGCCCACTCTTTTGTATAAACAGGAATAAAAACTAAATAAACAAGAAAAGTTTAAATTTGGTTCAGTTTAATGACTTTTCCTTTAGTTCGTAGGTGCAAATATAGCCCCTGCGCCATAATACCCGAACCAACTAAACAACCTTTAGTTCGTAGAAGTTTAAGTTAGCGTAACAATCTAACAGCAATAAATAATCATATTTCTACTATATAATTCAGCCAAAAAGATTATTATCTAATTAAACGGCTATACAAAGAAGGGATCTATATCAAAAGGGCATAATAAGCAAATGTCCTGATTATTTTTTATTTTTAAGAAATCATTATAACAGTGAAATGACTTAATGGATGTAATTTAACTTTGGTATGGGCTTTTTACGAAGAAAAAGTTTTTCTTGTGGCCATTTAATCAAATAAAAATAATTTTATGTGCCTAAATGACATTCAAAGTCTTTTGAATTTGAATCTTATGAATTAAAGGTATTCGTGAAGTATAGAAAATTATTTTCCATAAATTAAAGTATGACTGCTATGTTTTTATGCATTCTTCATAATTAGAGACCGTATATGTATAAAAAGCATACATTTAACTGTCTCTTAGATATTACAAATTAGAAGCTGGATATATTTGCGAATTTTCATCTCACTGATAAGAAAGGAAACGCTTTTTTTTTCAATTAGAAATTTATTTAGAGTGTTTAGATAAAATTGATTTTCCTATTTTTATAGATATAATACTATTGGTAAAATTAATGAAGTATGCAATCTATAAAACGTCGAAGTATATTTCTTTAACAAACGACTAAAAAGATAATAACTCGTAAATTCCAAAATGGCCCTGTACAGTAAAACACACAAATCCACCATTTCAATTCAATAGAACGTATACAATGTAGTTGTTGTTACAATGTTCAGTGCAACTTATTCTTTGATACATCTTGAAAATTATCTCAAAGCAAATGCGTGTTGGCAGTCCTTGTCAAAATAAATGCATTTCATCATGTTTCGCTTTATGTACTTACATCCTTCAGATTTGCAGCTTATATTTTTCTACCCAAAGTTTGCGCCATCCAGTGTTTAGCGTATGCTCCTGTAACTACTTAATTGTCACCGTTATTACTCATTTGAATACTATTATAATAATTATCATAGGGCGTATTTGTGTAGAGAGAGAAAAAGAGTTTGTTTCACAGCATCCGAAGCTAGACGACTAGCCACAATTTATTACATGGTAGCAATTAGTGAGGATTATGCTTTTAGAATTAATGGGAATTTAAGCGTAATTTATGACCCCAGACTATCACGTTCGAAACTTCATTTAGAGCGGAAGGACTTACACCCATTTTCCTCGTAAAAAACGTCGAGCGCGCATAAATTATAAACAAAGAGGGGGGAGGAAATCCTCGCAATCAAAACAGCGGGGGTTAGGGAACAATTATTTTTCACTTTATTAATCACAGCCTCAACTGCGACGCCGATGGAGGTAAAAATAAACCCATGCCCAGAAGCCGAAGCTGAAGGAAAGGAAGGCAAAAAAAAAGGCAGAGAAGAGCTGCCGATAAAAAAAATTTTCTTTTTTAACACTTTTCAATACACTTCTTGCTAACCACGGATTAATTGATTTTAATCCCCCCTTCCATTTTTACGTTCATTACTAAAATAATAAACAAGTTCGGCGCAAAAAAATTGTGTCTATGATAATTAAAAAAACCCGAGGTCTCCAACGTGGGAAATGCATTTGGCGTAGCACACGTGGACGGGTCTCAGCTGAAGTCACGAACTCACTTTCACGAGTCACGAACGGGAGCAAAGGTCGCCGGCCCCAGCCCATCCGAGAGACGTGTTCGCCCCCCCCCCTCTCTCTCTTCATCAAGCACTTTTTTATTATTACTTCTCTCTCTCAAACCGTAAGGGTTTCGTGGGAAAAAAACCGGAGAAGTAATAAATAGTGAAGGTTAGAAAAAGTCTTTTTTACTAGCTTCCGTATTACTCATACATATTACTCCGTTAGAGCGAAGGTTATACACGCATCTAAGGGAGACTCATTTGTTTATTTCTAAACGATATTGGGATTAGGTGTCTGTTTGAAAAGTAGCTTGGTTTTGAAATTTTTAAAGCTGGATTGCCTTGTTTCTAAGCAGGATGCAGCTCAGGATGGCCACGATTTGGGATTTTTTGCATTGGAACATAAATTATTATACATTAATAAAAAATGAAGATTTTGGCAAACTTGCAAATTATCTCGCTGTGATATCTAATAAAAGAGACGCAACACGATACATAATTTAGCGGATAGAAAGGGCCTGCATCATTTTGGAATACTCTCAATAGTTTGAGTATAATGCAGCCTAGAGCGGGCAAATTCAGAATTTGTTTTGTGCAAAACTAAATATTTCTAAATAAGGAGTCACGTGGTACTTTAAAAAATTGAGTAATAATTACGCATTATTTTTTTCTGTCAGTAATTAAAAATGTGTTCTTAAGAATCTTTTAAAATTTCAAATTATCTTCCCATGTCTAATAAAAGACGACTCAAAACAATACGCAAATTAGCGGATAAAAATGACCTAAGATCAGATTGTGAATGTTCACTATAGTTTGAATAGACTGCAGCCTATTGTTTGGCCAATTTTGGGACTTTTTGTGGCAAAAAATAAATACTTGAGTTACATTTTACAAATTTAGAAATAATTACACACTAGTTCATTGTGTCAATAATTGAAAATGTATTCCTAGGATAGGCGGAAATTAAAACTTATGATGTCTACTTAACGAAGACTCACAACACAAAACGGAATTTAGCGGATAAAAATGACCTAAGATCAGATTGTGAATGTTCTCTTTATAGTTTGAGTACACTGCAGCATATTGTTTGGCCAAGTTTGGGACTTTTTGTGGCAAAAAAATAAATACTTTTAAATATTGAGTTACATTTTACAAATTGAAAAATACTTACGCACTTGTTCATTGTGTCAATAATTGAAAATGTATTCCTAGGATAGGCGAAAATTAAAACTTATGATGTCTACTTAACGAAGACTCACAGCACAAAACGTAATTTAGCGGACAAAAAAAGGCATAGAATCAGATTGAGAATATTTTCAATAGCGTGAGTAGACTACAGCCTATATATATATATATATATATACTGTAGAATGCGAGCGCGTGTGGCCAAATTTGAATTTTTTTTGTGGCAAAAAATAATTACTTTCAAATATTGAAGTACATACATACAAGCTCTCTTCAAATTTAAATACAACTACACATCATTTCATTGTGTCAGTAATCCAAAATATATTCTGAGGATCGGCGAAAAAATTGCAAATTATCTCGTAATGACATCTATTAAAAGTAGACCCAACACAATAGCAAATGAAAATGGCATAAGATCATATTAGGAATTTTTTCAGTTGTTAGAGCACACTGCAGTCTAGATTAGCAAATTTAAGGATGTGGTCTAAATTTTGGATTTTTTTTTTGTAATAAATTGTATAAACAGGATACAAAATTTCAAAACGACCTTCAAACAGATTGAAAATATTTTACAACAAATTTTAAAAATGCAGTCTAAATAAAAATCTGCAAAAATTGTTTACAACAGAAATAAAATCTCAAGTATTTATTTTTCATGTATTTTTTAAATCAGGAAAATTTATAATATAACTTAATGAGATAATATCTTATTAACGTAGATCCTACACGATAATTACTTCAGCAGAGGAATCTGGCCTAAGATTTGTAAAATTAACTATCGGTTTGCAAGGCAATGAAACGCTGATACATTAGAATTTAAAAAAATGTGTTCTTTTGATTTGTTTGATTGTATTGTATTACTCAACTTGAAGTTTAACAAAAACCTAATATATATATATATATATATATATATATATATATATATATATATATATATATATATATATATATATATATACTGTGTTTTGCTAAATTTAATCTGTTTATCACCTTACAATAATATACCTGAGATGTAAATATAGGTTTTATTAGGTTAGGATGGGATCAGTTGTAGTCCATTTAGTATCTTCTGAATCACGTAAACACAATGAATTAAGGAAAACAAAAACTTATTGTGATTGGAAAAAGAGAGAAAAAGTCAAATACGTAGAAACACAGGGAAAATATTTTTAAATGATTAAATTACCGTTTAACTAATAATAAATGGTTTACTTGAGTTTTTAAATCAGTTAAATTGTGGTAATTCATGTCACATTTACAAGCTACAAAAATGCAAAAACAAAAGCTTTTCTTTAATTTGTTATGTATTCTCATGTAGTAGTTTAAACTTCTGTTCTTCATATCGACCATAATCAGAAAATTTGCTATCTGCTTAAATTTTATACATATGAGTAACTTTTTAACAATCTGACAATGTAATAAAATATTTTAATAAAGATAAAAGTAAAAAATACAGCATTTTGATTTAAAAAAATATTTTACTGTGAAAAAGAATAACTTTGAAAACGGAACCTTTTGGTTAAACATTACATAATAAGACAATAAGAAACCTACTCATAATTTGCTGCAAAACAATCCAATGTTTTTTCCGTTTATTTTTCCTGATATTTTTAAAGGTTATTTATGGACTAAATAATGATTCCTTACGTAATATCTTTCATGAAACAAATTATACATTCTAGAAACTTGCTTCTTTGGAATTAAAAATAACGTTCAATTTCTTAAACTGAGTTGAGTTGTTTTTGTACAGGCTAGAATATAAAGTAAAATAAATGTAGATAGCCTGCAATTTTGTCAAAGAAATATGCTGTTAGTTTGATCGTAAGTTAGTAAGTTCTTTAAAACTTTTTGTTTGCTTGCCAATGCAATATGCACTTTTCAAGAAAGTTTCACCTGCATGCATGCATTTTCTGCTTCAAAACTGAAATTATGTCTAATCATAGATAATATTTCCATAGCCATATTTCAAATTTGATGCGCACTTTGCAAACTAAGATTTTTTTTTTAATTTCTGTTACCGAAAAACAAAATGGCGGCGACCATAAATTTGAATAATGTGCTTTAATAGCTGAGAAGCTTTATTTATATTTTGATTTAGTGTTCTAGACGTACATTTAAAATAAGAAATAAAACGTTTCTTTCCTAAGCATAATTTAACGCATGCATATTGTTATGAATTGTTTATTCGTCTTAGGTCTAGTAAAAACTGAACTCGAAGAACTTGTTTGAAGAACATCAGTACAAATGAAACGTATTCTAAATGGCAGTTTAATATGTCATCGCAGTTAATATATTAAAAAAATTTATAATAAAAATTACTACCCCGATCAGTTAAAAGAATAATGAATTATTTCATATTTTTATACGTTGGAAGTGTAGGTGAGATGTTTAGTATTTTTATTAGTTCGTACACAACAAACGCTTTATAAATTCATACATATGTGAACGATGGCAGATTTGCTTGAACCTTCTGGTAGTTGGATAGATATCTCGTGGAAGTTGCAAAGCTGACCAGATCTTGATTCACGAGATAATGCGTAATTAGAAAACCTGACCAGATCTTGATTTCGTCATCATCGAAAAATCGGCAATATCTAGATGACGAAATGACTCGTCATTAGCAAAGTTTGTTACATCTTGATGGACAAACTATCTCGTCGAAATCACTTGGAGGTTTTGTAAATACAGGTGATGATAGTGCATGTCCCATTAAAGTAAACAATTCCAAGGCAGCTGTAGTTCGTTATGAAAAATTGTTCTTCACACATTATTTGAAACAACGTCGTGGCGATCTTGTAGTGCAGTAAACGTTGATTGAGTGATGTATCAAGGTTCCCCTTTTTGTCAACAGTGAAATTGGGTGGTCCAGAATACAACCTGATAACTCTCAAAACTCGCGGCACGTGTTCAGCTACTTTCGGGTTCTAGTTTATTTCATTGTTTGATGATTCTTTCTTTGTTTATTAGTTTATCGCACTTGATAACCACGTTTGGAAAAAGTAATTTGTTATTAAGGCAAAATAAAATGTGTTTTTTTTTTGTTCTGCTCCAAATATCTCTTTAGTTTTTCTTTCAAACAGAAATGTGATTAAAACTTAACATACTAGTTTCAATGGTAATTTTATCATGTAAACAATATTTTATATGAGTAGGTAAAGGTTTTACGTCGAAAATAACTTGCATTTCTTATTTAATGCATATTCGGCTTGTAAGCGAAACACACAAAGTAAAAAAAAACATACTTCTGAGAAGACGAAGAGGAAAATAATTCTGCTCAATAAACTAAACTGTTTGCCATGAACACATCTAGCCATCATACAGAGAGAAATTACTTATTGGATTTCGCCAGTCTAAAGATCATTATAATCTAGTTTCCCCAAAGCTAAAAAACCCATATTTAAAAATGTGATAGTGTGTTTTACTTGTAAGCTGACGATTTGCAACACTACAATCCCACCCCTCAGAGTAAATTTTTCTAATCACAAATCGTATACTACTTATCGAAAGTAACTTGTGTGTTGGTAGACATAAACGCAGGTAGTGAAGAATATTTTTCTTTGTAGAAATAAGTATTAACTTTTTGGAATAGTATCTAATATATCAACTAATGGGGTATTAAGTAAATATATACTTTCGCGTAGCTAAAGAATGATCTTAGAGCGACAAACCAAGAAATAAGATAGTGATGTATAGTAATAACGCATAACTTTAATGATTTAGTTAAATATATTTTTATATAAGGTTGAAATATTTCTGTGTTGAAATAATTTTTCTTTACAAAAATAAGCAGAACAACAACACCCTATCAGATGAATTAATTGTTAGTATCTGATTGGTTTCTGTGGTAGGTCGATAAACGTCAAACTTGCTTCACGAGGGCAGGTGCATACCTGTTAATAACTGGCATTTCGGACCTTTCATTAACATTAAACTAAGCGGATTGAAAAAGTGTAAGGTCTGCTCAGTTAAGAATTATATGTACGGCTAAGTCATTTTCCCATATTATGAGAAGTATTTCGGTGTAAACAAAGATAGTCCACGAAGATTTTACTTTAGATGTCCAATTGCCCTCGCGTGATGCATATCGGAGTTGTCTTATTTTGCAGTTTACCGTTGTTTTGGCAACATTTGGCGTTTAATCTAACTGTCAATAAACTATCACAAATCGGAATTTTTTTTTTTAATCGTCAACACAACGACTGATAACGATTTAAAAACTCAGAAAGAATCGTTAATGACCATTTCGGTGGGGCAAATCGTTCATCATCATCATGACGAAAGTTTTTTTTTCCCCAATGGCAAGGCAGTACAATTGCGAAGACAAATACAAATACAATACAATACGCCAACACGAGTAGATTTGAGGCCAAGACAGATTTAACATGCACCAGCTTCAATGTTTACAACGGTCTTTGGCTTGACTGCGTTTGAAACTTGTTACTCTTTCAAATGAGCTTCCGTGCCTCCATATAAATGCAAGGCAACACTAGTAAGAAACTATTTAATATATTTTTTTAATTTCCAATGGTAAGGCAGTACAATTGCGAAGACAAATACAAATACAATACAATACAAAGTACAGAGTTGACCGAGGTCATTTTAGCCCTATACAAGGCCAGAAGTGATAGTCACTTATGAAGGGGCACCCAGTGGGTGGACCATCATTGTCCCTAACAAAGGACAGCACAATTTACATCCATGCCCTAACCCCGGATTCGAACCAGGAACCTTCCGATCCAGAGGCCAACACCTTGACCACTAGACCGTCAGGACGAAAGTAAAACACAAGAAGAAGTGCGAGTTTAAATATAATTGTGTTCCAGAATAGAGTTATGTGGTGCATGTGTGGCACACAACTAACTATTTTAACTAATTCTTTCCATGATGTTTCTTTATGAGAGTTACTCTGTTATCTGGTTTAGTAAGCTGTCTGCCTTTGTAGAAATTAACGATATTTTCTAAGTTTATAAATCGTTATTAGTCGCTGCATTGAAGGTTTTTCAATTTTGACTATCAACTTGAGTAAGGTTTCCATCTGTTTATCTGTCATGCATCAATTTGGAGTTTGTTCTTCGAATATTTTTTATCGGCGAAAGGCTGATTGCGTATTCGAAAAACAAACCAAATGACGTCACGTTCAGAACACTTACAGGAAATACGTATAGCCGCAGAAACACTATCGCCACCTATATTTAGCTTGGCAGAAAGTGCCTTTTACAAGTCTAAATGTATGTCATTTCTAATCCTTTCATTCATTTGCATGATTCACTTATGTTTTCTTGGAATAACCTCTTAGAGAAAAGATCTATCATTAATTAGAAATCTTTCATGGCAATTTTGTATAGAGCCTCTGTTGGAGGTGAAATAGTCCATTTGGAAGATTAACGATTCCGACTGACAAATGACCGCCTCAGAGAAAATTAATAGCGGGAACTTCCGACACGTTGCCCACTTAAAGAACCTTTGGTTATACCTAATGTTTATAAGCTCCTAATGACACAGATGACATTATATATTTAGTGAACAGGATGTCCCCATACTTTGACACGATGTTGAATTGCTAATATATGCAAGCAATCATGATTATTTTATTGGTTTAATGTGATGATTGGATTTGAGATGTGATGAATAATTTTTGGATAATTCGATCAAGTGCTTCTGAGGAAATATCAAAAGTTAATAGCTATGGCAATCATACAAATAGGTTCAGAGGCGTATTCAATATGTAAACATTTGATTAATTTCCATCATCTAAGGCTATAGCATTCAGCTATTTTGTCCATAAATTTAAGGAAATGATATACTTTTATGGTTTAATTAATGGCTTAAAAGCAACTAAATATTTAAGTATTGCATTTATGAAATTTAACTAATATAAATATAACTGAAGTGAGGTAAAATGGTAGTAATAAAAGCTTTTTTATGCAGTGAGTAATTCATTAAAGGTTATTTTTGAGCTAAAGGAATATTTTGCACCTTTTCATAACGAAATTGATATTTTCTAGCTATAAGCTTTTGTATAAAAAACGAAAAGCGTAATTTTAAAGTATCTTGATTACTCTTTCTAAGTATAACTTGTTAAATTAGGTGCTGTTGAATCGCAATGTAGTATATTTCACACAGTACTAGTGACAATTTTACTTAATTTGGAGGAACATGAAAAGCCGTCATATTTTCTTACCTTCAAAAAATCTTAAGATTCGTTCTTATCTTACATAAATAGAACCTTTATTTCTTCTATTGTTGGAACCATCGTGTTACAGTGGACTTGCCCACCGTGCTAGCAACCTGCGGTTTCGATTCTTCTCTGGGCGCATTTCTCTCTTAGTAAAACTTTTTTGAGCGTATACCCACTTACTTGGCTTTGTTTCGTGCAGCTTGGCCAAATATGGTCTTAGCACCATATAACCCCGAACAACCTCCTATAGTAACAAATGAGAATTTCTTTCATACATACTTCATTATTCCTAATTGATATAACTGGTTTTAACCAATCAAAGGGGAACTGAAATTTACGGTTTTGTATTGAGTACCAGTTGCATTTATTTTTATTTCAAATTTAGATCGTGGTAGCCCATTTTGTAAAGTTACGTATTAGAATTTAGAGGATTACAAATCCGAAGCTCAACCAATCATAAACTGTAGAGTACGTGGGGGTTGTTGCACATTAAACCTGTCGTGGCCTCAACTGTTCTCATTTTGACGGTGTAGAAATTTGGGGATTTGACCGTGACTTGACTCGTCATTTGACCGAGGTTCAAAATTATAAGGTGCTGTTCCTTCGGTTGGTTGGTTGGTTGATTGAGGTTTTATGGCAAAAATGGATAAGCTGCGTCAAACACAAGACAGTGAAAACAGAAAGTGTATTTAAAATATTTGAAAATAATAGCCAGACCAAGTATAAAACCAAAATACAATGAATAAAAACAACCGATAAGACTCAAGATTTACATATAAAGGTAAAATTTTAATTGAGTATTTTCTCAACTTAGTTTCGATAAAATTTAATAGAATTCAATTTAAAACCGTATTATATATGTGTTAAAAAAACCTGAATGATGAAGAAACTAAAAAAGTAATGGATGGGGAGGTTGACCCAACAGGTTTGATAAAATTGACAATGAAGTTTTAAAAAATTGACGATAAAAATGTCTAAGACCTGTACAAGAAGTTAAAATATGATGGATGGAGAGAGGTTCTTGGCAATGCTGGCACGATGGAGCGGCTTCTCTGACCAATAAAAATCTGTGTGTGACTCTTGAATGGCCGATGCGAAGACGTGTCAAAATAACATCAAACCATCGATATTTTAATGATGGTAGGAGTGAGATTGTCGAGAGGATGTTGTGGAGTTTGTTGTAGCTCTGTTCACTCCAGTCTTCGGGCCATTCGTTCCATACGATGGCTGTTCTTTCGGAACTGATCCTATACCATCGCAAATAGTTCACTGTGTTGCTCCAGTGAGACGTAAATTCAACAACCTATCTTTTATTTCACATTTCGTTAACCCCTCTTCATTTTCAGCACTTCCGTCAACAATCGCATTGTGAAGACAATGCACCAACAAGAGACGCCACGGTATTTTCGGAATGTTCCATAACCTTGAGGTATGTCCCCAGAAATACTTCACGGCCTCACTCGACCCCTTCCTTTGTGCGTTACTCCCTCTACCTCTCCCGTTGCCAAGCAACCCACACACCTTGCCCCTGCGAACCCGATGACTCCCAGACCAACCCTAGACCGGTGTACGTGCAACGGGAATTGTGTATTTCACGGTTGCCACTTTTTACCCGATGACAGATATCAGCATTTCGGAAGCACACGTGAAAAATGAACTCAGACTCAACAGCCTGTCATCTTGAATGGATCACGGGATTTAAAATGCCAGAGGTCATCGAACAAAATGGGGCCACCCAAAAAGGGCCCGCTGCTGCATTCGTAGAACTCCATAGGTCAGCTTGTTCTCAAGGAAGATCTTTCGGAGTCCAGTAGATGATCCTTTGATAGTTCTTACTTTTTTTGTGTGTGCCTGTCACGCTGTTGTGACACTACTGGAGTTGTCAACTGGTCTGTCACTAATCCCTAACTTGTATTGCGCACTTTGTCTGCGAGGAACTACTGTTGAACTATTTAGTTACTTAACGTCGTTATTGTCGGGATTTGCGGGTAGCGAGTAAGAATAACCCAGACAAAAGATACGACATGATGGATTAATCCTTTTGGAGGGTGCGAAATGTCTTTTGTACCGACAAGGCAGTGTCCTGGTATTGCATCATAGAATAAAGTTCATTCTTTAAGAACCCAAATGAAAGAAAAGCGATGTTTTCGAATTGCTAGAACTTCTTGTCTCAAAACAGTTAGCTTCTAGTTAATTTGAAATCAAAATGGATCAACTATAATATTTTTAAGCTATGGTAAGGGAAGGTAATTTATGCCTTTAGACTACGGCCGGTACAGCAGTTGTACCTTGATCAAGCCAATAAAGAATTTAGACTACGGCCAGTTCAGTAGTTGTACCTTGAAAGATATAAGAATCGCGCCACGAAAGAATTACCTCAGTTATATCTATAGCCGTAGCTAAGAGGTTAATTAACTCCGTACTAAAGCAACACAACGGGCTATTGACGACGGTCCGGGATCAATCCCCTAAAGGAAATATCCGGGGACAACACCACGTAATTTTGAACCACGATCATTTAACGAGGCAACACCTGAGCTGGGAGTCCACTCTCCAAACTTCCACACCAACCAAGACCACAAAATTTAGGCCACGACAGATTTAAGGTGCACGCTTACATATATCGATGCACTGACCCTGATTCGAACCAGGAACCTTCCGATGTAGAGGCTAACACCTTTACCACAAAACCGATTAGTTGACTTTTAAGCTGAGATCACAATGCATACTTACATCTCTCCAAAACTATTGGCTTAGACGCCAAGTTTACGACCCATTATCTGACATCCCGTTCTAGCCAAAAACATTTTCCCAAAAATTCATTTCCTTAAACTCATTTTTCATAAAGCTTTTTAAAAATTTCTAAGCATTTAAATTCGCTGCAAGCGCTGTTTAACATATGTAGAAAGAAAGAAAACCCCTAATGTTTAATGTTATGATTTTATTACACCATCTTTCAGCGGGACCACAGTGGTTCAATGGGTTCAATTACCCACTGCGCTAACACCTGCGAGTTGCAGGCGACGCAGGTTTGATTCCTTCATGGGTGCATTCGTCTCCTCTATGCCGGTAAAGCTAATCTTGTGTGTTTACGAACTCTCATTCTATTGAAAGGTACATTTATGGAGGTTTCTATAGAGATTTCTAGATTTTCAATAGAGGTTTACTTCAAAGAGATAGCTAAAAATAAGCACATATAATTTTATTGGATTCTGTAGTTCACATTCTATACAAATTTATATAGAATTCTATAAAAAGTTTCGTTAGGGTTGTGTCTGGCGCATATATGGCCCTTGCCCAATAAGACTAACGAATCGTGTCAGTCCTTATTAATAACGTTAGTATTAATAACGTTATCTCTCTGATGTTTGACTCAGCTTGGCCAAATATGACCCTCGCGCTTAACCAAGCAGCTTTCGGTATATTCTTGAGTCGAGACAGAGCTCCGATCCGAGCGAGAAATCTCAGTTAGCGAGACTCAGAAAATTACCTTCTCTTTTTCAACATTAGGTGAGATTTATTTTCACATCTTTACTCTTATCTTTACGGCTTATCTTAAATGCGATGTTTGGTCACCTTATCGAATTGCATCCGACTAGCAAAGAGTGGCACTAATTTTGATCTTCTTTATCGTCACCAAGAGAAGGTGACGGAGCACAAAATTTCAGATCGCTCTTTATCGTGTTTTTTTGCACTCTTTTTTTCTTTCTTGCCGTTTTTAATCTGTACCTGGCGCTGTTTCTACACCCGATAACCCAAGGGATGGGGTCGAGACACCACTTGTCTCTCGACCTTGTACTTTTAATCAACCTTGTTAAGAACGGCGCTTTTGCAAGTAGACAATTCGTGTAAACAAGAGCGTCGTTCTGTGTCTTTGTTGCACATCCTTTCGGCATTGGGAAAACGTTCTTCAAATTTGCATTCAGATAGCGCAATGAATGTGTTTGAGTATTTGCTTTAAAGTATAGGAATGAATGCGTTTGAGTATTTGTTTAAAGTATAGGAATTTATTGATGAAAGCATTGTGTATATACTAGTTTATTAAACATTTTTGGGTCAACACCTCCGCTTTGAAAGATAATTTTTTTTTGCGTTTCTCCAAAAAACTCTTCTATATCAACTAATTATAAATTGCAAATGTAGCTGTCCTTATAAGTTTTAAATTTATTTCATCAATACATTTATGTTGTTTTGAGTGCACAATTTTAGAATTTCAAGAAGCTAGTTTGAAAATGAAATTATAAAACTATTTATTTAAATAAAATTATAAATCTATTTATTTAAATAAAATTATAAAGCTATTTATTTAAATGATATTATAAAACTATTTATTTAAATGAAAATGACAAAAAATACATTTCACAAAAACACACTGCATTGCTCACTAATACTAGTAATTAATATTAATTAAATTAAAATTATAAATAAACACTAATGAAAAGAAGGAGCTTGGTGTTAGGTTACCAATCTCCAGTCAGTTATTTTGTAGTCGGGGTTTCTCTTTTTAGTTACAAGAATCAATGAAAATGTGTATCACTGTAGTCAATGCTTCTGTATGGTGAAGTGGAAAAGTGCGCTTAAAACGTTTATTGGTAACACGTTGATTATCATCTTTTTGCTTATTTTTGCCCCCAACAACTCCCCTTTTTTCACCGTGGGTTCAACATTCCCCAAAAACACTCATTCAGCACCCACGGGGGTAGCTCACACTTTGGTAAAGTATAGTAAACACAAGTAGTTAAAACAAATGAGGAAAATTCACCTCGCTTCGCAGCACGATATAAAAGAATGGATTCATAAATAAAACACGCTGTTACAAATGCAGTAGAACATTGATTATCCGAGAGGACATCTGGGATAACCAGATACGGATATGGACAGTAACAATAAACAGCCTATATGAAATACAGAATCCGTGTTACTACTACTGACTACTGAAACATTCATAAAGGTAGGATTAAGAATAATCTATACTCAGTTTTGTCGCAGAATGTATTCATTGTGCTAATTTCACAATAAATTCTTGAGTAGACCTTCAGGTCCTTTTCACTCGGCCGAAATTGAGAGGGATGCATCTGGATGTGTTGCGTGGTTTTTAAAGGCTCTTCAGAATGTCCTTAACGGTCTTGTGTTTATCAGCACTTTCTCGCTTCTGTGGTTGAAGTGCGTACACTTGTGTTCGAAGCTTTATTGTAAGTTTTAAAAGATTCAGCATCAAGTTGGGTTGGATTCTATGGGCAAAGTGCGCACGCTTGTGTTCGAAGCTCTATTGGAAGTTTAAAAAAAATTCAGCATCAAGTTGGGTTGGGTTCTATGGACAAAGTGCGCGCGCTTGTGTTTGAAGCTTTATTGGAAGATTTAAAAAGATTCATCATCAAGTTGGGTTGGATTCTATGGACGAAGTGCGCACACTTGTGTTCGAAGCTTTATTGGAAGTTTTAAAAAGATTCAGCATCAAGTTGGGTTGGATTAAAGGAGCATTCGGTAAATTAGATCTTGGATAATCAAGGTCCTGCTGTCCTAGCTAAAGATCCTATCGATTAGTGCATGTATGAATATTTTTTATTCGATTCTTCAAATGATTTTTCTTTTTTATTCCATCGTATATTTCAAATGAAAAGGCATCGTTTTAAATGTTATAACACGATTAATTTTAGAATCCAGAAGCCGTACCGTTTTATCTGCGATGATGACCTTTATTAAATGATGTAATCAGTATGAATTGGAATAATTACCATCGTGAGAGTAAAAAATATTGACTAATTAATTTTTTATACTTGTGTTATAAGTAATGGTAATTTATAAGCATCGCACTGGAGAAACACAGAGAGCTCTTTACAAATAATAATTGAATGATTAATACTGATTTATTTAACTATGATGACTTATTTGTCAGGATGGATTAACTTTGGTTATGATTCAAATTTCAGTTAAATAATCAATCGATTGAAAAAATTAGTCGATTACACCCAACAAGGCTTGATACTCACTTGAATTCAAGTGTATTTAGATAACGAAATGTGGCATCATAGTTTCAAAGGCCAAAGTCAAAAGTAACGTTCGGCAGACGAAATTTTACAGTTCCATGACCATTTCGCTCGTGCTTTTCACACCTCGAATCAATACTTATTCCCAACGTTCGAAAACACCCCAAAAAACCTCCAAAAGAACCCTAATAAGCAGTTAGCCGCATATCTGGGCACAGCCTGTCCGTACACGCGATAGAGCAAGCGTTTTGCGGCCAACGTATCGTAAGGATCACATGGGGAAAGGGATAAAAACATAAAAAAGCCACACAGGGGCGTCTCCAGTCACGAGCAGAACGGGGCACCGGAACCGGTCGCCATTCCAAAGGTCACGTCCGAAAAATTCATTTTTTTCCATCACTCAACACATCAAGCGGCCATCGGAATATTTCCAATTTTTATTCGATCGTCTAATTCCGTCGGCTTTTTGCTGTTGTCCTTGCAGGTTTAATGACGTGTTTCTGTTTTAAAAAGGTTTTTCTCTATGATGTATTAAGACGCTGTGTATTCGTGATGTGTTATTTGTAAGTAATGTAAGGAAACGCGATTTTCTTTGCCATTACTTCGCACTTAAGTCATCGGTTGACCTTCGTCGGAGCTAAAAGATGATTTTTCTGGATTGATAACATAATTGTATCGGACATTCAAATGCAATTATAGAAGACTTGTTTATTTAGGATAATTCATATCAGACTTCTCGGATCTCATGCAATTCGAAGTACACTAGATTGCATTTCTTGTTTTCCCTAATAAAAAATTGAACTAATAATATGTAATGTTAAATCATGCATTAGTATTTTATAAGTACCTTATTTTTCGTTTCTGCATTAATCATCAAGTTATTATGAAGAATTAGTTATCAAGTACAATAAAAATATATATTTTTTTATGTTTCATAAGAAAAACACCAATTTATAAACCACTGATGAGAAACAATGAGCCAACTTAAGTCAAATTTTAATATAAAGTATTTAATTCACATATGGAGCATGCTTTGAGCACACGTTTATAAATATATGCTCCAAAATAGTTTAAAACTACACCCATAAGCAGTTTAAAACACACATTTATAAACGCGTGGTTTTAAACTACTTAAAACTCTTTTTCTGAGATTAAATTAAATTTAAACAAAATTTAATGCATCATAATTTTAATTATTAATTTTTAACGCACATGCAAAAAGGTTTTGTATAAGCACCTCTACAAACTGTGGGTCACAAAAGTTTTCAACCAACTCTAGAGTTTCTATTTCACGCTTCTTATAAGAATGTAATTAAAATAATGATTCAAAATTTAACCACACAAAGCCATGTCTTTCTGTTTCAGCCTTCCAACAAAATAATGGAATAATTAGCAAAAGGTTTTCCTAAAAGTATTTGAAATATAACGCGCGTGACCCAGGAAATCTGACACAAAAGTATTACGCCACCAACGGTAAAATGTACAAATGTTAAGCAAAAACACACTTATAACATTTCGTCTTACAGCTTAGATTGTTTTAAGTCCAAATAATGTTGTTTACATCAGATATTTTGCCAAAATGTAACCGATATTCTCTTTGCTTGATGATTGATTTTCAATAGATTTCATTATATTATGCGAAAAAAAATGTGTAATTTCTTCTACAAATCTTTAATCTAAGGTTGGATCTTAAACGTTTTGATGTTTTATATATAGCAACCACAGATCTTTGTATGCAAAGTACTACTCTATGATTAATGGAATGGTAGACTGAAATCTATAGTTTAGGAAATCTGTACAATGTCAAATTTACTTCCAAAAATTTTCATTATTTTTGTGACCCGCACACATTGTATGTAATAATTATATATTATTGATGTTGTCAAAACGCTTCATTCTAATCGAAACTTATGCTTAAAATTTACGTTAGAAGTTTCATCGAATATATACATTATGTAATTTAATATGTTATATGTTTCTAAGAACATTGGTATATGTTTCTAAGAACATTGTTATATGTTTCTAAGAACATTGTTATTCTTTCAATAGAGCCACTTCTGTTTCTCCCTGTAGAAAAATGTTTCGTATAATTTTTAATTTGAGATTAATATGACTGCAGTTCCTTTTTGCTTCACCTAATGATCATTACTATCTTTTCCAACTTTTTAATCTTTATCAGTCGTTGTTTTGAAGTTTTGTATTTTTCACTGCCTTTATCAACTGAGAAACTTTGTGAGTTTGCAAATTTTGAATCCATCCCATCATCGCTTTTTCAAACTTACATTTTCCGTTTCCCCTTTACATGAAAACAGAAAGAGGAATAACCTATCATAAATGGAAAACTTTAAAAGGGAATGTCTCTCAGAAAAATGAAACATAAATGCCAATCCAGAAACAATTACAATTAATGACTCTTCTCTCATATTTGGTCAGTAGAATCAAAGTTTACGATGATGTGGCCCGATCTTATCTCTTACTATTTCCACGAGAGAAAAAATCGAATTGATTTGATTTTAAGTAACATATATGTTGATCTTAATTAGCATTATAAATGATCCTTCATGAGAATTCATTCCACTTTTTATCTTACAGGAAAAAAATGGCGTGCCTTGAGTCACGAGGACAGACGCCCCTACGTGGAAGAAGCTGAACGCCTGCGTGTGCAGCACATGCACGACTATCCCAATTACAAGTACAGGCCGAGAAGGAGGAAAAACACAAAGAGGGGCAGTGTCCGAAAGGGGGCCGCTCCAGCCCCTGCATCTCCACCCCTGATGCCCATATCTTTTCCGGCACCTTCTCCTTCCTATTCATTTCCACCGGGTAATAGTCATATGATGGGGCCTTACAGTGGGAACGGACGGTCGTCGTCTATGGGAATGGACGTGTGTGGCTTACAGACCCCAGATTCCTCTCCTCATGGAAGCCCATGCTCCGATGCCAACTCGGCTCGAAGGATTGACAACTACAGATATCCCGAGTTCATGGGCATGCCCATCAGCAACAACCCCGCAGCGACGAACGGGGAGCTGTCCGGGTCATCGAACGTCAGCCCCGACTCGATCCGGTCTCTGCCCACCCCCGAGATGTCGCCCATCGACCGCGACCAAGACGGGTTCATGTTCCAGGGGTCCGGCCAGAAGGAACCGGCACCCCAAGAACAGAGGCGGGAGGGCACCGTCGAGAACCCCGTCTCGCAACTCATCACCCGCTTCAGTGACACGTCCAAGTTCCTAAAGAACGTCCGGCCACCGTTCCCGGTGCGCGGATCGCACCATCCGGCCAACGGCATGAACCTGCGGGACCTGGTCGCGTCCAGCAACAACCCGGCCGCGACGTACGCCGCCCTGACCGCGATGTCCCCTCTGCCCCACTACACGATGGCGGAGATGATGTCCGGCGACCCCCACCAGGCCGGACTGAAGGACCAAGAGGAGAGGAGCTCCTGCCACTACGCGTACAACTTCGGCGGCGACGTGAAGCCGCAGAGGCCGCTGCCGTCCTACAACCCCTTCCCGTCCACCACGCAGTTCCAGAACGTCGTTTACTACCAGCAGGGCAGGTACTCCCAGGCTGGCGACGGGGCGTACTTCCAGGAGCAGCCCTATCCCGAAAGCGAGAGCATCGACGACGTCGACCGGAACGAGTTTGAGAAATACCTCAAGGGCAACACCAACGCCATGCCCGCTCAGTTCTCGGACGCATACATGGACGGTCCCACGTACGTCGAAGTCCAGAGCGACGGCTCGACCACGGACAAATCTTTCCTGGGGTTGCCCATGGACAATAACTCGGTCGAGGACGTGGCCAGCTTTGCGCGTTCCGTGCCCCAAAGTGCTTCGAACCTTTCGGCACTCTACGGCACGTCCTCGTCACCGACTAAAAGCGAAAACTCAGGACTCATAGCTGCGCTTTCGGAGGCGAGGCAGATAATGCTATAATATCCGACTGACTCTAAACCTTTTCTCATAGTGTATGATAATGAAATCGCGCATTGAGAGACTGTGCGGGATGCGAAACTTTTACCAGTGCCTTTTTGACCCGAGTGCCTTGGAGAGTGTGATCACTGCAGTCGGTGACAAAGAGTACCTGTTGAACTTTCCGCTGAGTACTGTGTGCCTGTTCAATATGTCGCTTGGAACAACCCAAACCATACATTAAATTATTTATACAGAAATCTGAATGAAGGATGTTTTTTCCATAAGCTCATGGTATAACAAGCACTGGGGGAATGATTCGTTCACCAATACGTCCATATCACTGAATGTACTTTTATGTCAAAGAAATTAAAAACCGTATTCTCCACGAACAATACAGATATTTGACAGCGAAGGATTTATATTTTTAACAGCATGTGATAGTGTAAGAACCATCACATAATGTCAATGAGCTCCCTTTGAATACTCTTTTATATCTAATAATAAGAATTCCAACCTTGATTTTGATCTAATTAGCCCTTGCTAAAATGACCGTAGAGCGAGCAACCAACCTTAAAATTTACAAATTCAACTTATGGATTAAACGACGAAGGACCTTTTCTTTCCTTAAGATATTGCAAAAACCATCGTGTTGCTAGTGAGTTTGTTTCCCAATACATCTTTCTGAATATACTTTTTCTAAAAACTTTACATCGGTCTTAACTGTGTGCCTATCCAAATCCATCCTATAGATTGTTGTGTTTGCACTCGATATTTTTCTAGACTTTCTGCGAGAGAGTAGCAACTGCCTGTGATTCAGCTCTTGGGTATTTTTCGAAATTCAGAAAGAGGAAGAAGAGAAGTCTTATATGCCCACGTAGGAACAATGGCGGCAATCGTAAACCATGCGAGCTGTTTCATAAGCATTCTGCTTGGGAGTCACTAACAGCGCTGCAGTGAGGACGTGCAATATAATTGGAGAAGGACTTGTGAGCGTTGGTGCTCGAAGGTTTTACGGTGAAAATATGTAAATAGGGTTTGTATTTAAAAAAAGTGACTTATATATGTTTAGTTTTCGAAGATTTTCAAATTTATTGTACATTTACCAATTAAATGTCTATTGTGTGTGTAAGTGCCTACATTTAAGAAGTTCGACTTGCTGGTGATTTTAATACAAATGGAATCAAATATTTTCTGATGACACTTTATTATTGGTAATGTGATAACTTAAAATGCCACAGACAATCAAAATGAGTATTTGTCGTCATTATCAATGTTTAAAACTGCCTTACAATATGAAATTATTACATTTTCACGTAATTATAATTCAGTGTCTCACAAAGCCAATCTCAATGATTAGATCTGGTTAGTATTTGTATGAAATATAATTTTTTGTATAGTTTTGATTGAAATCTAAACATTTTTTTTTTTTGCTAGAAAATAAATCTATCTATACTTTACAATATTAAATAATTTCCAACTTAATTTGAAATTATTTCAGTCAACTTTTTGTATTTCCTATTAAAGTTAAAATTTAATTTGTTTCAAAAGTATAAATTCATCTGTGACTAGTATTTGTTTTTGAATCAAAAAATTTTATTTTACGCCTCATGACCTTATTGATTGATTTATGGTAAACCCGTGACCTTTTTGTGTTTACTAAATGTGTTTTTGACATCGTAACCATTGAAAAGTGAATAACAGTTCATAAATTCAGACATACATTCCATTTTTGTTGCATTATTCTGTTGTGTGTTTTGAAACGTGTGAGAGAATTATGACAAAAATTCACGTTTGTCCTTCTGTTTTATATTTGGTTTCTTCCTGTTACTTATGGTCAAGTCAGTCTCGTAAGCAACTCACTTAGTATATAGGATTAAAGACATCGAATAATATAGGTATTTTTACAAAAGTTGTTTGTAATTTGTGGCAAGTTAAAATAATTTATTACCTGAAAATCACTGTGGTGGTAATATTTAAAATCAATGAACTTGTGTCTATTTCTTGGTCACCTTGTTTATTGCTTTATATTCATAGTCCTAGACATATTCGGATGTAAACTTCAGTCTGAAAATCGACAAATATTTGTATGGAACACCTATACTCATTTTATCTCATCCTAGTCAGCAATACCACCGATTTTCACTTTCAGTATACTAAAATTACATGATAATTACCAAGCAATATAACATTTTACAAGAAATAAAATTTATAGAGACACATATTGTATCGTTCATCTATTTCATTAAAGTAATAATTACATTTATTTCAAAATGAATTATTAATCAAAATATATATCTTTAAGTATCCAAACATACTCAGTATTTTCACAACTAATTGTAATTAAAGTTACAAAAACGCTAACGCTCTATTTTCTCTCTTTGAAATAACCGTAAAATAATGATTTTTTTTAAAATTGATTTGTCGTATACACTTTCTGGTTAAACATAACATAACAAGCTGTTTAAAGCCTGTTATTCATTTTTATTGGAAACAAAGCGATTTTCAAGACTATTTTTTGTTCATTTTTGTGGTGATATGAAGCCGGTGTTTTAGACGAATCTATTCATTTTTATTTGTATTGCATAACATACAAATCACTCGAAATGCTTGAAAATTTTATAAGTACCCCAAATATGAATAGTACCGTCTACTGTGAAACTTTTATGTTTAAATTACTTCTATGAAAAAGTTTGAATAACATATTTTTATGAAATATATATACTTATCAGTATTATTCTTACAAACTTTGTACGAAACATGCATAAGAATTGTATGTGCTGTCAACACCGGTGTATTGGAGTATTAAAGTATTAGAAATTGAGCTAAAAACCATTTATTTATGTCGCAGTATTTGTTAAAAGTGTCTTGAAAACAAGATGAGTTGCTTTGTGAAAAGCTTGTGCTATACAAATTTGATGTGTATCTAATGTTGTTATATGAAATATTGGAAATGTTTTCGATCTATTTTGTGAATACGAAATTTTAAAGTGACCGGAGTAACACTTGTTGTAGTTATTAAAAGTAATTTAATGTTCATGTGCATGCATTTCTTGTCTTCATTTATTCACACTTGGATATTTAGTTATTTAATTGCTTCTTCACAACAGACAATATCTAGTTACAGAGAACAAAAAATATATAACCTGAAAAATGAGAAAAAGACGTACATACATACAAAGATAATAGAAAAAACAAAACATTACACTGAAGCAGATTGTTCATTGAGTTTAAACTCAGGTATTTACCTCGTCATCTGACCCTAGTTCAAGATTACGATGTGTTGTCCTCTGTTTTTTCCCTTCGGCATTGATTCCGGACCTTCGTCAATAGCCCGTTGCATTCTTCTATTGCGACGGAAATTCAATTACCAAAATGCCAAACAACTTAATGAATTGAAATCTATGAAAACTGTTCAACCTTCGAGAAATAATTACACTGTTTAAAAAATCTATATACAGCAAAATTGTTACATTATAGTACGTTTATATGTTTAGCAAAAATTAATTTACTTTTTATGGTGATATACTTGGATACGTTACATAAAAGCTATTACAAGATACAAAATAGGATGAATCAATATTTTTTATGTATGGTAGGTATTAAAAATTTTTTTAAGCTTTGTCTATGGTGCTTCAAAATAATAAAACTGAAAATATTTCACAATTCAGAAGAATGTACACCTGAAGATTAATAATTCCTAAAATCTCAAACGTTTATTCTGTATACGATCAATATACATAATATGGCAATTGTAATAAGTTACATATCCATATTCTAGTCCCAATCTAACAAAAGTAACTTGCAAGCATTTCTCTTGAAATCCCTTGTTTTTTCTTAGTCCAACCTAGTTTCAAGTATACAGATTTTATAATAGATCGTATATGTTAATTGAAGGAAAACCCTAAATCACACTGTATACCTAAATAAAAAAATAACTCTCAGCAATACATCTTCAGCGTTTCTAACACTTCCTGTTAAAACTATTTACTACCTTGAACAAAAATACTAACATCTGTTTCTGATATGTTTAATAAACCATATCGCACCCCAGCTAGAAAAGTAACACAAGTCAAAAAATAAAAATTGTGATGTTATGTCATTGAAAAATATGTATGAGATGCCCCAGACCCACCAGAATATATATTACTATTCTACAGAATAGTAATATATATTCTATTATATTACTATTCTATAGAATATAATAGAAGTTACCATCTTAAATACTTACCTAAAATTTAAAAGAAGCTCATTCTATTTCAATATAGGTTTTATAGCATCCGTTAAGTTTATGTTTCTCAAACTCTACAACTTTGAGTTGTGTCACTTTTCTTGCCGGGGTGCAATGTGTTTCTAATCAAAATGTCACTAGTAATTTTTTGTAAATTTGTCTACGTTAGCTATATTAAACTTTATATACTGAATTCTTGCTAATCTCGGAAATTATAGCTCATTTTTTTTTTGTATTCAAGTTTCCAGCTATTTTAGGTTTCAATAAGGACTTCATACAATCAAGCTTAAGATAATTTTCATTAAAAAACTTTTACACTAAATTCTAACCCTTAGTAGTGAACATAAGTTTATGTTTCAGATTTGATAGGCTTTTATCATGCAAATACCAGATCTGACCAAGCTGCACAAAGCAATGTTTTTCCTTCAAGTAAATGAACATTCACGGAAAACGTTTTATTTACACTGAAGAGAAATAGACTTTGGGTAGCTAAAGGAATCAAACCTGCGCCTTCTGCACATAACAAGCTTCTGCGCAGTAGGTCAAACCCACTGAGTCCATAGCTGCCCCCAAAAATATAAAAGAGTAAAGATAAAACAAATATAAGAGATTTTTTAAACTTTTTCCAACAGAAAACATTATACATATTTTTGTTAGTAATTAATTTAAATGTAGGTAAAAATAAAATAAAAACGCTTTCAAAACAAAATCTAAAACATAAATTATCATATTTTCACAAACAAAAAAATAATTGGAGTAAACTAAAGTATTATTTCTAGTATGCCCTATCGATTTTAGTACTTCGGTAAGACACGAGTAGCGTTATTGTTGAACTTTTCAGACATAAATTATCAAGTAAACTTATACATAGACATTAAGTATAATTATAATATATTATGATGATTGTATTTCAGTTAAAATGTATTGTTAAGTATATTTACACGAGAAACCTTTGAATTTCATCACAACATTAGAAACACGTTTGAGGACAATGTACTGATCAGCAGTGTGACAGAGTCGATTTCAAAACTTAAACTTGATGAAAAGAAGAGATAACAAGTACACATTCAGTTAAAATGTAAGACAAATCTGTGATATAGACAAAAGTAGTCAAAATCTGTGATAGCAATATTTTTTTGCAGTTTAAAATTAGTTTTAATAGAGTATAGGAATACGAAAAAAATTTTACGGGAATTTCCTCCGATCAAATCCTGTAAGTTTAAATTGTGGTTTTAAAGTTATTTAGATGATTGTTAAAACCAGGGAAAATGGAGGAGGGGATTCGAATGTGCAGCACATGCATGTCAAATGCGAAAACAAATTACTTTGGAAGACGCCCTTTTCATTACAAACATATACAATTTCCGAAACTTGTAATATAAATTAAATGTAACGACTAATTAAACATAAATATATTATATGTATCTTGATGATCATGCAATTACTTCGTTGCATCAGGCTCATAGATTTATTTTCAAAGGATTTAAGTGAATTTTCAGTAGTGTCGATAATTTTTATTTGTTCTTAAATTATATATTATAAGAACAAAAAGCGTATGGGAACGAGTAAAAACATAAGCTAATGGATTAGAAATATTGAATATTTTCAGATCACTCAAACTATACCCTATGTTGAAAAGTCCGAACGCCAGACTTTAGATAATTTACCACTCTAATTAAACTTTTAGTGAGTGTCAGCTCAATTTAAACCTCAATTCCCTCGAACTCTTTTGGGGAGATCCTGAATATGTTATGGTCAACAAGCATCATTAGTTCTAGTGCACAGGGTATTTTGTACCATTCGCCCCTCAAATTTTCTTATTCGAAAGCCCGTACACAGATGCTCTATCAATCCTCGTGTGTCAGAAGTGATGCAAACAGAAAAAAAATCAGAGTACATGCCATCTTTCTCGGTTCCTTCGATTGAGAGACAAGATTCATCAGTACAGATAAGGTTTGGGATATTTACCATAAATAACTCTCCGACAAGGACGTTGGAGTTGTTGCCCAAAAGGCCTCTATTAGAGTCAGATTGGGAGCAACCTAACTGGATATAGAGTTATAGAGTTTATTTGCCACTCTGTACGTCCCAGGTTCAAACCCTCCTCGTTGTTGTCTCGACGAGATATCTAATCGTTAACAAAACTGACCTAGATCTTGATGAAGGAGATTTCTGGTAGATAACATTTGGAGAGTTAAGCTCCTGGAGTTTGATAGTTGTCTCTGTTAAGAGAAACGGTGGCTTATCTATCGGGTTCTCCTTTAGAAATAGCACTACAAGGAACGGACTGAGATCCGATCTCCGAACAGCCAAAAAAGTCAATGATCGGACATCAAGAAATCAAAAAAAAATTAAGATTGGCCAGGACATGTATTCCACTCCTGAAACCACTACTGAACGAACCTTACAGTAAGTCATAGTGGGTTAAATGCATAAAATACGTATATGGATGTATTCTTAGTACGATAACAGTATTGGTACTGCATAATAGTTTAAAATATTCATCAAGGCATAAATCCTACCAGTTGTAGAAAATCATTGTTCGTGCCTAATACACAGTTCCAAATCATCGTACTATGTACGCAGATTGGACTTTACACATCAATAGGTAACACTCATTAGGCATTCGTCATAACCATCAACATCCGTATTGTTGGGAAAATGTGAAACACGATTCGTCAATCCATAACATATGTTTCCATTGATCCAGCAACCAATTCCAATAACCTCTCCACCTGCTAAAATGTGAAATTTAGGAGTTATGAGTGATTCTTGAGCAGCTGCTTAGAGAAGGAAATTCTACTGCCATAACTTCATACGAACCATCCTACTGAAACCAACTATTTGCAGTTTTATTTTGCTGCAGGGTGAGATGCAAGTAAAGTATATCATATGGATGGATATGGAATGCATAAGATTTGGGGTAAAATAAGTTGTAGAAACTATAAAAATTCCGAAAATGTAAGAAAAAATATTTTTTAGATTCTTAAATGACACTGGCATATTTTTACGAAAGAGAAAAGTAGGATCTTTCTCTTCAGGATTGATCCCAGACCGTCTTCAATAGCCGTTGTGTAGCTCGAGTATGGCCTTAATTCAACTACCCACTTAAGAAAGAGAAAAGTGATTAATCTCTCTATGGTCACCTTTCCAATCTACAGTTAACCATTTGAACATGAGTAAAGCCGAGTAGGTCTACTAGCGTAAAATAAGAATATATTTTTTATTAGAGGCATACTACAGTGCCATCTTTTGGTACATTATTTTTTCATTATACCTTCCTTAGCATACACTTAGGAATAAAAAGTTAATATTACAGTATGAATTAACCTTCCGAGAGGGTTCTGTAACTTCCAGTTTTCCTTGTGTGGCTTCCAACCCTTTTGATATTATTTACCAATAGAATCTTTAACTGGTTTCTTTCAAACAATAGATATATCTATTTAGTCAATATATGTGTTGTGGGAAGCAATAATACATTACTTGGAAATATCATACATATAAGAGGGTTAATTTTTATTGCTACTCGTATTTAAATTTCAACATCATCATACCATTTTTATAGTTATTTAACGTATGTGTTTCAAAAATTTCTTTCTTGTAAATTGTTTTTGATCAATAAATTCTCCCATGGTTCTCAAATTGTAAGGAGTCATGCCTGCAGACATGGTATACTTCTGGTCATAGTATTTACCTGGAATCGTGCTAGAAGGAAAATGTTTTTTTTTACTGTAAATCCTTCTGTCATATACAAACCCACATAGCAGCATATAAACAATGATCTCCCGCAATGCTACTGTGACCACCATTTTATGTAGCCTTCTCGAATGCCTCAGCAGAGATGGTCGTCCTAAAGAAAAGAAATAAAAAAAATAAGACGTTCTCTGTCACCGCCATAGTCATCTCCTATTTTTCCTGACGCCATGCAAGTTTACTCCAGCACATCAATCAGGAATAACTGTGAACACTATAACACACATTAATTTTTATCGTTTTTCAACTAGCACCATCCGCGCTGTTGAATCTGGTACCTCGAACCAGTACCGCTATTCAACACAAACATTTGAGAAACATTTGTCGTGTGAGTTGTTTTTGATCAATAAATTCCCCCCCCCCTGGGCTCTTAAAATTGCAGGGGCCCATGCTTTAATACGGTACTAGCTGCGTCATACCAGAAGGAACAGGTTCCACTGCACGTCCTTCGACCGAAACGAGCCCTCGTAGCCGCATATAAACTATCTCCTCTTGCCGAAATGCGACTGTGACCACCACTTTATGTAGCCTTCTCGAGTGTCTCAGAAGCGGTGGACGTCCTAAAGAAAAAGGAATAAAAAAGATGACGTCCTCTGTCCTTTCCATCTCGTCCTTCGTGCAAAAACAGTTATGCCTTCTTCCGCTCCCGAAGTCGTGTGTCGTAAATCCTCCCTCTCTTTTAAAAGTCCTGGTTTTGCCTGAGTTGGGCAATCTCCCGAATTCTGAGGCTCTTTCTGAGCAGTCTCACCGGATGTCGTTGCCACATATGACGACGACGGGGCTGCGTTCATTACGGAAGGACCGTTCACGAACGGGGCATTTATTGTTCGAATTTCGAATATTCCTCATTAGGATGCCATTTGGGAATGTTGTTTCGATATAATGATTTCCTTCGAGCCGAGCTGGGAATTTGTCACCCGTTGTGTCATAACCATTTCATAGGTTTAATCTCGCGTTGATGGTTAGAAGGTTTAGAGTTATTGTCGGTTGGGGATTCGCTTGTAACTCTTACGACCATTTATTTATTTCTACGCCAGAGCAAATTAGATAGGAACTTACTACATTGTTATTTGTTGGTTCAATATTAGGGTTTGGGGTAAAATGTATGAGGAATTGAATCAATGTAAGAGTTTTCTGAGGTAAAAAATTATTTTTAGCACGTTTATGATAATATCTTATTCTGAATTAAAGTTCTAAGTCTGATACTTTGATCCAGGGCATCTCAAGAACTTTACCAAAATTGCATTTTATGGGGATCCGGTACAGTAAAAATTATTTTTTTACTGACAACAGTTTTCGATGAAATTTTTGCAGTTTCTTATGCCAGAGTATCGTAAAAAAAATTTAAACCATCAATTTTCTTCAAAATGTGCTAAAAAAAATTTTTAATTAAAAAAGTTGAAAAATTCAGGAATTTTTAAAGTGTATCTTATTTTTTAATTATTATGATATAAGCTTGATTTTTTTTATAATATTCCTTTAACAATAATCTAAATTTGAAGGTATGGAATTGAAGATACATTAAATAGAATTTGAGATAAAAACTAAAACCTGAAATGTTAGTTAAAATATCACAAGAAAAAACCACTTTACTGCACTTTTATACTTTAAAAAAATTTTTACTCATAATAACTAAGAACGCTTACCTGTATTTCATAATAAGATTCTATATATAATGTCATATATAAGTCTATATATAATGTCAATTGATTATAATGTCATATATAAGTCTATATATAATGTCAATTATAAGTCAATTGATTGGAAATTAAAAAAGCCTTTGCATTTTGATTTATAAGATGTATACAAAAACTGAAATAGGAGAAAAAGCAGTTTAAAGTTTTTAAATTAAAATTATGCTATAAAATTATACATAAAAATGATTTAAATTTTTACTGTAGCTACTTTCTACATATATGTGGCGTTTAAAACTCCCCTTCTCTACTTTCTTTAAGAGCCGATTCCTTTGTTCTGATTGCTTTTTTACTAATTTTCGAACGTGTTGAAATTTGTCACTTAAACGGTTCTTTCGAGCATCAATTATATGTCCACGTTTTAAGAGGTATCATATCATAATATAATCCCAACAGCTCTCTGAATATGTTGAATAGTTGAAAATACCCCTATATTGTACTCATAAACTGCTTCTGATGTGGCCATTTCGACACGGTTTTTTTTACACAAAATTCTCATTTCGACACTTGGACCAAATCATGCTGTATGAACTTTCATTTGTCATGGACCTTGGAACATCTTTCTAAAAGTTCATCAGAAGCAAGAAGCTGGTACATTTAATAATTATTAATAAATGTTTTGGCATCCCCATCCGAAAGTAAAGTTGTGTATCGGAAACCAAACCTTTGTAATATGTATATACCTTCATACTTTACATACCTTTATAGCCTGTTGTTTACGTTTAGTTATAATTTATAATAACGTATAAACAGAAAAATAAACACCAGAATACGAAATATCAAACAGAAAACCAAAAATAAAGCCTTCTTTTTTCTCAAATTATCGCTTTAATTTACTCGTACAGTGCTAATACTAATGTAAATAAAAAAAAGCCATGATATCAGTAACTGTTACAAAGAAACGTTTCATCTTCTAATCTATTTCATTTCATTAATCGAAAATAACTATCGAAGCTTTGCAGAAGCACAAATGCAGTTAGTTTTGGTTTCGAAACACTGTGATCGCACAGGTAGACTCACAAAAATCCTTATAACTTTAAAAAAATACACGAATCAGTCTGATTTTCTAGTACAATATTTAAAACCGTATACAACTTTTTAAGCAAAAAAAATATTTCTGTATTTTTGTCATTTTCAAGGTGCTAGGTCCCCTTAAATAACATATTATAGATAGCTTTTGACATGAGGTGTAAAGATCACAAGAGAGTCTTTGGAATCTTTCGAATTTTGAAATCTCTCTTCTCGAAACTCTTTCTGAGTAAGCTCAATGGATGTCATTGCCATATTTTCGTCCTCTAAAGAAGGGACTTTTACGACTGGAGCATTTATCGTTCAAATTTCAAATATTCCTCATTAGGAAGTAACCGACAAGACGTTTGGGGAGGTGGTTTTACATAAAAATTTCCGTCAGACGGAGCTGGGAATTTTCCACAGCTGGTTTGAACTTCATTGGTTTAAACTCCGAGATACAAGTTGATAGAAGGTTCTACCTGCCATTGGTGAAATGGTAAGTGTCTCGTCCTGTCTTTAACGAAAAACAAAAATTAACCTTTGTTTCTTAATATTTTTATGAGAAATGTAATATAAATTCAAGTAATTGTACAGAAGTATATTTAAATGAGAAATTTAAGGCATGGAAAATTTTTTATATCGAAAGGTTTTCATATTCTTGCATATTTTATATGCTAAGCACATTTCCAAAGTTCCACAACAAATCAACTAAATTCAACAAGGTACCTAATAAAATTCCACCCAACTAAATCCACCCCTACAAATTTGAGGAATAGATATCAGTATTTTTGCAGAAGCATAGAAGCATAATGACAGTTAAGGTATATACACAGGCAATCTTGATAGGTTATAGATATCGAAAGGTTTTTCTATCATTGCACGTTTTCAATGTTCATCCTCCAAGTAGTTTCGAAGAGATATCTGGTCTATCAAGATCTGACTAATTCTAGCAAGGACAAGATACCTCGTCATCAAGATATAGCCGATATTTTGATGAAGAGATCAAGATCTAGTCAATTTTCTTCTAGTGATGAGAGACAATGTGATATTGACAGACGAGAATACCTCGTCCATCAAAGATATGGTCAGTTTTGCTGATGACAAGACATCTCATCGAGCCAATCACCAGGATGCTTAAGCATTGTAGAGTCCAAAAATGACCCAACTTTATCCAAGGTACTTAAATAAATTCTTCCCAATAGCGTACCTCAAAAAACTCGTTCACCAACAAATTTAAGGAACACAGATTTGTGTATTTTTGAAGAAGTATGATGAAAGATAAGGTATAAGCAACAAGTAATCTTGATACAGAAATGTTTGAAATCGAAAGGTTTTTCTATCATTGCAAATTTACAATGTCGAACACGTTTCCAAAAGTTCACCAACAACCAGCACTTTCGAAATGATTGACTCCCAGTTTAACTGAACAGAAAAACAAAAAGCAAGGAACGGGAATGAGAAACTTCTGCTGCCCAGGTATTTCCTAATTTATTTTACCAATAAGTGTACCAAAAAATTTAAAAACGCACGTCCCCGCCCAACCTCACTGGCACAGAAACCGGCAGCGTTGCCCCCTTGAGCATCGATTCATTACAACCACCCGAACCCGATCTAAAACAATTAATGAGGAAAGTGAGCTATCAATTAAAAAGGAGCAGATTCATTAATCAAGCTTTAGATGGATTTATAAAAATGAAGAAATCGATCAGGCCCGATCGGATGACGAAAACGAAAGACCGGGTACCTTTGTGGGAAATTTATATAACCTTTGAAAAATTGTCTTCTTTTAATTATTTTTCAGGTTAATTCCAACGAAGGAAGAATTAGATGGAGTATCCGTTTAACTCAAGTATTTTTTTAATACAAATGATACCTTTTTTAGCTTTTGTTTTATACAAGCAAAGGGCCAAGAGTAACGGTTTAGCAACCAAAGGTTTCGAGTTCAAAACTCGATCCAACCAAAGATGGTCATGTGCGTGGGAGCAGGTGCACGTTAAATTTGTCGTTGCCTCAAATTTCCTCACGGTTGGCGTGGTGAGCAAATTTGGAGAGTGTAATGCCAGCTCAGGTGCTGACTTATTCTCTGATCGTGGTTAATATATTCTATCCAGTTCTTCGATATCTGACCGTGGTTAAAAATTACGAGGGTTGTCCTCGGATATTTCCACGTAGGCGTGGTGTGGAAGTTTGGAGAATGGAGTACTAGCTCTGGTGTGACCTCGTCCTCTGATCGTGGTTCAATATTAGGAGGTGTTGTCTTACTAGGCCTAGTCGTCAATAGCCCGTTGCCTTGCGACCAGTGTGACGTTAATTTACATACCTACCTATCTCGGATATTTCTTTTCGTGATTGATCCCGAATCGGTGGCGATAGTAAGTAGAATGGCTCCATGCAATGTTAATACAGTAATCTAATATACAAGTGAATCTGCCCAGAGTTAAATAAACTCATCTCATTGTTTGTGATATTTTGAATAAAATTCTTTTTAATTCGTAATTACGAAATGTATTTTCTATGCAAGTAAATATAACATGATAAGTGGCGGTAGAGCCAATATAAGAGTAAGTATAATAAGAGCAATATAAGAATAAGTAATATAAGAGTAAGTAAGCAATATAAGAGTAAGCAATATAAGAGTAAGTAAGCAATATAAGAGTAAGCAATATAAGAGTAAGTAAGCAATATAAGAGTAAGCAATATAAGAGTAAGTACAATAAGAGCAATATAAGAGTAAGTAAGCAATATAAGAGTAAGTAAGCAATATAAGAGTAAGTAAGCAATATAAGAGTAAGTAAGCAATATAAGAGTAAGTAAGCAATATAAGAGTAAGTAAGCAATATAAGAGTAAGTATAATAAGAGCAATATAAGAGTAAGTAAGCAATATAAGAGTAAGTAAGCAATATAAGAGTAAGCAATATAAGAGTAAGCAATATAAGAGTATGTATAATAAGAGCAATATAAGAGTAAGTAAGCAATATAAGAGTAAGTAAGCAATATAAGAGTAAGTAAGCAATATAAGAGTAAGGAAGCAATATAAGAATAAGCAATATAAGAGTAAGTAAGCAATATAAGAGTAAGTAAGCAATATAAGAGTAAGTAAGCAATATAAGAGTAAGGTAGAGTAGTATAAGAGTTACATGATAAGTGGCGGTAGTGCTTCCTGTACGTATTCAGAAGGTGACATCACTTGGCTTGCTTTTCGAATACGATCTCAGAACTTCGTGAGTAAAATTTCCGAATTAATTTATGACAGTTGATTGGTCAACATCAATTAGATTAAACGTCAAACGTTTCAAAAATGGCTATAAACTGCCCTTTTTAAGGTTTCCCCCATCAGACAAGAGCATTCGGTAAAATAAAGTCTTCGCAGACATTACTTTACCAAATGCTCTCATAATTAGTTTGTGTACACTAAAAATCGTTCGCATACGAGTTTTTTCATGAAGCTAAATATTGATGGTGGAAAGTGTTTCTTGTACGTATTCCGAAAGTGACGTCACTTGACTCGCTTTTGTAATTCTAAACAATGAATTACGAATAGATCAAGGATAGTTATTTGTTTCTTACACATGTTACACGAATTACATTAAAAGCCAAATGTTACAAAATGGCGATAAACTAGCCTTTTAAGGCTCCGCTGATCATGCGAGAAACATTGAACAGCAAAAGTAAAATTTTAGCAGACCATCTTGTTTCTTTTACATTGGAAAGGTCTCTCATTAGACATTTTTTCTGTCATGCTAAATATCTATAGGTGAGTATTTCTTGTTGGTAATTCCGATCATGATGTCAGTTCGATGGTTTTTCGAATACGTTTTCAACATTTCTTCAATACAATTTCCAAAATATGAATGCAACTTTAATCTTTGTTAATTGATCGGTGGGTACATATCAAGCTCCAAACAACGACGAAAGGGCGTAAATCAAATACAGATAATAATTTCCGATTCGGAAGTAACTAATTATCAAAGTGCTACAGAATACATCCATACGATGTAAATAAAATATTTTTATAACAAATTTGCGCTTTTAAAGTGACATTTAATTGTTATTAGTTTTTATCATATGTTCATAAGTGGCTATCTTAATTTGCTTTTGCGTGTTTCGTATGCATTTTACCCCTGAGTAAATGATAGGATTTATATATATATATATGAATATATATATATATATATATATATATATATATATATATATATATATATATAATTTCTCAAGAACACAAGAATTTCCAAAAAAAATCCGATAAAAGTCTTAAAAAATGGTAAAAAAATGAAGAAATGTTGGTGGATCAGGGCGTCATCAGGGAGGAACCTGACCCAAACAACATAAAATGGTGTTTTCTACATATGAGCAACATTAGGCATTCATTCATTATACAGGCATGTATTCATTCTTTAATAATATTTTTGAAAGGTTTATTAATATCAACACCTACACAACCCATGAATAGCTATTTATGAATATATTTTTAAATAGGGGCTGGGGATATTCATATTATTTATATTTTATTTTTCTGCTTATATATATATATATATATATATATATATATATATATATATATATATATATATATATATATATATATATATATATATATATATATATATATATATATATATATATATATATATATATATATATATATATCCTGGTAAATTGAACACCGACGCCAACATGAACATTTTGGACAATCAGGTTCTTCCTACGCTCTGGTAATTTTATGGAATGGACGAATGTTAAGACAACGCTCCATGTCATGTTGCAGACTCTGTCAAGCAGTGGTATCAAAATATGTATGTGTACAACGTCTTCCCTGGCCTGCTCAGAGTCCCGATCTAAACCCCATAGAACATTTAAGGGGCGAGTTAGAGCGACGCTTACGGACCAGGGAACCACGTCCGAATTCTACAGCTGAGCTGGTGACATTATTGCTGCAGGAATGGGCACAAATTCCCATAGCTGTGCATCAAAACCTTGTTGAAAGTATGCACAGAAGGGTTGTTAGTGTAATTGCAGCAAGTGGGCTCCATCCACCTATTAAAGCATTTATTCTTTCCCTTATACCATCACCATCTTGCAGTCCGGTCCATCATTGTAGGGTACATCCCTCTTTAGATACATTTGCATTTAATCTAATAGACGTTGACCATTCAACTGTCATAGGTCATTTCTGAATTCATTCTTTGGAGTTTCTATTGGCGACTTACTGAAATCGTATTTGACGAACTAGCCAAATGAGGTCACTTTCGGATTACGTGCTGGAAATAAGTTTTGTCACAGAAACTTCACCTCCATACACATAAAAAATTGCTAGAAAATAACTCAGGATTTGCAACCGATTTTTATAAACCGTGTTAATTTATTTAGATTCAGAATTAAATTTCTTTATTGATATACTTTTGCTATGTGGCAACAAAACGGAGATAAAAATAACGTATCGATATTTGTAGTTTTCGATAGATGTAGCTATCAATAGATACGAAGGTAAATCGTAGTTTGAAAAGATTCTTAGAATTTTTTAACGGAATATTAACACTAGTATAGAATTTAAATTTCATGGTAAATGCATTTAAAGGCCTTCATTCTTTATTGTTTTTTATTCTCTTCGATGTTCCTTACATTTTATTTTAATAGGTTGTTTATAAAGTTAAAATATACAATATTTTATTACATTTTTAAAAACTAAATTATTATTTGATAAGCTTTCAAGATATGCTTTAATGTAACATTAGAGCCAGCAGTTTGGAACCTCATCGAGACAATAACCAGAAGGATTAACCTTATAAGTGGTGTCGACAAGATAATTCGTCCATCAAAATTTGGCCAGTTTTGTTAATGAAGAGATAGCTTCTAAAGACAAAACCGCACTTTTATTTTAAGGAGGCGTAAAGGTCCAAGTAGGAAAAACAAATTGTCCCTTGCCCTGAACTGGAGACAATTTGGAACAGATTTTTGTAACACAGGTTGGTTAGTAGAGCGCATTTTTGGACTTGAAGATAAACCATCAGGAGGGTTAAGAACAAGCTCCAGTGGTTTCTTCCATGGATGGATATCATAGACTAAATTATTTCCGCGAACGAGAAAAGACTGAAATGTTCGAATGCCATAACCTCCGACATTCCACAGTTGAATGCCTCATATTCCTCCTCATTTCGGTCATCAAAGCCATCGCTGCAATGTCTCTGCGTGACCTTAATCCCAGTATTATAATTCCCGGACTTCTTTCGCCTATCTACCGCCACACGGGACAAGTGATCCCAATTGATATTCCCTTACAGAATAATAACAATAAAAAGAAGCAATCATTCAGATAAGAAGGGGAACGGAAAAACGCACAGCGAAAACGGCCAGTCCTCCTGTAAGCACAGGTGCTTACTTAATTTTTGAATCATTTAAGTGATGGAAGAAGTACAGAGGCGAGTTGTATCCCCCTTCTTCCATGCGGTGACGAAATTTTACGGTCCCGAAGTCTTTGGTGCGTGACAGTCTTCATCCATTTATCACAATTAATTTGACGTCTAAATTGCGCGCCATTTTTCGGCTTTGCTCTTTTCCGAATTCGACTCTTACGTATGAGTTTGCCTCGGAAAATACGCCTACTACTGAATCCCTCCGCGTATGGACTCGCCGCAGACGGTACGGGTACAGTTAGGGTAACAGCAGCGTTTTTTCCAGGTACTGGATTCGACTTGAAATCAGTCTGGCCTCTTAATCGGATTTATGGCTGTGGTTTTTTTATATGTGTGTAAGAACCAGAGAGAAGGAGAAGGAAGAAAACCCTCAAATAAATAAATAAATGAAGTGAAATGGAATGATAATAAAAAAAAATCGTGCGTTCTTCTCCGAGTCAGATTTTGTTCGAATGACGTTTTATTGAAGCGACCTTCTCCTGTGATGTTAAATTCCCGAAAAAAATATTCTCGAACAGATGACAGGGGAATATGGAATCGTAAGACATCCACAGTGCGAGTTTTCTTTTCCGTTTCATTTCAGTAGTTCGCGAAATTCTATCGCTTGTTCCACATGCTGCTAGAGGCAGCCGTTAATCTTTCTATTGAAAATCTACCATTGATGGAGTAGGAATTAGATTACCAATTTTATTAATGATCCAGCTAATAGTTGACAAAACATAGCATAAAACCTGTGAGGTTTCGCCCGTCTTTAAAAATTTTGGATGCTTATATGTTGCTCAGTGCGATTCCATAGAAAATTAAGGATGTTTATTGATGCTGATAAATAATAAAATCTGATGAATAGTTACGAGCTAAGATAAGGATAGAACAAAATAGATACATTAAGAGAAGAAATTATTATAAGAAAAAAGGGAATGACCTATGACTTGAAAGAAGGGAAAGAACTAAGAATTAAAAAAATGAGGATTAAGAATTAAAAGCAGTGAAAGAACTAAAAGAATGAATGAAAGTATGGTATGGAAAAAGAGAAAGTGCTAAGAATTCAAAACAGAGAAAGAACTAAGAATTGAAATAAAGCGAAAAGACAAAGAATTAAAAGAGAAAGGATTAAGAATTAAAAAACGAAAAAAAAAACTAAAAGCTTAAAAAATGAAAATTAAGAAATAAAAAAAATTGAAAGAACTAAGAATTTAAAAGAAAGAAAACTAAAAAATTAAAATTGAGAATTGACAAAAGAGAAAGAACTAAGAATTTAAAAAAGCAAAACAACAAAAATTAAACTATTCAGAATTGAAGAAATAGAAAGAATTAATAATTTAAAAAAAGAGAAAGAACTAAGAATTTGAAAAAAGAGTAAGAACTAAGAATTGAAAAATTGAAAGAACTAGGAATTTTAAAAAGAAAAAGAACTAGGACAGGAGGTGGGGGAGGGGAAATATAAAGGGAACAAGAAACATATGAGAAAAAAATGACTCACTCTTATTTATTTGAGCATCGCTTAAACAAATTCAGATACAATTCGATTGATTGAAAAAACATCTTTTAAAGTTCATGTGCCTTAAATTATGAATGAAGGATCGTTTTTGAATCAAACCATACACAAACTTAACTTTTAATACCAACACCGAACATTGACATCAAAATTCATATCTCAAAATTTAACCTTGTATTATCATTCGAATCAACTATTCTTGGTTTGTGAGTATGGATACTTTGAGTTTATAATGTTAATTAGTTTTCCAGGGTTTTATTAACATCTTACGAAATAAGCTTCAATTAATCTATGCTCCAATTGAAGAACCGAATAAAATCTTAAAATATTTATTTTCATAAATCATGTTTAGCATGCAATATGAATTATTTATTTACTTGTATATTTATTAGATTGTTACTTCTCTACCTAAAAATATCTAATTACAGAGAACACAAATATATTATCCAAAAAATGCAATAAAAAAGATATACACAAAAATACAATTCAATAAGTGCATTTGTACACACACCGATAATTATCAGATGTCAGAATCTGACACATTCAAATTACATTTTTGTATATTGTTGCCTTGCACACGACCATCCGATGTCATCGGATAATCCATTGTCTTGCTACAGTATGCCGTTAATTAAGAATTGCCATCGGTTTCACCAAAAATATTATCCTACATTTTGAATTGTTGGACGGTCCTCTAAACTGGACCGATAAATACCCAGTGCGCCTGCGCTTCGCTATCCAGAATTGCAGTTGTTTACATATTCATCTGTATTTTAGACACAGTAATCGGCATCCCACGTTTTAAATTATTAATACGGTACAAAAATGAGTGTTAAAACTTAATACTTACGGAGCTTATAAAACTTTGTATAAAACGCACCTTCCACATATCGTTCAGTTATTGGTGGATGAAACCAAAAACGTCTATAATTTCTACGCTTTCGCCAAGTACATCCAGTATAAAATAACGATATATTTCCTTTTTTATAAATGATGCACACATATTCATTTTAACTATGATTTTAAGTAAGCTGCTAAAAGAAAGTCGAATAAAATCGTTTAATACAATTTGATCACTTTCAAACGATAATTACGCATATTCATTCTAACTATAATTTTAAATAAGCTGCTAAAAAAAAGTCGAATTCGAAAAGTCGTTTAATACAATTTGATCACTTTCAAACGAAAACGTAATAATAATCGTCAATTTGATAACGAAAATTACACATATTACAAGCATTTTCACTTTAAGGGGGTCCGGAAAACATTGAAAAAAAATTTGTATTAATTAATTTAGAATTTTGAATTTTTTTTTGTATTGATTACCCATTTAACTAATAAACAAAATCACAACAAAAAAATTTTCCAAAAGTTTAAAAAAAATTTTAATTAAAATTTTTTGAAAAAAAGATGGGTCCTTTTAAATTGCTAAAACTCAAAATATTCTTGATCAATTTTCAAAATTCTTGCAGTAAATTATTCACAAATTTATAAACTTTAATTTCGATTCAGCAATTTAAAAAATATTAATTTAATAAAAAATAAAAAATATTTGAATGAAAATGTTTGAAAATTTTAAGGTACTTTTTTTTAAGAAGTCATATTTTTAAAAGTAAATATCTGTTTCAAATTTGCTGATTCAAAATTAAAGTATAATGTTTGAAAAAGATGTATTCCAAATTCCAACCCTTAAACTTTATCGGTTTTTGAGTTATAGCAATTTGAATACAGGAAATCTTGAAAAAATGTATCATGGAGAAAAACGAATTTAAAGTATTAAAGACAGATGTTGTTGCCATGGCAACAACTGTCAAGAGTGTTAGGTAAATTGGTAATTTTCGTTAACGTCGTACTAGAGCAACACAACGGGCTATTGACGACGGTCCGGAATCAGTCCCTTAAGGGAAAGATTCGAGGACAACACCTCGTAATTTTGAACCACGGTCAGATGACGAAGCAACACCAGAGCTGGCACCCCACTCTCCAAACTTCCACGCCAACCCAACGTGAGGGTCAAGAGTGTTAGATTTTCAAAACAACGCACCACAAAAAGTATTATATCTCTAGTTCTAATTAAGATAGAGACATGATTTAGACGTCATTTTAAGCAGAAAAACACAGAGAGAATTTCTTAAAATAATAAAAAAAATTCTAAAATTTGACGACTTTTGTGTCCCGGACCCCCTTAATGATAATTTTAACTAAGCTGCTAAAAAAAGTCGAATAAAATCGTTTAATACAATTTGATCGCTTTCAAACAAAAACGTAAGGTGGAGTGGTCGTTCACGGTAAGAAGGCGATTTGTCGCCAAATATGGTAACCTTCACCTTTTGCGGATTTTCTTCACATCTGCCGGTTTTGTTATGGCAACCCTATATGCTGTTACGGAATTCGGCCGCCATCTTGATTTGGCGACAAAAATTAGTTGGCGACAAACATCTTACCCTGAACGACCACTCCACCAAACGTAATAATAATCGTCAATATGATCAATTTAAAACGAAAATTACACATATTACACGCAACTTTAACGATAATTTTAATTAAGTTGCTAAAAAAAGTCGAATAAAATCGTTTAATACAATTTGATCACTTTCAAACGAAAATTATACATACCTCCTATAAAAATCGGACGCATTGTACATTGATATACCTTAACACCACCACTCCAATAGTTACGACTCCGAGATCCGATAATTATCGGTGTGTGTACAAACACTCTAAGAGATACAGAAAACACTTTGTAGAAGATTACTGAATTGGATTCATTAAAAAATGGATCACCGGTTCGATCTAGTTTTAATATTTATGGTGTGCGTGTATCTGCGTTGAATTCTTCTGAACGTTGGAAAGTCTTAATTTCAATATTTATTATGCACGCGCAAACTGATTGGTAGGTAGTTGAATTAACATCGCACTGGATCAACTTAACGGGGTATTGGTGACATTCCTATAACAATTTCAAAGTGAAGGATCCGAGGATAACTCCTCGATAGTTGAAACCTCGGTTGGAAGACGAGATCAAAATCTGAGTTGGAACTACACTCTCCAACATTCCACACCACGTCAAAGTGAGTATATTTTAGACCACGGAAGATTTAACGTGCACCAACCATCGCAGATAACGGTCTTTGGTTGGACCAAAATTTTCAAATTCGAAATACTCCGGTTACATTTGTTACTTTTCCAACTGGGCTTACAAGTAAACTAGGTGTTTATGATTGTGGTTTTAACCATGCATGCTCAAACTGTAGCCATGATACCAAATGCTATCTATATTAATTTGAATAGTAGGTAGGTAGATATTTCAATTAACGTCACTGGAGCAACACAACGGGCTATTGACAACGGTTCAGGATCAATCCCAAAGGGAAAGACCCGAATATTAATTTAGAAAATTTGGAATCTACAAAAGTGGAATGAATTATGTATATTATGGAGAGTTGCTCCGTGTTCGTAGTCAATTTGTTTTGCCGTTAGTTCATTAATAGGAATGTCTGATTTTGTACGTCTGAATTTTTCGTACAAGACTTTGTCTACATGTGCACAACTAAACATAGGGCAACTATATCTAGCCAAGGATAGACCATGGAAGTAGGAAAGATAATGGAAGTGCCTTTACTTTGAACTGTTGAAGCCAAAACCATAACCGAGCCACCATCTTGATGCTTTAAAAACATTGTGCTCGTGCTTGTTAATCAACGTGGTTATACCGTTTTTGAACTTCCATGGTTTTTATTGACGATTGTAAACAAATAATTAGCACCATTTTCTTAGTTTTGATTTGAATATGACGTCTTTTGTGTCGCCTACGGGAGTACAAACCGAAAGACAAAGAAGATCCGTGGAATATCGTTTCATAGGTAAGTTTAATTTGATGCATCTTTAGGCTGATAGCTTTTTGACCTGTAACTTCTAAGTGTCCAAGCAGCATTCTATTCAAAATTAGACATATTTATAAACATTTGAAGAATTATTTTGAAAAGTTGACTGATTTATCCAAAGGGATTAGTAATTTTATTTATTAATTAACAGAATTGTACGATTTTGATTTTTTAACCTACCAGTTGTAATAAGAGTTAGAAACTGCCTTTTAGGAAAGTTTAACTTTTATTTAATGAAAAAGTACTGCAGTCAAATAAACAGTAGCGGTATTTTTAGTTCATGCGTGAAAATATTACCTCATGTTACATGATTTAGAATGAAACAACTTTAGCTAACAGTTATAAAATTGGAATTATAAACATTACTTTAGGTTTTCTAAAACGCATTTTTTTGTTAGTTAAGTTGTTCTTTTGCGTTGAGCAACTAATTGCTTGAATGCTATTGAAATCTTGGACTGTGAGCAACTTGTTAATGAGTTTTTTAGAAGACAAGGAAATACTTAAAACATTGTAACTGTATGAAGTTTTTCAAAACACGCATTTCTTGAGTCAATGGTTAAGATTATGAGCTCATATAATTTATGCTTGCAGTCCTAGGTCTTACTGTATTTGCATGTATTACAATTTTAAAAAGAATTTATAATAAAAAAAGATAATTTCTATAGGTGGATTTGTGTGGACAGACATAATATATTAGTTTTTAATATAAGTTATAAATTTTAGTTTTATTATGAAATTAAGTAATTGTAAAGAAGTTTGATTTAGTGGTTTTTTAGATTTAATTAATTTATGTGTATAATTTTTTGTTTTAATAGTCTAAGATAACCTGTAATACAGTAAGTAAAACCTGTAATACAGTTGGGATTTGGAAAAAATATGGTTAGACAAGTTTATCATTAGACAGGATCAATATACATAGGTTTCAATGCATCTATCAATTCATTGTATCTAACTAAAATAATTTTCCATTTCAGGTTTGCCAAAAACCCAGAACATAGAGATGTATATGGATAAGCAGTGCATAATCATAAATCGATGCATAATAAGAAGTAAAATACCACAAGAAAATAAATATTTAGAATGGATGATTTGACCTAAAGTGTGTGTATTTCAATGTATGCAGGAAATCAATAAAATAAATTTCAATGCCTTATTGTGGAAACCAATTTGGATACAATTTATAAAATCAAGAATGAGGGATACAAATTAGCATTAGACTATTAGGTACTAGAGGGCGGAAGCTATGTGTGAGATCAGCTAATATAAATTAAAACATTACTGAGAAATGGTATTTGTAGGGTACCTATAATTTTACTAATTATTGAGTTTTTACCAATTTAAAGCTGTTTTAAAACATTTTGATTTGCCAATGATACACAAGAAAGCAAAACAACTAGCATTGATAGTTTCTGTTTCTTTATTAAAAATATACTATAGTATATTCAATCACAAAATTTAAAAGCAAACGGGAAAAAGTTAGTAAATTTTTTCTATATATCATACTTAAATTATCATTAAAAAATAGTGCCAAAATTAAAAGAATTTCATTCATTTAGCATCGTTTAGTTGCAATATGAATGAACACATCTTAATATGAAAAAAAAAATGCGCCTTTAAAGAGTTTTTAACAGCGCATGCGCGGCCGCCATCCTGGTGCCTTAAAACCATGGAAATATCGGCTTCAGTTAAACCGTTAGCGAAACATTGTTATGGCACTTCCTTATCTTTCTTACTTCCATGGGATAGACTGAAAAATAGAGGAAATTGAGACTTAATTAGATATATAGTTAAGAGTTGGTTTGGGTTAATAACCTTATGGACCTAAAGGCATAATCCTCATCTAAAAGACGGAGGAAACTCATTTTGCCTACAAATGTTGCGAAGCAACACAAACTCCGAAGAATGTATTACAAACTATATTTTTTAAAGTTATTAGGTTGTGTCAAGGATACTACCTGCTCTGTAGTTAAACATAGGAAAATTGGACGATTGTTTATTCTAAACATACAACAATTAATTTACAGTTTGAATAATTAAATGTGCAGTTTGGTATTATTATTGAGAGAAAATTTTATTGCTCAAAAACCTATGATTGTTGTGTAGTTCTGTATCTTTTGAGTGACGCCACTTTCACAGTCCTCACACCACGCAATCCAAAGTCACATTGGCCCTGAATTCGTACAGCACCGTAGAATTTCGACACATTGTAGAATCCTTCCCACCTTTCATAGCACCTGCGCACACTATCCGGTCATGTCAGGTACGGACATCCTTTGTCTACACGACGCTATATTTCTCCTTTGGATATTTCTTAAGTTCAGAAATCAATGGTAACATTGGACTTTTCATGCATGCCTCCAATACTGTTCCAATTTTATTGACGTTTTCACGAAGAAAAACACGAAACGCAATCTCAATACGTTTTCTCTATATTAAAAGCCGATCAACCGGTATAGCGGTTAAGGTGCTAGCCTCTAGATCGGAAGGTTCCTGATTCGAATCCGGGTCCTAGCATGGATGTTTGTAAGCGTATAGTGTAGAGGCGGCTGTGCACCTTAAATCTGTCGTGGCCGAAAGTCCTCACGTTGAGTTGGTGTGGAAGTTTGGAAAGTGGGGTGCGATCTCAGGTATTGCTTCGTCATCTGATCGTGGTTCAAAATTACGAGGCGTTGTCCTCGAATCTTTCCCTTAGGGGATTGATCGCGGACCGTCGTCAATAGCCCGTTGTGTTGCTCTAGTACGACGTTAACTAGTAATTAGTAATTACCAATTACCGCTATATTAAAAATAATTTACTAGGTGTGTTGGATTACTAGTGTTACTAGCATTACTAGTGTGTTACTAAGTGTTGGTTTGCGAAGCAATCCAAATGGGATTGCGTAGCAATCACCGGGGGTTGGCGAGCTTAAGCGAGCAGCGAGCGGAGTCCCCTAGTTTAAGGAAATTGATGGGAAAGGTGTTATTTTTACTTGCAGACGTTGCTGCTTTTCTTCATTTTAGAAGTCTGCCATTTCCTTTTGTGACTATTAAATAAATTATGAAATTCACTATTTCGATAAAAACAACTGAGTTAAACGAACTAAAATTTTGCATCATAATTTAATACGTTCTTCTGAATTCGATTTGCATCAAAATATAGTTCACATCTCTACTATTGTGAGCTTCGATCAAAATTGGGAATAGATTTCTGACCACAACAATTCAAATTGGTAAATTAAAAATAGGGATTATCAAATGTGACGTTACTAACGCAAAGTTTTGTGAGTAGTAAATAAATGATGAAATTCACTATTTCAATGAAACAACAGAGTTTAACGAACTAAAATTTTGCATCATAATTTAATACGTTCTTCTGAATTCGATTTGCATCAAAATATAGTTCCCATCTCTACTATTGAGAGCTTTGATCAAAATTGGAAATAGATTTCTCACAACGCCAATTCAAATTGATAAATTTCTAATAGGGATCTACAAATCTGACATTTCTAACGTAAAGTTTTGTGTGATAAAAATTATATATGGAATATGGAATATGACCCACTGGATGATTCTAATGCGTTTCTTGCAGCTGTTTTTCATTGTGTTTTGTTGTGGTGCGCATTATTCTTTTCATTTTCATTTTTAATTTTAAAACTTTGTCAAATATATATCTACTTTTTTGTTACATGTATTGTCCCAGGAGTACTCCAAAATGACACGCCTAACTGCTATGGTACAAGATAAAGTTAGTTACCTAAGACATAAATCTGAAACTGATTTGTACCCTTATTCTTTTCCTAACAAATTTAATATTTGAAACAATTGTTTTCTGTGAGAGCGATACGAGATCAGCCAGCATTGACAATTTAAGAAACTTTATGTAAGGTTTCACTCACATAAATGAATAATTTTCTCATATAAAAGGGCTGTTCAATAAAGAATGAACATAATTGTTTTAAAAGTGATTTTAAAAATCAAGAAAAATAAAATTCGTATTGAATGTGTAGCGGAATAAGTGGAGAATAGATAGCGCAAGTTTCACGGTCATGACGTCATTGCTGAGGCCTTGGCAACCGGCCAAGAACGCCTAGTTTTATTTTCGCCTACGGCAAAAATGGATGTGACACGCAAAGTGCAATACACAGCATTGAAATTTTGTTTGCGCCGAAAAATATTGTCAGATCGACAGATCTTTCAAAAACTAATGTGATGTGTGCTCCCCATTCTCTATATAGTCTTGTTGTAGTCCATGCGATTTTTTTTTCTTTTACCGAATTTGAAGAAACACCTCCGGGAAAAGCGGTTTTCATCATCACAGGCAGTGGTAAAAGTTGCGTAGGCGATTTTGAAGGACCTGTCAAAAAATGGCTTCCAGCATGTATTTGAAGACTGGAAAAGAGGTGGGATAAGTGCATTGCATGTAATGGATAGTATTTTGAGAAAGACCATAAAAATTTGGAGGATTAGTACTGGAAATTATATTTTATTATAACTTATGATCATTCTTTATTGAACATCCCTCGTAGTAAACTTAAGGTATTGCACAGGTTTCCGAGTCAAAATATGTTTGCATCAAATATTAAAACTCTTCATTCGCAAGAAGACAAAACCCCTAAAATAGTCTCCATCTTTCTCTAAGCTTGCTTTGCTTCCTCCAATAATCATTAAGCATCCTCAAGAGAAAGGACAAAAATGATATCCTTTACTTCCTCCACAACCGTCATTGTTATCCGCTATTAAACATCCACGCTGATGAGTTGTAAAAGACACTCATTTTCTTATAACACTCTCTCGCTTCAATACGCAATTCCAGACTGTATCTGGAATGCTCGTCACGGAAAACAGCTAAAGATCGCACACGCAGCAATCGCATTCGACCAATTAGAGACCAGTAGTGGGCACTTAGGTCTTCCTGTCACGTCCGAGCCCGCCAATTAGCGGTCTCCCTGAGACCTCTTGAGCAGAGTCAGGCCAGACTCTCTTCCTCCTGCTGAAGTCGAAGTCGAAGAAGGTTGCGTCTCATTGTGGACAAGAGAGAGGCGTTTAGGATCAACACCCAAACAGTTGTAACTGGGTCATGTGACAAAACACGATCTATATGGCATGCGTGAGCAGTCACCAATGACGACATAGCGTGATCCGTGACGATGCCACACGCTATTTGCCACCCTCGCAAGTGACCCTTGAAGAACCCCTTTTCGAACAATCTCGAGCTCTGGCCTGGACCTCAGGGGTAACTCTTCCTCAAGGAAACATCCATCCAGGTCCACATGATTTCCTCTTTCGAAGTCGTCCACATCCTTCCTCGGAGTATTCTAAATTGGTGGTCCGCACGAGGAAGGGAAGCCATTAGGGACGAAGATCACAAAGCGCAAGTTCTTATTCTTCCGGTATCTAAGAATAGGATTCTAATCTGTAGTCACAAGACTTGCAGGTGGAAGATATTCCAAATAGAAGCTGCTCATTTTCTGAACACAAACACATTAATATTTCAGTTAGGAAGCCCATAGATTCCTACCAATTAATGACCCATAAGCTGCATGTAAAAAGAGGTTGAGAGCTTTTGTGCGGAAACATAAAAAGGTGGAGGTGGTAATTAATTAACGTCGCACTGGAGCAGCACAATAGGCGATGGTCCGGGATCAATCCCGATAGGAAAGATCCAAGCACAACACCAAATAACTTCGAACCGCAAAACATATGAGGGAAAATCATCTATTGTAATCACTGAGTAAATTATGAGTCGCTTCTGTCAAAAGTGAACAAGAAAATTAGTTTTTCCACACAAACGTACGAGTTTCTTATGTTTTCAAATCAAGGTATTACACACAAAAGTATTTTTGAACAAAGACAATATGTTTATATCGTTCCATATGGTGTTCGAAATTGGTGGTACACATAAGGAAGAGGAACCACAATATAGACAAATATCAAATAGCTCATGCTCTCTCTCTCTCTTTGTAATTCCGGCATATACGAATACGATACAAATCTCTTGTAACGAGACATCGTATCGAAATTGCAAATTGCCCATTATTCGACGTATATTAGGCACAAGTACATAACTGGTAAGTGAGAAAGAAGTCAACTGCTAACGACAATTACCGTACCAATAACTACCAGCAAAAAGAAGTTGATGGATTTGTAATGGAACTTAAGAGAGGAATATCATTAGTGGTGATCACTCACAAAGTGCGCCTTTGCAAAATTTGAACAAGAAAATAAGTTGTGAATATGTATTTCGAACAAAACCCCGAATCTCATTCATATTCATAATTACAGAAATGTGATACAACCCTACACATTAATTTAAAAATTTCAGAATGAAAGGAAGTGTATTTAAATCTCGCTTTTTCTGAGCTTTAAAAACTTATCCAAGTTTATAGCATGTACTAAGAAAGTTTATATTTCATCTATAAAAAAGAGAGATTTTTATTATTTTATCAACAAAAAACCTGCTTCCGATAAACAATATCCTTTCCAAAAAGTTCGAGGTGTTTCTTTTCAATGAATGTTTAGAGCACATGTTTACGATACATCGTGGTAGATGCATCGCAACCGAAAAACATGCGTTCTAAAATGATGGATAATAGTTTTCCATAAATGCAAGAATTAAATTAAAAAACATCTTTTCACGTTAGATATTACTGAAATAAAAATATCAATATCACTGATTTAATTATTATTACGCGTTTCAGAGCTGAAATCATGCCTAGGACTCCCATTACCTGATATACTCTAAAATGATTGTGTATTTGTTTAGACATTTAATGATCTATAGTCTAATGTCCTCTTTAAGACATTTAAATAGTTTAAACAGACCTTATTTACTCCAGCGATTATTATAAATTCTATGCTTATAAACACGACCAATTAAAATCCATTGTAAAGAATAGAAGACAAGATATATAGACACAGCTAGTCATCACTTCGACAAGCCTGAAACTAGTAATTTAAATTACAATTCGCCTCTACTATCCTTAAAGTGCGCTTAAAGATTGGAAACTCAATTTCTAAGAACGACGAACATTTAATCGTTTAAAAAAATCACGGGAACAAAAAGATGCACTAAGATTTCATGCAAATATGGATTGCAGATGGCACATTGCTAAATATTTATGAACCTGTGGAGATTGATGTGTTCGAAAAGCTTGACACGGCTATGATAAAGAACCAGTCATAATTTGTATTGGATCAGATTGCATCGTGGCTTTATAATTCAATTCTGAAGCATGAGGAATACAAAATGCTTGCAGTCTTTCGTGACCTATCAATAAGGTAGAAACGAAAGTGCTTTTCAACTTTCCAATAAGATTAAAAAGACGTTCTCAAAAATCTTTGAGGTGTTCGTAAAGATAAGGTATGCTACTCATATAACTTGGTATCTATTAATGAGAAAATAAATAGCAAGAATATGATGATTGTTTAACTTCAATTGACGTCTTTTTCATTTCATCAAATACAATCGCTGCACTAAAAGCAGAAAAGTAATAATCTAAAAATAAATTTTATAATAAGAATGCTTCTCTATTTCAGTTTGAATCTAAGTTTAGGAATATATTCTGTCCTGAATCGAAACTTGATATGAACAGCAAATTTGAGGCCTGCAAATCCACTTAACTAGCACTATAGCTCCTCTCTTTGACAGTCCTCAGACTTCAAGATGTGCTACATTTTATAAGAATGACTTTAAACGTGGCTACAGAATCCACGACTTAAATGGTTACATGCAAATACATTAGGTCTAAATTTAAGATTACGATTAAATTAGAATTGATTTTTGAAAGCAAATTTGAAACAAATCAATTTGATTATATGACTCATGAGATATTCCCTTTCCAACGGACTCAGAACAGTTCTACATTACAGTACTACAGGATAATCTACAGAGGCTGTTCGCACATTTTTTAGACGATTTTGGTTAGCGGTAATAAAAAATCGTTTGCTGCAAAAGAAATAATTGCAGTTGTACTCTATGTTTTTAAAAGTCAAAATTATCGTCTGCGGCTTGAGAGGTTTGTTTTTATTCAAAATGGCGTTTTTAACGAAGCAGTGGTTCGAAAGCTATATTTATGCTCTTTCCGAAGAGAAATATTCATATTCCGTTATCCAAAAACGATGTGAGAGTCATGGTTTTGTGATATCTAAAGCTTCGATAGGTAATATCGTCAACAAGAAAGGAAAAAATCGTCAAATTGGAGCCTCAAGTGGGACAAAAATTCCAAACAAGTATCCAAGGAAGAAACGGACATCTTCGACTATTGCAAAGGTACGTTGTTTAATGTTAACCCTTCTTTGCATGATTTTTTCTTTATTGGTGAAATAAATCAAGGTGATATAATTCATGTTCAAAATTAAAGGAAAAATGGTTAAAAAAATTTTAGTATATATTTATAGTATAAATTTAGCAAAAAACAATAGGATGGTATCATGTGGTATTTTTTTAATTAAACGCCAACTTTTTCAGAAATTGCTCTAAAAATAACAGAAACACATGTTACAAACCTTTCTTCCACTCATTTTCACTTTTTTAGCAATAGAAACTCAAATATAATAAAACAAAATTAAAAACGAAATCATACGTTTATTGCAACTACAACAAACAGTGGAATGACAACTTCAAGCTCGTTTTACTGATAGTGACACTTCTTATTTTTGACAGTTATGTTTTTTTTTTATGCAATGGACATTAAAAAGGTATCCAGACACGATCAACATAAAGTGAACTTGTTCTTTTATATAATTTTTGGGCATTCAATGTTATGATGGAAATTTCCACCATTATGCAAAGAGGGGTTGAAAGAAAATCCCCTTAGTCAAAGGACAGTTACAAAATCATTAAAATGCTCGTTGTCCACTGTAAACAAAATGATAAACGTTGATTTAAATCTTAAGAAAGCGAAAAAACGCAATGTTTATCGTCTTTCTCCGAAGCATATCGCTGAACGCAGGATACGCTGCCGAATTCTATATGAGAAACACTTATCCAAAGAAAAATGGAAAAAAAGTGTCACAATAGATGAATCATGGGTGTATTTAAATGATTGCAGCAAAAAAGAGCCATTTATTATCATAAAAGGGGAGAAAAAAATTTAAGTACATGGTTCACAGAATCGAAAGAAAGTTTTTCTAAGGGATTCATGATTGTTGCTGGTTTTTCATATAGTGGCAAGTTAAAAATAAAGAGAGTGGAAAAAAATGTCCAGATTAACTCCAAATATTATCAGGAACATATTTTATCGCCAATCTTTCTGAATGAAATACCATCGCTTTACCCACAGTACCATCAATCTGTGTAACTCCATCAAGACAAAACTAGTAGTCACACTTCAAAATCCACTGTAAATTTCCTAAAAGAAATGGAACAAAAAACCGGTATCAAGGCCATACCCTTCACTGATATCCCTACTAAATCTCCCGATGTATCACCTATGGATTTTTGTGCTTTCGGACTTTTAAAATCTGCATTATCCAAACGTCGTCCCACAACCCTTACAAGAATCTGGATAGCTGTTCAGGAGGAATGGGATTAAATACCTCTTCTGACACTTCAAAAGGCATTATTATCCTGGAAAATGTCGAAAGATAGTTCAGAATAAGGGCTATCAAATAGAACATTTAAAACACAAGAATTTTATGTAATTTGGTTTTGTGAATACAATATACATTGTCTAAAAAATGTGTGAACAGCCTCTGTATATTTGCGTGAGAGTAATAGGAAATTTGACTAGCTGTTCCTACATTTCATGTCTGACGGTTACAAGCAAACGTATACTTGTAGATGTGTAGGCCTGAATCTTAGCTTACGATTTACTTTGAATTACGTCTTTGAAAGCAAATTTGAAACAAATCCGTTTCAGTAGATGTCCCATGTTGTTAGTTCCTTTTCCAACATAAAATCGAGATAGTCCTTAGTTTGTTTTACGATTGCATCAGAATGATATCATTTGACTTGTTATAGCAATTTATGTCTGAAGACTGATTATAAGCCAACTCATATAATTGATTTACTTGAATCCATTTGGAGTTAACTTATAATTTCTATAAATCCAAAAAATGCCAGGAGGAGATGGAGTTTCTAGGGTATAAGTTCATTTAATTACTCGGGTCCTGCGTTACGAGGTAGTTTCCTTTCTGAAAAACTCCTTAGGTACTCTTGACTACAAAATGCGCTACATTTTTATCAGAGAAATATAAAAATTGACTATACAATAGGCAACTTGAAACGATTATAAGTGAACACATGTATTAAGTACAAATCAGACTTAAGTATTAACGTATAAGCCCTTTGGGAACTCAAGACATATTCGAAATATATACGATGCGTCAAATTATATTTTCAATGCTGTTAGAGAATTTTCCAAGCAATCGTCACAACAGGCTGTACCACAGATGACAGACCCATAAGGAAATTCTTGAACGGTTGATGCTTCCAGGAGATTGGTAGAACTTTGGGTACAGCTACACTCTACGTTTATGAGTGATGGCAACGGCATGGCGATTTTTTTTGGCGCACTTCTAGTAGCGAGTTATGATAAATTAAGGCAACCCATCTTTCCTTAAGGTTGTTGTGGTTTTCATGACAACCTCGGCTAACGGAAAATTTCAATTTTAAGTTTGAATATTCTAGAAAGTTCTTCCAAAATCCGTTAAAGTCGTTTGATTTCATTGAATCGTTTGAAATTTTTTCTTTCCTCCCATTGGTTATTTTGTTTTCAAAATATCCTTTGGTTGCATTGGTCCTTTTAAATCGTTTTCTGTGATACCATTAGTCCATTTATTTGTATTTTGACAGTTGTGGAATTTTTATTTTATTATAATAGTTTTCTAACAAAAATTAAAAGTTTTTTTTTTTTTTTTGAACATTTTTGTTTTCATTATTTTTTTACGAAAGATTTCTGACGTTTTCAGGTTTTATTATTTCTTGCTTTTTTTTTTCTTTTGTAAATCTTTTTCTTTTTCAACATGCCCAATGTATTTAGTGTAATTGATAAGTTTCAAGGTATTCTTACCCAACATTCGTAGCTTAGTTTCTCTGCTGGTTCACATATGTGTTTTCATATGTGCTTAAGCTTACTACTTTTTGTGAAAGTTTTTAAAAAAATATACTTTTAAAACGTTCTGAAATGTGTTTAAAAAGTGTGTTGTAAAAAGAAACAAATTTGTGACAGAAAAATAGTTAGAAAATAATTCTTTTATTGGCGACTTTAGAAATTCTCCACAAAAAAAAAATCGCCAAGTATTTTGCCACCGCTTATAAACGTAGAGTGTAGCTGTTCCGAACTTTTATTAGAAAAATAATATGGCATTAGATATGGAGAGTTTATTTCATACAGTACTAAAAATTATTTTGCAATTAGGCAGTAAAATGTCACAAATACGCAATGAAATCAAATGTGCGCAATAATAAGAGAGCTTTTGTTTCTTGTTGTTGAAATCAATCCTGAAAAAGTAATCAAACGATGTTGGAGGTCTAAAGGACCTATGACCAGAAAGTGATGGTAGCTATATGAAAAATCCCTTCCATATTAACCCTTAGTTGCTGTGTCACAAATCGTCTCGTAACTATTTTGGAGGGGTCTCTCAGACCTCGCTCACTAAAATGCGTACAAAGTTGATTAATATACTATATTAATGAAAGATTCCTTAGATAATTATTATTTATACATTTTAAATTTAGATAATTCAATTCTTAACATGAAATACATTTTATATTACTATGTAGGTTAAGTAGATTCCATGTCTCTTCAAGCTCAGCTTTCGGACCTAATTTTGCAGGACGTTTGAACCCTGGAAACTGTAAAACTATGTTGTGTTTTGGTGTTCTAACGGCACGATTAGGTTCCCCCTCTCCCTGGCATCCTATTTGAAGGTTTTTTTTTAATAGAAATATTATTATTGTGAAGACGCACTTGAAATGCCTTCATCTTCATCAGGCCTAAATTTCCGAATCTGTTTCGTGTTCGCTTTCAATAGTATTATCCGAAATTTCACTGTCCCAGTACTCTATTTCCGACCAATTATCAACAATATCCTTGATTTCTTTTTGTGTAAGATCACGATTTCATTCAACAAGAACGGTAACGCGAATGCCGTAAAGGGGTCCAAGAGACTACGCTGGAAATACAAATAGTGTAAGACACGAAATAGTTGGGGCAGCTAAACCAGTCTTGGAATGTGGCTTCTGCTGGAAGTGATAGGAAGGTACTGATTAGGACAAGGATCAATATTCACTTCAAGAGGTGGAAACGACCTGTCAAAAATGACTCGGGGTCTGTGAAACCCATGACATCAATTAAAGGTTAATAAACAAGGACATAGATATGCCACCCCCTATAGATCAGTTACTTTGAAACAATTCTCATTTAAAGTCTACCTAAAATGAATTCTGCTACGCGTCTGAACGATTTGCTAATATTGAATAAGTGTAGACTAAAACAAGCAAAAATCTTTTGATTAGATGGCAATCGAAAAAAAAAAAGAGATTACTTCCTGGAATTAATTTTGCGAAAACAATCGACTAATTTATGGCTTCAAATACTTTAAAATTGCATATTTTGCTTTTAACAATTCAGTATTTCGTCACCTGTGGTTTTTACACGGTTTTTTCCTTCTGACCAATCATTCCAGTCCATTACGACACGCAGTCATCACAGCAGGATGTGTCACATTCTCATCAGAACGATTTAAAAATTGACCAGAAATTCACGTTTTGAGATTATGTAAAAATCATCACTTAATTTATAAAGTGTCAAGTTGTTTAAAATTGTATATTTTACTGTTTACAATTCAGTCTTTTTCTGGCTGAAGACGGCTTCTTCGCTGTGCTACATTCTCATCAGAACGATTCAAAAATTGACCAGCAATTCACGACTTGAGAGTTAATGCTGCGAAAATCATGGCTGAATTTATTAGTCGTCAAAGTTTTTGAAATTGCATATTTTACATTCAGCAATCCAGTCTCTTCCACTTGTGATTTATTTTTTTCCCTGACCAATCATTTGAGATAGTCTTTTACAACAAACAGTTATGACAGTAGAGTATGTGCAACATTCTCCTCAGAACGATTCAAAAATTGACTAACAATTCTCGACAGGTTGATGTTGCAAAAATCATCATATAATTTGTAAGGCATCAAATTGATTGAGGTAGCATATTTTACTTTTAATATTTCAGTCTTTCTCACTTAAGGCCTGTAGACGGCTTTTTTCCTGGACTGATCCTCTGAGTCCTTGCTCAGGAGATCAGTCCACCGGTGCAACATTCTCATCAGAGTGATTAAAAAATTGACTTGCAATTCCCAACTGGACTTAAAGTTACGAAAACCATCTCTTGATTTATAAGGTGACAAATTGTTTCAAATTGGTTTTACGTTTAACAATCCCCTCCTGAAATCCGTAGACTTTTTCCCTGTGCTACATTCTCATTAGAGCGGGTTAACAATTGACTAGCAATTCCCAACTTGAGTTAATACTACGAAAATCCTCGCTTGATTTACAAGGCGTCAAATTGTTTGAATTTGTTTCTTTTCCTTTTAACAATTCAGTATTTCCCTCATCGAAAACCTGTAGATGCCTTTTCGCTCTGTGCTACATTCTTATCAGAATGATTCAACAATTGACCAGCCATGCCCAACTTGAAGGAAGAAAATTATCCACCGCCCACAGTCATTACGTGCCGCTACGTCGATAAGAAATCCGATAATCCCAAATCAAAGAGGGGTCGAATGTAAAAAGGAATTACCTCGACGGTCTTGTGACGCAGGCACGCGTCCGAATTGTCGTCGAAAACAGAAAGTCATCGACGTTCGCCACTGAACAGACCCAAGTAATTTCGACCTTAATGTGGGCGATCCAGGTCAGATTGATCTAATTGTTTTCCTACGTATTTTATCTGGCGGTTTCTGCTGACCGAAAAGGAAGACCCGAAAATAACCGATTCGCTGCCCATTGTGAAACTCTTTTAGCTCGCTCGCTCGAACTGACCAGCAAAATTGCGTGGCCCTGGCCACTTTTTCACTCGAGTGGCCTCAGGTACTTGTTGCCCCAGGCAGAGCTGTTATCGGATGAGATGATCTTTCGCCAGGTTTCCACTTTTGGTTACGGATTGCTTTTGCGGAGTTCAACAGAAACGGTACTAGCGTCTAAGGCCCGGTGCATACATCCGATTTTTCAACGTGCCGCACCGCTGCGGCAACGAAGCCCAACTGTGCGCACATAACCGTGAAATGACGCACGAACTCATTTCGCGCCATTTACAATAAATATTCTATCGAAGAAAACGTGTTTGTTCGCTTACTTGATGTAAAAAAAGTATGTTTTGAAACAAGATAGACGTTACTGGATACAACCATTTATTAGTTGTATTTACCGGATTATTGTTTATTTACCGGATATGTGCACCGGGTCTTAGATCCAATGGAGTAGTGCATACATGCCTCCTGGGCCGCACGTCCAACTTGTGTGCAATTTGTACCGCAGTTCCCTACGGCGCCGCACGGTCGCCGCACATGAGTCTCCGTTCAGAAGTACCTTGTTTTCATAAATAAATGGGATATAAATAACAACTAATAAATGGTTGTATCCAGTAACGTCTATCTTGTTTCAAAATATACTTTTTTTACACCAAGTAAGCGAAATAAACACGTTTTTTTCGAAAGAATATTTATCGCAAATGGCGCGAAATCAGTTCGTGCATCATTTCACGGTCATGTGTGCATAGTTGGGCTTCGGTGCCGCAGTGGCCCCGCACGTTGAAAACCGGATGTGTGCACCATGCCTATGTATCTCAGACCGCACTTGCGTTGCCGCAGCGGCACCGCACGTTGAAAGACCGGATGTATTCACTGGATCCTAAGCCACGCACATCCAGCTGTGCCGTGCTTGAAACTTGTTGAGAAACTCACAGATACCACTTCGCATATCGTATTTAACCTTAAAAGATCACGTGGGAGCACTGGATTTGCATAAAATCCGACATGTAAGATTATATGCATATCGCGTGTACAGTGGAGTGTATAATCGAAGACACTCTCCTATTTACTAAATAAAAATGCACTATATTCCTTCTAGAAAAGGGAAGATGGCACTAACCTTCTTGAATAGCAATACCATCTCACATAGTAATGAACAGAAACATCCAATAATCTCATGTGGCTCAGTAGGTTTTCTCAGCGCGAGCAACCTGCGATTCGTAGGCGGTGCAAATTCGATTCCTCTCAAAATTGATTCTCTCTGTATGTATTTCCTCTTTTCTATGTCACTCAAACCTTCCCTGTATGTGTATGCCTATTACTTGACGTTGTCTACCTAGTGTTTGGGGCACCTTGGTCAAATTTGATGAATCTTGCTCCTTCAAACCCAATCAGCCATCCGATAATCTCATAAATATTCCTTCAACTGAAGAGGACCGTGGTAGCCCATTTGGTATAATCGCGGATTAGCATCCTGAGGGTTTCGAAACAACCAAAGACACTCGTCATGTTAAATCTATCGTAGCCTCAAATGTCCATTACGTTGGCGTGGTGTTAGAGTGTGGGGTGCCTGCTCTGGGTGTTGACCTCGTCATCTTTCACTTAGGGATTGATCCCGAACCTTCGCCACTGTGGTGCTCCCGTGCGAAATTAATTCAAAATATCAACGAAAAAATACCCAAGCCGCGGTAGCTCAGTTGGAAGAGCAACAAATAAACAAATGGAGGGTAACGAGTTCGAAACTCGACCTAGTCGGAGAACATCGTTTATACGTGGCTGATGCACCTGAAATATTTCATGGTCTCAAATCTCCTACTATGTGGAGTGGAAGTTTGGAGAGTGGAGTGTGTCAACTCAGTTGTTGTTTTCGACATCTGATCTTGGTTCAAAATTACGCGATGTTGTACTCGGTTCAAAAATTGCATTTGGCAACAGAGAGGCAAGAAAGCGGATTTGTGGACTGGTGTATTTCCTGATGAAGTATGGACATGATATGGCCGCAATTAACGTAGTCTTTAAATTACTACCTCTTCTTTGTTTCCCCTTTCATTTGTTTTGTTTTTGGTTAACTTGCGACGAAAGGGGTTGTTTTTTCGGGATTTTTTTCCCTTCCGAAATTTTCCCTTTGTAACTTTTCATATCTTTCTTGCTTTTAATGAAGTACCCAGGAGTGCCCATCAAACTGATAAGTCCCTTAAAAGAACAGGTTCGAGGGCTCTTCTGGTGGTTAGCTGGTTTCCCTTCGAAATCGATCGTGGACTGTCGCCAACACCCCAATCTGGTACTCACCCCCCCCCAGGATGGAGTTAATTCAAGATACCAACCAAGAAATATCTTCAACCGAAATCCAATCCCTCGCAAAGTACTCCCCGAAACAGGCATCAATCGAAAACTACTTCCATTCATTAAGAACGCTCCACAACCCCCACATCCTCCCTCCTCCCCCGCCCAAACCGGAATAGAACCCCAAACACCGGGCCGTGGAAAAACGCAAAAGTAGCAAATTTAATTACCGGCTAATAGACATGTACAAACCCAATGATATCTCTCTCGTTTTTTTGCTTTTCCTTCTAGATATTTGGCAACAGTTGTGCGATTAGATAAGGCTGGACCCGGGGTATTCGAACGTTAATTGCGGGGATAGTGCTGCACTTAATAATGGGCCTTGAAAGCGGGCTCTGCATTGATTTTGATTCGCTCGGATTTTTTTGAAATTTCCTTTATTGTTTTGCCACTCCCTCCTCCACCCTCTGATCACGCGCAGGTTTTATGCGAATGTAATTTCCCCTCTCGTTCATTACGCCTCGGCTTCTTGCAGAAGTCGTGAGCTCTGTGGTCCCTTCGGACAGTTACTAATCAGTTCGAATTAGCTCTGGGGGAGGACACGGGAGGGGTGGACGGGGGGATGATTGCAACTTTTTCGGCAGTTGCTAATCTGTGAGGACGGAGCCTCGTTTGAAAGTTCGGATGCCACTGCTGGAACTGGATGCACTGCTTCTCTGCCGTCTTTCTTGGGGATCGTTGCTATGCAGTGGATTAAGTCGTTCGAATTTTTGCGTAGGTGGTAAAAATCCTCTAAAATATTACTACTGACAGTAAATTTGTTACTAAAATTTCATATTTCATTTCTAATAATTGTCGCAAGATATTTGTCCTATAAGGCTCGGTGCACACATCCAGTTTTTCAACGTGCGTCGCCGCTGCCGCAACGCAAGTGCAGTCTGAGATAGATTAGATCCAATGGAGAAGTGCACAATTGCCTCCGGCTCCCGCTGCTGCAACGGACGTCGAACTTGAGTGCAATTTGTACCGCAGTTCACCACGGCGCCGCAGCTCGCCGCAAGCGCTTTTCCGTTCTAAAGTACCTTGTTTTCATATATAAATGGAATATAAATAACAATTAATAAATGGTTGAATCCAGTAACGTCAATTTTGTTACAAAATATTCTTTTTTTACAACAAGTAAGCGAAATAAACACTTTTTCTTCAATAGAATACTTATCGCAAATGGCGCGAAATGAGAACTTGCGTCATTTCACGGTTATAAGGGCAAACTTGGGTTTCGATGCCGCAGTAGCTTCGCACGTTGAAAAACCGGATGTGTGCACCGGACCTAAGGGAGTACAGTTGCCTCTGTAATGGTTAGTATCTTAATTCTTTTTCCTCTAGGAATCTTCTCTGTTGACTGGAAGTGACATTTTCAAGCAAGATATGATATTTTCATCTCAATGTCCATAAGGAATAGTCTTTTTATTATTATACCTGACAAAAGACGACAAATCTGGTATACAATACCCTACAATAATGGACCGGACACCAGCGAATCTGCATTAAAATCCGACTACTTCTTTAGGGGTGTTTTTCGTGGTATGGCCTGGAACCTTTGCATGTCGTTCCTAGTAAATTGAACGCCGACGCCTACATGAACATTTGGAACCATCAGGTTCATCCTACGCTCTGGCAATTTTATGGAGTGGACGAATGTTACTTCCAGGACGACAACGTTCTATGTCATGTTGCAGCCTCTGTCTAGCAGTGGTATCCAGATTTGGATGTAAAGCGTCTTCCCTGGCCTGTTCAGAGTCCCGACCTAAACCCCATAGGACATCTGTGGGACGCGTTAGAGCGACAGGGAACCACGTCCGAAATCTACAGCTGAGCTGACGACATTCTTACAGCAGGAGTGGACACAAATACCCATAAATTACCTTAGGGGGGAAAAAAAGATCGATCGGCCGGCGTGGGTCCTCTTGGGCCCCCTTTGTGCTGTGGAAGTCGTTACCACCCTTTCCCCCTGGACCACAAATACACTCTAAACCTAACAGTGAGTGGGTCCAGGGAGGGTCTAAAAAATACCCATAGCTGTGTATCAAAACCTTGTCGAAAGTATGCCCAGAAGGGTTACTAGTGTAATTGCAACACCACTGCAATGCTCTTCTTCGTCTCGTACTCGGTGACAGGGATTACCATGTCACAAGGGGCACTCTCAAGGTGGAGCATCCAACGATCTGCAATTTCATGACGCACATGAACAACCCTTTTGCTTAGCCTTTCAAGAACTTATTTGTCGAAAGGTTAATTGAATGTTTGTTCTTTTGATACAAACTCTTTATGGATAATCCCGCGGCGGATGGACCAAAAAAAATAAACATCAATTTGATTTTGGACTTGCTCATCTTTGCTTTCGCGATGAGTCACCACTGCTAGCACTTACGGAATGGGCTGCTCTACACCACGTTCTGATCGTATCGATTTCAATCTTGCTCTGAAGGTCAAATACAAATATACGTTTCAGGTGACAACCAAAAGTTTACGATACAGTCTCCTACTGCTGATTTATTCGGCTAATCTCATTACTTTCCTGACAGACCTCGTATGTAATACCGTCAAAAATGATAGCAATTGAAAATTTTATTTTGCTGGTACAGAATTTGGTATCAATAGACTTTTAAGGTTTAAATTTAAAAATAGAGTTTTCAGCTGACTTTAATGTATTTTTGAGAGCCCCCTGTCTTCTTAAACATATGGGTCGTTAACAAATCTGGTGGTTTAATTTTGCATCCAAAACTGCCCCGTTGTGTCAAACCTCTGGTACCAATACTTGTTTCAAACAGTTGCCAGTTCTGGGTAAATGATAATTGTTTATACTACTTGGATTTCATTCCCCTTGGAATAATAGGGCAGATTTGTCTCGACATGAAATCATGTCCTAAGCAAAGTTGACCAGATCTTGGTCGAGATATCTTGTCGAAAACTTTGGAGGGTTAAATGGGGAGTATTTTATATCAATTGAAGATAAATCTGTAGGGGGGAAACGTGACACTGAATAAATTAAAAATCACGAAAACATTACAATGGCGATGAAATATTGGTGATACGTTACAACCTGATGTGTCATTCATCATCCCTATTCTGCGCCTGAAGCTGTTATCTATTTGAAATAAGAATGATAACTTGATATTGCCCCTTTGCTAAGAGGTCCAACGAAATGAATAAACTCGTGACAGTAAGATAACAGCTCAATTCGGCAATGGAGGGATCTTGATCTTGGAATGAGTGTTGTTACCAATAATCACAGTTGTGATAGATCATTTCATCCAAAAAGACTGTTCTTAATAACTATAAGTTTAACCTAATGCATCATAGTTAGAGTGATCTTTGGAAAAGTTCGAGCTCTAATATTTGTGATATACGAAGCACAATTAAATCTAATTACGATTTTTAGAAAATAGTGGATAAGCGGTAGGTAGTTGAATGAACGTCGAGCAACACAACAGGCTATTGGCGATGGTCCGGGATCAAACCCGAAGGGAAGGATCCAAGGAAAACAGCTCGGTATTTTAAATTACGGTTAAATGCATGGAGGAAATAGATACAATTCTAAATGCTTTTGAAAAAGAAAAGTTTTATCTGAATGACATATACCATATATATATATATATATATATATATATATATATATATATATATATATATATATATATATATATATATATATATATATATATATATATATATATATATATATATATATATATGGTAATTTTAGTTAACGTCGTACTAGAGCAACACAACGGGCTAATGACGACGGTCCGGGATCAGTCCCTTAAGGGAAAGATCGGAGGACAACACCTCGTAATTTTGAACCACGATCAGATGACGAAGCAATATATATATATATATATATATATATATATATATATATATATATATATATATATATATATATATATATATATATATATATATGTATGACATGTACACTGTCCTACCATAACGGACTGAATGCCAGTGGGTTTACATAAAATCCGACTACTTGTTTGGGGGTGTTTTTCGTGGTATGACCTGGGACCTTTGCATGTTGTTCCTGATCAATTGAACGTCGACGCCTGCATGAAAATTTTGGACCCACAAGTTCTTCCTACGCTCTAGCAATTTTATGGAATGGACGAATGTTATTTCCAGAACGACAGCAACGCTCCATGTCACGTTGCAGCCTCTGTCAAGCTGTGGTTTCATGATATGGATGTAATCCGTCTTCCCCGGCCTGCTCAGAGTCCCGACCTAAACGCCATAGAACATTTGTGGGACGAGTTAGAGCGACGCTTGCGGACCAGGGAGCCATGTTCGAAATGCAAAGCTGAGCTGGCGACATTCTTGCAGCAAGAATGGACACGAATACCCATAGCTGTGTATGAAAACCTTGTTGAAAGCATGCTTAGAAGTGTTGCTAGTGTAAATGCAGTACATGGGGAGACCATCATCTTATTAAAGCATGTATTATTCTTTCCCTTATATCATCACATCTTGCTGTCCGTTATTGTAGGGTAGTATAAAAAAGATATATAAATGTGCCTGTTTACAATAAATACAAAATAGGCACATTTGAAACTGCTTATGAAAGCACTCTCTTATCAACGATTTCAGTTTTCAACTTAAGAACTTACTCTTGGATTAGGCTATAAGCAATGGAATTGTTTAGTGTAGGGGTTTTTCAAGCTTGGCATTGCGATTCTCTGCAGCATCGCCTGTCTTGATCCGGGGCGACATGGGTATCTAAACTCGTAAGGGAAATCCAAACTCATAAGACATAAGTATCCCCCGTCACATTTAGTTTAACTACGTGTTAGATATTGCCTAAACTTTTAAAATGTGAAAGCGAAATGATGAGTGTCAACACAGTGAAACACATGGATGTGGTTTCGTCATTATGGACAGGAGATCATGTATTGCAAAAATCTACTTTTGCAGTCTCATCATTTTCTAACTACTTTTTCAGTTCTGTAATTTCATTTTAATTGCGTATTATTACATCTAAAATAAAGCAAGAAAATAAATAAATGACTATTCTCCGTTTTAAAAAGCACCACAAATCGAATTAGAGCATTTTTAAAATTTTTGGATAAAGAGACGTCGCACGAAAATTGCGACATATAAAAGGCAGTGGAAACTTTGGGATCATTTGGTTTATTGTATGATTAACTAAACTCAGTGTGTCTGTATGGTCAAGGATTTGACTAAAACATTTTTAGTAGAGATATTTTTAGCATCTTCTTTTCGCCCACTCTTGCTTCTCAACGCCCCCCCCCCTCCGTTTCTCAAGGGTCTGTGAAGCATCCGCCCACGATTGATTCAGAACGTATTTCGAGGAACACTGGTTTAGTGCATATCCCAAGTTTTATAAACACAAATTTTACCAGATAGTTTGTAAATGTGTAAATTTTTATCGTAAAGTGTTTCGTATTCAGTCATAATTGTTCGTATATAATTCACAATTTTAAAACGCAAATTTACCGCGTCGTAAAATTTAATTGAAAAATTAAATCGCCACCTGCGGGGGGTTCTTCAGCATCCACAGGAGGGCGATAACTTCCACTTTGAAGGACAGTGGTTTAGTGTATATCCGAAGTTTCTAAGCAAACATATTACCAGACGTTTCACAAAATCGCGTAAATTTTCCGTTAAGGCTCTTTTGAAAAATTAGCGGTAAAATACATTTTAAGGCTCGGTGCACACATCCGGTTTTTCAACGTGCGGCGCCGCTGAGGCACCGAAGCCCAACTATGCACACATAGCCGTGAAATGACGCAAATACTCATTTCACGCCATTTGCGATAAATATTCTATCGAAGAAAACGTGTTTATTTCGCTTACTTGGTGTAAAAAAAAGTATATTTTCAAACAAATAGACGTTACTGGATACACAAGCATTTATTAATTATTATTTATATTCCATTTATTTATGAAAACAAGGTACTTCAGAACGGAGACGCGTGTGCGGCGAGCTGCGGTACAAATTGCACGCAAGTTGGACGTGCGTCACCGCAGCGGTGCCGGAGGCATGTGTACACTACTCCATTGGACCTAATGTATCTCAGACCGCACTTGCGTTGCGGTAGCGTCGCCACACGTTGAAAAACCGGATTTGTACACCATTAGAATGTTCTCATTTTAATAGACAATGTCTTAAACATTTTAATTCATATACCTTGGCTTTAGAAGACATGGTTGGAGAGAATCCTCGTCCAAACATTTTTAGCTTTTTACATGACATTGGGTTCATTCATCACATATAATTTTATATAGTATTAATTTCATTATGACAGGACTCGATTAATTTTATTATTGGATTATATATCTGATTTTTTGTCTTGAGTTTGGTATAATATGTCCCAAGGGGACTCAGAGGATCACAAAATCACATCCAATCCAATCCCTTTTGAAAAAGACACTTTTGACGCAAAATAAAATGGCGCAGGGGTCGAGCCTCAGTAGGTCCCCCTACTGGGACTGTCATTCCCCCTGCACGACCGTGGTCCTGACTCTTGATGTTACTAAAGTCAAAGCCCTGCCCAAATTGCTATCTCCCGAGGACACCGATGACGTACTGACATTTTGCCTGTTGGCGACGAAAACAGGGGTTACCAGAAAAGTCTGAAACCCTTTCGGCATCGTTAATGAGAAGAGGTCATCCCAGCAGCTCCCGCCCTCGCTTCGCCGTGCTGGAACTGATTGCCCGCGAGCACGGCTCGGGGGTCAGGGGTCGAGGCGATCACGCGAGGGGACCGGTCCTATCTTCCGGACAGTTCGATGTCGCGATCTCTATCGCGCCGCGATAAGGCTGGCTGGAGAAGTGACATGAGTCGTGACGGTTTTTTTTTTATCCAGCTGCGCGCTCTCTCGGCTAAACAGCGTTTTGGGGTGGTGTCGTCGACGACCTCTGTTACTTAACCTTCCAAGTGGTTAACCACTCGATTGAGGGTCGCGAAATCTCGTCCCTCAAGACCCAGCCGATTTTTCGAAGGACGAGTATCTCGTCCATTGAGGTCTAACCGACTTTGCGAATGATCTAACCGACTTTGACGATGAGATCAAGATTTGCTAGGTTTTTTTCCATTGACGAGATATCTCGTTCAATATAATCTGCTCAGTTTTCTACTAATGAACAGATTTATAGTTCAACAGGATCGGGTCAGTTTTCTTCTGAGGACGAGATATCTCGCTCAACAAGATCTGCTCAGTTTTCTTCTGATGACGAGATATCTCGTTCAACAGGATCGGGTCAGTTTTCTACTAATGATCAGATTTCTCGTTCAACAGGATCGGGTCAGTTTTCTTCTGAGGACGAGATATCTCGTTCAACAGGATCTGCTCAGTTTTCTTCTGAAGACGAGATACCTCGTTCAACAAGATTTGCTTAGTTTTCTTCCAATGACGAGATATCTCGTTCAATAAGATCTGCTCAGTTTTCTTCTAATGACGAGATATCTCGTTCAATAAGATCTGCTCAGTTTTCTTCTAATGACGAGGTATCTCGTTCAACAAGATCTGCTCAGTTTTCATCTGATGACGAGATACTCGTTCAATACGATCTGCTCAGTTTCCTTCTGCTGACGAGATATTCCATTCAAGATCTGATCAGTTTTGCTAAGGACGAGAAACCTCGTCTAGACGACCAGCAAGAGCAATCGAGCAGGTGGTTTTCCAGATAGCCGATAGCCTTGCCACCAACCGATCAAGGTCATTTCTGAGTAGTGCACTTGCCACTCGCACGTCGTCAGAAAAAATAACAGTGACCTCAAGACAAGGACAGTATGACTCCCTTGCTAGATGCAGTATGCTAAATATGTCATTGGTCTGCAGTACCTTAGTGGATATCTCCCAGAGTCACTCCTACTTAAATCTTAGGAGTCCTGTTCATATAACGACAACCGCCACCCTTACTCGGCGGCGAGAAGAGTTCTCTTGGAAGACGGAAAGCAATCAATGCTGAAAAAAAAACTATACACATTTATATGAAAAGAAATTTCTCTTTTTCTTCGTACACTTGTATATCTAAACTATAAACAATTATAATGAAACTATTTATCACTATTTTATACACAGGCAACTAAGCAAAAACATTTTTACTAGTATCACAATACCAAAAATAATTGTAGTGTGTGTCAAAAATTATTTCCTTGGTTGGATAACATGAACCATATAAAGCTTGCTGGGAAATAACTGCTTCTTCGTTTGAAAATATGTATGTTATCCTTTTAACTAAATAAACAGGCGTTATTGTTTAGTTACTTAAAATTTTCCTTGTATCTACAAAGCTGAAATAATCTTATTTCGATTTAGTTTTTGTTTTGTTGAAGTTGGCAGCATCTTTTCTAGCTCTATCAAAATACGTAGTCAAATAAAAATCTCAGTAATCACAAAGGTGAAATACGTCAGTTACAATTTCACCCAGTTACATGAAGATCTGTTCTATTTTGTTACTTAGAGCTCGAGATATTCAATCATAGTACCAAAAAATTGTGTTCAGCAATTGGCATTTTTAAACAAATATTAAATGTTATAATTTGTTATTGTAGTACCCGCATTTACAATAACCCCAATATTTTTCTGTAAATGGGCTTTTACTGTAAGGTCTTAATTCATAAGGAGAAACTACCCATCGCGACATTTAAAGCTACTTCAAATCTCAATCCCAAGTGCTGAAGAAACATTTAAATTTAAAACTCGGACTACCTCCCGCTTTGTCCTCTATGCCAATGATGTGGTACCCTACCCCAGATTTCATTTTCGTTTCTGTACAAGGAGTCTATTTCTTCAAAGCTAAAAGAGATTCCCTCGAGGAAAGTTTAGTTACAACAGATCCTAGAACGTCCGTCTGCCATTTAATTACCAGGTATCCTCAGGTGAGAAAAGTCCAGGTATTGGAAACAATTACCTAGTGTAACAAAAAAATAACCTAAAAGTGACAAACCGAACCCTATCCAAAGTGACCACACACAGATATATTTTGTATATTTAAACACCACAAACAATTCAATGTGAGAAGTTTTATCTTTCAAAGTAATGGTCTTAAATAATGGAATCCGAGTGCATGAATAGTTAAGCGTAGAGATTCCCGAGGAACGTTACAAAATACAGTATCATGTACGTCCAGAGTCAGCAGAACCACTTGATCTCTGCACAAGTTCGGTCTTCCGTTACAAACACGCTGCCCCTTAACGGTGGGGGAACGACAGGGAATTACTTCATTAAAAAAAGAAAAGAAAGAAATGAAATGTCAAATTACCTTTTTATCACTGAAAGATCCAGGGACACTGGACTTAGGTCGTTCTTCCCCGAAGATAGCACAATCAGTCGCATAGTTTGTCCCCAGTCATGCAAGAATATAACGTGCCCATTACGGCCGCTATACTCGACATGCTTGGGTGCTCCAGAGCCCAATTTTAGGCGCTGACCTCTGGGTGCTCTTTCTCTCCTATCTACCTGCATACTGCTCGAAGATGATAAACTTGGAGAGGATAAATAGATTTTTCTACGAAATCTGCCACGAAGAGGGCCTACCAGGTGATAATTTCTGGACGGAATTGCGTTCGGAAAGTTGTAAATCGAAACGATAGACTGGATTATGTAGTATAACCTCTTGTCGTTTTGCCAGAATGCTTGGTTCTTGGGTAAAATCTGGTGAACGATTTCTGGAAATGCTGAACTTAGGTTTAATACAGTGGTTTCTAACCTTTCTCAAGCTAGATACTTAAAAAAAATATGAATCCTCCTCCGATGTCAGTATAAACACAAATATGCTGCTTAAAAAGGGTAATAAAATTTTAAAATTACCAAAACCTGGAATTTGTTAACTTTCCAAGTGGTTTCGATGAGATATTTCGTCCATCAAGATCTAATAGCTGCGACTTCCCAGTTGGAAGAGCAACGGATTCGCAATCGGTGAATTGCGTGTTCGCAACTCTGTCCTACCAAAGACTGTCATATACAAGGGTTGGTACCCGTTAAATCTGTCATGGCCTTAAATGTCTTCACGTTGGAGTGGTATTGAAATTTGAAGAATGGGGTTCAAAATTATGAGGCGTTGTCCTTGGATCTTTCTCTTAGTGATTGATCTTGCACCGCCGCTAATAGCCCGTTGTATTGCTTCAGTGCGACGTTAATTAACGATCTATCTATCTACCATCAAGATCTGACCAATTTTGTGTATGACGAGTTAACCCAGCATCAAGATATTGCCGATTTTTTATGATGACGAGATCAAGATCTGGTCAGCTTCCTTCTAATGCCAAGATATATAATCCAACAAGATTGGGTCAGTTTCTTCTAGTAACTAGATATCTTGTCGTGACAATGACCATGAGGGGTGGTAATGCCACTTTAAATATATAATATTATGCAAAAAACTGTAAAAATCTCTGTCTGAACAGCTAAAGCTCTCAAATGTTGACCTCTGGCATCATGGAATCTGCACAGCTTTCAAGATCAAAGATTTTGTGCTTTGAGTCTTATGGTTCCGACATCTTTGTTGAACATTGCATAGCTTATTCTGTAAGTCGGGAAGCTTATGTTGTCTGGTATTTCCATATCTACGCATATATTTTAAGCACATCACGTCGTTTCCTAAGAACCATATAAGCAAACTTAGAACACAACGTAACACAAGAAGAAACCAATCAACACTATGCGTCGAAATCTGTCACGAGCCGAGATTGGAAAAGGAAAGAACACAAGGGGGGTCACGTGAAGTGGACAATGCTCAAAAGACCCTTTTACGACGCATGAAACTAATAAGGTTTGTTTGAAACAGCAAAAACGATCAAATGAAGGCGGGTAGTAAAGCTAGCATTGGATAAAAATGCGGAAAATTCAAATTCAAGTAAGCAGGCACTTATCAGCCATATCTCAAATGCTCTTTAACTACCACAAACATTTTTTTTTGTTATTCTCTCGCATACTCACCGGCGAAAAAATAGGCATTTGTAAGTATATTAGCTATCAATTTCAATGTAAAAGCCACAAAAACCTATTAATTTATTAACTCGATTACTGCAGAGGCTATAACTTAATGGTATTTTGCTTCCAAGAGACATAAAATATCTATCCTATAGAAAGGTAATCTGGTTTACTCTTATGATCAACTCGGGGCTGCTGCAGATCAGTGGGTTTGTCCACTGCGTTACCATCCTGTGAGATGTAAGTGGTACCATTCCTCTGGTATATTTCTCACTTCTGTGGCAGTAAAACTTTCCTTGTATGCGTATGTCCGTTATTTGACATTATCTATATTAGTAATACAAGGATACGTTCCTTAGAAAACTGCTTGCATAGACTGGACGACCTAACCCTCCGATTCAGGTTAGTGTTTCCAATTCGGCATCAACCCAATCCTACTCGTGTTAACAAGTTGGTTAGTCTGGGATAAATTTTATTCGCAGTGGGTGATAGTTTCCGGATCACAGGGGGTAATGCAATGTGGTAAACCCACTTGGTGGTTGGTTGCGTTGATGAGGCATCTAGTCATCTAGTCAGTCTAGGCATCTAAAACTGATCAAAACTTGATCACGTCCAAAAAATTTTCAAAGTCGATGACGAGATATCTCGTAATTAGCGAAATTGTTCGTAACTTGATGGACGGGATATCTAATAGTCAAATCGAAAGGTTAAGAATGAGGTAAGAGGAGACGTGAAATAAACTAGTCACTAATAAATTGCGTTCCTTCAAACCATAAATTCCCTAGTGGGAAGGGTCCTCAATGCACAACCGACCAACCCTTCGTATTGGGCACACGCACATCACCATTTTCTTGTTGTTAAAGAGTCCCCTATCCATCAATCATGATCAACTCCCATCAGTGTTCATTACATTCCAATAGCCTGATTTCTCTTCAATCCACCGTAGTCTGAAATTACTCGATAACGAATAAATATCTGATTAAAACACAGTTGTAAAGTTTGTGGAGAAACTTATGAGTTCAATTCCAACCGAGATCCAAGAAGAGACTTGGGAGTAAATTTTAGATTGATGGCAGGCCTCGACTATGTGCCGGCCCATCTAAATCAAAATCAAAATTGAGGACACTGCATCCTGTCCGCTCAGTGATTCCAATGCCATTATGAAGGCCGATCATTTGAAAGACTGAGAAGTTATCCGCTATTGCTGAAACCACCTTTCCAACCAAATGGGATGCAAACTCATGCGTCTACTGTACGGGAAGAAAACAACCTTACGTCTTTTGGCAGAATTTACTTGCAGTATCAAAAAGGTTTCCATCAGACAGATTAATCGTACGAAATCTTATTGCACATACTTCTATCGTGTGACCTCCTGGGAACTGTATGGATGATGGCCCTCGTGTACTTGTCGAGTGTGTGGTGAACACAGCCAGCGCTACAAAAATTAACTTACAATTGTGTTGAAAAAAAGTCGTATTAACGCCTCGTTTTGAATTGTGAAATAATTGTATTTAATTTATGTTCTTTTCTGTAATCGCACACCAATATTTCATATTCTTAATCGTATCAGAATTAATGTATTGCCATCTATCGACGTTCATTTACTAGAATAAGTTGCAACTGGAATTTCAGGAACTGTTCTTGTAACCTATCGCACTAGCAGAATGGACGTAGTCTGTGTAGTATCTCGCCGATCTCATTTCAATAAAGTTGTGTTTGTTTGTAACTACATCGCATTTCCTTTCCTCAAAATATTATCGCATCGCAGTTATCATATCGCATTCATCATCAAGCAGCGTAACAAATTTCAACAATGAAGTACTTTTCGACAAGCTGAAGTTGCAATGTATTTTCACGACCCGTTATATTGGTGACCAGGTCGCGATCTGGATGTTCAGTCTTTTATTCTATAAGGGAAATGACACGGTGAACTTATCTACCATTGCAATAATTTACTTAAAGCATATTAGTACTTGCACCGGTGCAACGGATTTCTATCAAGAAGTAAGTTTTGTTAGAATGCTTATTCTGTCTATCAACGCTCGGATACAGGTATGTACATGCTAAATCTATAGACCGTCAACCGTTCGAGTGGTCTTGACGAAATACGACTTGAAATATTATCGCATCGCATTGACCTTATCGCAATCATCAAGCAGTTTAACAAATTTCAATAATGAAGTACATTTCGGCAAGCTGAAGTTGCAATATATTTCCAGGACCTGTCATATTGGTAACCAGGACGCGATCTGACTGTTCAGTCTTTTATTCTAGAATGGAAATGTTACAGTGAACTTATCTACCATAGCAATAATTTACTTACAGCATGTTAGTACTCGCATCGGTGCAACGGATTTCCATCATGAAGTAAGTTTTGTTAGAATGCTTATTCTGTCTATCAACGCTCGGATACAGGTATGTACATGCTAAATCTATAGACCGTCAACCGTTCGAGTGGTCTTGACGAAATACGACTTGAAATATTATCGCATCGCATTAACCACATCGCAATCATCAAGCAGTTTAGCAAATTTCAACAATGAAGTTATTTTCGGCAAGCTGAAGTTGCAATATATTTCCAGGACCTGTCATATTCGTGACCAGGACGTGATCTGACTGCTCAGTCTTTTATTCTAGAAGGGAAATGACTCGGTGAACTTATCTACCATTGCAATAATTTATTTACAGCATATTAGTACTTGCACCGGTGCAACGGATTACCATCAAGAAGTAAGTTTTGGTAGAATGGTTACTCTGTCTATCAACGCTCGGCTACAAGTATGTATATGTTAAATCTATTGACCATCAGCTGTTCGAGTGGTCTTTACGAGGAACCTAGTCATTAGTAAAACTTATCTGATCTTCATGTACAAGACACTTCGCCATGGGAAGAAAACTGACCAAATCTTGATCTTGTCATCATAAAAAAAAAACGGCTGGTATTGGTCAGATCTTGATAGACGAGATATTTTGTCGAAACCACTTAAAGGCTTTTCCCTCCAATTGGTGTGGGAGGGATTTGAGGGGCGGTACGATATTACCCAAGCTTTCCCTAAAAGCCTTTGTTGGAATCGGTACACCTATCAAAAGGGGTAAATTCCCAATAGGAATGCAGACCAGCCGGTCTTAAGGTTAAGGTGTTAACCTCTAGATCGAAGGGTTTCTGGATCAATCAAGAGTCAATGCAGGGATGTTTGTAAGCGTATGGTGTAGAGGAGGCAGGTGCATCTTAAATCTGACGTGGTTTAAAGTTCTAACGTTGGGTTGGTGTGGAAATTTGGAGAGTGGGGTGCCAGCTCAGGTGTTGCCTCGTCATCTGACCGTCGTTCAAATATACGTGGTGTTATCCACAGATCTTTTCCTAAGGGGATTGATCCCGGACTGTCATCAATAGCCCGTTATGTTGCTCTAGTACGACATTATTTAAAAATTACCAAATTAACCAAAAGGAACTAGGGACATGAATGTATATTGTAGAATAATGCATTGCTACATAAATGTAGAAAGATTTGAATATAAGACAGAAAAATAAAGTATCATGGATGAGCTGAATATACTTGTTCTTCGTCTTTCAAATGTAGTAATTGCTATATATTGTAGTAAGTCTATAATTCAAAATCCATACTTTGGCAATGTTACAAATTTTAAGCAAAATCCTGCTAGCATTTTCGAAAATCAGATCTGTATGTTTGGCATTTTGTACTTGAAATAAAAATATTTTTCATACACTGTCGCAAAATACTCGTAAATTCCGTGTACAAAAGTTCTAGAAGTAGACACATTTAATACTTTTTTCTGTAAGTAACTCTTATAATTAACGTTTTCTCTCATATACATTTTCCAATTTCCAAAAAAAATCTGTTTTATAATCCTTAAATTCCTTAATCCTTTTAATCCTTGAGTCCACAAAAGTTGATGGTCCCATCTTATAGGGATCACAAGACATAACCTAATATTTAATGTATATACATGTGTATGTGCATTTGTAATAAATAAAATATATAATTTTGTAAACCTTTTTGAAGGGACGTGTCTTATCTCAGAACCTGATAACAATCTATATGATACAACTTACATATCTGACTCGTACGATTTTTCTGTAGCCGCCCTCGTCGATTAGCTATTGTAGCTATTTCTCAAATAACTAATAAAGAAGGAAATAATGGCACAAAACAAAAGGATGCGCGCATTTTACAAAACGTTTCCCCAAATCCTAATGGATGCAATTTCGCAGCAGTGTAACATAATGACGCCAAGCAAAGAACTAAGCAGCCAAATGTGGTGCCAAGTGCCCATTCCGTCCCACTTGTCCAGCAAACGACAGTGTGACTTTCGATTGGACGAGGCTATCGCGCTTCGACATCACTATTGGGTGCTGCCAACGTTCAAATCCGTAATTACACAAGTCATTTGTCGCAATACATTTTTCCTCGAATGGAGAAGACCGTCAGCCAGTGACTGTGCAATGCGATCGTAAAAATCACACCGTCGGGCTTCGAATAAATAACTTCTAAAAGGTTTCGATAGCGTGCTCGTAAACGAACCTTACCGATAGTTATTTCTCTCTCTCAACTTCACAGAGGCTGTTAAATACTTGAGTAGTAAAAAATATTTGAGTTTACTTCGAGGTTCTTTTCACTTGGCTGAAAATGTGAGGTTCAATCTGAGCGAGTTTAATAATTCTGATTTCGTGATGTTGAACGTACATTGTGCTAGGGACGGGATAGTTATATGATATGTTCGTGGTTAGTTTGGCTCCATGATGGCCAAGCAACGCCAAACACAAGGCGCAACATCAAGTAATGAACATACACAGACAAAGAAAGTTTTTCTGACACAGGAAAAAAATACACCCAAGAAGGTATCGAACTCCTTACAATTCGGCCGACCAACTGGTATAGTGGTTAAGGAAGATCGGACTCTAGATCGGAAGGTTCCTGGTTCGAATCCGGGTCCGGGCATCGATGTCTGTAAGCGTATGGTGTAGAGACGGCTGGTGCACCTTAAATCTCCATGGCCGAAAGCCCTCACGTTGGGTTGGTGTGGAAGTTTGGAGAGTGGGGTGTCAGCTCAGGTGTTGCTTCGTCATCTGACAGTGGTTAAAAATTACGAGGTGTTGTACTAGGATCTTTCCCTTAAGGGACTGATCCCGGACCGTCGTCAATAGTCCGTTGTGTTGCTCTAGTACGACGTTAACTAAAATTACCATTACCATTACCTTACAATTCACGTTGCTAGCGCAGTGAGCAAACGCATTTAGCTACTTGTATGGTAGGTAGTTAATCAACGTCACATTGAATCATCACAACGGGCTATTGGCGAGTGTCCGGAATCAATACCGAAGGGGAAAGGTCCGTGGACAACACCGGGTCATTTAGATCCACTGTCAGATTACGAGATAACACCTGAGTAGGTATCCCACTCTCCAAACTTCCACACCACGCCAACGTGAGGACATATGAGGCCACAACATATTTTACATTCACCAGCCCCCGTAAATCTTTGGCTGGATCAAGTTTTGAACTCGCATACCTCCGGTTGCTAATCCGTGGATCCACCAACTGGGCAACAGCGTTCTTATTTTTGTCAGGTTTGAACGTGCACAAGCCCCCGTGTACGCTATTGTCTTTGGTTGGACCGAGTTTTGAACTAATCCGTTATCCTTCCAACTGGGCTACCGCTTCCATTGCAAAGAGGCCATGTATGTGCTAGTTGACTGTCTTGAATGGAAAGGATTAAATTTTTCGATATGTAGTGCTACACGAGGGTTGGTAATATCGGGATCTACGGTTTGAAATGGATTCTGGGCTTCAACGAATCAATATCGGGATTCTAAATGGAAAGGGATTGGGGAAAATGAGAAAATCTTTTGTCGGTTCACTAAAATAGGAACGATCAAAGATGTATAAAAAGCTCATGGATCCGAAGACTCCCAAAATATTTTAAGTCTTAAAGCTATCAAATTACATACTGAAGATAATTTGATATGACATACTCAGGAACATTTATCACACACGTAAAATCTCCATGAATATGTTTTTAAAGTCACCTATTCACATATTCTTCACATAAACATATTCTTCATTCAGCATTTTGCCATTTGAATATGAATGAATGCAAAACCAGGAGAGAATATCGGGCCTCTTCAGAAATTTTTTCCTCAATGCGAGCCTGTACCGTGCATTTTCTGCAAAAAAGTGACCAACTCCAAAAAATGTTTGAGTTTTTTTATTCATAAATGATTCTATTTAATTGATGCCAACTGTGGAGCAATCAGGAAATATGATACAAAGTTTTAATAACAATATGGAAAATTCTATAAACTTGTAATTAAGAAGTAGCATGTGTGTGTGAATAAGATTTTCGATTTTCTAAAACTTACCTTTTCCAGTTGCTTACTCTCTCATTTTTGAGTTAGTTTGTCTCCCATCTTTGAATTATTTATTCTCCTATTTTTGAGTCGTTTGCACTCTCATTTTTTGAGTTGGTTAGTCTCCCATCTTTGAATTATCTATTTTCCTATTTTTGAGTCGTTTGCACTTTCATTTTTGAGTTGGTTAGTTTCCCATCTTTGAATTCTTTTTTCTCCCATTTTTGAGTCGTTTGCACTCTTATTTTTCAGTTGTTTATTTTCTCAAAGGTGTCAAACTCTCCCATTTTTGAATTCCGTACTATCCTAATTTTTGAGTAGGCTGCTTTCTCATTTTTGAATTGTTTTACTCTCCCATTTTCGAATTCCTTACCATCCCATTTTAAGTTCTTTACTATGACATTTTTAAGTTGTTTACTGAGTTGTTTATTCTCCCATTTGTAAGACTCTCCCATTTATGAATACCATATTCTCTCACATTTGAGATGCTTACTCTCTCGTTTTTGAAGTGTTGCTCTTCCTGTGATATTTATCCTTTTAAGCTGTCTTACGTTTATTACGATATGGTTTGTATGCATGCTTTTATTTGTTTACATGCAGTGTTCAAATACTTTTTTCTAAAAATTATATCAATTCATTTCTAAGATTATCGTTTCCGATTCCAGCATAAAACGACAAAATACTCATTTATGCTGAAATTAAAGAACATTAATACAACTTACCATTATTACTTGTGCATGAACCTTTATAAAATTAAACTCAATCAATAATTAATATCAATAAATTCTGCCCATTTGGATGACATTTTATTTCAACTGTGGTCAATAACGTCATTTTACATAAAGTGCTACACCAACGCTCCTTTTATGTATTATATATATGATCTAAAACGCTCTTTGAGAATAATTTGAAGTTGAAAACGTCTTGTTTTCTGTTTTAATATATTCTTTGAAATAAAGTTGGTGTTTTTAAATGCCACAACTTTGTTTCTGAGCATGTCGTTTATTTTAAAAGCATCGCAATGTGTGAAATTGGAGATTTATATCAGAAATAAAATTACAATTGTTGGAGAAACAAATAGAATCAATCAATTCTAATTTAGTAATTAAATAAAAGGTACTTTTTTCTCCTACATCCAGGTAGTGGTGCACTTTGGATTGGAAACATAGTTACAGTTACTCACTTAAAAGTTCTTAGAATTGTACTATGCATAGTTCACGTCTTAGGGAAAAATTTTAATTTGTAAGGTATAAACCAATTTTATTGAATAGATCAGAAGATAAATAAACTTTTAGACTCATTCTATGTAATATTAGTTTCCTTGTGAGTAGATAACTGTCAGTAGGCAGAAATAGGAACGGCTATTATCATTCAGAATAGGTACGTAGTTCGTGTGAAGAAGTGTTTATATTACTCGATTAAAAGCCGCAAAGTGGACAATTCAGCTGCCTGGGAAGCTAGTTACCTCCAAAGAAATTAAAATAAATATTAAGTACTTTTTGGTACATCAATTCGATTCATAAAGCTCAACAATATTTGAATAATTGAAAAAGATATGCAGTTCATTTATTTTTTTGAGGAAAGACGTAAAAATTAATCCTATCAGTATTTAATGATTCTTTCAAAATTATTGTTTCATTGAAATCAATGCAAGCAATTTTGGTGCTGCCATCTTGTGTCAAACTGCGTTAGCTCTGATGCATTGGAATTTCGTTGCTGTAGAGCAGCGATTTTCAACCTTTCTCATCCATGCTATAAAAAAATGATTGCCAACCAAAACCCTATTCGCCCAGACCTTAGAATTCTTTAATAGAATTCTTCAGTAAAATTCTCAGAACTAGTAAAATTCTTACCTTATTTTCTAAGAACATAATCTTTCCTTCGGAATTGTTCAATATTTTCTTTTTATAAGTTAATCTTTTGAAATGATTCGATTGGTTCATGCCTTAAAAAAGAATTCTTTAGTAAGTTTCTATTGCTATTTTCCTTGTAATAGAATCACTTAGAAAGAATCTATTGGTTCATGCCTTAGCATAGAATTCTACTGTAAGAAAGAAGGGTCATTGTTATAGTGGTGAGATATTTTTTTTGGCGAACATTAAAATATTGCTTCTAGTTAAGAATAAATAAAAACAGAGCTTATAAGTATTTGTTGGTCTAGAAAAAGGACTGTTATGGCATCAAGTAAGCGGTCTATATCTTCAAAAGTTTAATTAATTCAAAAAATTTCTGATTTTTTTTCTAAATAAACTTATTTACTTTTAAAGTATCCGCATGTGTTAAAAAAGCCAATTTTGACAAAAATTTGTAGTTTTTTTATTCTACTGACAAATTTTCTGCACTTTTTTGCTTCTAAAACAGTTTTAACTTTTAATGTGTGACTAATAGAAAAAAAGTTAGGTCTATTTTAAATTTGAACGAAATTTAAGTTATACCGGAAGTAGTAAATAAGTTAATAAATATAATAATAATATGTAATAATATACAAAATAAGTTTAAATATATAATAATTATGTTGCTACAAATTGGCCACTACAATCTATATATATAAAATTCAAATACCACTCACTCACTGATTCACTGACTGACTGACTCACTCACTGATTCACTGACTGACTGACTCATCACTGTATCTCAAGAACTACAAGTCCTAGGAAGCTGAAATTTTGCAGGGCGAATTTTCTTATGCTGTAGAGGTGCACTAAGAAGGACTTTTGAAAAATTCGAATACTAAGAGGCCTAAAATTGACCTAAGGCCTATGCCAAAATCAATTTGAAATCGCCATAGAAATAACATTGAGTATAAAACGATTGCTGTATGCATCTCAGATTGCTTTACCAGTTGTTGATTGAAAAACAATTTTCTTAAAATAAATTAAACTATAATGTTCATGTTTGAACTGAATTTTTACTTCTTCCCTAGGTGAAAATAATATTTATAAATATTTGATTGATGAAGAAAGAATATTTAGAACATTTAATTTTATGTTTTCATAAATTTTATCACGAAAAGCCCAAACGATAACTCATTGTTCATAAAAAGGTAATTTTGCTACTCGCTATCTGACAACCTAAGAATTAATGTTTAATTTTTTAAATTTGATTTATAATTCTTTTTTTGGGTATTTGAGTTGAAAACGAGATGGTTACGGTCATATTTGGGGATTCCGAGTACTATAAATGTGTTCTTTTTGCTTATAAATCATTGCCTTTATCAATATTGTTCAAGTTTTTTGTCGAATTGTTTTACTTCAGGATATATTCAGGAAGTCGAAATTCAACACGCTAGAACGGATATATTTTTTTTTAGCTCAGAATTTTGCCTTTTTTTAAGGATCGGAATTTTGTTTCTGTTTGCTTATGTGTTTCGGTATATTACCTATTCCAGAAATATTATTTAAGAGTTAGATTTTATTTATTTATATCCTGCAAAATATCACTAGACATGGGTACTTTCGTGGTGGTATATGTATATTTCCACCAACTTTCTTTAAATCTTTGGTTGAATACGTAATAGTGTGTAGATAAAATGAATAGAATTTACAAATCAAAATATTTTTTTAAGTGTGAAATTTATTATTTTAAAATGACATGAAAAATTTCAAAAATAACTTTAAAATAAGATGCGTTACGTTAAATTAAAACTGGTAGTCTTACTTTGTAGTTCAAAATATATTTCAAAATTTTGATATAGCTTTTCATTGAGAAACGATTAAGATAAAATAAATTTCATTTGTTTTTCGTGTTTCATGGGTGTTATTAAAAGCTGTACTCCATAGTCAAGTAACTACATATATTACTCTAAGTAGACACGTGCTATCCATTTAGAAACCAAATTTCTGATCTTAAAAAGTACCATAAGGGTTCAATTTAAAACTGTATGTGTGTTGGAGAAAAGGGAATTTTTAACAAGACTTTGTTGATCTTGTAATAATATCATACTAAGTAATTTTGAAAAATTGAAATTTTATGTCTTAAGAGACAGAAAGTCGAGGTTGCTTACTCGATTTATTGAAGCTGTTCTTAAGCAACTTAGATGCATGTCGATCGTTCGTTGAAAATTATTTTCTTTTTGTAAAAGCGCTATAAAATCAATATTCTGTTTATTAAAAAATTGTTATCGATTGGGTTTAATTTGTCTACTCTGATGACATGTATTTGTAACAAAAACTCTGTTATTCCACATGCGACAGAATGGAATTTTCTGGAAAAAAGTGCCCCGTTTGCTTCAAATTAAATTATTCACGAATGCCGTAAATTTTTAGCCCCCTTGGACATATAGAACGCGGGTTAATATGTAGCCTATCATATCCCCAGGGTTCTAAAATATAAGTGTATCAAATGTGTGGAATTGTCAAAAGGTGGATTAGTGTAGAGAACAGACAAACGTCAACTCTGCTTTATACATCTAACAGAAGTTCCGTTATTCCACCTCACGATGAATGGAATTTTCAAGTAAAATTGCGTTTACTTCAAACTATATAAATCAGTAACGAATGCTGTAACAATTTAATTTACCATCTTCTCATATTGATGATTAAATTCGAAAATATCGCATACTAGGTGAAATAATGGCACAATGGAAACATAGTCATAGGAAAACTAAATGCAAGACTATCCACCGAAAATTCGCCATTTTGACTGAAATTGAATGCACGGGAATATTCGTAGTCACTCGAAAACTTAAAATCAACTTCAACAGAAGTGCGACGAATATGAAATGGATTATATGGTTGGATACAACCTATATATATATGCATATTTGCGTCCGAAGTAAATTGTAGAAGCGATGGAGAAGTTAAATTGGTTTTAAAATTTTTTCCAGTACACTTAAATGATGCTAACATTCTTTTATGAAAAAGAATTGATGATGACTTTTTAATCAACATATTATTAATTCAACCCGAGCAAAGCCGGGTATTTCTGCTAGTGTTTAGGTAAAATTAACTTATTCGTTTGAAGAATTTCGCAATACCTTTACTCTCTTGGATTTTTTTTACAAACATTTTTCTCAGAATTACATTTTAGGCATAAACATTGAATTCCATTAATGATAGCTAAAAAAGTTATTGATATATATTTATAAAATTTTTTGTGCACATTCGAAATAGTGTTTGCCAGTGCATGCACTAGAATCATATTGATATCGTTATTTTTTTCTTATTTATGAGCTTGCATTTGAATATCGATGTTACAAAATGATCAAAAATTCTTTAACAATGTTTTGATGAGTAATAAAACCTTTATTTTTTTAAATATCTTTTTACTTCTATTAGAAGCACTAGATAATATCAGGAAGTTTGCTCTGATCATGTGTTTTTGCTGCTAATTTAAATTGTATGCTCTGTATCATTTTTGAAAACATTTTGAACATTTGAAAACATTTATCATTTTTGAAAAAACTTCAAATTTACACACAAAATTTCACTTTTTGTTAAATTTTTTTTAATTTTTAATTTTAGTCATTGATTGTGTAAAATTAATTTTGAACACTAATAATTATAAAAATAATATTAAATTGCTTCTGTCTAGCATTTTTTTTTAAAGTACTCCGAACGTTTGCGGATACCTTAACTAGAACAACTTTAAAAATTCCAAAATAATTATTCAGCATGTCGACGATAAATTCTAAAAAAAAAAAGCCAACACAGTTGCTTAGCAACAGGAAGGGGTTTAGTAGTTATGTGGGAACACCAAACTATAAAGTCAGTGTCTCACAACACACACTTTCGCTCTTTTACAAGAATGACCATAAAAAATTCCAAGAGAAGAATTATTCAGCATGCTGACGATAAATTCTATTTTAATAAAAAAGCCAACACAGTTGCTTTACAACGGGAAAGAGTTTTGTAGTTTTGTAATAGAATATATTTTATAGCGTACAATTTTTTCGATCGTTAGGTAAATATAAATAAATAATAAAATCTTATTTGCAGAATATAAATCTACACTTTACACCAAATTGTCATGGACCATAAAAATCCTCTTCCGTGGATCAATACCGAACAAACAGTACAAAACTGGATACTTTGGAATGACTCAGAACATGAAACTTGATTAGTGAATGTAAAAAATTAAAACCACAGAGACAAAAAGAGATACTTTAAATCATAGAGTCATTTAAAATGTGTGTGGGTAATAATTTTAAATACTTCTAAAAAATAACATGTCAAAATATGTTTAAAAAAATTCTTTGCATTAAAGGTTTTGTCTAGGTAAAGTGAAAATAAAAGTAGTTGAACAAAAAAATAATGGCCTAAATTGATTATACATGCAACTAAATTTTTAATGAATCCTATAGAAAAATATTTTCCAATATGCTTGATATAATATATCGATATACTTGTCTTACAATATATCTATATACTTGTCTTATAATATATCTTTTGCCTCGAGAAAACATGAGCACGAATTATTTTTCTATGCTAAGAACGGCTAACAGATACGAAATATTACTGAGAAATATTAATGTAGATGATACCGAATGTACACTCTCTAACAAATAAAATCGAAGCCCTAAGAAGGAATTATCAGATTGCAATAAAAATTAGTGGATGTGAAGAACATACATAGAAAAACAAACAATTAAAATTTCCAGAAAAATTGAATGATTTATTTCAAAGTTTGACCGTTACAAAGGGAGGAAGTCAATAAGGTGTTGGCCTGGATGACCTCTGGGCTAGATGCAAACTGTCACCCGGCGTGGTATAAACTGAAAAGGTTCCCGTATGGTATCCTGCGGAATTTCTTGCCAAATTGTCTCCAACTGTCGGGCTAAAGGATCAACATTCCGGGATGGTTGCAATCGCCTTCCCATAACGTCCCAAATGTATACTCACTGTCAAAAAGCTAAGCACGAAAGGTAAAATGCGAATGAAACAAAAAGTACAGCATTGATTGACACGAAATGCGGCATGAAAGTAGCAAATAGGTTTATGCACGAAAGAAAACAAAGAATTAAACACAAAGATGAAAACAATATTGAATTTTCATAAATTATAAGATGAAGTTGTATTAGAGTCATTAACAAAATGATGTTTAAACCCTAAACAGATAAACAAAACCGACATTAATAAGGCATGTGACCACCTCTCATCGTCATAGAAAGTTTACAGCGTGTGACCATGCTTTCCATGAGGTGATGAACCACCCCAGAGTCAATTAATCAACATTCCTCCTGTAGAGCAGAGTTTGCAACTCTGCAAGAGAAGCTGGGGGTGGGAAACGTGCAGACAGAGAACGGCCAAGGGCATTCCAAATATTTTCAATGGGTTTTAAGGTCGGGCGAGTTCGCCGGCCAAGCCATACGTGCAATCCCCTCACTCTCCAGGTAGTCATCGACGATGCCAGCTTACGGGGACGCACATTTATCATTCATTAAAATGAAAGACGGGCCAACGGCAGCAGCGTGCAATCTTACAGTGGGTTCTAGGACTTCATCCCGATACTGGACAGCCGTCACAGGACCCCGTCTATAGATGTGCAGGTCGGTGCGATATCCCAACGAAATCCCGGCCCACACCATGATGCTTCCACTTCGAAATGCGGGATGCTCAATGATGTTCTGGGGCCGATTGAGAGTGCCTTGTTCTCTCCAGACACATACACGTTTGTCTTCTGGCTCCAGGGCAAATCTCATCCGTGAACACAACGTCAGCCCAATCAGATGCAGTCCAATTCACATGTTGACGATACCACTTTAATTGTGCCGCTCTGGGTTGGACGCATAGAGGAAAACAAACTCGTGGTACCCGAACTTCCAGTCCATTCATGTGTAGGCTTCGGCGCACAATAGTGGCAGATATCGTCTTACCAGTGAACATTGCAATCATAGATGTCACACATGTGGAGGTCGCTCTTGGATTCCGCTTCGCTACAACAGCAATATATCGATCTTACGTTGGGATAGTGACTCTTGGGTGGCCGGCCACAGGTGTTCGGGCAACTGTTTGCCTTGTTAGGAATTGCTTCCATAATCGTGAAACGACGGAATGATGAACGCCGAAAAACAGAGCAACATCAGTGACTGATTGCCCTTTTTCAAGGCGTCCCACAGAACGACAGCGCTTACTATCTGCCATTCGTCTTCTGGAAGCCATATGAACACGTCTGTCTTGAAAACACATCGTAGAAAAGTTCTAAACACTTTTTATCAGCATTCACATGCAACTCTTCTAACCCTTCACAATGCTGGCTTCTTATATGATTACCTTTTTTTGCATATGTCTCCACACTCCTTGCAGCAAATTACAGCCTCTCAAATTCAGATAGGCCTCTGGAAATTAACATTTTCCTCTCCGTGCTTAGCTTTTGGCAGTGAGTATCTCTATGGGTGATAGATCAGGAGGCCTAACTGGACAAGGAAGTGTTGGGAAAGCTTGAAGACAATTATAGCAACACGTGCCATGTGTGGCCTGGCATTATTTTGTTGAAAAGTATGTCAGGGGTGTCGCAAAAGGAACGGTAACACAACCGGTCGTAGAATGTCGTCTACGTACCGCTGTCCTGTAAGTGTGGAAAAAATGACTACCAAAAGAGATGGTAACTCAGAACCATAACGCCCTATTGTCTGTTTGCGGTTGTCGTCAGGACAAAGTTGGAAACGGGACTCTTCACTAAAGACTATACGTCCCCAGTCAGCGATATTCCAAGTTGATCGAGCTCGGCACTACTGTATATCTGCACCTTTTTTTGTTATAGAGTATATTTAAATCAGTATGCTTTTTATCTCATATTTACATTAAATAAATTGTTTTAGATTTTAAAATTATTTATTTATTGGAACAATTTTATTTATAAAAATTATTTATTGTTAAAAAGTATATTTTATTTTTTGAATCAAGTACTTTTTATTTCAAAAAGCTTATTTTCACACTCATTGCAAAGTTTTCTTTTTATTTCCATACACGCAAATATCTAAATATTTTCATCGCATAAAAACTATTCCTGTTTGTTGTGTTTGTAACGTTTAAAAAATTGTAAAAATATTTATCTTGTCATTTTATACAACTTGTCTTGTAAGGACAGGGAAAGAAGCATAAATAAGGAAAAACAAAGAGAGTTTAGAGAGATAGATCGAAGTAAGAAAGGGTTAAAAACAGAGTGTTTAGAGAGAGATAGTGAGAGGTAAGAAAGAGTTAAAAAAGAAAGAGTTAAGAGGGATAGAGAGAGTTTAGAGAGAGATAGTGAGAGGAAAGAAAGAATTAAAAAGAAAGTGTTAGGAGGGATAGAGAGACATAAAAAGAGAGAAAAAGTTGTAAAGAGAGAAAAGTTATGAAATAAAGAGAATTAAGAAAGCGATAGAGATTTAAAAGAAAAGAGTGAAAGTTAAGAAATGGAGAATTAAGAAAATAAAAAGAGTGAGAAAATTAAGAAGGAAGGGTTAAGAAATATAGCAGTTAAGAGAGAGAGAGAGAGTTAGGAAATAGATGAGTTATATATATATATATATATATATATAAATTTTTAATCAAAAGCTATGTCTGAAATATAATTTCATTAACCTAATTAATAAGAATGAGGAATAGATGTTTGCATAAGAGAGAAAACGATGCTTCAATCTTCAGTCAGCGCAGAAAGTTGTAAAAAACGTTTGGTTGTCAAAGTAAGTTATCACATCAGTTACATTAAAAAACCAGAACACTGATCAACATTAAAAATAAAATAACAAACAGATGTTACCAAAGTACCAACATATAAGGTGATGGTTTTATTGAGACCGCTTGCGTAACACAGATATGTATCAACTAAGGTAATTGGTATCATAACAGGTTTCAACTTCATGTGCAGCTTGTACGAACGATTATTATCCATTTTGATTCAATGTAACTCCTGAATAATTCAATCGTTTTTGCAGAATTCTAATACCGAAATTTCCATCTTTTTATGAGTAGCTGACCGAGATATCGAAGATATCTTTAACACGGAGGAGTGTATCGATTTCAAGCACATCATTAGAGCTTGACACTTGACGACAAGAGACAGGCTTAGTTCGATTACATGCCTATCTCTTACGCTTAGTGAGTGATGAATGACGTTTAGGTGAACGTAGTACTTTAATAACAGGATTGTTACCTGAACAACTTGTTAAAAGGTAAATGTGTCAGTGCGGTTTTAGGAAGCTGATTTGATAAATATAAAACGGTTAATGAATCATAATAAACGGTTAACAACGCTGTTTAATGATAAATATATTAATGCCGATGTTTGATGAATGGTGTACAAACGGGAATGACAAATTAATTTACAATAAATACATGTTTTTAATAAATGATAAATCTGTACCTTTGTAGGAAAAGGGCCAATGTCCATTTGAAACTTCTTAGTAACAGCCGAGATTTAGTTATTTTTTTTGTTTTATTTTTAATACTTTCCAGTGTTTTGATTTTTTTTAATAATGTTTATGACTATATGAGGAGTATAGTGGCATGTTTTTATTCTAGAGCTTTCATTGCCTCGAAGTGCTTTGTGAACATTACTCAAAATCACCGATTTTGGACATTGGTCATTTTTCTACCAAGACACAGATATACACGTGAGGTTTGATCAATATTTTTATTCCTTTTAAATTATTTTTAATTACTCTTTAGAAACTTGAAATTAATCACGAAAAAATGTAGTTGGCGTAACGTGTTTCCTGAACCTAATCCTAACTTCATCCCACTTAACATGTTTCCGAAATACGATTTCAGTTATTCGGGAATAAAAATTCAGAATCTATAATGATAGTTAATTGATCAGCTTAGACCTGTCATCAAAAAAGTGTGTTGCAAATTCTTCATATTTAATGCTCAAATAAATAACACTGGACTTCCAAAATTTAATTCAATTAATAAATATATACTAATATAAATACTATAATAAATAATACGTAAATATATTTAAAAAAATAAAAGTAATCACATTCCCTGATAAATCTTTCGGAACAGATGAAAGGAAGTGCTAAGATGAATATGGGTATTTTGAGAATAAGAAATCGTCAAAAACTTTCTCTTTTCAATAGTTTTACCTAACGTAAAATATGGTATTTTCTTATCCTGAACACGTCTACTCTTAGGTCGCTTCTGAATATATCTAATTGATACTTGTATAATAAAATAATTTCTCGCGACTAATCTATTGAAGCTTTTTAGATAAATTACGATGCCCGACAAATACCCTATTTGAAATTCTACATTTTCCTTTACAAAAAATGCATTTGGGAACTACGTATAGACTAAAATGAAGACAATTTCTCACTCGATTACAGTAAGTACTGGTATTGTTATTTTTAATTAACGTCGTACTAGAGCAACACAACGGGCTTTATCGATTACAGTAAGAGGAATTTCAACAGTTAGAATCCACTTAAAAAATTAAGTAACTTTTAAATTTTCAAAAAATTAAAAAAAATTCAATAAGCAAACATTTAGAGCCAGTTGGTGTGTTTACATTTTGTATCTCGTCGATATCAGCGATCACAAAAATGTATTTTGACTACGCTCTATTTTGCTAAATCCATCTCCATGTACATCATTTTATTAATTTTATTTTTTATCGGGGAACAAAGTACTTGTGACTTCTACTTTCACTGTTTCATTTGTTTACTCCCTTTACTGCGAAAGAATTTCACGAGCTAAAGTCATTTTGCAAACTGTTTTGGGAACAGCTACACTCTACGTTTAGAGTGATGGCAACGGCTTGGCGAATTTTTTTTGGCGCACTTCTAGTAGCGAGTTACGATAAATTAAGGCAACCCATCTGTAGTTACGGTTGTTGTGGTTTTCATAGCAACCTCGGCAAACGGAAACTTTCAATTTTCATTTTGTATATTTCAAAAAGTTCTTCCAAAATCCGTTAAAATCGTTTGATTTCATTGGTTTGTTTAGCATTTTTTCTTTGCTTTCATTGGTTATTTTGATTATAAATATTTATTTGTACTTCAACAGTTGTTGAATTTTTATTTTATTATATTAGTTTTCACGAAAGAATTAAGAGTGTTTTTTTTTTTTTGCCATTTTCGTTTGGATTATTTTTTTACGCAAAGAGTTCTGACGTTATCAGGTTGTATTATTTCTTGCTTTTTTTCTTTTATAAATCTTTTTCTTTTTCAACATGCCCACTGTATTTAGTGTATTCAGGGTATATATATATATATATATTCTTACCCAACATTTGAAGTTTAGTTCTGCTGGAACACAATTGTGTTTTGTAATATATTTACTTTTAGTGAAATTTAAAAAATATATACTTTTCAAAACGTTTTCAAGCTTTCATTTTCCGTTGTAAAAAGAAAAAGGTTTTTGAAAGAAAAATATTTTTGAAATAATTCTTTCATTGGCAACTTTAGAAGTGCGCCAAAAAATCGCCTAGACCGTTGCCACCACTCATAAACGTAGAGTGTAGCTGCTCCTTGTTTTGAATCCAATCTTTCTTTTGTTGATCCTTGAATATAAATATTTTTTTTTATATTGTAATATGAATTCTGCAGTAGGGGGGAGGGGGGGGCGATATTCGAGAAAATAAGAGAACATCTGGTAAAAGAAGTAAGAAACGTAAGTTCACTGGAAACATGTATACAAGGAGAGCATGTGAATCAAAAAAAGCAGTGAATGAAAGTGCTTCTGAAAAAAAACTTTGCGCTGACTTTGATGTTTCCAATACTACTGAAAGCAACTGTACGTATAAAGGTTCTCACATTATCGACATTAATTATTGTTTTCTTCTCTAGAAAACAGTTTGAACTGCAAAACGTGTGGCGATATCGTGACATTCAAAGAAGAAATTATGTGTGGACTGTCATAAAAAATTTCAGTCGAATGCAAAAACTGTGCTGAGTTATGCTCATTTCAGAATTCCCCAATGATAGGTGTGAAAAATAATATTCCTGAAATTAATAGGAGATATTTATAAGCAATGCGGGCCGTTGGAATGGGATATGCAGCCATGAAAGTTTTCTGTGGTATTATGGATCTTCCCCACCCAGTTTCCAGAAAATCCTACAACGCAGCAGTGTAGGTGAGCTGGAAACCGTTTTTGAGCTAGTTGCACATAGAAACAAAAAAAAACATGCTGGTGATTAATTATTCGTTTGAACTGTTAAAAAAATATACTATCCCTAAAATTATAAAGGGAATGAGCGTTTATGTCATTATGATTTACCCAAATAATGCCAATGAATTGTACACCAAAAGTCTTGCCCAGTACTAATACACTACCTACAATAATGGACCGAACAGCTAGATATGATGGTATAATGGAAAGAATACATGCTTTAATAGAGGGCTGGTCCCCCACGTGCTGCCATTACATTAGCAACACTTTTGGGCATACTTTAAACGAGGTTCTTGATACACAGCTATGGGTATTCGTGTCCATTCCTTCTGCGAGAATGTCGCCAGCTCAGCTGTAGATTTCGGACGTGGTTCCCTGGTCCGTACGCGTCGCTCTAACTCGTCCCACAAATGTTCTATGGGGTTTAGGTCGGGACTCTGAGCAGGCCAGGGAAGACGTTTTACATCCGTATCTCGATACCACTGCTTGACAGAGGCTACAACATGACATGGAGCGTTGTTGTCCTGGAAGTAACATTCGTCCATTCCACAAAATTGCCAGAGCGTAGGAAGAACCCGATTGTCCAAATTGTTCATGTAGGCTTCGGTGTTCAATTTACCAGGAACAACTTGCAAAGGTCCCAGGCATACCACAATAAACACCCCCAAACAAGTAGTCGGATTTTATGCAAATCCGCTGGCGTCCCATCCATTATTGTAGGGTAGTGAGTATTAATAGAGAGTAATTGAAGCTAAATTAACGTCATAACGAAACAACACATCGGAGTATTGACTTCGGTCGGTATAAGTTCTGAAGTGAAATATCCTAGGACAAACAATGACACATCGTAAGTTTAAACCACTGTCAGTTGACGAAGTCAACACCTGAACTGCCACCCCACTCTTTAAAATTCCACATCACGTGAACGTGAGGACACTTGAGGCGATATATTTAACCCAATAGACAGTGCACCAGCCCCCACCTAAATGAAAGTCTTTGGTTGGATCGAGATTCGAACTCGCAATTCTCCAGTTGCTAATCCGTTACTCTTCCATCCGGCCTTTTATTGATTACAAATTTTTTTAATATGAGTACTTCTCAGATGATACAGTTTAGTTCATGTATGACGGTGTTGTTGTTGTTGCACATCCCCCTGGTGTAGGAAAGCCTACACCAGGTCCAGAAGGCCCGCCAGGTCCAGATCCCCATATACTTGCAAAAAGTCTTGATCAACCAACAGCTGCTTATACGAAGCGCCAAGACAGAGAAGAAAGTGATCAGGACTGGCAGGTAGGGAATAGGAAACAAGGAGGAAAAATTCTCTCCCCGTTCTGAAATTATATACATTTAAGATGGCCACTTCGAAATCTGGCCATGGCCTATTAATGTATGACGGTTCCCCATAAGATCTTCAACTCATCACACCAAAATGGGTCCTGTAGGATCCAGAGCCTTTCTTGTTCGAGACAGCACTCAACATAACTTCAATAATTAAAGTTTTTTTCTAAGCGAAATGCTTCTTCTTGATGCCTAAATGTGTTCACGAATCCAAACAGTTCCAGTTCCTTATTCTGTACCAATTCAGTGTCAGCAGGAGAGGAGGATATAATCGCGATACAGTTTTTATTTCTCCAAAACGAAACACAACTCCCCGATAGCATCAAGAATAGCTGGCGATATCGCTGATCTCACGTACGTCGTGCATGTCCAACACGTGTCTGGAAGTCTCGCGTCGTGTACGCCAAGAAGACACATGTCAGAACGTCACACCCTATCTTCGGGGTATGGCTGATAAACGCTGCGACTACGACTTTCCAGGCAACTCGATCGAATAGATAGCAGGTGGGGGGTCTCTTTTCCGTCTCTTCTTGTTTTTTATTAGCGTTCCAAGTGATTTTGACGAGATACCTCGTCCATCAAGATACAACCAATTTTGCTTTTGACCAGATATCTCGTCCACTAAGATCTGATAAATTTTGTTAATAACGAGATAACTCGTCATTCAAGATAATGCCAATTTCTTGATTATTACCGTTCTAAGTGGCATTGACGAGGTATCTCGTCCATCAAGGTCAAACCAATTTTACTTATGACGCGATATCTCGTCCCTCAAGATCTGACACATTTTGCTAAGAATGACGACTTGCTTAAGAATACCAAAAAAAATGTTATTGGATGCAAATGGAACTAAGAGAGGAATGTTCAGTGAAAAACAAACTAGAATTATGAAGGTGCTACTTCTGCTACTCAAGGGCCCTCGGCTATGCAAGATATACACTACCTTACAATAATGGACCGGACCACGGCGGACTTGCATACTTGTTTGGGGGTGTTTTTCGTGGAATGGCCTGGGACCTGTGCATGTTGTTCCTGGCAATTTAACCCCGACTCTTACATGGACAATCAGGTTCTTCCTACGTTCTGACAATTGTTTGAAATGGACGAATGTTACTTCCAGGAAGAAAACTATCCATGTCTTGATGCAGCCTCTGTCAAGCAGTGGTATTAAGATATGGATGTAAAACGTATTCCCCGGCCTGCTCAGAGTCCCAACCTAAACCCCATAGAACGTTTGTTTAAATGCTAGAACCACGTGCGAAATCTACAGCTGAGCTGGCAACATTCTTGCAGCATAAATGGACACAAATACCCAAAGCTGGGTATCAAAGCCTTGTTGAAAGTATGCCCAGAAAGGGTGCTAGTGTAATTCCAGCACGTGGGGTACCATCTCCCTATTAAAACATGTTTTATTTCCCTTATACAATTACATCTTGCTGTCTAGTCCATTATTGTAGGGTAGTGTATATTGGAGTTGCCTTAAAATTGAATTTATCACCATTTTCGTGGCGTTTGTCGCTTAATCCGATTGACATTGACCAGTCAACTACCTCCTACCCTTTGAAATATTTCTTTGAAATTTTTGTTACGAAGTGCTATTCGAAATACAAGTCAGTTGATGTTATGATCGGAATACGCACAGCAAGAATCAGTAGTGTGCAGAAAAACATTCATGCAGATACTTTATTTTCATCTACATTTAGCTTGATAAACAATGTTTCTCATAGAGACGAAACTTTACGACCCGTTTCAACTAGCATGTTATATCAGACAATGAATAAAGAATATCATTTCTTCACTCGGAGAACTGGTGAAAATGATGTCTAGACCTTTTCAAACAAAGCACTTTTAATCCTTTATGCACTTTGCGAAACCACACCAAAAAATACTGTTACTGGATACTAATAGAACTAAAACTACTCCAACGACATTGAAATTCCGTTTTTGAAAACAATTTGTCTTACGTTAAGAGTTCCACTCGTCGAAAAAGAAAAGAAATTCCACGCGGGGTAGTAGGTGACCAATGAGGCCCAGTGTGTGGCATTCAGAACCTAAGTACAATGGAACACTACGTTAAATGTAGAGTTTTATCTCAGATCGAAAGCATAAGGAGAGAACGTAAATCATTTTCAAAGCCAGGCCCGTGATCAATATCTACAAGGAGGCGTTCTTGTAGAGAACGTATGGTTTCACGCCCCCATTCGGCCACCCTTTAATCTACCTTTCTTCTTCCTGGTGCCCTGTGGGTCGACAACCTTAAATATGATCCGTAAAATCTAAGACATGCCCTCGACATGTCCCTAATTGAGATTGGTTACAATAAGTGTTGAGAAAAGAGTTTTTGTTTGTTGGATGTATATTATTTCTTTTGATGAGAATTTGACTGGCTAAAATATCACGGTAGGTAGTTAATTATCGTCGCACTGGAGCAGAGTAACGGGATGTCAATGTTTCGGGATCAATCCAGATGAGACATATCCAAGGATAATGCCTCGTAATTTTGAACCATGGTCAGATGATGAGGTCAACACCTGAGCTAAAACATCACGGAAGATGGTATCTGTCTATTATTAGTATTGCTCAAAGTAGACGTCTTCGAAATTTAAATTACGTATAAGGAGCTTATTTTTAATACTCTGTTTTCTTTATCAGTGTTGCATTTTATTGGACATACCCTTGGTTAAGACATACCCTTGGCATGTCTCTAATTGAGATTGGTTACAATAATTGTAAGGAAAAGGATTTATTTATTGCATGGACATAATTTGTTTTGATGAGAATTTTTAGGTAAAAACATCACGGGATTTTTACGGAAGATGATAGCTACCCATATTATTCAAAGAAGACGTCTTGGAAATAAAAATGATGTACAAGAGAAGAAGCTATCTTTTGTACTCCGTTTTGATTTTCAGCTGCGGTGTACTTTATTTGACTTGGATGAATATTGTGACATAAGAGACCTTATATTCCAAATGACTCCAAACACGGGTAATGTCAAGTATTGTTGGGGGGTTGGGTTTGGAAACTATTTGAAGTGAATGAAGTTACCAGGACCTAAAGCATACATTTACAATCGCATTATCACAGATTGGTGTATAAATATTTTATGATAAGCACCTTTCTACATGGTCTGCACTGTATAGACGATTCTCATGCATTTCAATACCCTTCTATTGTTATAAACAATTATTACCCCTCCGTCGGGAGCAAACCGGCCTGACATGCACAGCTTTGACGTTTACGTTCCCCCAGTCCCTTCGTAGAATGGGTATAAATCTGCTTATTCTTGTAGTCTCTTATCTTTACCGGATGTTTGGATTAATTTTATTCGCGCGCTTCGTGGGCAACTGTTAGCGTCATTCTGATCTCTCAGGCACATTGCGCCCGAATTCGTTACGCATTTAAAGGTACGTAATATCTATGTTTTAATATCACAGGTGTTTATTTTATTAATTTCATGACTGCATCATGCAAAATTTGTGGCTTTTTCCGTAAATGTGTGGATGACCTGAACTCATTGCGACCGAACATGTATTTATGATAGTGTTTTCTTTCATATGCTCAGGATTTACGCTAAAATGGCCTGGAAATTCTTCGATTTGTCTAAGCCGAATGATCTGGAAGAGGCGTTTGTTGGAAGATGTCGACGAGGACGACCCCACTGTGAACGAGGATTTGGATGAAGAGAGTAACATCGATTCTCACGGTGAAGTGGAAGAGATTAAAGACAATTCAGAAACGGAGCAAATGGTGAGGTTACTGAAGATAAAAACGAACCAAAGCCAGAGGGCAGCTTTTTTTTGGGAAAGGATAAAACTACCAAATGGGCCAAAAATGCAAAAATACTACCAAAAGGGTCCCCAAGGGAGCTCACAATGTTCTAACTCATCTTCCTGGAGTCATAGAGAACTAAGAATGCCCAAACAGTGTGATTCTAGTGTCTTCGCTTCATGTTGACAGTGCAATCGATCCTGCATCTGGAGAGAAATAGAAGTCAGAGATGATCACATTCTACAATTCCACCAAAAGTGACGTTGATATTGCAGACCAAATGTATGCCACTTATAACGTGAGCCGAAATGTAAAGCACTGGCCAATATACATATTTTTTACAATGCTAAATGTAAGTGGTATCAATTCGCAAGTGATTTATCTCGGCAATCAACTAAAATCACGTCGTAGAAGGCATTTCCTAAAAACATTGACCCACCAACTGGTGCTTGGAGATCTAAGTCGATGAAGTGTGAAGACAGTTGGAATCCACATTAATCTCCAAATTCGGCTGAAAAAATATCAACCCATCAAAGATGTTCCAGGAAATTCAACCTCTCAACAGACGTAGATGCTCAACCTGCACCTCGGAAACGGGTTTGAGAAGGATGACAAACTATGAATGTAATAAATGTCACAACGCAATCTGCTTGGCTTTGGCTCATGCAAATATCATCTGCGGAACGTGCTGTGCTATTTGCCAATGCCCCTCTTCTGCTGAACTTAAGCTGAAGAACTATGACTCAGAGTGAATATCGGCTTTTTAACTCTGCACTACAATGTATAATTTTTACCAAAATTATTTAATTTATTACCCTGGAAATGAAGTCAATTTAGTGCTAGATCTGAAATTTTCTTTTAATGTTTTCTAAACAAAAAATTTGTTCTTTGTTTTTTAACGAAATTTATTGTTTGTTGTTTAAGTAATCTAGAATACTAAAACTAAAATTAATGGGTATAAATTTGCGATTCTTTTATACAGGGTGTTTCAGTGAACCGTTTCAGAACTTCTAAGAGGGGTAGGGTACATCCTGACGAACCAAAATCATGTACCAATGGGCAGTCAGAAATGCTTTCCTGACGCGGTAGATGGCGTTGTGCGAAAATCCCGAGCTTTCGTGTAGGGAATCTTCATTTCGCACAAGAACGCCAAGTTAGTAGGATGGATGATTACACGATCGCAGAGTTAGCCGATATCCATTTGGCGTACGGGGGGCTGCAAATTGTAGTGGGCCAGCCGCACAGCGTTTGTACGAGGAACGATATCCGACGAGACGTATCCCCAGTTATAATTTCTTTGCAAGACTGCACCAGAGGTTAGCTGAGACAGGTTCATTAGAAAGAGCTGACAGGGACAGGGTAAGAACAGCACGGACTGCAGACGTCGAACAGAATGTGCAGCAGCATGTACAGGGGAATCCAAGAACGAGTACACGAAGTGTAGCAAACGCAGTCGGGGTTTCCAATTGCAGCGTCTGGAGGATTCTCCGAGAAGAAGACATGCATCCGTTTCACGTGCAGCGTGTCCAGACACAGCAACCGGAGAATTATGCACCTCGTATTGCTTTCGCACAGTGGTACCTTGGAAAATGTGCTACAAATCCCCTTTTTCCTGCTGAAGTGTTGTTTTCCGATGAGGCATCCTTCACAAGGGAAGGAATTTTCAACACGCATAACGACCATATCTGGGCGGTCGAGAACACGCATGCAATACGACGTCGTGCAGCACAGATTCGATTTTCGGTCAATGTATGGGCCGGTATTATGGGAGATCACCTCGTCGGACCTTACCTGTTACCGTCTCGTCTAACCGGACCTAACTACTTGCTTTTTCTGCAGCAAGTATTGCCACAACTTTTGAGAGATGAACAGATTTCTGCATCGACGCAACAGACAATGTGGTTCCAACACGATGGAGCCCCTGCCCATTATAGCGGAGATGTTCGTAACTACCTGGATGTCACATTTGGTCAGCAGTGGATCGGACGTGGTGGTCCCGTGCGTTGGCCTGCTCGGTCACCCGACCTATCGTCTTGATTTTTATTTCTGGGGTCATCTGAAATCGCTAGTTTATGACACCCCTGTTGACAATGTTGAGGAGCTGGTTGCAAGAATTGCAGTAGCTGCCGGAGAAATTCGAGATATGCCTGGAGTATTCCAGAATGTTCGGATGTCCATGCGTCGGAGATATGAGGCGTGCATTGTAGCCCGTGGAAGAAACTTCGAACACTTTCTTTAATCCATGTACCTTTTGCTTCTTTTCATGTATTATTAAAACGATTTCTCACTTACGGTCTCTTTTCTTTACGGTGCTTCTGTGTACAACACCGCTTCAGGAAAGCATTTCCGACCCCACATTGCTATATGATTTCGAGTTGTCAGGATGTACCCTACCCCTCTTAGAAGTTCTGAAACGGTTCACTGAAACACCCTGTATGTGCCTGTCAGACGCATTGCGCCCGACGGAGGGTTAACAATAATTTCTGTGTTTAGTTAACTTAACCTCCAAGTGATTTCAGCGAGATATCTCGTTCCCGGGTCGCAGAACAAACAAAGTCTTTGCAGAACAATTTATCCTTAATTTTATCAAAATTTCGGCCGTTTTTTTTAATTATAAGTTACGATGTTCTGCAGTGCAAAGCGCGCTTCTTGCCACACCTTTTTTCTTCTCTAGCTACGGAATAATCTCCTACACCACCCCAAATTACCACAAACACTTTATAAATAACATATATTTTATGTCAATGACAAAATATTTAACTTCAAAAGTTATGGACAGATTTGCAAATACTGAAAGTATGCCTTGGTTTTAAATAAAGTAAGTTAATTAGTTTCGATGTTTTATTAAAAATATGTAATACATATTTAGCCTTTAATTATGCTTTACGTCAGTTTTTTTTATATTTTACTACAGTTTTTATAATGCGGACAAAATGCCTGCAGAGCAATTACAATTGATTTGGGTTTTGTTGCAGAACACTGAATACTATTATGCACCTGTGTATATAGGTATCTGATATGAATTAACTCTAGGTTGCCCCCTTCGTCAATGAAAATTTGTGATTATGAATTTTTTAATTGCACGGCAGAGCTGCGACACAAAATTATAATGTTACATCTTTATTAACACTTCTTGTTATTGTTGAATGATATTAGTTGAGTAATTAGTAATATAGAGAAGATAAAAACCCTACAATGTGTAATTTAGAATGCACAGTTGAATCTCGAATTCGATCCTTTATTTTCGAAAAAAACGTGTTTTGAGTATCTGAACATCCTTTCTTATTTAATTGAACACTTTAAAGTTACCAAAAAAAACCACGAGAAAAGTTTTTAAACTTTATACTGAAAATATTTCTTAGCTAAAACTTGCGACAAATGGTTTACAAACTATTTCGAGCACTAAAACTAAATCCCTTTAATACTTAGAAAAATTGAAAGCTTAGGAAGATTTCTACTTCATTTTTGCCTCTTTGTTTAGTTAATACCAGCTCTTACTGTGTGCAATCAGGAAAACAAAAGTTTGGGACTGAAAACAGCTAATAAACTTACTAAATTTAATTCGTTTAATTTTTTTAAACGTGATTAGATATTTTTGCTTCAATTGGATTGAAGAAGCTAACAATTTTTGTCTTCTATGTTGGTAGTTAATTAATGTAGCACTGGAGCAACACAACTGGCTTTTGACGACGGTCCAGGATCAATCCCGAAAGGAAATATCCAAGGACAACACCTCGTAATTTTGAGCCAAGATCTGATAACAAGAACAAATCCTAAGAGAGCATCCCACTCTCCAAACTTTCACACAATGCCAACGTGAGGATATTTGAGGCCACGGCATGTTTTATATTCACCAGTCCCCGTAATTCTTTGGCTGGATCGAGTTTTGAACTCGCAACCCTCCGGTTGCTAATCCGTTGTTCCACCAACTGGGCAACAGCGTTCTTACTTTTGTCTAGTAAGCAGTATAGAGAGTGAATTGTTTACCAGGAGACTAACTGACTAATAGTACAGTTCATTGAAGATTTATTAGAACTAGAGAGCCTAAATTGCTAATTCGATCTACCATTCCTTAGAAGGATTTTGTTTGTTGCTCTACAGCTATTTTCAATTCACGAAGCTTACACAGCTTTAGTTATCTTGACAGCTTATGATTTTTGCCTTAAGAGCCCATGAAGAGATATTCGTTCTTCGTTAAAAAAAAACTAACTGGATTGTATTTATTAATAGATTTATTTCCATTCGATAAAATTCGGTTGTCGAATTGCTCAGGTGCACAATTATATTCAGTATTCTGCAACACAACTCCAAGCAATTGCAATTGTTCTGCAGGCATTTTGTTCGAATTTTGAAAACTGCAGCAAAATCAAAAATAGACGTAAAACACAATTATCGGCGAAATGTGATTACATATTTATAATAAAACATAAAAATTAATTAACTTACTTTATTTAAAACCAATGTATACTTTTAGAATTTGAAATTCTGTCGATAACTTTTGAAGTTAAATATTTTGTCATTGGCATAGAAGATGTGTTATTTATAAAGCGTTTGTGGATGTGGCAAAAGGAGTGCGCTTTGCACTGCAGAGCATCGTAACTTTGAAAAAAATCGGCCAACATTTTGATTAAATTAAAGGAAAATTGTTCTGCATAGACTTTTTGTTCTACGACGTACGTCGCAGTTTAAAGCACTTTCTGTTCCCGAAGTAATTACTAACTTGCATGCCCACTTGATTTTGTGTAGAAGCTCCAGGTTGCAAATTTCCGTATCTTTACGAAGGTGTCATGACATGTGTATGCGTTTAAACGAATGTTTGATAATATCACTGCAATTTTATATTTTTCGAAACAGAAATGGTTTTTATTATTGAGTACCTACGTTACAAATTTCTGGTGTAGATTCTGAGCAAGAAAGATGATTGTGTAATCACGACGGAGGACTAAAAATGATTAACTGAACCAGAAAGACTTGTAGTTCATCTGTCAACTATCGAAATCAGGCTACAACTATAAAAAGTTAATAAATTCCATAACTTCGAAGATTCATTGGGTTTTATAGCACAAGGGGCTATGTCACATCGGGATAGTGGACTCATTTTAAATTCAGTAAAACGATGGATGCGTAAACCAGCGTTTATTTAAAATTTCACGAATTTTAACATTCTACGAGTATTCCGAAAGTTATTTAACAATAACCAGATACCTCGTTGAGACAACCAGCAGAAGGGTTAACTATCTGAGCGTCACGAGATTTTTGAGTTCTGTACTATTGCTTTTAGAACCCACAACATGCATTATGACTATATAATGAAATCTACTTATTAAAAGAATCCCGAGAAATATTTTGTCGGTTCAGACTGTCAAATTTGGTTAGAAGTTATGATGGATATAGAGCAAGAAACAGAATGGATAGATACATATGAACTCTCATCCCCAAAATAGTTTAAGTAAAATATTAACAATTAAATACACAACAGTGTGTAACAAAACAAAAAGAGCGTCCCAAGGCTTTAAACTGCAAGAAGAATGAATGCCCTATGATATCTATTTTCAACAGTGTGAAAAAGTAAAACATCAGAACCTGTGTTACCGTTCGTTTTACCAGACATGCTCTAGTAATTTTACCACATAAAATCTGGAACATAATGCCAGTCTGAATTTGTAACAAGCCATATTTGACCAAGCTGAGCCAAACACCAGACAGACAAGATAAAGTAATGCATAACTTCGAAGTGTACACACGATAACGTAATAAATTTAGTATTTTTGGAAATAATTACATCCTGTTCTTCAGTGGATTCCGGCACATGTGAACATTGAAGAGAATGAAGCTGCAGATCAGTTAGCAAAGGATGCCAGATAATTAAATGCTGAACACGCCAATGATAATTCTCATTGATACTTATGCTTTGGTGAAATTCAAACTCATATTATAAAAAAACTGAAATAAAACAACATATTTGTGAAATGAACAACGATAGAAAAACCTATAACACAATATACAGACTGAGAACCGGACATTTTAAAGGCATGCAAATTACCATGGATAGAACCAGGATGTACAGACAGTGTAACAACTGTATGGGCATTCAACTCAAACCTAATAATATGTTCACCTGCCCTACAATAGTAAATTCTCTTTACTCCAGCGATTATTAATCTCACGAACATACTTACAGCGAGAAAATAGCCAACATAGCGAAAGCTATGCAAAATGCACACTGCGACATTTGACTCAGAAAACGGGCACAACTCTGTTCTGCATAATCATGTTATGTGAGAATATGTCGACAAAAACAGACATAACTCTATTGACATCCACATAAATCAAGAGATCTGTTACCAAATAATTTTCTCCACCAACAAATACAACTGTTTTTAAGAATGGTAAAAGTGAATTATACTCCGCGCACTGTTCCGGATTGGTGGTGTCTTGAGCAATTTTCAAGGGTTCCTCTACCTGCTTAACCATAGATTACTGAAGGCCACGGCCCGATCACTTTTATCAAAGCCGACAAGTGTGTGCAAGTGTTTAGATTTTCCCGGAATCCACTCTGGGTCCTGATGTTCCGTGAGCATATCTTTCCGCCAGACTTATGTGGGTTACATTAATCTCTTGCGATCAGAGCGAGACCATACATTCCCCGAGTCAAGTCCGGATTCCCTTCATTAGGAACTGAAAAGTAAAAGAGAAGAAAAAACGAAAAGAAAAAACCACAAGGGAGAAGAAACGAAAAGATAAAGAAAAGCGAAACAGCAGAGAGAGAGAAGGACAATTTCTATAATCTCTCTGTCGGATGTTGTAGTGATGATACTTATTTGCTACCATCGGCTACTGTAACGTCTGTTGACAACCTTGACAAGCAACATACATCAAAAAGCTGGTTTGCGCGACTGGAGTGGTCACGACGGAAGGTTACCGGTTGAGAAGCTACAGCGATTTGACAGGTTCCGTTTGACCTCTGTGACGTCCCTTTTTTGGCTTTGACGGACAGATAGCGATCGTTGGTTTTTTTGTTCGCTACCTGTAGACGGATTTGATGAGATTCCAAAGGTCGATTCGTTTCTTACTTGTTGGGGGTAGCAGGAGGGTGGGAGGACGACATACCTGCCGCCATAAGCTGAAGAATCTTTCGTAATATATGACATTGGGTTTTTATTTTCTTTATTGGGATATTCTCTGACACCCACTGTGATTGGTTTTTCCGATGTAAATTACCTTAAGCTTCCGCTTTACCGTTGAATGAATCTGGATAAAAATTACTCTCAAGTTTAATGCCTCTCGAAGATTTACGATAAGCGACGTCGACATGAATAAATACATAAGTGGCTGGCTTCCCGCTCTATTGCCAGGGCCGCGGTAGCTCGGTTGGTAGAGTAGCAGATTAAATAAATAGGGTTGTGAGTTCGAAACGATGCAACCAAAAGCCTTCGTGTACGTGGGGGCTGTTGCTCGTTAAATCTGTCGTGCCCTCAAATGTCCTCACGTTGGTGCGGCGTGGAAGTTTAGAGAGTGGGTAAGGGTTTTTGGTATTATCTGTTGTGTGTTGTATTTGAGTCTGTCTATCTTGCTAAATGTTATCTTTTACGGGGTGGAACATGTTTACTGTATGTATTCCGGAACTGTTTCCGAGTACGATTTCAGCACGTCTCCAATTGCAATTCCAGAGAATAAATTCTGAATTGATGTTTGATACTGAATTGGTCATCGACAATACCACCTAAGCGGCGATAAGCTTCATTTTAGGATAGCACGTGAGGGTATTTGAGTAACAAGAAGTAAAATGCTCATCTTCGACCTGGTTTGTTTTCTACACTGAAAATTTATCATACAACAATATGATATTCAACTAGTTACCACCGTCCAAGCTTAAGCCATTCGGTGTATTAGTGGTAATTTTGAATCACGGTCAGATGACGAGGCAACATCTGTGCTGGCACCCCACTCTCTAAACTTCCACACCAACCCAAAGTGAAGACTTTCGGCCACGATAGATTTAAGGTGCACCATCCGCTTCTACACCCACAAACATCCATGCCCTGCCTCGGATTCGAACCAGGAACCTTCCGATCTAGAGGCTAACACCTTAACCACCATACTGATTGGTTGGGTTGGCACATCAATATGATATTTCTATCCCCGATTGAGGGTTCTTACTATTTTCTAGCATTATGGAGTACCACATGCTTAGCACAGATTGGACGGTGCAATTGAGACGCAAAATTACAATGGGAATCATTCATGCTTATGCTATACCTACTGGCCTTTCCTTATATGCCACTAGCCATCTTATACATTATGAGCTTAACAATTACTCAACGCGCTTTCGACATGAGAAGATCTGTAAGAATTAAGATTAAGGGTTGGTCTATTTTATGGCGCTAGAGCTATATTTCTCCAAACTACTTGAATGTAAGGGAGCGAGAAATTCTCAACTAAGAGTCATAAAGTTACTCAATTCAGAAAGAGTTAGCATTGAGAAAGAGACGATTGAGAAATATCTTCCAAATGGTACACATTGCCGTATGAAAACAAAAGGTTTGAATAGATTATTATAAAAGCGGTGAACACACACATAATCTGATCGTTCAACCAACTGTGGTATCGCGTTTCTCAAATGAAGTAGGTAGGCATTTAAATTAACGTAGTACTTGAGCAACACAACGGGCTATTGACGACGGTCCGGGATCAATCCCAACTAAAAAATCCAAGAACAACACCGCTTAATTTTGAACCGCGGTCAGATGACGAGGCAGCCACTTGAGCTGGAAACCCACTCTCCAATTTCCACACCACGCCAACCTGAGGACATTTGAGCCACGGTAGATTTAACGTGCATCAACCCCCTTTGTAATATGGTGGTTTTTGGTTGGACTCGAATTCGCAATCCTCCTATTCATAATCCGTTACCCTTCCTTTCTACCGGGCTATCGCGGCCCGCATTTTTCAAATGAAAGCAGCAGATAAAATATTGACGAACCTAGAGAAATTATTAGGTAAGTAATTGAATTCACGTCGCTTTGGAATAACACAACGACCTATTGGCGACGGTCCGGGACGGATTCCGAAATGAAAGATCATAGATAGTGTAGGTAGGTAGTTAATTAATGGTCGCACTGGAGCAATAGAACAGGTTATTGCCGTCTATCCAGGTTCTATCCTGAAAGGAAAGATCCTGCCATCTACTTCCTAGCACTAATTCATCTTCACAGATTAAAGTACATATTTATAATATATCCTGAAATAATAAAACAATTCTAGCATTAATATTAAAAAATTGTAGTTTCACAAATTACACTCTATAACAACGCACCGAGAAGAAGTTGTACGATTGCGATAAAAATTGGTGGATGTGAAGAACATACATAGAAAAATAAACGATTAAAATTTCAGAACAATTGAACGCTTTATTTCAGAGTTTGACCGTTACAAAAGGAGGAAGTCAATAGGGCGTTGGTTCACCTCTGGACTGGATGCAAGCTGTCACCCGGCGTGGCATAGACTAAAAAAGTTCCCAGATGGTGAACAGCGAAATTTTTTGCCAAATTGTCTCCAACTGTTAGGTTAAATTATCAACATTCCGGGATGGTTGCAATCGCCTTCCATTAAGTCTCAAATGTGCTCTATGGGAGAGAGATCAGGAGACCTAGCTGGCCAAGGAAGTCTTGTGAAAGCTTGAAGACAATTATAGCAACACGTGGCCGGGCATTATCTTGTTTCAAATCATCCACCTCCTGGCTCACCCGTTAGGGTTTGGAGTCTTTGGCTGGGAGGGAGGAAGGACTTCCAGCCCATGAAGTAAACCCAATGAGGCCCACGCCGACCGGACGAGCATTTATTGTGTTTTTAAAATTTACATGGGGCAAAAGGCCCGGTTCATGAATATAAAATGACAAGAGTAACCCATTGGGCAACAGGCCGAATAAAAGGTCCGTGGAAACATAAAAGATTGAGGGCATTATCTTGTTGGAAATCCGGGGTGTCGCAAAAGGAACGGTAACACACCGGTAGTAGAATGTCGTCAACGTACCGCTGTGCTGTAAGTGTGCCATAAATGACAACCAAAGAGGTCCGGCTATCAAAGGAAATGGCACCCCAGACCATAACATCCTGTTGTGGGCATATGTGTTGTTCGGTAGTAAGGTCAGGATTCCCACGCTGCCCTGGACGTCTCCAGAAACGTCTGCGGATGTTGTCAGAACACGGTTGGAAAAGGGACTCATCACTAAAGACTATACGTCCCCAGTCAACGCTATTCCAAGGTGATCGAACCAGGCACCACTGTAATTCTGCCCCCTCTTGGTGTGTCGATTTTTTTGTTATAAAATATACTTTTGCCTTATTATTATTTTGGCTCCTTATCGAGACCATCACAAAAATTAAACATTGTAGGATGGTCGAAACAATGGGAAAAGTTTCTAATCAAATCCTTATACTACAGAATTTGACCGTGGCTTATCTATGGATTTTAATTTTTTCCCTAATGCAGCAAAACTTTCCGTTCGTGTACCAAATAAATTACAATCAAATTGCTAATTAAATATGAAAAGTGGATTCTAGTATAGTTAACTAGAAAATATAAAAGACTTTTTGAAATAAGATATTCTTTGAACATGCATGTTATCGAAATTATAGAAAATGTTTTAAAAATTGCCCAGATAAAGTAATTTCCAATCTGTGAGAAATCAGAAAAAATCCTATCTATTAATTTGAATTTCCTTCAACCCAGCTATTTTCAACCGGACTTACGGATGGTGAAACGGATTTTGTCCAAGATTTATTTCTATGTGGGTCAAAACACAAAACGAGATCAAATTTATGCATGTTGTATTAAAAATTACGACAAATAACATGGTTTACTAACAATAAATTTACTTTTTATCAAAAATTAATTCGTTCTTGTTGTTTTATAATTACTTTGTACTTTATTGGGCATTTGTTTATTTTGTTATTGTTAACTACTAATAAAAGGATCTGAAGATACAGAGAAGGTATCAAATTCTGATTTATTGATCTTATCCAACCGGCATTAATGAGTTTGGTACAAGTTTCATAATCATCCCAGCAATACATGATGGACCGATACAAAGGCATGTAAAACTAGTGTTAGTCATTAACATAAAGTTGGACAGTTTCTCTGCAAGTATGTATCAAACATCTTTACGTTTATATTGAACCCTGAAGCCATGATCTATATATCCTGGCCGAATCTTTGTATTCTAAAGAATACGCTCCAATAGATGTATCTAAGCCTCCTAATTTATCTTGATGAATTAAAAGGCCCCCTTTGCCCCTTGAACGTGGGTTTAATTAATGTTCTTCTGTAGTGTAACTTAATTTAGTCTTTTTTGGGGGTTTGCAGTATTCTATGTGTAATTTTTATGAACTTGTTTGAATGATTGGCTAAATGGTTCTGAAATGTGACCTATATATGTGACTTATTGGGATAGCAATGAAGGTACTGGTTCTGGTATTAAAGGTCTGTCGTACAAATTTTATTCGTTTTGAAAGTTCTTTCTCAAGTTGTTGGTATAATATCTTTCGAATCTTTACTCCTTACACCACTATATTATCTGTTCTTTTACTTCCTAACCCAAAAATAACCAACCCAAAGAATAACCCAAAAATTTAGTAAGCGACTAAACAATAAACACGCATTAGGAATAGGATATGTTCTATTATTATCTAGACAAAAAAATCTTTCACTCAAAGAATACAAGCTTACTAGAAATAGCGACTTGTAAATCAAGAATGATTGAAATCTAGAATGATACATAAAAGAAAAAGTTGAGCAAGTCTGTTTTTCTTTTGAATTTAAAAATTAAATCAAACTAGCCGAACTGCGCCGGCTAGCGCTCGGCGGTTTGTACTAGCTATCAAAACAGAATAAAACACGAATATTTCCGACATTTGCACATTTGCGAATGAAAACACTAAATCTATGTTTTACTCTATGTTTTGGAAGCTATTACTAGCTGGCTACAGATAAATATTTTCATGGTAAATCTTTCAATTAATGCACAGTTTCTAATAAAAATGGTAGGAAGGTTTCAGACCTTAGAAACATTTATATTTACCAATACACTACATCTAAAGGTACAGCTACAGTCTACATTTATGAGAGGTGGCAACGGCCTTAGCGATTATTTTTGGCGCGCTTCCAATGTCGCCAAAGAAAGAAATTTTTCAAAAATATTTTTATTCCAAAAATATTTTTCTTTTTACAACGGTAAATGAAAGCAACGTTTTGAAAAGTAAATTTTTTTTAATTTCACAAAAGGAAATACATTACAAAACACAATTGCGTTCCAGCAGAACTAAACTTCGAATGTTAGGTAAGAATACATATACCATGAAACTTATCAATTACACTAAATACAGTGGGCATGTTGAAAGAGAAAAAGATTTATGAAAGAAAAAAAGCAAGAAATAATACTACCGGATAACATCAGAACTCTTACGTCAAAAAAATAATCAAAACGAAAATGGCAAAAAAAAAACTCTTAATCCTTTTGTGAAAACTAATGTAATAAAATAAAAATTCCACAACTGTCGAAGTACAAATAAAAGGACCAATGCAATCAAAGAAATTTTTTTTATCAAAATAATCAATGGGAGCAAAGAAAAAATTTCAAACGAACCAATGAAATCAAACAACTTTAACGGATTTTGGAAGAACTTTCTAGAATATTCAAAATGAAAATTGAAAGTTTCCGTTTGCCGAAGTTGCCATGAAAACCACAACAACCGAAACGAAAGATGGGTTGCCTTAATTTATCGTAACTTGCTACTAGAAGTGCGCCAAAAAAAAAATCGTCAAGCCGTTGCCATTACTCATAAACGTAGAGTGTAGCTGTAACCAACTCAAAACTGCAAAAATCAGCCAAGTCTCTCAGATGTTCAATTGTTGAAATTGTCATTAGAGACATAAGGCGCTAGTAATAAAATAATAAAGGGGCTAGAAAATTTCGACTATAATGAACGTTTAAGTAAGCTAAACATATATACACTGGAAAGAAGAAGAAGGAGGGGGGGGGGATTTGATTCAGCTTTTCAAGTTTGTAAAACAAGGGGACACAGAGGGCTTAAATTTCAATAGGGATAACAGAACAAGGGGCAATGGGTATAAATTGAATAAGACACATTTCAATCGGGATTTAAGGAAAAACTACTACTTTAATAGGGTAATAGACAGTTGGAACGCGTTGCCAGAAAATATAGTTAATTCAAAGGGAGTGTACGAATTTAAGATACAATTGGATAGTCAGTGGGAATAGGGGAATTCATAAACAAAGGACCAGCCTTGTTGGGCTCGAGCCTGTAGCTGGTCGTCAATATTTGTATTTGTATTTGTATTTGTATATCAAGTGCTACATTTAGATTCTTTGCCCTTCTCTCTTGAGACATGTAAAGAGTTTCACATTTTCAATTAGCTCTCTTTTATGCATTTGGAAAGGTTGTTTCTAATTTAATACTAATCCCTTCGTGACAACATTTTGTAAATTTTTTTAGCCTTCGTCGAGCTCTCCGTTCATAACATTGCTCAATTGTTTCATTCGCGCGGTGAGTTTTTTTGTGCATTTTTAAACTGAAACTCCATTTTGCATATAAATTGATCTCGGCTATTTGAAAACAGCAAGAATTAAAAAAAGAATCTGGGTTATTTTATTTACGCTGATTGTTTCCATTCGGTGATATACAAAGGTAGATCTACACTCTACGTTTATGAGCGGTAGCAACGGTCTTGGCGATTTTTTTGGCAAACTTCTAAGGTTGTCAAGGAAAGAATTATTTCAAAACTATTTTTCTTTCAAAAATATTTTTCTTTTTACAACGGAAAATGAAAGTTTCTAAACACATTTGAGAACGTTTTGAAAAAAACTTTCGCAAAAAGTAGTAAGCTTCAACACATTTGTGAACCAGCAGAAAAACTAAGATGCGAATGTTGGGTAAGAATACCATGAACTTATCAATTACACTAAATACAGTAGGCTGTTTGAAAAAAAAAAAAAGCAGTTCCGAAAAAAAAAAAAAAACGAAAATTCCACAAATGGTAAAAAAACAAAACTCTTAAACGCTGCGTGAAAAATATTACAATAAAATAAAAATTCCACAACTGCAGAAATACAAATAAATAATTGAACCAATGGTAACAGAGAAAAAAATTTTAAAGGACCAATGCAATCAAAGGATATTTTAAAATCAAAATAACCAATGGAAGTAAAGAAAAAATTTCAAACGAACCAATGAAATCAAACGACTTTAACGGATTTTATAAGAACTTTCTAGAACATTCAAAATGTAAATTCAAAGTTACCGTTTGTCAAGGTTGCTATGAAAACCACAACAACCGTAACGACAGATGGGTTGTCTTAATCTACTAGCTTAATCTAACTCGCTACTAGAAGTGCGCCAAAAAAATCCCCAAGGCCGTTGCCATAGCTCATAAACGTAGAGTGTAGCTGTACCTATACAAATAGCGTCGATTTCGGGTCGACGTTCATACTTTAGTGTTTGCTCAGTCGTTTCAATCGGGCGCCGATCTCTGATATATATATATATATATATATATATATATATATATATATATATATATATATATATATATATATATATATATATATATATATATATATATATATATATATATATATATATATATATATATATAATTATATATATATAATTATATATATATAAATATATATATATATATATATATATATATATATATATATATATATATATATATATATATTAACGGTCTAGGAGATAGAAAAAATAACTATGACTTCAGTTAAAAAATTTATCGTCTGGCTGGGAAATCAATCGCGCCAAATCAAATCCGTTAAGGATATATATACAGGGTGTTTCAGTGAACCGTTTCAGAACTTCTAAGAGGGGTAGGGTACATCCTGACAACTCGAAATCATATAGCATTGTGGGGTCGGAAATGCTTTCCTGCAGCGGTGTTGTGCACAGAAGCACCGTAAAGAAAAGAGACCGTAAGTGAGAAATCGTTTTAATAATACATGAAAAGAAGCAAAAGGTACATGGATTAAAGTAAGTGTTCGAAGTTTCTTCCACGGGCTACAATGCACGCCTCATATCTCCGACGCATGGACATCCGAACATTCTGGAATACTCCAGGCATATCTCGAATTTCTCCGACAGCTACTGCAATTCTTGCAACCAGCTCCTCAACATTGTCAACAGGGGTGTCATAAACTAGCGATTTCAGATGACCCCAGAAATAAAAATCAAGACATGATAGGTCGGGTGACCGAGCAGGCCAACGCACGGGACCACCACGTCCGATCCACTGCTGACCAAATGTGACATCCAGGTAGTTACGAACATCTCCGCTATAATGGGCAGGAGCTCCGTCGTGTTGGAACCACATTGTCTGTTGCGTCGATGCAGAAATCTGTTCATCTCTCAAAAGTTGTGGCAATACTTGCTGCAGAAAGAGCAAGTAGTTAGGTCCGGTTAGACGAGACGGTAACAGGTAAGGTCCGATGAGGTGATCTCCCATAATACCGGCCCATACATTGACCGAAGTACCACATTTCCAAGGTACCACTGCGAAAGCAATACGAGGTGCATAATCCTCCGGTTACTGTGTCTGGACACGCTGCACGTGAAACGGATGCATGTCTTCTTCTCGGAGAATCCTCCAGACGCTGCAATGGGAAACCCCAACTGCGTTTGCTACACTTCGTGTACTCGTTCTTGGATTCCCTTGTACATGCTGCAGCACATTCTGTTCGACGTCTGCAGTCCGTGCTGTTCTTACCCTGTCCCTGTCAGCTCTTTCTAATGAACCTGTCTCAGCTAACCTCTGGTGCAGTCTTGCAAAGAAATTATGACTGGGGATATGCCTCGTCGGATATTGTTCCGCGTACAAACACTGTGCGGCTGGCCCACTACAATTTGCAGCCCCGTACGCCAAATGCATATCGGCTAACTCTGCGATCGTGTAATCATCCATCCTACTAACTTGGCGTTCTTGTGCGAAATGAAGATTCTCTACACGAAAGCTCGGGATTTTCGCACAACGCCCTCTACGGCGTCAGGAAAGCATTTCTGACTGCCCATTGGAATATGATTTTGGTTCGTCAGGATGAACCCTACCCCTCTTAGAAATTCTGAAACGGTTCACTGAAACACCCTGTATATATATATATATATATATATATATATATATATATATATATCCCTACCGGATTTGAAATCTGCAGAAAATTTTACACCAGCCTAATACCTTACACCACGGGCAACGCCGGGCTAGCCACGCAGTGGCTAGTAATTCATATAAATAATTTTGAGTACACAAAGTACGATATTTTCAAATGACACTTTGTAGAAAACAGGATAGATTAATACTATAAAGTTTTGTAAATCAAAGTAATACCTTTTATGTCAGATCGGCAAAAAAAGATTTTTGGTGCACAGCAGAATTTTACTAACTAGTTTATATGTACCATAAATAGGAAATATTGAAAGTCGCTGCTCTAACCATCTCACCATCAAAAGAAGTACTGAGTATTTATAAGGGAATGTCATGAGAATACATTTCACAACAAATACCAGCTCTGGCATTCACATTAAGCTTTAAACCATAGAGCAAATTTAAAAGTAGAGATAGCAATTTTAACCTTTTTACGTGCCATCAAAGGATAATGTGACCACATCTAGTAGTAACGTGACACTTAGAATGTTTTCATTTTCTGGGTGGTACCTAAAATTTTCATCTGATTGGTTCACCGAGCGGAATAAGACGGCCATCCATTGATTGATCGTGTGATAGCAGTAGACTTTGGATATTTCACCACTTATATAACCACTCTATAGAAATGCGGATTCACTCCACTACCCTGTCGCATAAGATGTTAAATTGTCAAACGAGGCGATACGATACCAAATCGTAAAACCAAGACAATATTTCACAGAGCAGTCATGTGACTTCTAATCAACATGTTGGTCAGATTTTTTTGCAGTTCCTTTCAATGGAAATGCTCAGTCTGCATATAACTCACGTTTAAGCTTTGAAGCATTGGTATATTTGTCCAACCAGTTTATATACTTCAACCGCCTGAACGTTCAAGAGGCTGGGGTACTATTAAACAAGCAACTGAAAAAAATTGCCAAGTCGTCCATCTAAATTGATTTTGAATTTTTAATAGTCCCATATGACTGATCTTCCTCAATGATGAATGATGAAAGCTGCCCACAACTTTTCATGTTCGTACTTGACTGGAAGAACTATTTTCTCTCATTATTGAGACGCTAGAGACTTTTAGTTCTCGTTCTTTAATAGTTTTATTTTCGTACAGCTTTATTCTAATAGCTTACATTCTTTTGTATGCTGACCAACCGGTCTAGTGGTTAAGGTTGGCCTTTGAATCGGAAGGTTCTTGGTTAGAATCCGGGGTCAGGGCATGGATGTAAATTGTGCTGTCCTTTGTTAGGGACAATGATGGTCCTCTCACTAGGTGCTTCTTCACAAGTGGCAATCACTTCCGGCCTTGTAGTGTCCAATGATTAAGTTCATATGAGCCCGCCATTGGGAAAAAAATATTATTTTGTATTGCGTTCAATATTTTTTGTTATGCCTTTTATTTTGCATCAGTATGTGTATATGGTGATAAAATTACGATAATGATGGTAAATTATAGTTTATTATGTATATGATGGTAAAATGTAAAAATTTTAAATTCAAATAAAAGAAGGGATTTGGATAAAGATTTTTCCTTAACCAAATTTTCTAAATTTCAAACATTAAACATAAAAAAAAAACTTTAAAAAATTCTAATGAGTTGATACTGAAAAACGAGGCATGCAAGTAAAATATGTCGAACAGTAAAAGAAACCACACACGCGTTACACAAAAGCACTCTCTCGTAATAAAAGATGGTTGCTAGTAAAACATGGGTGTCCGTTGCGAATGCCGGTTACAAACAGGATTAATGGACGTGACGGTAAGCAGAATAGAATAGAGATGGTAAAGGCTGGATATCTTACAGTTTGTTGGCATTTTGCTAATCATGGTGCCAATTGTTCGGCATGTCTCTGATATCTTGCCGAAAAATGGCCAAGTGAAGTTATTATCTGGAATGCCCTAGAATGTTGTGTGTATCCCTAATTCACAAGCTTTTCCAATTTTTTCGTGCTTTTTCGATCCCTCATAGTAGTTGTCATTCGGCAATCAACGGAGTTCATACATAAATGTTAGCCAGTCGTACTGGTTGCAAGAGTTTAACACTTCCAATGCAATCGGTTTGCAAATATGCACACCAAAAGTCCCAAAGGTTTCGGCTTTTCCAACGTTCAAAACTAGCCCTTCCATACGTATTACTAAAGTCCACAATCGCAACGAAATATGATAGTTGAAAACTCTGAAATTATTCCAAGTGTTATTAGTGTTCCGATGACAAAGATTACGACTTGTCTAGTGTAATTTCAGGACAGCATTTTCAAGACAAGTTTGTTTGACTTTTGAAACTTGCTGTGACTTTATATTGCAAATTAGACAGCTCTTAACAGTTTGCATTCTTTTGGTTTTCGTTCGGATCGTTTGTATTTTCAATCTCAATTTTTTATCTTAAAATTCAACTCATCAGAATTCTTGTTGTCATTCTTGTGGTTATCCTTTGTTTCTAGTCATTTGTAAATTTTCTCTGCAATTAATGTTTAGAATCTTTATAGAAAAATTATTCTTTCCCGTCATAGGTACAGTGGCCGGGTGAGCTTCTAGGTCTCAACATGTCGACAGAGATGTTTTCTATGTTTACAAGACTGCACATTGGACATCTAAAGCACATGACCATTTTTGGTGTATAAAATATTTTCCATAGTGCACCAAATGTAACACAAGAGCCACCCTACAATTTATATTATTATATTTTATACTATAAATAGCCATCACATCTTCTCCAATCCCACTACAATAGCTGAAAAATTAATTTTACTCAACTTTCATGTCTTGGTGTAGAATTTATCACCATGGGAACAGGTGGTAACATGGGATAAACACCAAAAAAACAGTATTTAGAACATAATTTAACGCATCATAATTATTTTTTCATTCTTATGTATCCTTAGGGGCACATCTTCTTTAGGTATGCATCGTCATCTGACCATGGTTAGAAATTACGTGTTATTGTTCTCGGATCTTTACCTTATGGGATTCATCACGGTCGCTAATAGCCTAGTCGTGTTGCTCTAGTACGAAGTTAGTTTAAAAAAATTACCTGTTGGTATGCCCGGACAACGCGGACCCGAGGTACTTCGGGGAAATTTTATTTTCACGTGAGATTTACTGTCGTAAATATACACGGTAATCGTGTCCCCATGATACCCAAATGATCTTTTTTCCTTTCAACCCACTACTCTATTCCCCAATCTCTTTTTTTTTTCTGTCATCATGTCTGTTGGTTGGAAGAGAAACGGATTAGCAACAGGTAAATTGAGAGTTCAAATCCAACCAAAGTTCGTCTCGAATAAAGGGGATAAATAGATATTTTAGTTAACGTCACACTGGCAGTGTGACGTTAACTAAAATATCACTGACACTGGACTAACACAATGGGCTATTGGTGGTGGTCCTGGTTCAAATCCAAAAGAAAGAACAGAGTACACAGCTTAGTTTTGAACCACGGTCAGACGATGACATATGAGCTGGTAATCCATCTCCAAACTTCCACAGCAAACCAATGTGAGAACATTTGAGGCCACGACAGATTTAACATGCACCAACCCTCTTGGTACACGATTGTCTTTGGTTGGATTCGAACTCGCAACCCTTCGGTTGCTAGTCCGTAACTTATCCAATTAGGCCACCGCGGTCCATTTTTATTTTAACACTTGTCTAGAGTAGCGAGAGTAGCTCGTTGTGTTGTTCCTGTGCGGCGTAAATTAACCACCTACCTGTTGACGAGCGATTAAAAAAAATGTTGTGTACTTTATGTTTAAGTAATTTTTTATCGAAAAACGGTTTTGTAACACCGTCGTATACGTGGTGTGAGTGGAATGCCAACTTAGGTGTTGATTTCGTCTTCTGATTGTGGTTCAAAATTATCAAGTGCTGTCCTCGGATCTTTTCCATTGGGATTGATCCCAGACCATCTCTAATTGATAATTTTTTTTGCAGTGTGTCGTAATTTCATCAACTATCAACTATTTTCCATCTATTTCAGAAAATCAACTGTCTTATTTCTAAAACGAAGATTTTCTACATCAACAAATTTTTTAATGATGTTTACATATACCACATTAGATGACGCCACTGATTACTGGAAATTTCAGGTTTTTTTCATCCACTATTACTTTGTATGATGGTGAGGCCTCTGTATGTATATCAGTAAACTATGGTGCTAGCCACAAAATCATCTCTGCGGCACCAAACCTCTACTACGCATTGTTCAGGTGAACTTTTATAAACAAACAAGAAGCGTTTTGAAAATGAAACACATGTTGATGACAGTACAGTATTTCGATAATATAATAGTCATTGAATGGTCAGTTACAACTGCATTTGCAAAAAACATTTTCAAGTTCCTGTGATTTCGCTTTCTTCTGTAAAATTTCGAACACTAATAGGAAAAACTCCAATGTGAAGTGTTCATTGTTCCCGTGAAACTGGAATTAAACATGAGTAAAATTGTTTAGTACATTTTTGTTTCAATAATAAAGATTGAATATAATATGTGCATCGATGCAAAAAAGCTTCTTTTTTTTTTAACTGCAATCTTTCATTACTAGTATTATGTTTGACACTATACTAGTTTGTATGTCTTAATAGTTGAGAGATAAATTTTTCTTAAAATTGTTTATTTATTGTCATAACAATTCTAATTTTTGATTTTATTTGTTTGTTCTTCCAATTTTATCAGCATTTTGACCATTTCCTGCTGTTTTGATGACATCTATTATCATATTGCACATGTTGTTACAATAATTATTTAATCTCTCAACTGTGGCTGGTGCATATTAATTCCATTGAGGTCTCAAATGTCCTCATGTTGGTGTGGTGTGGAAGTTTGGAGAGTGAGGTACCAGCTCAGGTGTTGTTCTCGTCTACTAACTGGTTCAAAATTACGTGTTGTCCTCGATCTTCCCTTTCAGAAGTGATCCGGGAGTATTGCCAATGGCCTGTTGTGTTGCTCCAGTGTGATATTAATTAATTACCATTACAACATTTATCCTATTGAAAAGAACACAATGCATTTACATTGAACACGAATGAAGTGTTTCCTATTTTAAAACCTACCACAGAGTAGTACTCTTCAAAATGGAATTGTGCTCATATATTAAAAACTGTTTTTTCTGCTTGAATGGTTTGAAATAATTTAAAAATTTTCTGTTTTCAAAGTTTCTTTCTCTGAAACTGACGGATGAAAGTTCATTGGAATGGAATAAAAATATGTTCTTAGAAATTTAAGCAGGACTTGAAAATCTCATATAGTTATGAATTCATACAATTAGTGTTCAGAATCAACTGTCCCTTAAAAATCTTAGTGTAAACATTTAAGCATCACCTAGCTTATCATAATGCCTGAAATATATAGCAGTTCAGTCAAACTGACCAGTTCATGCATGCTATCAATCCTTACCTGTTTTTAGTTTCTTTATATAAAATTTGGACGAAATAGTTTTTCTTGAAGAACAACAAAAGTATAAAAGACTATTAAAATGACTGACTTGAGTATTTTAATGTTATTAGTTTCACCTTTCAGCATCATTTAAATCTCAGTAATTAAACAGCATAAACATTAAAGATGATTAAACTATCCAAATTTGCCCATCTAGTATCATGAGTTTGACTTTATGTATTGTTTAAACCTTTGAAAGTGTTCATTGATGATTTATTTTATTAATCTATTACTTTCAAAAGTGATTTTATTTTCTTGATGTTTGGTATTTGTGTGACTTAAATTATTTGACCCTATATTTATTTTGAAACCATTCCTCATCCAACTAATAGGTCAATCAAGATGTGAAAATATGATTTCTGATGATTCCAACTAATTTAAATGAAGAAAGCCTAAAAGGTAATTCAAAAGATCTGCAAGAATTATTTTTACCTATTAATTCTGTATGAAGAACTTGTTTTGACTATTCATATTCATTTTTTTAATATATCAGCATTTTACTTTCAAACCTTGTAAGTCTTGAAATCAAAATTTTTCAGGACAACTGAAAAACTAGGCACTTAACTGTAAACCAGTAGTGAGGTATAGAGCTTCAAACTTCGATAAGGGTTTTATGTTATTTATATTTAGGAGCTTATGAAACAACTTAACAAAGCATATTTTCAACCAAGTAATATTCATAATTAGAATTGTGAGATTTTGATAGTAAAATTATAACATGTATAATGTACAGGGTTCACACAGGCCTTGAAAGTACTTGAATTTCATTTTCATTTCAAGGGCCCCAGAAAGTACTTGAATTGGTGCAAAATACTTGAAAGTCCTTGAATTTATTTTGAAAAATTTTAATCTGGACTTTTCTCGAGTATGAGTCGGCTCGAAACTCATGCGCTTAGAAGGCGTGGTTTTATTCTGATTCCGAAGAATACGCCAAATACGCTTGTTCATCTAGGCATGTGTTTATTTTCTTTTTTGAAGGTCAGTGGGATTCTGTTTCAGTTCGAACATATAGAACATAAGTATAACTACTTAGCTACTATACTTTTTCTTTTTAAGAATTTTTCTTTCTCTTAACATGCTTGGAATATTGACTAGAAATATGTTTGGAATTGTTAAGTATGTGAATGGTAATGAAAAGGTTACATTACACGAGAGTATCTTCAGAAAAGTTGTCTACTAAAATGGGTGGGGGGGGGAGTTAAAAAGGGAATTTCTGCCTTTTTACAATAGTCCATGAAAAACTTCAAATAGGTCTTGTAAAGTCATGGAAAAGTACTTAAATTTTTTTCCTACCAAAGAGTGGGAACCATGATGTATTTACATTATCTTTACTCTATTAAATGCTTGTAAGCATAAATTAGTTTCCAGAGATGAATAACAATGCTTGCTCATATCAGCTCATGTTCAATGCAAAGGTACTCACCAAAACATTTTAAGGGTTCATTTATCCAGCGCCTGAATTTTGTTGTGATCTAAAAATATAGAAAATGTCCTAAAACAATCTTGTTAATACTTAAGAAATTTCAAATGTTTTACCCATTCTAAATGCTTAGGATACAACTGTTTTATTTTACTTTGCAACAAGCATCATAGTTCATGCAATGCAAGGTGCTGTTTTGATCCTTTTCTCTACCTGATTTCCTTATTCATCAATATAATTTGGAAGTGATATTACTAAGGCTACCCTCTAAAGGCTGCCCTCTGAAAACCGATTGGAGTTTTAATGCAATGCAATGGAATGAGTAGAACATTTTTCAAATATCAAATCTACTGCTTTATATTTTTGTCAAACAATAACATCCATTTTTCAAAAATCACTTTCATCATCCACAAATAGTTATTCCGTTAATAGAATTTAAATATTTGTTTGTACCCAGAAGGTTTACTTTTTTCCATGATGAACAGTTTCAATTTGTTATGTATGTTGTCTTGTGTACTATTTGACCATTTTCACAAACCCAGCAAAATTGGTGCCAATGATTGCCAGATACAATGTAATCATATGAAGGATTTCACATGTAGCCCATTGCAGATGCTAACACCAGCTGGTGTTAAACCATGCAGATTGGATGCTGGAATGTTTTCATTACATATTATGATGGTAGTTGATACACCTTTTGCTCTACACTTGTCATCTTTGTTTAAATGACATCACACATGGTGCAAACACACTGTGTCTGTCAATGCCACCATGTGTGAAAGACAGCAAATGTTTGAGAATGGGTCCCCTGACACCAACACTGGTTTTGCCTGTGTGTAAAATGGACTTTACTTTTTCTCAGGTATTATTTCCCCATAAAACATTTATCTCCTTAGAAAAAAAACAGCATTTTGTTTAGTGAACAGTTTCAGACACTTACAGTGTCTTCTGCATTAAAAATGTCCTTTGTCTTATGGGTCATTCTTGTGAAATAGGAAAAATTGGCTTCTTAAAATTTTTTCAATCGAAGGTTTTTAAAACTTTATTTTTTTGGCCTAATAATTTTCTACCATGTTCATTAAGTAAAATAAAAATATCAGCAATCTAAATTATTAACATTTTGTTAAGAAAAAAAAAATTTCAAAATATTGGAAGGCAGGACAATGACGAGCCTGCCAGGACAATGATGAAAATAGAAAAAAATATATAAATTTCTTGTTGAACATTTCATATGACCATGTATTTTTAATTCAGCTGATTAAGTACATAAATAAAATTACTAGGAACATGACACTTCAGGAAATTATGGATTCCCGAATATTTAAGTATTATTAGAAAGTAGGAACATTGTGGATAGCTATTACTGCAACTTTTATGCTTTTTTAACAGATTACGTGTTTTGCTGTGTGGTGTTAAATTACTGCAATCAATTCTCAGCTATTTTTGATCTGTAGTATTTCTTTTTGTATTTTTCCATTTGCCTTGTATATTTTTAAAATTTTTCTTCCAGTTTCTTTATACAAATGTAGGTCTCTGCTCTATCTCTTCTAACTTTTTTCATTAACTTTTTTTCTTAACATTATCATCTCTTGTTGTGTCTGGGTTTGAAGAACCTGAAAGTTGAATATCTATACCGCTTTCACTTGGTTTGGGTAGCCAATTCTATCGGATGACAATTTCTTGTTCGATAGAGTTTTGAATTTTCTTTCCTATTTTTATAATTCCCCTTTTCTGCCTCGAACTCATTTTAGCTATAGGCTTTACCACTTTTTTCTTCTTTTGGTTAACATATATTTCACATGCCTCTTCAATTTATCTTGTATCAAACGCTATGGAATTTTTTTTAATATGCTCCTGACGACGTTTCTCAGCTAACCTTTTCTTTAACAACCTTTCCTCATATGTTTGTTTCTTTTTACCACTCATATCTGTCCATATATTGTTTACAACTTATCCTTTATCGCATGCTCTTTTTTATATTTAGTAATATCTAGACATTTTTAGGTGCAATGACAAAAACATTATGTTTTAAATAAAAGAAACAAATAAGTTTTAAAATTTCAAGCCCATTATAAGGTATTTTACTATTAAAAAAATTACAATGGATAATAAATAAAATCAAAAGTTAATAGTTAAAAGTAAAGAATATATTTGTCTTCAGTTAATAATTTAAATATTTATAAAATACTGAACACAAAACATCATTTTCCTGTCTTGATATCATTGACTTGGTATGTTAAAGGCAGGACAATGATGGCCAGGATAATGATGAAATAGGCTTGTTCAGGGCTTAATGGATGAACCCTTAAAAATTTCAGTTTGAATTTCACACACATTTAAGAAATATCTTTTATACACTTGATAATAAAAAAAAATTAAAAATTTACTACAAACATTTAATTTTTATCAAAGCCAGGAAAATGATCTTCAATAAACATAAACCTAGAACTCTGAACTTGTATGTGCTGACCAAAAAAAAAGTTGATAACTTTTCAAGATGGCAGTTATTTATTTAAATAATCTCAACCCCAGATTACTTGAAAAGTATTCTTCTAACTCAGTGCTGTCATCTATTAATTGCCCACATAATGATATCTGAGATGCCAGGAAAATGATGATATTACTTGGGACAATGGTTATTGAAGTTACTTTTGGAAATTTTTGCAATATTATTTCCATTATTGTAACTAATAACCTTTCAAATGTATAAAGAATCAGAATAAATTATTTACAAGAATATATAAATAAATATTAAAACCCTAATGAATGAAGAAATTGTAAAATTTCACTCAGGGACATGCCAGGACAATGATATTTGATATTTTAAAGTTTTAAAAATGTATAAAATAAAAAAATATGTCATTAATTTTCTAATTCTGTAGATTATAAAAGTGATCCTAAACTATTCTTGAAAGTTGACAAAATCTTCAGAGTGATAGAATTCTATAAATTTTGAAGGGACATGAATTTTGCCTATTTTGCAAGAATGACCCTTATCTCCAAAATTTCCTTTAATGCTGTCTTTCACTTCATCTTGAATTTATTAAGAAATCCTGTACTTTCTTGAATTTCTTGATCTCCAATTTATTTTGTGTGTTCTAAACCATTTCTAGAAATATAAATATAAAAATACAAAGCTATTTATATTTACATGGAATGTTTACAAATTGACCACACCGAGTCTTTTAGCATTGGACTAATGTTCTCTTGGATTGAGTCACTTTCATCATCTTATTGTGGAATATTTTAATCCAGTCTCATCATCTTTCTCTCTTCAAATGAAACCTCAAGATGGTAAAGATGTTGAATGGGAAGTGTAAGCTTTTTTGCAGTTTGAAGCTTCACTACTCTTATAACACCATCTTTTCCAGGAATGGTTTATAAGACATGTCCTAAAGGCCAATAAAGTCTACTTGCATTTTCGCATCCAACTAACACAATGTCCCCAATTTTAACTGAATGTATATTACTTGAAAAAGGTTTTTAAATAAGTTGTCCTACATACTCACTTCGAAATATGCGTCGAATCTGGTTCTGCAGCTCTTGTAGAAAACAGGGTAGTCAATTTAGGCTCTTTCCATCTACAAAATCACATTCTAGAACACCAACTTCTGTATCTCTTGTAAAAACATCACTGTGGTTATTGGTCACAAGTCATCTTGACCATCAGTGAGTGGATGGGAGTTAACAATAGCCTCATCAGTCACAGAAGATAGTTTGCATTGCTTTGTAATACAGATTAGCTTTACGTAGAGGACTCTTCTAAGTAGATTTTTCACTAAACAAATCATTCTCTCCCACCTTTCATTTCTACCACTTCCCCACCATGGTGCACTAGGTGGATTAAATTTCCAGTGAGTGTTGAGCTGTAGCACAGCCTTCAACCTAACATTTTACCACTTCTTCCCATTCGGTAGCTTCTTGCTCTATACTTCTCTCTTCCCAGTGCTTCAAAACTTGATGATATTTAGTCTACAAATTGACTGATGAAGTTTTCTATTGGATGAATGCTGTCTTTTCTCAGCAATTTCTTTATTCTTAGGAAGCAAAAGGCTGTTTTCGACTCATGGCAAATTTACTTCAAAAAGATTTTTAGCATTTACAGTCACTGTTTGCGGAAAATGTTTTCTTGCACTGCTCTTTCTTTATCTTCGATAAATTTTTTTTCTATAAGATTTCTAATACCTAAAGTATCCAGCTCCATGCTTTTCAGGAGGGAAATAAGAGCTGTTAGTTGACATTGGTTTTTCCTGGACTGCAACGATCTCTGCCATGCTCATAGTATATCTTCTGGTAATCACAATTCTACAAGGAAAAACAATATAGCAGCATATTTATCAGATATTACTCCAAGTGACTCCAGACCCAATAGATGTAATTGAAATCTGTCATATAAAGAACTTAGGCATAGTTTACCACAATTTGTTACCTAGTGTAAGTTTCTTAGGTGGACATTTAATAATGAACAGTGCCAGAAAGTATTTGTTTGGTAGAAATAAGATTGTATAATAAATTGTATGACAAGGTTCTGTTAACATATTTGTCTGAAAAAAAATCATTGAATAAGTCTTTGCTCTAATAGAATTCAACTTTCTTATTCCATTGGTAATTTTTATGTATTTTCTTTTTCAGATGGATTTTAAGTCTTTTATTAATAAAGAAAGCTTTAAAGCCATTCTCTTACAACATTTGAAAAGCCAAGTGAATGCTAAATTTGGACATGCTATATCAAGCAAAATCAAGGAGTGTTCTGAGAAAGGAGAATTCACTTCTCCTGATCTTATTATTCCATCAGTCAGCAAAAATATCTTGGATTCTGAAGAGTTTCCTGAATTTTCAAGCATGTTTTTAAAAAATATTGATCATCTCTTGGATGATGAAGGTAAGTATGTTCCTAAGGAGACCAAGTATGCAAATAATTCCCAGTGCAGTTCAGCTTCCAGCATGAATGTTTCCTCAATCGATTTCTTGAGCCCAGATCAGTTTCAGGATATTGCTCAATCTTTGACAAAAGGCACAAATCCAGAGAAACTGGAAGCCTTGGGAATGTTGCACCGCTTGCCTACACTGGAGCATATTAGCCAACAGTTTCTGTGGTCGGATATTGAAGGAGGCTTGCATCAATCTTTATCAAGTAGCATCGTCTTTTTGAGAGACCAAAGTCTAAAACTTTACACCAAAATGCTCGGTTGTCCTGAACCTAAGGTTGTGCAAGAAAGTTATCTTAGTCTTATTAAATACTTTTTAGAAGTTCTTCTGCCTTTTCTAAATAAAGGTGAAAATTCCACAAATTCTAATTGTGCTGACAAGTACAGGAGTGCAGTGCAGATAATAACAATTCTAAACAAGTTCCTCCAAAACATATCCACGCATTGGCTGCGGTACCCACAGTCACTAATTGAGAGCATTACCATGCACAGTCTGAAAATTTTATCCAAGGACAAAAACACCTTTCCTACATGGATGTGTGTTGCAATATGTGATCCTGAGGCTAGATGGCTAAAGAATATCATGCATGGGCACGTAAGTAGGGCAGCCTTACTATGCAGCTTAGAAAAAAATTTAGATATTTTGCATTTTGCCATTGATTTTTGTGATAAATTCTGCTCTGACGACATGACCTTGACTCCGGAAGGCGAGTGCTGTCGGAAAAGCTACTTGACAACCGAAATCACGCACATGATCTGTTTCCTGTCGCAGCTGCTCCAGTACAGCGCTGGCCGTAATATCTTTGACAGCATTCCTGATGGGAAAGTGTCAGGAAGTTGGATGAACGTCTTGAACACTGTAATGAGTTCTGCTCATAAACTCTGCAGGATTGCTTGCTTCAAATGCTGTGCTGTTGTCTGTGATGTAGTGTCTAAAAAGTGGCTGTATATTTGGGCATCCAACGATGGATCGGCTTCAAGGGACAGTCTCATTCAGTTGCTCATGTCTTCAGTCACTAGTAGGGACAGTGTGGTTGTCAATGATCTCTTTTTTACAATGCAGTGCCTTGCTGAGACTGTTGACAGTACACATGTTCCCTCCGAACTGTGTCTTGATAATTTTGTACTAACACTATTAGTCCTGTTTGTTGATCTCTTTGAGGAATGTGATCTGGAAAGTTTTCCTACTTCTGCAATGCATTTGTATAATTCTAGTCTTATTCTTGTGAAGCGCATACTTTTAGTTCCCTCTGTTATGTTTCTTAATCCTGATTTTATGAAAGTATTCATAAAGTGGTGGCTTAAGGTCAAGCAATTTAGTGCAATGAAAATGATCAACAGTGATGCTGTTGCGAAACTTGGAGTGATGATCACATCAGAAATGGACCAAAATATTTCAAGAGTGTTCTTGCAAATGTTACGTAAGCCAGCTGGTATCACAGTATGTCACGAGACTTCGTTTTTTGAGTTCAGTCTGAATATATTGCTTGAGAAAATACTAAAAGACATAAACTCAAATGGTTCTGTCTGTTCCTGTGATATAGCCATTTTATCCAATGCATTAAATACAGGAATTAGACTAAAGTCTGTTTTGAACAAAACTCTTGTGTTAAGGTTATCATCAACTATTTGGCAATTAAGGGATGTAAGCAATAATTTTGAAAATTTTGAACCTCTCAGATATGTGTTAGAAATGCTTTTATCCTCTATTTTCTGTGATTTATTCTCACTAGAAGTGTGTGTTGATGATATTTCGAGTCCTGAAATGCTCTTATACTACCATGTGCTGTTCTTTCCGAATAAAAGTAGTGATTTTGTTATGCAAGAAGAATACATCATACTTGCTCTACAGATAATTTCCCTCTTAACATGCTCAATACAATCTCTGTGTCTTCTGCAGTCTAAATTCAAAATAGCTGAAATACTGTTGGAACTTCAACATAATTACACTAATATCGATGAGAATCAAATCATCGATCCTGTATCTGTATTATTGAATCACATTTTGGTGAAGTTTTATGCTATTGGTGGACCCAGTGAAAGAAATTTACCAGTAGAAGCCCTTGAAGTTAATGATTTGTATGTTTGGCCTTTTATTAAAGAATTTCCTATACCAAGCATATTTTACCACAATTCTTACCAGTGTGCTGATCGAAGTGAAATTAGTTCTAGCAGTGCTGAGGGTAATGTCGATTTAAAAGAGGTTTTCTTGAGTTACATACATCTTGGTATTCCATCATTTGAATTTAATTTGCAGCTGTTGAAAGATAGTGTTGGTACAATTCAAACAGAGCTAGACTATCTGGGTGAATTGCATTTTGTTACATTAGAAGATGCAAATGTTTTTCTGCATGATGAAGAATTGGCTGGCTTACCAATCATCAAAAGATATGGCAAATACCTAACATTGATGTTGGATGGGAACAACGGGGAGCTTGAACAGTTGTTAAATGCTTGCAAACATTTAATCGGTGCGGAAGAAAGCACCACCTTAGACGTATTTGTTTGCACAATATACTTCATGTGCAAAGGAGACAGTGAAACCGCATTCTTATTATTGACAAAGTTTGCTAAGTCCTGTTACTCTTTTTTCACCTGGCAGGAACATTTAATTCAAGCTTCCAAGAACTGTCCACATAAATATGTTGCCCTCCATGATGTGGTATTGGAATTGTGTGATCTTATTGTAAAAAGAGTGTTTCCAGATGTGTTTTTAATTCTTCAGTCTCATGGAATACTGTCTTCTACTATATACAGTTATTGGACTAAACAGTGCTACTGGAATTATCTAAACTTTGAAGAAATTTCTCACTATGTACTACTTAATATCCTGTTCTCTGGCGAATTTTCATTATACTTTTTCTGCGCAGTTTTAAAACACAGTCATAGTTTTATTCTACAGCATTCCCATGTTCGGGACCTTTACTGTTTACTAGTAAAGAATCCTATAAAGGATTTTAAAGTATCTGATTATATCAGCTTTATGAGTACACTTAGCAACACATTTCATGAAACAATTGCTAATTCTCTGGCACAAACTTTTAAAGTGGATGAAAGCATTTAGCTATTTTAAAGCAACTGTTTTTTTTTTATTTAACTGAATGTATATTTTGTTTATTAATGCACATTAAAATTATTTATTCTGCCTTTGGATGCTTTATTATTCATTGTTTTGTTAAAATAATTTACACAAAGAAAACATTTGTGGAGAAGGAAACTAGAAGTATTTCATTCGTCACACACACAAATTGATATAATTCAGGAGTATGATATCAAACTGGAAGGGCTACATTTTTATTGTAAGCCCTTTACTTTCGGGATAATTAAAAAATTTCTTTGAAATATAGAACAGTTTTAGAGTGTTACATAGAGACTAGTTTTGGAGCATGTTACAGATTACTTTTAGAGTGTGCTTGGAGACTAATTTTAAAGTGACTACTCCAGTACGAGTCGAAACTGTATTGAAGGGTAAAGGTAACAACACTTTAATGAACAATATTAAAAATTTCAATTATTTTATCCAACCCCAATAAATAAGAAATGAAGCACTTTAGTATACGTGTTTTGAAACCAATGAAAAAAAATATTAGGAGAAAAATATCAACACATACATGATTTTTAAAGAAGCAATTATTTATATATGATTATTTTTTGCTTTTTATATGGTCTGGTAAGGGCTTAAGCCCCCTTTGTAGGTGTTTCCCTGATATAAATTATAAATCAGTCATATTTGTAATACCATTTAATGCATAAAATATCTTACTCAGTATTTTAAAAATCTTCAGTACTTCAGAAAACATTTATCTATTGCTTTCTTAGAGGTGTTGTTTGTGCTCATGCCAATCTAATGCGCATATGTGTATAATACTACATGTAATAAAAAATAAAATGAATATTTTAAATCTCTGTTTTAAACTGCTGATGAACATTAACATGAAGAATCAGTTAGCTATAATATGCCGCCATTATCACTTTCCGATGTGGATTGACGCAGCTTAAAATATTGGTCCAACGTTGTCTGCATAAAGTTGTTAATATTTACACTCGCTGGGAAAAGTTAAGCACGAAGAGGAAAATGTTAATTTCCAGAAGCCAATCTGAATTTGAGAGGCTGCATTTTGCTGCAGAAGTAGATGGAAGTATGTAAATGTGTTATGCAACAGTCAATCACGGTTTCCTGTTGAGAAATATGAAAAAAAGGAAGTTGTATAAGCCAGCATTGTGAAGGGTTCGAGGCGAAAATTGGAGTCATTAACAAAATGATGTTTAAATCCAAAACAGATAAACAAAACCGACATTAATAGGGTATGTGACCAACCCTCATCCTCATACAAAGTTTACAGCTGTGACCAAGCTTTCCACGAGGTGATCAACCACCCAAGAGTCAAGTAATCACCATTCCTTCTGTGGAGCAGTTTGCGACTCTATGAGAGTAGCTGGGGTTGGGAATAAATAAATAAATAGTTAACACTGTCCCAGACTAAGCCATTCCATTCGGTGTGAATTTGGGTTGCGACAGCAACCCAGATTCTTGAAATAGAACTCGCTATTGATTCGTATCCATTTGCTCAATTCTGAGCTCCAGTATTTTCCTTATAATTTCTTTCAGTCCTTCACTGGATATCTTATTTGTTCAGAGTAGTTTTTTGTCTATGCTAAGAAATCCCGAAACTTCCCGTCGCTGATAGTCTGAAAGTTTTTACAATGGAAAGAAACGTTTTTGGTATATGCAAAAAAAAAAACCTGTCCCGTTGGCATACGCGGAAACCCTCACGCTTTCAGCACCTCTTGGCGAGTTGGCGATAGAAAACACTTTGAGAACCGAAGACTGGGGAAATTGGCAATCCTTCTCAATTTCTCGAGCAACCCTACTACGTTGTAAAAAAGATCGCCATTTTTCTCTCGCTGAGTGCTATGATTTTCCGTATGATTTTCTTTTTGGATATTCTAAATATATGTTGACATTCTAGATAGTAACGTACAAATCTTTTTGCAATTCTTTATCTGTCTGTATTGTAACTACTTCGAAGAATTGGTTGATATAAGAAGCAGGCGGCAAAAACGTACCCCCATGTAAACAAATTATATATGTTCACATTTATTTGAAATTTAGTCAATCAATTGCCTTTTGTTATGATTTTTACAATATAAAATGATCACTGACTCTAAAACTCGTCAAATACAAAGAATTGATGAGTATGTATTTGTTTATTGTGGAACTTATTCGCCCTTATAACCTACACAGTGTTTGTATTTTCATAATATAGTTTCTTATGAATCAAATCTCTTGTTTGATCGTCTACCTAATATAATCTCGCCACTGTTTGTTGAGACAACTAGTAGTAAATATAAACTTAGTAAAAGCAGTTATCAATAATAAGTATTAAGATTTAAGCAAAGTAATTTTTTTGTAAACAAATACACTTCTCGATTTGTTTCACTCATTTGAGCTCAAGATAACAAAATTTAAATTGAAAAAATATTCCATTTTGTCTGTTTTCAATAGCTTAGCTTTCTTTAAACAAAGTTTTTTCTATCTCATATCCTATAATTATAGCACTTGCATTTGGGCTGCTATGGAGACAAAATTTTTTTACGCGTGAATTCATAAAGGACCAAAATTTTTTTAATTTGTTTTATTTCATATTTATTGTTTAAGTTATTAGGATGTGTCACAAACATATATTTTATAATGTATTTAATATATATTTGTAACTCAAGCAAAACATGTAGTTTTTTCCCGTCTAATAAATATTTTTATTTCAAGGACCTACATTATTCTGTATTTTAAATCACTTTATGTATTATGTTGTTGTTTATTACCATTTTAACCCTTAACGGTCATTAGTCACTTCTGACGTAACAACAGTACTATGTCTCTGTGGTCGTAAGTCACCTCTCACGTGACGACAACAGTGCTTTGTCTCTGAAGTCGTGTCGCACCTAACAACATTACTTTGTCGCTGCAGTCAATATGTCACTTGGGTGGTGACAAGACTGATACTGTCAAAATTCACTGTCTGTGAAATGTGGGCACGATTGCCTTGTCAGTTCAAATTCTCAAGATCCTTATGGAATTGTGGGAACTACGATGGAGTGCAGATACAATAGGTAGAAGAATGCACAAGTTTTTTCCCACTCCAGATATTAGTCAATATGTGTACCACCCCATAACATCCCAGCTACTCATAGGCCATGGTCGCTTTCCGGAATACTTTTAAAAAAACTTTTTTTCTTCGGAAAGCAAGTTTCTGATCTGTGTCAGTGTGGAGAGTTTGTTGACTCGCCATTACATCTTCCACTGTAAACTCACGGAACACCTTAGGGGTGATCTCCTTTTCCTAAAAGAGGCTACCAAAACTTACTCACAACACCCTCAGTATCACCAGGCCCTCCTGGCCTTGGACAGATTTGTGACTGCCAAACTTATGCCGTTCTTCACAACATTAGGTAAGTTGGTGGGTATTTTGAGTAGTAGTGTGATGAAGCATTGACTGTCGGCTTGAGAAGGTCTTTGCTAGAGGCCCGCAAAGTAACACGATGCATACTGTGTGGTTCGGATGCAACATCGACAGCTAAACATCAATGTTTTGAAGTATCGATATTCAAAATTAAAACATCAAGGTTGATAATGCATCGCCCCCAAAACATCGATGTTTTTAAAATTCAGTGTATTAAAACTTTCTTCCCCATTTCTTAAAACTGGTTTAGCACCTAGTGATGCGACATAGGCTCCAATACATCAATGTTTTGAAAATATCGACATTGATGTCGCATCCCTACTTTGGTCTAAAAGTAAGTTCAATTTGGCGATTATGAAAATTATGCTACTTGGTTATTTTTATAACCCCAAAGGGAAAAATTAAGACACAACATAATTTTGAATCATTTTTAAATAACGAGGCAACACCCAAGCTGGCACTCCAAACTTACACACCACGCTAATGTAAGAACACAATATATTTAACATGCACCAGCCCCCTTTCTACACGACGGTCTTTGGCAGGATTCGAACTCCCAACCCTCCGGTTGCTAGTCCATTACTCTTCCAACCATGGCACCTGTTATCGTTGTAGTTTTTTAGGAGTTACATCATATATTAGTTTTGTATGCCAAAAAATACATAATCAATGATTAAATTTATAATTTTTCTTATTATGAACAGAAGAAAAGATTTTTTGTTTTATAATAAAATTACAATATTAATCAGTAATATTATTAGTTTAATTACTACGTGTGCAATAATTTATTCACAAGACCTTTTAGGAGTTATAACATGCTACTGATTAGTCTAAAACCAACATTTTGATGAAATGTGGTATATCTAATGGTATTTTTAATTAACGTCTCTCTCTCTCTCCCACTGGAGCAACACAATGGGCTATTTGTGACGATCCTGGATCAACCCCAAAGGGAAAGATTAAGACAACATAATTTTGAATCATGGTCATATAGCGAGTCAACACAACAGATTTAACATGCACCAGCCTCCTTCTACATGACGGTCTTTGGCTGGATTCGAACTTCCAACCCTCTGGTTGCTCTTCCCACCACGGCACCTGTTATATTAGCATGATGCTGATTTAATTAATTTTTCAAAAATTATTTTATCTAAAATTTTCATGTCCTGATCAGGACAGATGTTGAGTGAGTTAAATATATGGAGATAGCATGAGCACATTTTTATAAGTTTCACAGAAGTCTACTTTGAACAAGTTTAGCTGACTCGTGGTTCTAGATAAGCTTTGAATGTAAATCTGACTAAAGCCAATATTGCTAAAGTTGCAAGAATCAGAATGTATAGCTACAGAAAATTTTACGACTTGAAAATATTTACCAACCAAAATATTGGTTTACAATTTCTTCAGTTGTTATGCAGGATGTTTACATAGGACATCATTTTGTTTTGGAATAACTTTTAAATAAAACATTTCTAATTTCATTGTGCACTCAATGATTGACATTATTCATTGAATTTAATATCAATCAAATGACTGCCAGCACTGCATATTTAGTCTTCCATCCACATGATTTCTTAAGACCATTTTGCTCTACAGCTTTTGATTGTCATTTATTTAGGAAGCTGATCTAGGTTAGTGAGTGTGAATCTCAGCACATTTTAGCAAAATATTTAATCAAAATGAATTCTCTATGATGGAGACTTCTAGAAAATTGTAAAATTACTTTGGGCTACATCGTGTGCCTTCAAAACAAATATGTGTAAAAAAAATTTCAAAACACTGTTCTCTGCAAGATACGAAAAAGTCTGACCGACTTCTTACAGAAAGTTCCCAAGAAAACATTGATACTGTATGATATAGTGTTATTGAAAAACAAGGGACCTCTGTTGACATTACACAAAAGTAGGCTTTCTCCAAACACAATATGGGAAAAATTTGGATTTTCATCGAAGCTCTAAATGTTATTATGCATGCAATTCTCTTGGTCCATATTATATTCCACATATAAGTATAATTATTTCAGTTCTAAAGTTCAATTTAAATTACATTCCAAAACAGTTCAATCCAGAAAAAAATTACTAGGTTAACAATACTTGCGTGTACCAGACAACATTGGCAATCTTGAATAATTATGAAAATCAGAACTAAATATAAATCTTTTAGTACAAATTGTAAGCAACATTTAATGTATTCAGAATGATTTATTGAGACTGATTCTGACATTGCAAGATATTTTTGTAAACAAACACATGAAGGTAAACAAAAAGAAGTGTTTCAGTTACAGTGAATATATGTACTTCAATTCATTATAGAAGGTATTTTTTAATTAATGTCTTACAAGAAAAACAAAGAAACAAATGGTACATAAAAACTTTTATTTTCATTTCAATACACAATAAACTTTAAATATCAAGTAATTTAGTCATACATTACAAAAATTCATTTTTCTGTAAATGAAAATGAAATAATGGGCGAGCCGGAGAACTTAGGCCGAAGGCCTTCTATCTCCCTCAGAAAGTAGTTGGGAACTGAGCAGGTTATGAAGTTCACTGAAATATGTAAGGTAGAGTGAGTGCAGTTGGTTGTCCAATGAAAACAGGTGGCTTAGAAATTGGGCAGATCAAGGACGAGTCCAATTGGAACAGTACATAAGATGACAAGGAAGGCTTAAGAATTATTAAATTAAAGAAAAAATAAAAGCAGGAGATTTAAATAGTAAGAACATTAAGGATTAAGAATGACTGGGTCTTTTATTATATTCGGGTTGACGAGGGTCATATCTGGGATACACTGGATGGCAGGGTTATCAATTAATTCAAGATTAGCATAAAAATTAGTAGCAAGTTTACTGAAGTAAGTTTTAAGTTCGGTAATTTCAAGATCTTCGCGAATTTTAGCGTTTCGGTAGTACCAGGGGTAACCACTGATAATACGTAGAGTAGAATTTTGAAGAGATTCAAGTTTTCGCTGCGTATCCCAATTTTCTGTAAATATAATTAACCATACAAGACTCAAAAAGAAACTTTTTGCATGAAAATTTAACTTATGACCATTAAGTGTAGAATTATTCAAATTTAAGTATTTCCAATCTTAAATTTTTTTTTTTTTAATCTTGAAACTTTTTTTTTAATAGAGAAAATGTTTATTTTTGTAAAAAATTGGGTAATTTAAAAAATTACTTAACATTTTGGCAATAACTGCTATCACAAAAACACCTGCTTCAAGAAATAAAAACAAAACCACATAGAAACACATTTTGATAATAGAAATTACAAAAACATAAATACAAGTAAGGGATTGTTAAAAATCTGAAGGATGAGGAACCTGAAAATATAAAGTGTGCACATCAGTACAATACAAATGAGATCACAAACTCACCTTTTCGAGTCAACACTAATGTACACCTAATTCTGTTTGGACGAGCATGAGTATCATCTTGTGCGAATGTTTCAACAGTTTTACGAACAAATTCAGTTATTAATTGTTGTGTTTTGGTTAGGCCATTATATAATTATCTGTAAGAGACTACCAAGAACTTCAGTTCACGTTGAAATTTCCTAGCGCGTTTTTCATTAGGGTCATGTTTGACAAAATGATTACCTAATTTTCAGGTCAGTTCCAGACATTCTTTTACTAAACCTGCATTTAGAACAAGATCCTATTGTTCATTATCACTACATTCTGTGGGATTAGGAGTCTCAAAGCCAACCTCTTCTAATAATTCATCTTTGCTTACGGCTTTCTCGAATGATTCATGAATATCTTCAAATGATAGATCACTGAATCCTCCAGTTGCGTGTCATTGTAATGATGTTGGGAATACAGTCGTGTTAGTTACCAAATACAATTAGAACATTGTAGATACATACATTGGTAAATGAAAACATGTATTCCAAAACGCATACACTACATGTTATGCAATCTATTTGTGGGTGCAATATAGCTGACTAACCACTGCATTGCCCGTGATAGTTCTTTTGATGGGGTCAGGTGTGACCACTGCTTGCTAACCCCCAGTAATTGCTACGAATACCCATGTAGTTTAACAGATGATACTACTATGCCACAAATAGAAGAAAAAAAATTTGGGCAAATAAATTCAAACTGACTGGAGTAAATAGAGAATGAAATATTTATTTTGAATCTGAGTAAAAAAAAAAGTTTGTGCAAAAACAGAATTAGGTGAGCGTATACAAACAGGAAATGTTCGACGCAAAAAAATAAATACGCTCAGGGTAGTCGCATGAATTGAACCTATGTCATCTACAGCTTGCAAGCTATTAACAATGAGAAACCCACTGAACCACCAGCAAGTTGCTTTCCCACTCCTTGTACTCAGTAATGATACTATTCCCTCTACACCTCACCTCCCCTTTCCGCTTGTGTATCAATAGAATAGCACAAAATCATTAGTACTACCCAAATTTTGTTCAAGAGGTTTTGGAAAACCAAATCGACATATTACATTGTTTATTTCAACATACCTATATGAGAACTTAAGTCTGTTAGCACAAATGCACTTGTGATGAGTAATGCCTTCTATGAGGTACTCTCGATACACCCTTGACAATGTGGAGCAAGGTCTCAACTATGTCCAAAATGTTAAGCTTATGCGTTTAGCTTTAACTATCCTTCCACGTTCAAACTCGGTTAATTCTTGGCAGGTCGACATTCAAGAGTTTAACAGAGAGCACTGATAACTATCTGACTCTTTATACTCTTTTAATGCAATGTGAGCACTAGTAAATTTGCATACTGCTATCCCATGACTTTTAGCACATCAGTGTTCGGTGTATGGAAGTTATATAAAATTAATAATGCAAAAGTTTTGGTACAGGCATATGAGGGGTCAAAAAATAATACTTAATATAAGATTTTGCAAATGAAAGCACATAAAAAAATAGCTGCAGAGATTAGGAAAAAGCATGTGTTTCTAATTTGAATTAATGGGGTAGCACTGGCACTGGAACTTTTTTAGGTATAATGCTTGAGTAAATATATTAAGTGAATCTTCACCCATCATATGAAGAAGAATGATTCAAAATTGCCCATTGGATTTATAGTCACATGGAATGTTTTAAACAAAACCTATGCTGATGAACAGGCTTGTGAGTGACATGTTCAATGGCCCAAAAGGGAAAGAGTTGTCTTGTAATTATGATCCCTATCAAAAAAGGTTATGTAGTGCTTCAAAGGAAGGCTGATTTAATATTCAACTAACTTCAATAAAATAGCATGTCTCTTCTTCATAGTTATTTCATTTTCAATATTATTACACATAAAACAGAAAGGAAATGAAATCAAAATTCTTATTTAAATCACTGATTTTTAAAAATAATCACTTAATTTTAAATTTGCATTCCCTGTAACAATCTAAAAATCGAAAGAAATGGTCCGTTTTGATAGAATCAGATGTATTCAATTTGTGGACTTTCATATAATGTAATCTCAAAAACTAGATTACATCTAATTATAAATCAAAAATTAAAACTACTGATCGCAGAAAGAACAATCTCACTGCCTCTACTAAAATACTAAGATTACACTTCACAAATATAATTAAACGCAATAGCATAAAACAATTCAAAATCAAAGCTGAAACAAATTTTTCTTGCATCTTTAAAGCATCAAAAAAACACATTTTGAAAATTGAAGGAGATTGGATGTATAACTGAAAAGTAAATACAATCTTTCAAAAGAATACGCCTAAAGACAAATTAACTTTTCCTAATCAAATTATTCCGCTTTCAATACAAAGACCGTTGAAAAACATGAGCTCCTCACACATTCTCATAAGCATAAACAAAACAGAATGCATTCAACATCAGAACAGCGCGCGATTTTTCAAACCGCCGACAGAACTAATACGCCTTCTAGCGGCAATTCCTCTAAGTTTTAACATTAGGATTATCGTAGTTGGCGATACAGGCATCTATCGCCAACTCGCCAAGAGGTGCTGAAAGCGTGAGGGTTTCCGAGTATGCGTCCCGTTGTGATCTGAATAAGCTTGAAGGATCCCATCATTTGCACTTGGGGGTAGGAAACGTGCAGACAAAGCACGGCCGAGGGCACCCCACAGATTTTCAATGGGATTAATGTTGGGCGAGTACGCCGGCCAAACTATACGCGCAATCGGCTCCAATGTGTTTAAAAACTCTATCGTGTAGTTTACGGCCTCATCTGTGTCCTACGTAATGTGGATAGATTTGTAAATTTGAACACTACCGGGCAATTCTTGCAAGAGTTGCTTTTTGATGACATTGACATCTTCATTTCTTCGAGAAAGAATTGCCCTTTGGCACAGCCATGCATAATCAGTACTTTGCTACAACAGCAATATATCGATCTTCCGCGGAGGTCGTAACCCTTGGATGGTCGGCCACAGGTGTTCAGACAACTGTTTGGCTTGTTTGGAATTTTTTTCCATAATCGTGAAATGACGGAATGATGAACGCCGAAGGAAAGAGCAACATCAGTGATTGATTGCTCTGCTTCAAGGCGTCCCACAGAAGGCCAACGCTCACTATCTGCCATTTGTCTTCTGGAACCCATAGAAACACGTTTGTCTTGAAAACTAATCGTACGAAAGTTCTAAACACTTTTTACAGCACTTACATGTAACTCCACTAACGCTTCACAATGCTGGCTTCTTATACGACTGCCTTTTTTTGCATATTTCTCAACACGAAACCGTGATTGGATGTTACATAACATATTTGCATACTTCCATCTACCGCTGCAGAAAATAGCAGCCTCTCAAATTCAGATTGGCTTCAGGAAATTAACACTTTCCTCACCGTGATTAGCTTTAGGCAGTGAGTGTATTAATAAAACAAATATGAAAAAGTGACTTGTCTATATATATAAAACACTAACGTACGTGGACCCGAAATCGACGTTATTTGTGTATCGTCGAATGGCAACAATCAACGTATATAAAATAACCCAGATATTTTGAATTCTTGCTGTTTTCAAATAGCCGAGGTCAATTTCTATGAAAAATAAGGAATTAAATTGTAGTATTTATGTTTGAACTTACTTTTTATTTCTTTCTTTGATGTAAAAGTAATTTAAAAGTAATTTTACTACCCGGTATCTGGCCACGTCAGAATTAACGTTTACTTTTTTAATTTGATTTAGAATTCCGTGTTTGGGTATTTGAGTTGACTGCGAGATGTTGCGGACATATTTGAGGATTCCCAAGTATTATAAATGTGTTATTTTTGTTAATAAATCATTATTGTCTTTGTCAATATCGTTGAAAAGTCTTTTGTTGCATTATTCTATTTCACAATAAAAATATAATCAGGAAGTCGAAATTCAACACGTTTGAATAGATACGTACGTGTTTTTTTTTCTTTCAGAATTTAGCATTTTTTCAAGGATTGGAATTTTATTTTTGTTTGCATTATGTGTTCCGGTATAATACATATTGCAGTAATATTATTTAGGAGTTAGATTTTAATGATATGTCTATTTCCTGCAAATATCTCTAGACATGGGTAATTTTGTAGCGGTATATGTACATTTCGACCAACTTTCCTTGAATATTTGATTGAACACGCAATGATTTAAAGAATTGTTTCGCAAAAATAAATAAAATATACAAATCAAAACATGTTTAATTGCGGTGTGTAAAAAAGTTTAAAAAGCACTATTACACACCGCCGAGCGCTAGCCGGCGCAGCCCGACTAGTGTTTAACTAAACCCATTAGTCTGAACTGCCTGCAGTTCGTATCGTAGCGCGTGAAAGTAATCTCGTGATAGGACTTTGAGTTAAGACGTGGGCTTTGTATAGAGTCGGTGTTGGTCTAACTACATTAAAGCGCAATAAAATTAAGACAATGTTGTGACAAACGTTCCTCATATTTTCGTGAGGCAAAATGTAGCAGTGCCGCTCAAAGGGAGAAGCTAAAACTAAACAAAAACATAAAAACAGCAATTTAAAAAAAAAGTATAACGAAACATTGTGGACCGTAAATTAAAGAAGGTCGTTATAGCGAAATGCCTTATAAAGAGCGGCAATATAGCTGGGTTGGGTGTATAGCTATATTTAATTTTGATAATTTATGCAACGTATAAATATGAAAAAGCATAAACTTTAACTTTTGGTTTGGATACCTTTCTGAAAGTTTAGCGATTTCTGTGTACTTCAGTTTTCGTATAGCAACATTTCCATCGTTAATCAACGCATCTCTCAAATGTGCATACTGTTACACTCTCAGAGTCCTCTGTTTCAGTCGTATGTACAACACATTTTCCGATTTAATCTTGGAATACGTGTCGACAGTAAATTGATGGAACAGGTATTTGCATCTCAGTAAAACGTTTTAATTTGAAGAGCGTACCATCATCCTGTGAGCGTAGAATTGCACAGAACAAATGTTCTTAGTTTGCATAAATGATCCAAATCCAAGAACGAAGGGAGCGCAGTAAAGATCATTTGAAGATTGTTGACATTTTTACGAAACCAAATAATACAAAAATATAATAAAAAATTAATTTTAAAATGTTCAACATTAAATTTAAAATTGGGATTAAATATTCGCTATACTTTTCAAAAGACATCCAAACCAAAATAATAAAAATTAACTATACAAAAACTGAAACAAATAAAAATTGCACAAATGACACAAACCAAAAATTGCATAATAGATCAATATAATATATCGCTAATATTAAAAAAGATATCCAAATAATCCAAACTAAAAGCTAATATGCTTCTAAAAAATCAAATTCCAAACTATCGTACTCTACAAAAGGACAATAACAAACACCGTATTGCACAACTGTGATCCAGTTCCAATAATGGAGGATGCACAGTAAATTAAAAGATACTTATATTATAGATTATAATAATACAAACTAAAAGTTAACACTAACTAAAAGTTAATATGCTTTTAAAAAGCAATAAATTTTTATAAAGGATAACCAGTGGCCGGAAGCACAGTAACTACCGCATCATTACATTCAAGTCAGAGCCAAGACTGATTGAAGACTGTTGCCATTAGGAGGACAACACAATAATAATTAAATATCTCATTAAATTCATTTTAAAATGTTCTAGATTAAATTTTAAATTTAGGACTGGACTATGAAATTGCAAAACATTCGGACTACCTGTGTGCCAAATTTTATTATTGTAAGTGCCATAGATTCGTCAGGACACGCATAACAGAGAAACACACGAACTTCATTTATAATAGTAGGTAATAAGAGGTTAGAGATCGTTGGGTTAGAAGTCGGGGACAACTTTTCTGAACAAGTGTTGTTTGTTTCACTCTGTATCATTTATGTATTGATTTAAACGATATGAACTTCCTTGTTTACATCTCTTTTATGTTTTTGCAAATAACTCCTACGTCAAAAATTACCGTAATTGAAGTTATTTTTGAGTTCCAATACAAATTTTCAAAGCAAAACTTTAAAAAAATCGATTTTGTTTATTTCAAAAACTCAACTATCCCCTCGAAATAACCTTTACAAAATTAATTGCATGATTTGAAAACATTTTTCATTTTATCAATTCAAATTAGTTTTAATTAAATTAATTGCATTTTTCATAATTAAGTAAATTTATCGTGTTAGATACAAATAAAAAAAAAACGAGAGGCACTGAGGTATTTTCTGCATAAACCAAACATTTTCAAAGATTTTACTCTTCTACCCAAATTCTCTTGATACACTATGAGGTTACCTTATACTGTAGTGCCTTTTTTTGGCAAAGTTTTCCGTATATACTAGTGATCAAAAAGTTCCGCTGTCATGAAACAAAAGGTATAAATTTATTGGTAAAAATTTATTACATCTCCTCCGACTTCAATGTAGTTCTGACAACATTTTCTAATCCTCATAACATGCCTTAAAGTCGTTTTTGTGAAACCAATTCAGGATTCGTATCGAATTTTCTTTTATTGCATCAATGGACTCAAAACGGTGTCCACGAAGAGGGAGTTTCACCCGTGAAAGTAAAAAAGTTACACGGTGCCATATAAAGCGAATACGGAGCTTGTGAAGCCGTATTTGTTGAGTGCTTTGTCAAAAGATCCCGAATAAGGGCATTGCAAGAAGGCACATTATCGTGTTGCAAAACCCATGAGTTATCTCGCCACAATTCAGATCGTTTACGACGAATTACTTCACGCAAATGGCGGAAAACACTCAAATAATAATCTTTATTGGCCAGTTGATATAAATTCATAATTCACAACACCACGACAGTCAAATTAAAATAATCAACATTACTTTGATGTTTGAGCGACTTCGACGTGGTCTTTTCGGTCTTGCTTCACCTTTTCAAGCGCCATTCACTTAATTGTTGAGCTGTTTCTGTATCAAAAGTATAGACACTTTTCATCACCGGTAATGCGTTTTAAAAAGGGATCGCCGCCTTGAGAAAGCATCTCTCGGGACACTACGACACTTTTTTGAAACAAATTCAAAAATTTCGGAGCAACTCGAGTACTTGAATTATCTTTCAAAATTGCTTGTCTAGAACCAAATGATATAGTATTCCAAACATCGCCTATCCTAATTCTTTATCTGTATCTCAGCCTCCTGGGTTAGGAAATCAAGCTGGAAACTAAATGAATATCACTATGAACTATTCTCCTTTGGTTTCCAGAGATAATATACCTTCTTTACTTGTGTCAGTTTACGTTAATTAGTAAAAATCTCAAAAAGTTACCTAAGATAATTTTCATGAGTGGATTCCTAATATCGCCTAATCCTGTTCCTATCACCACCCACCAGGCGACATTAGGAGCTACTATTAAAACCGAGGTGCTAGTAGAGCATACATGCCAACCTTTAGTATTTAATGTACTTTCAAGTCATATAATCGAAATTATGATTTGGAAACACTTACCTGGATATTCTTTGAATTTTGATTGGAGATTAAAAAAAATATGTTGATTGTTGGATGGGTTCTTTCTGTTGCTTCCAAAATCATAAAAAGTCAAGCCAGCAGTCTTTAGACCCAAGATTATTTATTACATGAAAAGGGACACGATACATAACATAGATATTACATGACCAGAAAACATTGTCTGGTAATAAATGACGGAAGCACAGACTAACTTAATCCGAAGAAAACACCAATCGGTCTCTTCCTCTCGATCTTAGCAACCCTTCGCTGGGTTGTCGCGCTTGTCACTCGCCAATCTCTCCACTTGGCGACAGCTTCCTGGCATTGATCATAGCCTCAAATACTTCAGATGCAATTGGTAATTGGTAATTTTAGTTAACGTCGTACTAGAGCAACACAACGGGCTATTGACGACGGTCCGGGATCAGTCCCTTAAGGGAAAGATCCGAGGACAACACTTCGTAGTTTTGAACCACGGTCAGATGACGAAGCAACACCTGAGCTGGCACCCCACTCTCCAAACTTCCACGCCAACCCAACGTGAGGACTTTCGGCCACGACAGATTTAAGGTGCACCAGCCGCCTCTACACCATACGTTTAGAAACATCCACGCCCGAACCCGGATTCGAACCAGGAACCTTCCGATCCAGAGGCTAACACCTTAACTTCAGATGCAATATTGTTGTTGATGTAACTGATAGGAAACTTGCCGGTGGCGCTACGTTTGGCCAAACCCTAGACCATCAAGGTAATTACATAAACTCATAAATGTCGCGCATAGTAGCTTGCAAACACGGGTAGGCGATATTTGGAACACCTAACCCTGTAGCAACTTGTTCAATAATGTCTCTTATTGCTAAACGACAATCACTAAGCACCAATTCTGACCTGATTGACATGTTTATTAGTCGAAGTGGATGGTCTACCAGATAGCGAATCATCCACGACGGATCCTCTACCTTCTTTAAACTTTTTATACCTATCAAATACTGTTGTTTTTGATAAACAGTCGTCTGTAAAAGCTTTTTGCAACATTTAAAATGTGTTTGTAGCAGAAATTCCATTGCGGAAACAAAATTTAATGCAAGTTCTTCGTTGATTTTCTAAAATGTTGAATGTAGTTGAGCAAAGTGAAAATTTTTCTCTTATTAAAAACAAATTTATTTTCAGAGTATAAAATTAAATAAATCCCTGATTGTTATCGCATGTTTATACAAGCTGTAAAAATAATTGATAAAAGTTTACAGACGATATCTACAATGTATGTATTTTAAGAAAGCATTCCAGATACGTTTTGATCACAGTAGTATAACCTAACTGGCTTTATGTAAAACCTAATTGGATTTGAGCAATTAACTGTTACATATAAATTCCAAATTTATTCTTTGGGATTTTCATTATCAAATTCTTTTCGTTTTCTTAGTTTCATGTATTTGGAATGTTATCATTTGGCATTGAACAACGAAAAATTAATTGTTAATTCTATTGACAACGCGAAGTGCTGAAAAATAAACGTCACGTTTGGAATACGTACAGGAAACTTAGCGTCTTAAAACCTCAACGCCACCTACATTTTGCTCAACAGAAATAGCCTATCAGTGCAAAAAAAGCTCACAGTGGATCTATGGGTTTAACAACTGCTCTTGCAAACTCCGAGTCGTAAGCCGTCACAGGAACGATTCCTATGAAGTTAATTCTTCCCTAGATGTAATTCTCTCTTCTATAGCAATAAAAAAAATTGTCCTTGTATGTGAATGTCCATTATTTTACGTTGTCTGTCTTGTGTTTGGTGCAGCTTGGCTAAATCTGACCCCACCCTTCCGTTTCAAAACCCAGTCCAACTGATTGTATATAAGTACTTAAAAAGGTGCGCCGTAGATTCTCGTTAAATAAAAAAACAACAATTCATGGGAGACAAGCATTTTTATTGAAAAAACTCATACATATTAATATTCACATCCAATATTTAATTGCACATGAAATGTTTTTGGTTGCACTTCCGATACACATTAACGTACACAAAATCCGCCATATTTTCGTAACATGAAACTCGAGCCAAACAACTAAAACCTGTTGAATATAAGTAGGCAAGTACAGAAAAACAAAACACGAATCATCCATCCTAGTATGATTTCATCCAAAATGCCACAGATTAGATCCCAAGTCTTTGAGTTGACGTCGTATTATTCTTTACTCAAATTTTGACTTGTGATACGAAAAATATCTCAGTGACGACCATGTATTGCTTCACAAAAAATGTTCCAATTGGAAGGGTTATTTTTTTCTTTAATTATCAAATATAGAAATGCTATGCTTTATAAATTACGATGACGCTAGAAGAACATGCTAGTAGTGCACTGTACCCGGTACGAGCATTACTGGGACGTTCTTCTATAGGCATCTGTTCTAGAGAGCACTTCTGTTCCTTCGAAAGAACAGAGAATAAACACACAAGATCAAAATATATTACACCACAATTTAAAAGACTAACACGCTACGCTATATAAAACGATCATAGGTCCGTAAGCGCTTCGTGTCTGTGACTTGAACAGTTGCTTCTTGATACAGTTCTATTTTTAGTCTCATCTGCTCGTCAGTAGCAGCCGTGGTTAGGACTTGGCTAGGTTATGGAGATACTTAGATTGCTGATTTTCTGTCTGGAATGAGATAAGGGAATTATTTATTATAAGGAAAACACAGCATATTTAAACTTATTCAACCGAAAGCTAACTGTGTTGACAAGCTAGTGTCCATGCCAGGGCTAGAAATAAATCGCGGCAACCTCGGCACATGCTGAGAGCTTAGTTTAAATCAACGGTTCTCACGGCAAGTTTTGTTACGAGTATTTCAAACCGAATGTGAAATATTATTTCTCTTTCAAATACCAACTATTAAAAAAATTTTAACAAAAAACTATGCGCCTTAATGAGGATAAATGCGGATGGTCCTTCGCTTTCAGATTTTAAGTCTGATCGATCAGTTCAGAAATGGTTTCGTGCATGTGATCGCAGACCTTGCGTTTAGCTATGTAGTTACAAAACAACTGCAATTTTCTCTAGCCTAATTATTGACTGATACCTTCGTAAACTTGATAATAAGGAAATAAACACGTGTCTACAATATGTTATTCGAGATTATTTTTTTATCTCGGGGTATTTTAGGGTTTCATATTAAATTGCAGAAAGTTTACAGGAAAAGTGAAGTATTTTTTCATCTTTTCATTGTATTATTTATTCAATTGTTTTAAAGTTTAGCGAAAAATTTGCAACTGCAATTTACCGTTATAACGGAAATTTTCGGTTTTGCCATGAGCTGAATAGTTTTTGCTGTCAGCTTATAAAGCTCACAGCAATATATTTGCTTTCAGCTTCAAAATCTTATTTCGAGCCCTGGTCCATGCTATGTTGTTGGTACAAGTCATAGACGTGAAATATGAGTGGACTGGCATTGCTATTGAAGGAGTTTCAGAGAGTGAAACCAACGTGTGGAGTTTGAATGTCTATGGGAGCTGTGTTACCATCGACCTTCTAATGAAAGAGACGGAGCATGCGCGCGCATCTTTGTTATTTCTTCCGATAGCTCGGATTGAATATTTGTCACGTGGGTGGTTGGAAAAAGAATGAATCCTACATTACTTATTGGTTAAAGTGATTATCCACTTCGATAGTCAATCGTTTGTCTATTCACAAACCGACAGCAAATCGGCAAACTTTCTGTCTATTTCATTAGATGGTCGACGTGTTGCGTACTGTAGAAACTAAAATGGTTACTTAGGGTGCTGTCCACCGACCTTCATTGAGAGCGAACTAGTTTATGCAAAAGACGTAAAATTATATTTTTAAAGTTCCAATCTGGGGTTGATACGTGAATGGTCTGTTAAAAGATGTACATTTTGACTATGTTTCCCTTTTAGATCTTTGTGCTTGCAACATTTCATTTTATACGTAACTAAAAACAAGTTTTTTGTTTCAGTTTTTTAAAAATGTAGTCATTTTATTCAAAGTAGTAAAATAGTATTTTAAAGTTTTTGAGATTGTAAAAAATAATTGCATTCTGTGTTTGATAGATGCATTTGTACGATGCATTGATATTAAATAAATATTTTCACATTCAAGTTTCATCTGAATTACAGCAGTAAAATACACTGCGCTTTGTGGCACAAAAGTGAAACTCAAGCTATGTAACAAAGGAATTTTCACATCCGGACGGCCACTGCTACAGAGTGGTCGAAAAGTACTCGTACTGACGATTCGTGAATTTATTATACAAAAACATGAGTTGATATAGCGTATTTTTACTCGGTACTGCATCATCTGGATATTTATGTCGCCAAAATTCTTTACATCCTTCGAGAAACTTTATATCACAACTTAAGCGTGAAGAAAATCAAACGATAAAAATTAAAGAATCGATAAAATTCAATAATTAAAAAAAAACGAGCAATGATTTAAAAAAATTTTTTTTTTTAAGATTGAGTACGGGAACTTTTTACGACACTAGTCTTTCGTCACCAGTTGACCGTGCGAAAAGAAAATTAAGACTTGTAAAAGTAAATCTCGCAAAAGCTTTTCAATTAGCTATTAATTCAATTTTTCTGGTTTCAGGTATTTAGTTGAACTAAGTAAAATTGCGGTACAGCTACACTCTACGTTTATGAGCGGTGGCAACGGTCTTGGCGATTTTTTTTGGCGCATTTCTAGTAACGAGTTACGATAAATTAAGACAACCCATTTTCGTTATTGTTGTTGTTGTTGTTTTCATGGCAACCTCGGCAAACGAAACTTTCAATTTTCATTTTGAATATTCTAGAAAGTTCTTCCAAAATCCGTTAAAGTCGTTTGATTTCATTGATTCGTTTGAAATTTTTTCTTTCCTCCCATTGGTTATTTTGTTTTAAAAAAATCCTTTGATTGCATTGGTCCTTTTAAATCGTTTTCTGCGATACCATTGGTCCATTTATTTGTATTTTGACAGTTGTGGAATTTTTATTTTATTGTAATAGTTTTCACGATAGGATTAAGAGTTTTGTTTTTTTGAACATTTTCGTTTTCATTATTTTTTTACGAAAGAATTCTGACTTTATCAGGTTGTATTACTTATTGCTTTTTTTTTCTTTTGTAAATCTTTTTCTTGATAGTTTCAGGGTATTCTTACCAAACATTCGTAGCTTAGTTTCTCTACTGGTTCACAAATGTGTTTTGATATGTGCTTAAGCTTACTACTTTTTGTGAAAGTTTTTAAAAAATATACTTTTTAAAACGTTCTGAAATGTGCGTAAAAAGTGTGTTGTAAAAAGAAAAAGAATTTGTGACAGAAAAAGAGTTAGGAAATAATTATTTCCTTGGCAACTTTAGAAGTGCGCCAAAAAAAATCGCCAAGGCCGTTGCCACCGCTCATAAACGTAGAGTGTAGCTGTAACAAAATTGCTTTCATAAAAGCTTTTAAAATAAGTTGTTGTAAGACTTAAAATTCAAATTGAAAACGCACCAAACCATTCATATGAACTACATTTCAGTATGTTAGGATTTCACATATGAATGCAATTTAAATTTAATTAAGTTTACTTACCAGTTAAACTACACCAGACAAACACAAAGTCACTTTGAATATTAATAAATGAATATTTATCATATTTTATTAACAACTGAATCGTGCAGCACCAAACAACGAAAAATATGAAGCCAGTGAATTCCAAGACATGTCTCTGGTGAACCATTCGATCTATCGAACTAGACAACTTTTTACTCGATGTATTTTCTGAACACACAGAAATAAAGCTTTACGATTCCGTATTTGTTCAAAAATCAATTCCTTTTAGATGGCAGTTTAAACTTTTACAGTTAAAAGATACTCTTACGAGAATTTGTCTCCAAATCCTTTTCTGATTTTACGTCATCCGACAGCTTATATCGCAGATGGTTCTTCAGCAACTGGTTCTTAAGAAGTTTCTGCAGGCTCTTTCTTAATTGGTTTTATAGAAGTTTCTGCAGGCTCTTTCTTAATTGGTTTTATAGAAGTTTCTGCAGGCTCTTTCTTAATTGGTTTTATAGAAGTTTCTGCAGGCTCTTTCTTAATTGGTTTTGTAGAAGTTTCTGCAGTAATTGGCTTTTCCTTCGATGGTTCCTTTTCAGGTTCTTTTCCAGAAGTAGGCGTCTCTTTTGACTGTCCTGGCTTGTAATTTTTATAGAGTTCTAGTTTCTTACACAAACCGGGTGAAACTGAGAGATGTTGTCCAGTGCTTCTTGTTATAATGGTCCTTGGGATGCTTCCGTATTTGCCCTTCAGCGCTTCCATCAAATGGGGCATTCCAGGGGGTTGGTGTCTGCTGGGGTCTGCGAAAAGCTCCAAGTCCGATCTAGTGTTCTTGATCCTCAAGAAAGCAGTCTGGGACCTTGTGACGATTCTGTCAGTACTGACTCCAAAGGTATAAGTGTCATGGTCTCTCCAATCTATCGGACGGTCCAGTTTACTGTACTTCTTTTTGGCTGCTTTTGATTTCTTCGGCATGGCTTACAAGATCCGCTGCTTGGATTTTTCTGTATGATGGATACAAAACTAACACGGATTACAATATTGCTATAGTAAAGCACCTTGGGTGATCCTATCTGTTTACTTGCTGTGCTTCTCTCTGCTGTGGATTTTCAATTATATAACTTAGGACATGAATATTAAAACTTATTTTTATTGATTTGTTATTTGAAGTAAATGTTTCAAACGAAGGATTTAACTTTGAGGAATTTTGTTATAATCGAAATCTGATCTGTGCTAAAAATTGCTATTGAGCTGGATGAACTGAATATAGATGAGTGATGATTGAATGGAAGAACTTAGCAGTCTAAGTTATATCTAAATTTCTCGCGTAATCACATGTTTTAATTGAAATTATACGTGCATTTTAAACGAGGAAATCGAGGTCATCGTATATGCTTTAATCATTTTTCTTCTACCAGTCTTGTTTCAATCGTTGGAATGGGAAGTGAAATATTTTATTTCTTCTTGGAAGAAGTAACTACGACGCCTAAGAACTAGAATTTACCCCTCCTCAATAGAGGAAAATCTAAAATTATTTAAAAGTCAGGAAGTCTTCTTTAAGTCCCTCTACTACGAAAGATAGTGCGCAGATCAGCAGGCCAAATTAAATAAATATGCGATGCAATAAAGCAAAAATTACACGAAAAGTATGATGCAAAATGTACTGAAATTATCCAATCAAATTTTCAGGTAGAGAAGTGGTAATCATAGACTTGAAATATAGGTATATTGAGTATTGCTATTGATAGGAGCTTCAAGAAGTTTGACCCAATGTCGTCAATTAGTAACTTGACTACTCCGTAAAAAATTGAGTTGATTGGCGGATTGGACTTCCTATCGTCTCGTTTTGTAAAATAACTCCGTATGGTATTGTCGTGGTGTGAATACGTATTTCTGTTAGTGGAGACAGTAATGGTGAAATCGCCAAAGGCTTCTATGTTGCGTGGATCAATCGGATGACGAAACAATCTTCTCCCGTCTCGTGGACGAATCAGATGATGAATGTTCGTTTCTGATTCGGCAGACGAAAGTAGTCTTCCGGTCCGTTTACGATTTTCCGTATGCGTAGGCTCCGCCTTAACATACGTACCGCCATAGGCCCCGCCTTAACGCATACGAAGGTACAGATAGGGTCTGCGTAATCCCGCCCATCTGTCAATCACGTGGTTCTCCTCTATCATTGGTTCGACGCATACGGATAATCGTAAATGGGTCATTAGGGTCACATCACTATTATGTTTGATCGCACTATCCTTGGCACATCAAAAAGTTACCAATGTTCATTCTCCACCTCCTCTATGGTGTAACTGAGCAATAGATAAAGAAAAGTGTCTACTATTGAAGGATAACATACTAATGTAATTACATGGATTGTATTTCTTCACACACTGTATCTTAGCTACGTATATTTTCACTGAAAATGTTTACATGCAATTTTACTAATATGGAGGTACAAAGCTCAATGAAAGATAGTATTTTTGCATAATAGCGTGTTGGGATATCATGTTGGAAGAGATTACATTACATGACGGTTTCCACAAAACTTGGTGTCCTGTTTTGAGGTGATGAAAGATGAGATATATTTAGGCTACAAATATTTGCAACTGCATCTACATCACAATGACAAAAACAAAACAAATAGGGGAACAACTACACTACGTTTATGAGTGGTGGAAACGGCCTGGCGATTTTTTTTGGCGCAATTCTAAAGTTGCCCAAGGAAAGAATTATTTCAAAAAATATTTTTCTTTCAAAAACATTTTTCTTTTCACAACAGAAAATGAAAGCTTGAAAAAACATTTGAATATGTTTTGAAAAGTATATATATTTTAAATTTAACAAAAAATAAATACATTACAAAACACAATTGTGTTCCAGCAGAACTAAACTTCGAATGTTGGGTAAGAATATATATATACCCTGAAACTTATCAATTACACTAAATACAGTGGGCATGTTGAAAAAGAAAAATATTTATAAAAGAAAAAAAGCAAGAAATAATACAACCTGATAACGTCAAAATTCTTTGGTTAAAAATAATGAAAACAAAAATGGTTCAAAAATAACAAAACTCTAAATTCTTTCGTGAAAACTAATATAATAAAATAAAAATTCCACAACTATCTAAGTACAAATAAATGAACCAGTGGTATCACAGAAAAAGATTTAAAATGACCAATACAATCAAAGAATATTTAAAAATCAAAATAACCAATGGGAGCAAAGAAAAAATTTCAAACGAACCAATGAAATCAAACAACTTTAACGGATTTTAGAAGAACTTTCTAGAATATTCAAAATGAAAATTGAAAGTTTCCGTTTGCCGAGGTTGCCATGAAAACCACAACAACCGTAACGACAGATGGGTTGCCTTAATTTATCGTAACTCGCTACTAGAAGTGTGCCAAAAAATCGTCAAACCGTTGCCATCACTCATAAATGTAGAGTGTAGCTGTACCCAAATAGGTATATATTTATAGGGATACCGTTCCAATCTTTCAAGTATTATTTGAAAGACTGTCTTAAACATGATAGACTTCGCAAGAAATCTTCTATGTGCAGAATTATCATCTCAACTTTTCAACAGAATAATGAATAAAGGAATTTATGAATATCGCAGTTGATGTTCAAAGCAATGAGCATCGTGTTACTATTACGACCAGTTATCGTAACGCAAAATGGTTGAGAATGCATTCGAGCCTCGTATGATGATCGGTCAAACAAGTCTTAAACACGCAACTTCATGGAGTTAATAGAACTTTTAATACAACATTCATACTTATAAATACTCACCATTAGCACTATTCAGAGCTACTGTCAGTTCATGGTCTCCTAATCTGTCTTGTTCCTTAGGGTCGGGCCAATGAAGTTCGACACCCAAATAATACAACCATCCACCAACGATGGCTCCAAGATGGGGCCCAAACAAACCAATCCACCAGTAGTTACGATAACTAGAAAAAGATTCAAAAGAAACATTCTGTATCGCAAGTTTAGAAATTGATATCAACAGAAAATTTTAACGAGTTCTAGAATTTTAGTATGGATTCCCAATATTGTATTTCAGCTGCTTCTGTGTGGATTTGGTATCTTGATATCTAATTACCTCACCAAGAAGATGCAATGCGACTACAGGTATGTTAAAGTATTTAAGATGCTTAAGTGAGTAGGATACTGGTGGCCATCGAAAATGCAACACCATAAGGAATCATCCAATGACCTTTAAGTTTGCACAATGGGGAAGGATATGTGAATGACTAGCACTGAAGTGTGGGTAAAAATTATGTGAGTCAGTAACGCCCCCTGTAAGCTGTAGAAAGAGGGCGACTAGTTGGCTCGTGGTGTTGGAATTGTGTTTTCCCACTGTTCCTGTGTGTGGAGGCTCAATTACATTAGTCAAAAATACTGCAGATATACAGGCATTCTTTTTATACGTTCTTTATATACGGTCTTTATATACGGTCTTTATATACGGTCTTTATATACGGTCTTTATATACGTTCTTTATATACGTTCTTTATATACGTTCTTTATATACGTTCTTTATATACGTTCTTTATATACGTTCTTTATATACGTTCTTTATATACGTTCTTTATATACGTTCTTTATATACGTTCTTTATATACGTTCTTTATATACGTTCTTTATATACGTTCTTTATATACGTTCTTTATATACGTTCTTTATATACGTTCTTTATATACGTTCTTTATATACGTTCTTTATATACGTTCTTTATATACGTTCTTTATATACGTTCTTTATATACGTTCTTTATATACGTTCTTTATATACGTTCTTTATATACGTTCTTTATATGCGTTCTTTATATGCGTTCTTTATATACGTTCTTGATATACGATCTTTATATACGTTCTTTACATACATTCTTTAAATACTGCAGATATACGGGCGTTCTTTCTGCAACACACATTCTGCGTTTGACGAAAGAATTGTGGCTTTTCGAAAGACTATGGATTGTACTTCCGAAAAATTGGTGCTCTTGTTGGGAGAAATCAAGCCAAGGATGCGAATACGGAATCGGTGGGTGCAGGAGGGACGAACTGACCTACGTGAATGATTGGCGCAAGGGCCATATTTGGATTAGTTTCGCCAAACACAAGACAAAATCAAATAAAAGTGTCAATGAAATGAAAAATAGAGGGATTGAGGACCAGAGTAATGAGATGAAAGAAAAAGCATCATGGGAGAATGATTCCAATGTTTACCAATTGTGGTAAACATTGGAGTCACTGTGGTAAACCCCACGGAAAAATAAAGATCACCAGAGAACCTCTTGTCCGTTATGCCCGTACACACTTAAAGGAGATGTGACCCTCAGGATCACGGGCTCGTGTAATTGGTGCAATTTTATGTATGAAATTATTTTATGTATGTATGTATTTTATGTATGTTATGACAGAAAAAACGTAAAGTTAAATCTTACCTGAAAACTTCACTGCCATATCCAGCTACAGCCGTAAAGCACCTCGTGGCAAAATCTCTTGCAGGATTGAGGGGTGCCATACAGTTAGCGCCGAAACACATTGCAAGGGCAGAAATCATGAAGCCCAGCATGATCGGGTGCATCCATTTGGGAATGTTCAGGTTCTTCTCGTCTATGCATGCCAGAGCTGTGAACATCAATAATCCTGTACCCACGATCTATAAGAAAAACTTACTATAAGTTGGTTGATTTTATGGCAGACTTAGCTGGACTCGCTTTTTCAAATTTTAGATGCAATGAATCATTGTCCGAAAAATTCCGATGGTAAGACTTCGATTTATTTATTATCTCTTCAACTTATGAGTGTTTATGTAGTCACTAAATACATGATTACATATTCTGGTACGCTTATTAAAAAATTTGTATATATATGTCACGGTTCTAAATATAGTGTTGTATACGTAGATTGCAAGGACTCGAATAAAACTCCTTACAATTCTAAGAGGTTTCGACGAAATATATAGTCCATGGAGACCTGAAAAATTGCCAATGATGAGATATCTCGTTATTGGCAAATCTAGCTCGTCATTGGCAATCAACGGATGAGGCAAATCAAGATTATGACTGTCGATTTTTTTTTTACGATGAGACCAAAATCTGGTCAGTTATCTTCTAATGATGTATAGATATGTCATCCATCAAGATAAGATCAATTTGGTAAATGAGATACAAACACCAGGATGGTCAAATATCTCAGTATTGACAAAAGACTGGAACTCAAATCAACTGAAGTTCTTCAAATTGACCGAGTTCCAATCCTATTCAAGAGATTCAAATTAGAAAATTTATTTAATGGGTTTCCTGCGTTAAAAAAATAAATACAATTTACGTTGCATTTTGTCAAAAAAATAACAATTCACTTCAAAGAATAACTGCTACCTACATTGCTTCCCAAATTAAAAAAATTCTTTGAAAAGAAATATTTTTAAAATTAATTTCTTAATTGTAAATGGTATATAAAGCCAATTTTAAATAAATGTATTTTTGACAACAGGTTATATCCATGTAGAAGAGATCATCAAAGATAAATGCAGTTTTAAAACTAAGAAAATTAAAGCATTAATAAAAATCGATTACCAGAAAAAACACATAATTTTTTTAAAACGAATAAACATTGGTTTAAATACAAATCATAATTTTATTTTTGAATTAATATTGCTTGATTTAACTAACTATTTTACCCATAGCATATAGCGCAAGCTTATTTAAAAAAAAACTTCGAAGATCGCACAGATGACTCGAACTTGGATATTTTTACTTTGAATACTGTCACTCTTTTCTGGAAAATTTTCATGTATGGTCAATGAAAGGATGGTAATTTTTAACTTACTTGATCAAGTAGGCAGCTCATAATGGAAACGTAGGGCTTTGGATACGTGGCCCAGATGTAAGCAGTTGCAGTTTCGCCAGTAATAGTTCGATTTGGATCGAAATGATCCAAAGCATCTGCAATCGAGAGTATATTCTTAAAAATACGTTTATTTAATTATTAATCCAAGCGAAATTCTAAACGGCGTATTCCGAATTTTGGTGATATCCAAACATTAAAGTTTTCTTTTATGCAATGACAATTTTATTTTTTAATAAACAGTTTTGTTAATTTTTACCTATAGGGTTACTTAAAGGAACAAGTCGACACTAACAATCCGACTATTCGACAGTTTAAGCAAAACATTATTGAAAATGCCACTCAAAATGTGCCCAAACGTTATAGAAAAAGTAGTTGATAGGATGATAGTCGAATATACGTCGCATTGAAGAAACACATTGGGCTTTGGGTGACAATCCGATATCAATGCCGAAGGAAAATATACGAGGACAACACCTCGGAATTTTGTACCAGTCAGAGGATAAGGTCAATGACTGAGCTGGCACCTCATTACAAACTTTCATACCACGCCAACGTAAAGACATTTCAGGCCTTGACAGATTTAACATGCACCTGCAACTACGTCAAGGGTGCCCGGGACTCAAAATTCTAAAATCTTCAGTTTTAAATTTTTTCTGTTGGTATACATTGTATTTTGCAATTATAATAACTATTTTATATTTTCTAAGTTACATTTTTTTTATTAAAATTAAAAAGTTGTCAAAATTGATATATCTTAAAATATTTTATAACAAATCACTTCATTTTTGCATTAGTTAACTCCTAAAAGTTAATACTAAAATTTGCTTTCGTAATTTTGGTTAAAACAATTAGAATTTTTTTAATTTTATATTTTGTTCAAAAACTACATGAACACATAGTATACAAAGTTAAAAAAAATTATAGAAAAAAAAAGATATATATACACAATTGCTGAAGACAAATTAAAGAAATATATTTCAAAAGTAAATGTAGAAAATTGCGTTCATTTATGACCAGTAGTTTTTAAGTTACATTGATTTTCACTATTGAAATCCCATTTGACACAAAAGGCGAAAAATAGCGTTAAAAATTATGAAGGCTCGTTTGATTTGCAACTGTCATGTTTATAAAAAGTTGAATATTTCCGGTTTCACTGATGGTAGAAAAAAAATGTAGGTGGCATTTTATTTAGAAATATCTATATTATTTTTTAAGATAATAAATAAAAATTTGAACTTTTTTTTCATATTTTGAGTCTCAGACCCCCTTAAAGATTTTTGGATGGGTCGCGTTTCGAACTCGCATAATCCGCTACTTTTTCCAACCAGACTGCGCGGACCTAAAAGCGTAGTCGAAAAAGCTTATATTTGTAATGCGGCCAGAGGCGGCCATGTGGCTGATGTCATATTCCACAATATCATTAAAGTAAACAATATGTAAACAAAATTAAATCAAAAATATTTTATTTAAAAATTATTCCGAAAACAAAATATAGCCCTTACTTAAAAAACCTGTATGTAAAAAAAATTTGGGCATCTTCCCTATACTGACCTTTGTAAGTTACAAAAAGTACGGCTGATGCCACAAATGCTCCCAAGTGTTGTGCCAGAAGGTAATGTCCAACTTTTTTCCATGGAAATTTCCCAAGTGTCGCAAAAGCTACGGTCACAGCGGGGTTGATGTGACCACCTGTAACATTCAAATAATTCATTCTCCACTCTTACATACACTTGGCAGAATATGAAATACAAAGCCCTCACTAAAACAAGAACAAAAACATGACTACTGAAAACTATTTCTGTATTTCTTTCAGTTTTTCCATGTTTTACTTTTTAAGATACATAAATATTGTTTCCGTACATGAATGCTGCTCTTTAAATATTTAAATAAGTAAATAGATACAGTTGTGACAAGATCAAATGTATATTATACAATGTAAAACGGTGAAATAGTGAATTTTTCCGATAAGATTTTAAACTATTAGAAGCCTCTTTATAAGAGATACATTGCATGCAAACACCAATAACGTAGTTATTACTTTTTAGAGTTGAGAAGTTGGAATACCCACTGTATTAATTTTCCTAATTTCTGTGTACCTTTTCTCATAAGGTACTCAAGACAACTATTTGAAATATTCTGTACATTCAGTATATATTTACTTAATCGAGGTAAATGCGAAATATTTTTAATGTTTTTATAAAATTAACTGAAAAAGTTCTAATATCTGGGGGATGCACCTAAAAATTTTGCTTATTTTGTAACAAATTGTAGTTTTATCTGTAACCAAAATGCCTCTTTAGTATAATCTGCGTGATGCTTTAGTCTGGAAAGTTTTATTTGGTTAACCTCCAAGAGTTTTGACAAGGTATCTCGTCCACGATAGGGTCAATTTAAATAAGGTTCAATTTAATCAATGGTCAATTTAAAGCAAATTAATCCAGTTCTGCTAATTTTGTCCCTGCCATCCCAATAGAGCTTAGAAAAGTTCCCACTAATTGTTAAGAAGGCTCCATACTCGGGCAGTGGGTGATGCTCAACCCTGGCGAAATGTAACGTTCTACAAATTGTGTATTTCAAAGGGAAATATTTTACAATTCTCTTCAGGTGTGCTGCAAAGTAATCATGTCGAGTTCTGAGCCTGAACAGGGGCAGTGATCTCTTTCTTGGTTTTTTTTATGTTGTCCAGTCACGTATTTTCTACATTGCATCGCTTCTTACAACGCTTGTTTTGATTTTTGAGCGACTTCATTTTTGATAGTCTTGGATGTTTTTCTGGTCAGCTTTTTAGTCGCATCTGTGGACAATGGTCCCTCATTGGAATCGATTTTAGCCCCCATTTTAACCAATATGTCTGCCAACCTATGTCCCTCTAATCCAATGTATAAGTCCACATGTCATTTCAAGTATTTATCACATCAAGGAACATACAGATTATTGTAACTGTGGTTAACGAATTTTTTCTACCTAGGACATAACACTAAAAGCTCGATGAAACTATTTCCGTCTCAACGATCTCATAAATACTTAAAATCTCGTAATACTAATTACATCATTCCATCTTTAATTTATGTTTCCTAACCAGTGATCAATATCAGATCGGAAATAGTATTGTCTGTGATTAAGACCTGCTGTAAATTATGCTCAACATTGAGTGATACAACACTGCGGTGTTTTATTTGTCTCTTGCAATATCTCCGAGTGAAATATTTCTTCAGATTTAAAAGCATGAACTTCTCCGTCTATGAATCTTTACGGGTTGACAACTGGTACACCACTGATTTTAACAGCCGTTGTTAAATGCTTCAACGGACTGCTAAGCACATTTAACAATGTTATGAACGTGAAAGAATGTCACTCCTTGTATCATACGGATAGAGTTGCGATTATTTCGAGACAGGCAGGAAGGATATGTATTTTATGAAAATATCTTAGTTAGACAGAACTAGCGTTCGTAAAGTTCAATTTAAAATATTTGTTGTTGTCTATAATAATTCTAACATAAATAAAAATTACGAATGTTCATTGATAACACTTTTATCTTCAGAGAATTAGAATGGATTAATGAATTTAGGTTTTAGGATGAAATAATTATTTTAGATGCGATTACCCCAACACAAAGGAGTAAAAGATGTATATTTTATGAAAATATCTTAGTTACACATGCTAATAGTTCGCAAATATTTCATGTAAAATTGGGTTCCACATGTCCTTATGCAAATATTTAAAACAAATAGGAATGCTCTTTATATAGCACTTTGATCTTCTGGGTTTGATGTGAATGGAATGAGCATTTGACCCATTTTTATTTGTATTATAGTTAAATAAATGTATTGTAAAATTGTATTGTATTAATTAATAAATGGATTGTAAAATTGTATTGGATTAATTCAATCAAATGAATAATTTAACTCACTTCTATTTATCTGGATAAATATTAAGTTCTATTAGGAGAAGATTGGTCAGGTTTTGAGGCGCAAGGTCCGTATTCGATCAAACTGCACCAAATATTTCTCCACACACCAACATCAAGTAATGGCATGCACAAAGTTTTACCAGTACTTAAGAGAGAAATACTTCCAGGGTAAATTACAGGAATGCACCTGTGCTGCCTACAGCTCGCAAATTATTGGAAGGAGTTACAGCAATCAGATATTTCTTTAATTGAAGGTATTATCCATATTCACCTATGGATACGAAGACAGGCTAATTTTATGTGCCCAATGCTGTTAAATTTCTGTTTTTATCTCAAATTTAACTATAAAATAAAGATTTGGTGCTTTGTTTTCATGAGTTACAAACAAATGGCATTAGTGCTAAACGTTATTTTATAACCCATAATCACACTAAAAAGGGATATAAAACGAAGTCATATTTCCTTTTTCGAGAATTAAAAAAAAACTCTATAGAAAATCACCAATCTCAAAATTTAATTGATATATTTATTTCACTTCGGATTTCATTTCATGGTTCAGTCAATGTTTCAAAGATCCAAAGAAATTTTCGATGGTTCACCATTTTTGATTCCCTTGGACTCTTGCACTGTCGTGCTGCCATCTGGTGATTTAAATATACACTTTCGTTGCTATTGTCACAAAAAAGGAGCACGGCAGTTGAAGATAACTGAGTTATATAGCTGACTGAGTAAATCTGAGCTACTTTATATACCGCTAACATTTGTGCTTCCAATGTGTGTTTAGAATGCAATATTCCAAATTATGCGTCACTCAGGCTATTAGTTTATATTTGGCTTTGATTCAAAAGTTTATTGCAAAGATTATGAAAATTCTTGTAGAGAAAACTTGGTGCTGCCATCTTGTATCAAAGTATAAAAAAGCTAAACTGTAATCAATATACAGATCCTATTTAAATTGTTTACTAGTTATCTTCAGTGACGTATAAATCAATGCTTAGTTTTGGGTTATTGAATTCATCTTTAATCAATTTTTGCCAAGTATTAAGTGAGATTGTTAGTAGTTACGTATCACTAAAGAAATTTAAGCGTGCGGGTTAATTTATAAATGTAATGATGCGTTTCATGCACACCTTAATCTATTTCACATACTAATATACATCGCAGCTTAAGTACAAACTTCATTGCTCAAATTCAAATCCAATGGGACAAGGACTGGAAAAGAGTTCGATTATTTCCTATGTTGGAATATTTATTTCCCAGCATTGTGTAATGGTGAAATATGCCGATAATGCTAATTTGTTTCCTCTCGTAAACGTTGAATTATATACGTCAAAAAAATAATAGATAACGTGTCAACTTGTTTTACACGAGAACAAAATGAACTTCTACGTTAATTTGCTTTCCAGTTAAATTTTCTTTGCTCAATCAAAAGATTTAATATCTTCCTCTTTGGTTTTCCCTCTTTAATTCCAACTAAACCAAAATTCGTTAGTTCAACAAGATTCACATATCAGCAATTTCTCTAAACATTCACAAATGTGAACATAATTACCATAAGGAATTTTACCATCAAAGAGGCGAAACCAAAGATCCGCTTATTGACATCCGGGACCAAGTTAATATACTGTCTTATAATTGATCCATACTTTTTATTGCTCGAGGGTCATATTTGTACAAACTGTACCATGCGCAAGACAGACAACTCCAATGGACATACGCACAAGGAAAGTTGACCCTTCTCTGGTGGTTGTCTTGAAGAGGTATCTCGTCATTATAAAAACAGATCAGATCTTGATTGGAGACGTCTTGTCAGTAGAAAAAAAATTACCAGATCTTGATGGGCCAGATATTTCATCAGTGAAACAAAACTAAACCAGATCTTGATTGGATTGGAGTGATCTCGTCAGTAGATAAAAATGACCAGATCTTGATGGGCCAGATATTTTATCAGTGGTAAAAAACTGACCAGATCTTGGAGGACGTGATACCTTGTCACCAAGATCTGGTCAGGTTTCATACCTTGACTCAAGATACCTTGTCAGTGGGAAAACTGACCAGATCTCGACTGGCGAGATCTCGTCAGTAGAACAAAACTGACCAGATCTTGATTAGAGAGATATCTCGTCATTAGAACAAAACTAACCAGATCTTGATTAGAGAGATATCTCGTCATTAGAACAAAACTAACCAGATATATTATCCAGTTGATTGGACAGATCTCGTCAGTAGACATAAACTGACCAGATCTTGATGGGCGAGATATATCGTCAGTAGAACAGAATTAACCAGATCTTGATTGGAGAGATCTCGTCAATAGAACAAAACTGACCAGATCTTGATGGGCGAGATATCTTGCCAGTTGAAAAAAACTGACCAGATATGGATTGGAGAGATACCTGGAGTAGGAAAAAACTGACCAGATATGGATTGAAGATACCTCGTCAGTAGAAAAAAACTGACCAGATCTTGATGGGCGAGATATCTTGTCAGTTGAAAAAACTGACCAGATATGGATTGGAGAGATATCTCAGGATTGGTTTCAACATTGTTTAACCGGATGTTTCGTTGTATCGGTATTCGTTAAAAGTAGAATCTGTTTTGTTGAAAAGTTTTTTTGCTCAGTTTTTCCCTTCTAAAATCATAGCACTATGTTTTTCAGGGGTTGGGGGCAGAAACTGAAAGGATTTAAAAAAGGGCAGTATTCTTTTGGAAGAGGTGATCTCTGGAATTTCGTACACTTCACATGCATTTGCAGTGTAATTTATAACCATAAAATCAAATTTTATATCACACTTCAAGCAATTACGTTTGTAAATCTAATAATTTTTTTTAAAATCTGTTCATAACTGCACAAATGGGTCAAGTCAGTATCTCTATTACAAAAGAACGATGCAACTGAAAATTGGGGTGAATTTTTAAAATACACATGCATGAGTAAAGCAGCAAATATGCTCCTATTCATCTCTCTTTCATTGCCACCGAAGTTTTTCACGTGTTGTAATTAATGTTAATAATAACCGATATTCTTGGTTTTTGTATTGCGAGTAAATTAACGAATTCTCCTTTGCGTCATTATTCTTACCGAACAGCATTATATAGGGCAATTTTAACAATCTAAAATTTGCAGACTATCAATCTAGCGGAGCTGAATTCTGGTGCAGAAGAAAATTGGTTCGAATCCGGGGTAAGGCGTAAAGGCTTGGGCATATGGATTGAATTGTGACCACTATAAATGTGTGTCTAAAATTGCGTGTGATTTGAACTACCTACACACACATAGTGTTTAAACCAGGGTTGGAAGTTCTCAGTCAAAGTGGTTCACAAATCCTCTCGTCTAGTGCCATGAGTAATATTCAAATGGTCTGGCCATCAGTGGAAAAAACTATCCAAGATTTCAGTTTGTACCTACAAAGGACAGTCAAATGACTGAGCAAATTAATTATGTGGTCTATATTTAAAATTTAACCCTGCAAATAGTTTCGACGCATATTTAGTGTATAAATATTTATTAAAAAAAATTTACATAGTCTGCCCTGTTGAGACTATTTCTATGCATTTCAATACCCTTCCATTGTCATAAATAGTTATTAACATTCATTTCTGTATTGATTTAAATTTCACCGTCCAAGTGATTTCAGCGGGGTCAAGCGTCTATCAACATATGACTAATTTTGCGAATATTGAGATATCTCATCAAGATATTGCTAATTTTTTTCTGATGACGATATCAAGATCTGGTCAGTTTTCTTCTGATGACGATATATATCTCATCCATTCAAATACGGTCAGTTTTGCTAATGACAATACCCCACCGAGACAATCACCAGTATGGTTTAAGCAAAAATATACATATAAAAGAAACATTTTTCGCCAAAACGCAAAAACTCGAGTCCTCTCAGCCCTCTAACAATGTATGGACTTGCTGTTTTTACGATTTCTTTGCCATCTTGTCGCGTTTCTACTTTCTTTGATCAATAGCCATAAAAAACATTTCCTTACCACTGACGTTCCCGCAGGTCGCTACGCCCAACATGACAGCCACGCCCCATGCCCACACCACAGCAAACACATCTTCCACTTTGCGTCCCTCCAGGACGGTCTGCGCGAAGGCGGCATCACCGAAGAGCTGCAAAAACAAACATAATCTTCATTTACTCCATAAATAAATGACACATATGATAGCTATAAAACAAAAACACCGAAGGTTAGAATTTCGTTCTCTGTATATGGATTGTCAGGGGCATTGGCTAAAGGGTCCAAACCCCTTGCTCTCCTAAATTATTTTATGGTAGGTTGGTATTTAATTAACCTTTTGACTACGGCTAGATATCACACGCGCGATTCTTTCTTGGCGCGATTCTGGTAATTTTCAAAGTATAACTGCTGTAACGGCCGTAGTCCAAATTCTTTCTTGGCGCAATCATGGTACAACTGCAATACCGGCCACAGTCTAAAGCAGGGGGTCCCAACCTTTTAGTAACTACTTGAAATATTTAGAAACTTTTGGAGTACCACCAGTCTTATATTTTTTTTAGAAACATATATTTAATGTCAGAAAAGTGCCCGATGGCTTGTTTTATTGTAATTAAAAAACTAAGAAAGTTTTATATTTTATGATTAATGCACGTGTATTTCGTATTAATGATGTTTTAATAAAGGAAAAAATAAAACGATTCTTAAAAATTGCAGTTTTATTTTTTACTCACAGGTATAAAAACAAATAATTTTCTCGTACGAATTATTTCGAATTATCTCGTGCTTATTCCTCATACATAAAGATAAAGGAATTCTTCGTAAAACGATTTGACAGGGAGAGATATGAACTTAATTTCGCCGAGATAGCCATTGAATAGAAATAGAAAATCAGCAACAAAGTTTTCTTTAAATAATGCGCTACTGTTAGAGTCATTTATTACAATGTAATAAAAACGTTAATCATAAAATTGATTTAATATAATCCCATTTTTCCTATAACGTGGTTGTACATACTAAAAAAATCGAACAAACTTCGTAGAATATTTGGGTCGCTCGTATCCTTGTGTACCACCAGAAACGTTGCCGCGTACCACCGGTTTGGAATCCATGGTCTAAAGGTAAACGTCGCACTAAAGAACACATCGACATTAGCCTCCGATGGGAAAGATTCGAAGAAAACACCACGTAATTTTGAACCACGGTCACGAGGCAATACCTGAGCCGGCACCCCACGCTAAAATAAGGACATTTAAGGGCACGACAGATTTAACGTGTACCAGCCCCCTTTGTACACGACGCTCTTTGGTTGGATTCGAACACGCAAAACTCCGGTTGCTAGTCCGTTACTCTACCAACCTGGCTACAGATCAGGTGTTGCTTCGTCATCTGACCGTGATTCAAAATTACGAGGTGTTGTCCTCGGTTCTTTCCCTTAAGGGATTGATCACGGACCGTCGTTAATAGCCCGTTGTGTTGCTCTAGTACGACGTTAACTAAAATTACCATTACCATCTAACCTGGCTACCGCTGCCCAATTGTTTTATGGAACAGCGATATGAACTAGAAGTACATTCGGCAAATGTTTTGGCGATCATTGGTTGGTTTGGTTTATTTTAGTTTAATGGCACAAGGTTAAAAAGCGGTCAAGCTGAGCTAAAACCCAAGACAAGATGTAACGCAATAACAAAAGTATAAAATATTTAAAATTTGATCCAAAACAAAGATAACAGTTTGTATCTAAAAACATGAAAAACGCGAAGGTTAGACTAAAAATATTCAAACTCAATGAATAAAAAAGGTCTAGTGAAATAAAAAAAAAGTTATTGAAACGATGGGTATAAAAGAATGAAGGATAAAACCCTAGATGGAATTAAAAACTTCATTGCATGTAGAAATTTTAAAAGTTTTGACTGCCGATTCTCCCCAAAACCAAATCTTAGATGTTTAAAATCGATTTATTAAAAAAGCATTGGCGGTGACGATTAAAAACAGGACAATCGAATAAGCTATGGTGAATGGTAAAAGGAACCACACACACCTCACATACTGGTAGTCTCTCCGAACAAAAGATATCTGGGTTGGAAATATTTATTAAGTCTATTCTGTAGAACTAGGGGGCCCGCCCCCTGCACGCTTCAGCTCGCCAACCCCCGGAGGATTGTTTTGCAATCCTCATTGGTTTATTAATGAAGCTCGCATTAATGAAGACATTGTTTACAAAATATGATATTCTAAAAAAAAAATATTTTTCAAATATAAATTTGTTGTACTACAGAAAAGTTATACAGTACCTCTGGAATCAGAACTCGAACAATTTGGAATTCAAAAGAAAGCTTTGAGCAAATTTTGACTCAAAATATGAGAGCTGGATTGGAAATCGAATACCCAACATGTCGTTTGTAAACTGCAACAGATTCGACTAATATTCATGTTTTTTCAATAAAACTTTATCCGATAAAGCTATATATTCAATTGAGGCGCGAGGCTTCGTGGTAAACAAATAATCGTACAATGTTGTCAAAACGTCTATAACGTCTAATAATATAACAATAATATAACAAATAACGTCTTTTTTGCCTGCCACGAAGAATTATATATAGATCCAATGGTTGGTTTCAGGTTTTATGGTGCAAGGGCCATATTTAGCAAAGCTGCGCCAAACACAAGACTCAATGAGGGAGGAAAATAAGCAAAAAGATGAATTGTAGGTCAGGGTAAAAATAAAAGGGGGAAAGGTCACTCGAGTATGTAAAATCTTCTGAAAAAATGTTGCTCTATTCTGTATAGAATAGAATCCATTGGAGAGATTCAATTGCTCATTTCCTTATACAATTAGAATCCTTTGGAAAAAACCTTATTTCTTTTCGTATAAAATCTTTTGAAAAAATTTTGGTCTATACTGTCGAATAGAAAAAAAAATCCATTGGAGAGATTCAATTTCTCCTTTCCTTATACTACTAGAATCCTTTGGGAAAACTCTTGCTTATTTCCTTTCGTATAAAATCTTTTGAAAACAATTTGGTCGATTCTGTAGAGTAGAAAGAAATCCTTCGGAGAGATCCAATTACTCATTTCCTTAGGCCCGGTGCACACATCCGATATTTCAACGTGCGGCGCCGCTGCGGCACTATAGCCCAACTATGTACGCATAACCGTGAAATGACGTAAATACTCATTTCGCGCCATTTGCGATACATATTCTATCGAAGAAAACGTTTATTTCGCTTACTTGGTGTTAAAAAAAGTATATTTTCAAACAAAATAGACGTTACTGGATACAACCATTAATTAATTATTATTTATATTCTATTTATTTAAGAAAACAAGGTACTTCAGACCGGAGAAGCGTGTAAGGTGAGCTGCGGCATCGTGGGAAACTGGGGTATAAATTCTACGCAAGTTGGACGTGCGTCGCCACAGGCATGTGTGATTTCGACACTACTCCATTAGATCTAATGTATCTCAGACCACACTTGCATTGCCGCTGTGGCGCCGCACGTTGAAAAACCGGATGTGTGCACCGGGCCTAATACTACTAGAATCCTTTGGAAAAACTCTTGCTTATTTTCTTTCCTTTTAAATCTTTTGAAAAAATTTTGGTCGATTCTGTAGAATTGAAAAAAAAGAATCCTTCGAAGAGATTCAATTGCTCATTTTTTTTATACTACTAGAATACTTTGGAATAACTCTTGCTTATTTCCTTGTCCTCGGGGGAAATTACTTGTATCCTTAGATGAGAATTCTTTGAAGAAATTCTATTGGTCAGGACGGTAAAAATTGGTTAGAAGTCATACAAGGAAAACAGAAGATTGCAAGGTGGAATTATCCCCAGAGGATTAAAAAGCACCCCCAAGGAGCGCTAAGCCCTAGAACCTCATTCTCTTATAATATTTCCATGGGTTGGTAAACCGTTTGGTAGTCAAGTTTTGTAACACAAGATTCAAAAATAGATAAGTTGAGTCAAAGCAAGACACTGTATAAAATTCAATTAATAGAATATCAGAATACCAACCATACTAACATTAATAGCGATAAAAACAAAAATAAACATGAAAGCACAAAAATCTTTTTTAAATTAAACGTTTCCTTCCTTCCTTGAAGTTCTGTTCAGTTGGGATTGAAAGGAGGGGGACAAGGATTAATATTCTTCAAAGTCAAATGAGAAAATAAACTATCAGACCTTGAAGAGCTGGCTGATAGAAATTGGTGAATTGTTTTGTTAGAGATTTTATCTGATGCAACGACATGTCATTATTGTGTTTAGTTGCTTTTGTTACAAGTTGTACAAATTCTTCATTGATAATTTTAGTTTCATCAAGGTTACATCCTTTCAAAGGTCTTTAAGAAGAATTCTTATAATGGTATGGTAGGAATACAATAAATACAATAATCGTTAAATGGTCGAAAATGACAACAAGCATTTTGTTAGAGGCCATCACATGAGTGGAAATCTCACAAATTAAAAATAATGTATTATCATTAATTAATACAATGTTACATTTTGTTGCGACTAAAACAAAGATGGTTGGTTTGAAATTATGAAAAAGCGAGCTGTCTAGAGGATACTGACATAAATAAACAAATGACATTACAGGACATTAACAAAAATACGAACACGGAAGAAAAATATTCCACAAGAGAACTGGCACATCCATTTTCTGTTAGAACAAAATGACATCATAGGACATTAACAAAAACATGAATGAATATCATTCAACACAGAACAGAGCAAGGCACATACATTTTTGTAATTATAACGAAGTTGGTTGATCTTTTTGGGTACAAGGGTCAGATATGATTAAGCATGAAGCAATTCTTTTCCCGTCAAATGGACATAAAAAGCGAATTTTTACTTTGAACTATAGAGTAATAAAGTTAGTCAAACCTGCGCCATCAACAGCTCTTAAAACTAGGAAGTCAATTTTCATACCCATTTCAACCTCTCAAATTTACATTAGATCTCACTTCTCTCACTAAAGATTACATTAGATCTTAGAAATTTACAATGATCTCACAGAAGGATTACTATTAGAAGGAAAATATTTATCACAAGCATAGGACGGGATATTTCAGATGTTGTGAATTAGAACTTACATCACTACCTCGAAACCAGATAGATGCTGCAGTAATTTTTCAATGTATAATATAACAGCAGATTTTAAAAATGACAATATTTTCCTAACTATATCAATAACGATTAATTATCTAACTAAGCACTCGAAGTGGCTCTGACGAGATATCTCGTTCATTAAGATATGATGAATTTTTCAAATGGAGAGATACCTCTTCAAGATAACCACTAGGAGGTTTAACTCATTAATATGCGTCATCAAATGGTGACACAAGAGGTGGCATTTAGTTTATAAATTATAACTAACTACCATAATATAAATAGTACAGAAGAACTTTATTATACGAGTAAATGTGGACTGAGGTAATGTGGTTCAACTGGAAATACCAGAAACTCAAAATACAGACGTAGTAAACAGCCTATGGGAAATGCAGAAAAAAATTACTTTATAATATACTAGCCACTGCGTGGCTAGCCCGGCTTTGCCCATGCCCGTGGTCGCAAACCAATACCACGGGCATGGGCAACGCCGTGATGTAAGGTATTAAGCTGGTGTAAAATTTTCCGCATATTTCAAATCCGTTGAATATATATATTCAATTAAAAAATTATTTATTTAAAGAAACTCATATTTTTAGGTATCATTCTAAACTGAAATTTTCCGCAGATTTAAATTTCCGTTGAAATTTTTACTCTATCTTTAACAGTCTAGGAGATAGAAAAAAGAACTTATACTTCATTTAAAAGATTTATTGTTTGACTGGGAAATCAATCGCGCAAAATCAAAGCGGAAATGAAAAAAAAAAAATTCTCCGCGTGCTGCGGAGGAAAAAAACTTGGCATGATTCCAAACCCTGACGGCAAGGTCGTATGAGTAGAAAAAGTTCTTCTCGTTTGAAAATTTGATGGAGAATAAAACTATGAAATTCATTTAAAAATCTTCTAGATTGAATTTTAAAATTCGCCGCGACCCAAAAACTGCAAGTAATTTGAACTACCTGTGTGACAAATCTCATTGCTGTAAGTGCCATAGAATCGTCAGGATTTTGCGACCCTCAAACAAACAAACACTCTCCTTTATAATAGTAGAGAAACTACACGTAACAACGAAAGTTCATAAAGCTGGATTAAGAATAAAATGCACTCGGATTTGTGCACACTGCACGCATTTATTTTAATAATTTCTCAATAAATCTGGATGCTAATTACTTCCCTTTTAAACACTTGAAAAATCCTTAATGATCTTCTATTTCGCAGCACTTTATCGTCTCTTTGGACAAGTGTGTAGAAAAAAGTACATATGAAAGAATTTTTTAAAAAAAGTACTCGGGAATCAAATTTTTCTTGGACAATACGGACACACAGTTAATTGGAGCTCGGATAATCAAGGCTCATCATTATTTACGTTTAGCCAATCTGATGTATTTGATTTATAAAAATTTATTTTTGCACTGCACGCTCTTGTATCACTTAGCACATACTCTTGGTATGTCATTTTAATTATGATTACTGTACAGGGTAATAACGTTGTTCAAAATTCAATTATCTTGTCTTAACACAAAAATTCATCCACGTTACAATTACATATGAATGCTTTTTAAAAATTACCTTAACAGTCTAACATATCTCCTTTTCGATCTTACCTTAATAAAACTCTGCAGTGAACAAGACTATGCTGTATGTATTAAAATGTACATCATGAATGCTAAACGCGACTCTTTAACAATCGATAAAAACAAAAAGTAAGTGATTTATATCCTCTTAAAATTTTAGCCTCTCATCGTGCAGTTCTTTTGAACTTAATAATTTTTCAAGTACATCACATTAGATACATGTCATAATAGACAGCTTTTTCGAGTGCACCAGTGTAGAGCATCTATCTCATAATTTTCAGAACAGAATAACTTTATTCAAGGTCCTCGCTGCAAAACACAAATAGCAGTTTATGCTGCTCAAACTTGGGAGCCAAAACTGCTCATCAGTCAAGATGCGTTAATTTTAGCCCAGATGCTCTGTGAAAGGGATTTCGCCATCAAGTTTTCGCGCTATCTGTCAAGCCTTCAAATTATTGCGTCAGTCGAAGAAAGTGTCGCAAGCAACCACTTGGCTCACTTGCCGTGGAGCCAGACAACCAACGTCCGCAAATTTATCAGCTCGTAATACCGTTTGACAAACAATAGTCAGTCCTGTTTATCACAGCTTGGGAACGATTTTTCATGAGCAGATTCCCGGAATCAAGAGGTTAATTAAGAAAGGAAATAGTCGTTCGCAAGCCTTTTAGTCGAGAAGTTCAATTAGATAAGGCAGAAAAAAAAAAAATTTCTTCCGTCGGTTTGTAGGTTGGGTGTTAATTAACGTCCCACTGGAGCAACGCAACGGGCAATTGGTGACGGTCCGGGATCATATGACCAACCTTTACCTGGAATAGAAGACATGGGGAAATTTTAAGCCCACTGATTCGTTGCTATCTCTCTTCGAGATCTATGACGTCACTCACCCACAGTGCGCACTCCGCATGTATGAAAAGTATCACTATTTACTTGCAATGTTTGCGAGAAAGAAAAAAAGTTGAAACTGCTTCGACAGAAAATAGAATACTAATAAAAAAGAAAGCGATAGCTTTCAGATGATTACCAAGCGACAGTTCAACGGCTTGTGCCATGTACTCATAAGTTGATCTTAAATGTGTAGTGTTTAGTTTTAATTCCAGTATAGATTCTATACGCATGATTAAAAAATAATCCATTTTCGAACTTTAAAGGACACTTGGGGGCCTTGAACAGAATAGAAGGCGGAAACAGGGGATTTTTTCGTTATTACTGGGGATCTGTTGTATCGATTCGTTATTTATGTTGCAGAGGTTTTGCTACCGGCTTTCAGTTCAAGTAGAAACTACCGAGTAATGAGCAATACAGAGTCCACGTGAAGCATCGCTATTAATGATGATGTCACGACGGACGTCATAGTCGACAGTTTGAAACCAACGAATCAGCGGGCTTAAAATTTCCCCATGTCTTCTATTCCAGGTAAAGGTTGTTAATATGCGTCCGGGATCAAAAAGTCAATATCGAAGGGAAAGACCTACGTAAGACCTAAGACAACGTTCAGATGGCGGGATCCACACCTAAGCTAGCAGCCTACTCTCCAAGCTTGCACACCATTCCAATTTTACCTTTGGCTGGACTTGGTTTCGAACTCGCAACCCTTCGATTGGTAATCCGTTGCTCTTCCAAACTGAACTATCGATACTCCTTTTCTTTCATCATATAAATTTTACACTTAGTTATAACAGTTGAGGCATCTCAGACGTGTTCTGGCTTTAAAACAGTTTGAAAATAAAGACTACAATTTCTATGCGATAATCAAGCATCAGTGGGGCTAAATCCCAGGACATCTGAAAGTTAACAATTACTACTTGAAATTCATATCAGTATTTCACGAGAAGCCTTGAGCCGCGGTAGCTCAGTCAGTAGAGCGTTGGGCTCGCATCAGAAGGGTTGTGGGTTCTGTCCTCAGCGGAGCTTGCAATTCTGATGGTTACGAGATCGGCGCTTGGACCTGGCTAATGACCGTCGTGTTCACTAATGGTGACTGGGGCACGTTAAATAAGTCGTGGTCACAAAGTCCCCATGTTCCCATACCAAATCAATAACTCTGGGGGTACCTGATCAGGGGGTTATCGGCCTCTGATTGGAATCTAAATTACGATATGCGCGAGTGAATGGATGTGTGAAAGGGACCTTCCTGTAAAACGGATGTGTCATGTATGAATACTATCCCTCCGGGGCAATGGCACCCCCAATTGGGCCATATATGGCCCGCACGACTACAACAACAACAACGAGAAGCCTTTATCTTAATCTAGAAACTTGACCCGTAATCCTCCAAATGGTTTCGACGAGATATCTCGTACAATAAGACCTCACTAATTTTGATAATGACATGATATCTCGTACTTATCACGAATTGACCAATTTTCTAATGACAAAGCATCTCGTCATCAAGATTTGAATGCTTTTTTTAATGACGAGATCCTCGTCATCAAGGTATTGCCGATTTTATGATGACGAGATCAAAATCTGATCAGTTTCCTTCCAATGACGAGGTATATCGTCCAAAGATTAGTCAGTTTTGCTAAAGACGAGATACCGCATCGGGATAACCACCAGAAGGGTTAATCTAATCTGGTACTATACCCCGCAGTTCATAGATGTAGGGGACCTAGTGGTGACTTTAGCGGTGCGTTTACCATTCCTCTTTTCCTCCATTCTGACGAAACTAAATATTGCCAAGTCTTGACTTTCTTATTAATCTGGAAGTATAAAACACATTATGAATTCCACCATTGGTTGTTAGAATTTTCCCTAAGATTTAATGAAATAGCAGTCTAGTGAGGTTTTGCAGTTTTATTGTTAATCCTCAGAACTTCACGAGAATTTCGAGTAATGCACTAGTGCTGCTTTCCTCTCAACCCGCATAATCAATAAACTGCCGCATCTATTGGTTGAAATAATCTTAGGAAAGCTTGCATTCGTCAAGAAAGTCAAAACTGGTAATGAGCCCTGTAGGAAAGACTGCAGGCTACAGAAAGAATCTATGCATGTGAACTCCATAGGGTTAATATGCTAAGAATATCACTTGGCTGAACATCAAGTTCCGATTAACGTTCACCGATGCCATTAGGAATCAGTTAGTGACGTGTTTATTTAAGTATCACAAGTGAGATCCGTTTTGAGCCATGAGAAATCTTCTGTCAATGCTATTAAGGTTTTATTTATTTGACTCACTAGGGGTCTCCGCCCCCTGCTCGCTATCGCTCGTTAACCCCCGATGATTACTACGCAATCATATTTAGTTCGCTTCGCGAACTGTACTTTTCAACAGTGAGGGGAGGGGATTGATTCACAATTCATCTCCATTTGGATCGCTGCTGGATTGGTCCCGGACTCATTGCGGTATTTATCGCATGCGCCCGAGTAACGAAAAATTGCCTACTTTTTTTTGCGAGATTAGGGAATTCGTATATAAACCGACCCCAATACTTTAGCTTTAGAAAACGTTCGAAAAATTCTGGGCTCATACACGGATATATAGTGTGAATAAAAACAAAATGTTTTTAAAAAATGCCAAAAACAAAACATCTCATTTCCGCATAAAAAAAATGAAATATTTTAGCATAACATATTGTTAAAATTCAAAGGAAATCTCATAATTCACCTCAAAAGACTCGCTGTCACGTGACTCGCTATCTACCAATCACAAAGCGAATAAGCCTTTTTTTTGTAATAGATAAATAGATTATACAATTAACACAAGAAACAATAGATTAGAGGTTGAATCGATTGGGTTTTAGGCGCAAGGTTCATATTTGGCCAAAGTACGAAATACAAGTCAAGTGGGCATACGCACAAATAGTTTTACTGACACAGTAGAAAGAAGTATGCACAGGGAGGAATTAAAACAAGACCTCCTACAACTCGCAACTAGCGCAGTAGCAAACCCACTGAGACACAGATATCTCAGAAGAAAACTGACCAGATCTCTACCTAATCATCATTAAAAAAAATCGGCAATATCTTCATGACGATATATCTCATCATTAGAAAATTGGTTAGCTTATGATAGAGGAGATATATCGTCGAATCTTCTTAAGAGAGCAAGCCAGTCGGGGAAATTCCTGTTTTAAAATGGCAATTCCAGTGTAATGAGTAATACGCACTGGTTGCTTCTTAGGAAGCCAAAAAAAAACCCGCCATGGTTAAATTTAAAAGGCCACCTAAAAGTGTCACCCCATCAACAAGTTTCTTCACCCCACAGCACCCGAAGACAACCCGGAAGAAGCCGTGGTAGACTAAATTCCTCACTTATCTCTCGACCCTTTATGACAGCCTGTTATGCAAACGGCACGCGAAACCTTTCTTGGCACTAAACGCCCTCTCGAAGTCGGCAAATAAGTATCCAGAGAGTAAAAATAATACAACCCAGTTTCAAGGAGAAGAATATATGATGGCACTAGTGCCAGTAGCCACAAAGACGAAAATAGTTCCGTGTATCTGAGTTGTATTCTATTTTTTAGTCAGAAAGTAGCAAAGGTTTTTGAATCGGGGGTAAATTGTGGAATCCGACCACCTTGTGAACAATGGCTAACTTAGCGTGGAGGCACTAAATATAGTTTCCTAGAGGATACCATCTTGAATGATGAATCACTATTTAGTTGCAACCACCTTCTGCATAAGAATAGTTGTTCTCATCTTAGTACTAACTGAAGCAGGTCTTTAATGTTTTACTTTATGGTGCCATCAAGACAGTTCATGAAGTATTAGATGCAGGTCATTCAGCATCCACACATAGGAGAATTGCTGGTATGATATCAGGACCGGTGCCAAGAGGAGCTTCGTGTGTAATAGTTCATCTAATAATAATAGTTGATCTAATAGTAATAGTTGATCAAAAGGTTATTAAACAGGGAATTTATCGGTGCGTAACACTTATGGAAATTACTAATTTAAATTTTTGAAAGTGATCTTAGTATGACTGTCCAAATGTTTATTATTCGAGCTTGTTTACTTTATCAATTCAAATTAGGCATCAGGTCTCGTGAAAAATATCCTTCACATTTGTAGGTAGGTATTTTAATTAACGTCGTACTGGAGCAACACAACGGGCTATTGACGATGGTCTGGAATCAATCCATGCGTTCGCATTTGTAGGTGACGCAGTGAATGAACGTTGTGATCGTTAATTGTTTTCGGGCATTGTGGCATAAGGAACAAGCTGTGTCAAACACAACACAATGAGGAAGGAAGAAAAGCAGAAGGGTATGCAAGGGTAAAAATGAATGGGAGGAAAGATCACTCTATTACCACGGGGTTGGGAAGCCCGTACACAGCTAAACATGTGCCTCGGAAGGCAGAACATTGTGTTAGAAAGCAATTTCAGAAATTTTCGCACGGTGATGATACTTTTGAAGATACTAGCCGTTCCGGTAGTTCATCAGGCTTCCAAGAACCCAGCTGTAGGACCATATCAATTCAAACCTGTCAAGAACTTGCAGGAAAATTTAATGTGAGTGATGAAACCATCCGCATCGGCTTGGAAAAACGTAGAAACTGAACAAGTGGTTTCCTCAAAAACTGAGCGCAACCAACAAGCTTACGCGACTAACTATTTGTTGTCACGCCACAGTACTATTATTCAAGGCCCGCAAATTGACATACAATGAAAAGTGGATACAATACAAAAACATGATACCTTCTCAAGATTGGTTGTCGTCAAAATATTCAAAGCCATTGGTGGAAAAACCCAGCGTCCACCTAAAAAACATCTTACCTTCAAACTGTCATCTATTTTGACAATGACCAACTATTTGGAAATCAGTTAATCTAAAATCGACAAGACGTCTCGAAAAGGAGATAAACACTTCTTTGATACCCCAAAGGAAGACTTTTGTAAAAAATATAAAAAAAGTTGTGTGTGGTAAAAGTTTGATTAAAACGACGAGAACTTTCTTTCTTACTTTGTTCTATTAAAAGCCAAACGCTGTCTTAATATGTATATTTAACCATGTTAGATAAATAAACCTTTGGATTTAAGCATAAATCTATTTTCCATCTTTTTATAAATCGGACAACTATTTCCCAATTAAATTTAAGTGCTAAATGTGACTTGTTTTGGAAGAGAGGAACAATTTTTAATTCCATTTATTATATACACCAGCATACAATTAAGACTGATCCTGCGATTACTTATGTGGAACCTTCCTTAAAAAACTTCTTAAAAAATCAACAAAATCCATCGATCGTTTTTAAATTTAAAAACCAATATCAAATTTTGCGACAAGCAAAATTTTTTTTTTAATCAAGATCGTTTTTAATCCGAGTTACATACGCAACCAATGATATAGTAGGTAAAACTTGTAAGTCAGTACAAAAAAGCATTATTCTCCGTTTTGAGAATATTTGACATTCAGATTTCAAAATGTTGCTAGCGCATCTGGTTTTAATTTAATTAGAACTTGAATATTTTTGTTCAAACCTTCAAATCTGCTGTATACATACTATATATGAATGCAAATGAGAAATCCATGCTTCCAAATTTTGTAAAAGTGGTTTAAAAAGTTGTGCCATCTATCTATAATTTTTTTTTTTGGCGTTTTAGAACAAATTTTGTTTTGATTTACAACTGTGCGGTAAACTTTACACGTGGAGTTAATAGTTTGTATGCAAATAAATCAAATTATGTTAATTAAATTTCTTACAATGCATAGCCCATTAATGCCCATGGAACCTATCAATTTTTCCTAATTGATCAAACCCTTTATGACGTCATAAGTATTAACTTCTGAATGGCTTAATGATTCAAGCAAAGGCTTTTTAGTAGAAAACAGTGTGCTAATTTCAAAAGCGGATAATAACTTCAAAAGCTTGTTTTAAAAGTCCATTGTCCCTCAATCCGGTCTAAAAAACACGATGCAAGATCAGGTGTTTGTAACTTTTGGTCTCTAACCAACTGTTACGTCAATGGTGAGAGTTAAAAATGGGATTGGAAGACGAAAACAAAATCGTGTCGAAAACAAACAGGGGAAAGTCACCGAAATGCTCCCAGTATAGCGGAACAAAGGTTGAAGTTCCGGAAGCAGTGGAAATGAGATTGTTTTCATAAATTCTTTTTAGTACGTGTTGCTTCAGCTAACATTCTTGAACACTATTCAAGCGTGAGTCTTAAGAAAACACGAATGGGTTCCTATGGTAAACAATTTCCACAGGCCAAAGAACTGTGTTGATTTATAAATAAGACAATTAAGCTACAGAAGTTAAAAATGTACGACTTCGTTCAAAATCAAAATTTGTAAAAATACTTTTCCTTTTTTTTTTAAGCCATACAATTAAAAATAGTTCTAGCATTTTCATGGGTCTACTTTACATATTTAGTAGGGATGCGACATCGATGTCAATGTTTTTTAAAAACATCGATGTATTGGAGCCGATGTTTTTTAAACATCGATGTTTATACTTGTCGATTTTTTTACGTTGTCGATGCTTTATTTTTTAAATGAAAAAAGTACCATTATAAAAATTAAAAAAATAACCAAGTAGCATAATTTTCATAATCAGTAAATTGAACAAACTTTTAGACCAAAGTGGTCAAGGGTCTGAAATAGGGACTACCTAATGTACCTACCTAATTATTCTTGTAGTTAGTAGTAAATATGTCAAATTGTTGTATATATTACTTTCTTTTATATTATTCGATTTGAAAACTAAAGATTTGTTCATTGTTCTTATTAAGTTTTTTGACTTTGTTTCGACAGTTAAAAAAATGTTAGTTATAAATTAATAAACACAGAAAGTAACAAATTAAATCTGTCCCCCCCCTGAGGCGAACATTAAGGTTTGAGGTTACTAAAGCAGTTTTAAGAAATGGGGGGAAAAGTTTAAACACACGGATGTTTAAAAACATCGATGTTTTGTTGTCGATGTCGCATCCCTAATATTTAAACAGCCTCATTGAATGTCCTATGGCAATTTCATACATTATTTGCACGTGGTATTTCATACATTTCCCTTAAAATTTACATCAATTCATCTTTTATTTTTAGATGATTTTCTTTTCATCCAAATATAACAGATCCCCTTATGCAAGTCCACATTACATAAGTCTACATTACATATTTAGACAGCTTCATTTAATGCGTCGTGGCATTTCGCGTATATCCTATGCAATTATCATCGATTCATCTTTCACTTTCAACTGAAGTTTTTGCATCCAAATCTCATCTAATGAATCTTAAATCTGTATTCTATATTTTTAAAGCATTTAACTCTTTATTAATCTTACGTAAGTATAAAAAATGAACTGTACGAAGTCTTGAATAAAAACAAAATTACGCTCTTTGAAATTAAATAATTGACTGTTTATAACTTTAAGGCAATATATGGCAATCATTAGTTTTCCTAAATATACGTAAAGTAAATATTAAAAATCATCAGCATCATTGATAGATCATATACAGAGTATTACATGCAATGCGTACAGCCTTTTTTCATTTTTTCAATGTTGTAAATCGTATACTTAAGAAAATGTACTCTATGCTTGAAAATACTTAAAATGGTAATAAGATATGTATTATGTTTCCTATTGTGTATTTTAACCAAGCTAAAAATTGAAAGCGTGTTAAGTACAATAAAAGTTGTACAAATTTATCTATATCTTCAATAGAATTGTTTATAAAAATAAATATATCATCAAAACTGATAAAAAAATGCTTGACAAAGGATTAATCATAATAATAAATTTTAGGACAAGAAATTTCTGCTGTAAAATGCATGAGTTCAAGACAGTTTTTACTACGCAAGAAAAATTGGGAAGCAACCAAAATGTTTACTAGCGAGAAATAATTCCTTCTCATTTGCCAACAGAAACTCGAAAACTGATAGTAGCTTGTTAACCTTTAGACTACAACTGGTACAGTAGTTGTACCATGATCGCGTTAATAATTTAGACTACGACCAATACAGCAGTTGTATCTTGAAAATTATAAGAAGCATACCAAGAAAGAATCACGCCATGTATATTCTATAACCGTAGTCAAAATGTTAAAGTAAATTGTAGTTACCAGATAATATAATCAACTTAAATAAACCAAGCTAGTTTAAAGAACAAAAATAGCAATAACATCCTCTGTCTGTGAAACCGAATAAGCAAATTTTGGCCTTGGTAAACATGTCTGGATAGTAAGACCTGAAAAGCCAAGCATTTAAACTCAACTTTTTAAAACTATGTCTGGAAATTCCGGCTTCCTTGAGAGCTTGGAAAAAAATATAGCATTGATGCGAACTAAGCTGAACTCAACTCATTAAGAGAAACTGGAGAAGTTTTGGATGATTACAGGGCTCTCCACTAAAATGTCAATTGCCTTACAAGACATCATGAGAGCAGAAAGCATGACGTATTTTTTTTCTTTTCCAAATTCGGCTTTCGTATGACCTACATTTGCCAGGGAAAATTGGAATCATCAATTGTTCCCGTTTTCCCGTGTAAGCTGCATTGATGTGTTTCAGAATCGATACTACAATAATACCTTGATACGTTTCTCGTTGTAATAATGGTTCTTCACTGATATATCTCACTTGGTTGATATAATAAAAAGGAAGCCGCTGAAAACCTAGCTGAATTTCAACTAGCTTAACTATGTTTTTAGAAGCATTTATGAGCTTAAAATTTCAATATGCAATCGATGAGTTTTTTTGAGTCTCAGATAAGTATGCTAACAATTTGTGATTCCAGATTTTGGAACAGCAAATCAAAAATGCCGCAAGACTTCGAATATTGTGTGTGTGTGTGTGTGTGTCTACTATAAATATTACATTTTATTTTCACAAAAATCTGTCTTCGTATAGATTTTTATACCAACTCTTTTTTCAAGATAACCACTATTCCCCCCCCCCACAGTCCGATTCTCTGGATCAAAATACTCCAAGTCTTTTGAAAAAAAATCATTTTTACCGATACCCGATTTAACTACAGGCCATACGTTAAATTAAAATATTTAATCCAAGTAACTCTGTTTTTATCCTGTACAAATGTATAAAATGATCTTTTTTTCTGCACTTGTACAGTCGTTATCAATATAATATTGTGTTGTTTCTGGATTTATGGCACAAGGGACATATTTTACCTCGCTACGCCAAGCACAAGACAATGTTGTAACACTCTAAAGGCAGCTTCTCTGATCAAGCCGACATAAAGCAGACATATTCAAGAATTCCGTAATTGAAGATCATAAAACTCTTTTCAAGTGATCAACTGTCCATAACTAACCCTTGAAGTACTATTACTGCACTCCATTTGACATTACATCGGTCATAAAGTTCTGGGCACTTCAAACAAACCCTCTTCACCTGACATTACACTGACATTACGTCTCCTAAATCTCAAGCCCCTTGAGAACACTCAACATTCCATCGACAGGTGGTTTTTAGTTGATAGCGATCTGGAACGCTGGAAGAACAGAGACCCTTGAGAACTGAGAGAGCGAAGACACGCTCTCTAACCTCTGCCGAACCCTTATTGTCCCAAAGTACCTGCAATTATGCTGTACATATCATGTTGTAGGATGTTATAATAAATGTTATAGTGGTGAAACACACCACTATAACATTCTCGTTCTTCATTACCGCAGCATTTTATCCGGTACAATGTCAAGTACTCGTGAAAAGAAAGGATGGAGAAGGGAAAAAAGAAATATCGATTGGGCATACTGGGGTCATGACCCCCCCCCCCCACCCCCTCCCCATGTTTGCCAGAGGCAGCAAACTTCAAGGAAAAAGGAAAGATTACTAGAGTACCTCGGATATGTGAATCTGGTCAAATATAAAGATGTGCCACCGAGGGGTATCAATACAATGGGAAAATGACGGAAAGAATTTAAATTAAGGAAACATACTGCATAAAAACTTCTCACGTCTTCGTTTATCCTTTGATGTTTTGAGTTGTTTATTCTGTACACTTGATTTGTTTACGTCGGATTCGCTCTATACATTTCAGAAACTTGTGAAATCAAAAATCAAAGGTTATTAATACGCTGTCTTAGCAGAATACAAAAGCCATTTCTTATGTAATAAACGGAAAACGTAGAATTTCAAGCAACACCTCTAATGTGGAGAAACACGTATTAAGAAATCTTGGCATGGAACAGAACGATTCGTTACAACTGTTACGGCACAGTAGATCAGTCGGCTCGGCTCCCACAGATTGCCGACCTTTTGTCTATGAAACGTCTAAAAACTTTTAGGTCCGCCGACTGTCGCTAATTCATGCAACCGCTTATTCCCGATCCTATTTTGAGAGTAGATTTAAGTGTTGTGTCAATATGCCTCTCTTGCGTCAACAATAGGTGTTTGCGAAAGGTGATGAGTATCTTTGACGGATGGAGGGTATAAAACAGTTTCAAGGGGACTTCACGAATTTATTTTCTATGACGGTAAGAATTTAGTATGTGTTCCTTAGGGGACGGTATTTTGCAATGTTTTACAAATCTTCCAACTTTCTTTAACCATCCACGTGGTTTCTACGAAATATATAGTCCATTAAGATCTGATAAGTTTGGTTCAGTATTGACGATTTTTTTTTTGATAACGAGATCAAGAGCTGATTAGTTTTTTACAATGAGAGAGATCTCGTCCATCTATATCTTCTCAGTTTTGCTCATGACCAGTGCACAAAAACCTTTCGAAGTTTCAATTACTTTTTTATAAATATAAATAAATGTTTATACAATTCTGTTTCAAATGATATATTATTTATGGAGGAGATACGTTGAGTAGAAGTACTTTAAATAATTTTCTGAAAATACTTCTACCTACCTAGACTAAGGTCAATTTTATGCTTTAAGTATCGATATCCCAAAATGTGTATTTTTTCCACAAAAGAAATATTTTTTCAAAGTCTATCCAAGCAAATATAAAAAAAATTGGGTTATAAGTGTAACATACCCTTTAACATACTTTAACACAGGCATTTTTTTCTATCTACTCAGAAAATTTCATTTTAATTGTTCAAAAAGATAAAAATTGATAATTTTTCAAAAAAAACAATGAAGGAAAAAAATCTTAAAACTTCAAATTTTAAGTTTAAAAAAACTATTAAAGTGTTTGAAAGCGTCTTCATAACTTGTATAAAAAAATTCAAATCAATGCACATAAGAGATTCTGAGAAACTTTTCCTTAAAATTTGACCATTTTAACATTATGTAAATGGAACTGCACTGTTCCTCTTAAGTCACAAGATACAAATGTACTGCTGTCAAAATAAAAAAAATGATCCACCCGATTGCAATTGCACAATTTACATCACAGAACAAGACGGATGGTAGCAATCGATAGGGATTAATGTTTTTATAAATATCAATGTTAAAAATTTATCTAAGGAGCCGTCTTCATATTAAATTGAGTGCTTGCTCCGATAATTTCAACGCGAACCCCCATCTTTTATCACAGATTTGGATTCTACACACAATTTCAGGCGGATTTGATGAAAAAATAATATTAATCGGAGTAAAATTAGCCGAGAAAATCCATAAAAACCATTGAGGGAGCGTATAAATGTTCGTTCAATCACATTATAAATATTAATAAAGACGTGTAGTGGCCGGCGCAGTCAAGCACCTGTTTCAGGCACCTTGGAATAGAGTTCATTAAGATGGTGACAAAGTCAGAATCCATTCTGATCGAATCCCAGGAACTGTTGGCAGAAATTTCTATTTTCACTTTGTGAACAATTCCCAATAACGATAATAATCATCAAATTTTGCAAACAATCTCACTACGCTACTAATTATGCACGTGTGAGCTGAAATTTGGAATTTCGATGTTTCAGTAACAGAGTTGAATCTCATGGAGTCAAAATTTGCCCAAGTTTCTATTCATAATTTTTATGAATATTAAATTCATAGTTAATAAAAAATAGTAAAATTTAGTTTGATGGTTAAAATGTTTATAGATTGTGTTTGGGTTTGGGTAGCAAAGGATGGAAAACAATTTCCAAGGAAAATTAATGCTTTTAGCAAATATAACCAAAACCGTGAAACACCAATTTAACATTAGGAGATCTAATTTTCAAACACTTACAAATCGGTGAAAAATCCAATAAAATTGATGAACTTTTCTTTTATTTCCGCCTTAAATTGTGTGTAGAAACCAAATTTATGATAAAAGATGGGGGACGATGGAAGAAGTATTGAAATTTTCGGAGAAAGCACCCAATTTACTATTAAGACGGCCCCTTAGACAAATTTTAAATGTTGATTTTTGTAGAAAACATTTATTTCTATCGATTGCCACCTTCCGATTTGTTCTGCGACGTAAATTGTGCAATTGCAATCGGGAGAGTCGTTTTATTTATTTATTTATTTATTTATTTATTTTATTACTATTATTATTTTTTTGACAGCTGTACTAAGATTTTTGTCACACTGACGTCACTGTTTGTACAAGAAAATAGGACTGATGTCGCTGTATCTGAAATAAAATGGGATGGTCACACTACAAGAATTATTGACTGGAATAAGTGATATTGCTTGTATTTGTCACGTCAATGGTTATGAAGCTGTGTTTGAATGAGAGGAGAGACGGCAAGTGGGGATTATTAGAATTTCTCGTTCTACCACAGAGATAGAGATATTTTTGGACGAATTGAAGTTTTGCGGACACAAAAGATAAATATACCCAGGATAAGCTACATGAATCGAACTTGCGCTGCCAATAGACACGAGGAAACTAACGGATACCTCGCCATGAATTTTGATTAATCATCAACTGATGTTGCCAACAAAAGGACACGATTCGTCCGTTCTTAAATTGCTTGAACTTAATTGGGAAAATAACTTTGCTTTTCTTCAGTAACTCAGACCCTTCGAATCTACGTATAAATCCCAGGGGGCTTCTGTAGAGTTCTGTCGCTGCAGAGTTCTGTCGCTGCAGAGTTCTGTCGCAGTAGAATTATGTCGCTGTTGAGTTCTGTTAGTGTTGAGTTCTGTTACATACAGGGCGCTTCGAAAATAACTGGACAAATTGAAAAGGGTGGTAGAAAGAGGCCTAAACATTTTAATAAATTTAAAATCTATTTTTTACTTTGAAAATTAAGTTACAAATAAACGATAGTCCATTTCTGTTCGCCGCCCCACACACACACAAGATGCATATCGGCTTGTTTCAAATTTGTGCAGCAATGCATGCCGTTGAAAATCCGAGTAGGGAATGACGCCTTACGCCACAGAAATGTTATCGACTAACCTAAACAGCGCCATCTACCATCTAAACTCGGCATTTCCGGACACAATTTCTTTGACAAAAAGTTTTTTTGACCCTCTAGCCACATTTTACAAATTGTCCAGATATATCCGAAATACCCTGTATAATTATTTTACCCCTAATCATGTTTCGTCTCTGCTATTCTGATTTTACAGTTTATTGCATCTGGGTAACTAAAGCCCACTGTTAACTGTTCCACAAAGAGAAACTGTAAATAAAAGAATGTTATGTTAACTATTCTATAAACTTAGGTCAAAAATTGAGACATCACACTGTCCATGTGTCTTCTATTTGCTGTTCTTTTCCTGCAGTTCCTTAGTGTCCCTGCAGGGAAAGATTCTTCCTTCTTACCTATCAGAACTTAGTCTCGAGAAAACGATTTTGCATATTTTGCTGAGGAACAGATGTTACTTAAAATACATCTGACAGTTTGGCAGCAACTTGATTTTGGCAGCACCATCTTACAGCGTTAGTTTGCATACTTTCTCGCATTATTCCAAACAAATAAAAAATTAAATTGTATTCCTCAGCTGTTAAATCTATATTTATGTTAGTCTTAAAGTCTACGCTTACCTTTTTATACCGCGCGCATTCACGAAATAACTTCAATAGAATAGAGTATAAAATATAGTTCCATGTTTTTTCTTAATGAATTGCCTTGATTGCAATCCAAAAATGCACTACAAAAACACATTCGATTAATAGCATTTAGTAACAACTCAATAAATAAAGTTAAAAACAATCGCTAATGAGAAGCATGAGCCTTGTATGCTACCAATTTGTCGATATTGGGTTCTATTTTCACCAACAGCATCCTTGACACTCCAAGTGGTTTTGATAAGGTATTCCGTTCATCAAGATCTCATAGCCAATTTTGCTAATGACGAGATCTCTTCATCAAGATCTAGCCAATTTTGCTAATGACGAGATGTCTTCATCAAGATCTAGCCAATTTTGCTAATGACGAGATCTCTTCATCAAGATCTAGACAATTTTGCTAATGACGAGATCTCTTCATCAAGATCTAGCCAATTTTGCTAATGACGAGATCTCTTCATCAAAATCGAACCAAGTTTGTTAAGGTCGAGATCTCTTCATCAAGATCTAACCAATTGTGCTAAGGTCGAGATCTCTTCATCGAGATTTAACCAATTGTGCTAATGACTAGATCTCTTCGTCAAGATGTCACCGACTTTTCAAGATGAGAACAAGATCTGAGCAGATTTTTTTGCTAACGGCGAGATACTGCATCGAGACAACCACCCAGGATTGTTAAATCTACAATCAACTATTTGCAATAGGGTCCTTTTCAGTTAAAAGAATAAATTACAATGTATCACTGATTAATATGATCACACGCATATCTATATGGTCGGGTAGATAATTTGTTAGTTGAGACGGCACATTTAGGCTCTTATTGCCCACTCATGCTCCTCATTACCTCCAATTGCTTCTTTAATCCTGGTTCGAGGATTTCCCCAGATTCCTTCAGCACCCATTGTTAGTTTTACAGATACTTTCGGTCGTCATCGAATCTGCTACTTTTTTTATATTTTACAGAATACTGTTCCGGAGCAGTTTTATTTCATTATATTCTACAAGATATACGCTTGGTTATTATGCAATCAGTGGTTTAGAGTCAGTAGAAGATGTCACTCAGTTTTATCAGTAGTTACCAGAGTTGGCTATATTTTAGTTTAGTTGAATGTTTAGTTTAAAATTTTTATTGAAATTAAATTACGCGTGTCGAACTTCTTTGATACCTATAGGGGTGGTAGTGTCCACTTTGGGTTGGTTTTTTCTGTGTTTTATGGCGCAAGGTCTATATTTGAGACGTTGCTGGTTTCCGGAAAAACGCATTTAACCTTTTCACTACGGCTATAGATATTACTGAGGCGATTCTTTCTTTGCGCGATTCTTATAACTTTCAAGGTACAACTGCTGTACTGACCGTTGTCTAATTTCATTTTTGGCGCGATCATGGTACAACTGCTGTACTACCCGTAACCTAAAGGTTAAACATTGAGCTCTTTATCACTCTTAAAAGATAGGAGAGCTACTGTCAATCTACTTTTACATGGTTAGAAAGGGTAAACTCAACAGAAAGTTAATATCATTATTCACAAATATCTGGTAAACCAAAATATGGGAGAGAAAAAAAATTTCGCTCAGTGTTGAGTTCGCCCTTTATATCAGATACACCTTATTTCATCGCCAAACGCAAGATAACGTCTAGTAAAAAAGTGTTTTCAAACGGAAAACAGAGAGAAGTAGGTAGTTAGTTAACGTCGCACTGGAGCAACACACCTAGTCCGGCTTCAATCACTAATGAAAAGACCCAAAGACAACGCCTCGAAATTCAAAACGCCGGTCAGATCACGAGTTAACACCTCAGCTGGCACCCCACTCTTCAAAAATTCCACACAATGCTAACATCAGGACAATTGGGGCCACAACCAATTTAACGTGCACCACGTGGCTGTACCTAGTTACAAACTCGTAACCCTCCGGATGTTAATCCGTTGCTCTTCAAAACTGGGTTAACACGCCAGGAAAAAAAGATGCATTGTGAAACAGGGTAGTGGGAAGAATGCAGTAAAATATTACGTGGATATTTCAAGAGTACAACACCTGTGTTTACTAAAAACGGTAAACTTCATATGTGAAAAGAAAAGATCACCAGAGTACCTCGTATCCGTGTGAAGCCCGTACAACACCCAAAGATGTGCCTCGAGGAACGTCCACTTTGAATAGGTTGGTTTTTAGGCTTTACGGCGCAAAGGCCATATTTGGTCAAGGTGCAACCAAACATGAGACAGACAATGTCGAGCAATTGTGAAAAGAAGGGAAGGATAACAGAGAGTAGATCCTGGGGTCTTGATCCCTATATGTACCAGAAACAGTAAACCCTCATGATAAAAGAATAGAACACTGGGGTACTTCAAGTCCGTACAACACCGAAAAGCTGCACCAAGCATGAGACAGACAATGTCGAGTAATTGTGAAAAGAAGGGAAAGATAACAGAGAGTAGATCCTGGGGTCTTGATCCCTATGTGTACCAGAAACAGTAAAGCCTCATTGTAAAAGAATAGAGCACTCGGGTACTTCAAGTTCGTACAACACCGAAAAGCTGCACCAAGCATGAGACAGACAATGTCGAGTAAGTGTGAAAAGAAAAGGAGGATAACAGACAGTAGATCATGGGGGTCCTGATCCCCATGTTTACCAGAGACAGTAAAATCCCATGCGAAAAGAATAGAGCACTGGGATACATCAGGTACGTACCTAAAAGCTGCGCCAAGCATGAGTCAGATAATAATTGCAAAAGAAAGGATAACAGAAAGTAGAGAAAGGTTGCGTAGACATCGTGGGGTCCTGACAACCCATGTTTACCAGAGACAGTAAACCCCCATGGGGAAAAAATAGAGCAGTGGAATATATCAGGTTCGTACAGCACCGAAAAGAAATGTGCTTCTTGGGACCGTACACTTTGTGAAACTGAACTCAGACAGCAACTAATGATTCCAGTTCTTATTAGACAAACGAAGGAGGAATAACAGTTGTCGAAACAGTTTCGCTGTGCACATTTAGGACAATAACGACCACCGCTTAGCTGCCCAAAATGGGTGCGCGATAAGCAAACGATTCTCCATTCGCGGAACGTAACAGCAACCCGGAAAAAGAACGGGGAAAAAACAAATCCTCGGAGGCAGGCGGAATACAACTAACGGAGAAAAGAAAAAAAACAGAGCAGACTGGAAGGATTAAAAAAGCATCTTCCAAGTTCCTTCCTTGGGGCGCGTCGACCTTCTCTCTCAAACGAATGCCCTTTCCTCAGACGAGAAGTCAGGAGGTTCCCTGAAGGTCAAACAGAGATGAGGCGCTTTTTGAGTTTTTCGAAGCCAGGAAAAGTTCCAAATCGGAGCCAATTGGGATGACACACACAACCGGTAAGGCTTACACCTGTTGCGGTGCTGCCAGGGGAACACTTCTTTGCGCCAGCGTGGTTAAACTAGTTGAGGCTTGTTATTGCTGTTCTTGTTGCTCCCCCTCCCCGGTGGGTTGGCCTTAGCGCCGGTGTTTATGTCGCACGAAAACAACTTAAATGGCGAAAATTGTTTCGAACGGTTATTATTTTTGTCGCTTCCTATAATTTCCCCGAGTTAACAAAATTTCAATATCTATGATTTATTTCCGTAATACATGATTACCTGTTCATTTTATTCAAACTAGCCCTGCCAAAGCCCCACATAGAATTTAACGTTGAGTATCTGAAATACGTATTTAGTGGCAGACTCCCGCATAGCATCTACACTATGGATTCTAATTGGTTGGTTTGGGTTGGGTTGGGTTGTATGGCGTAAGATCCGTTAATGCCCAAGCTCAGCCAAACGCAAGATTAATTATACCCAATAAAAACAGTTAAATAACCAGACATCGTAAGTTGTAAATTCTACATAGAAATAACATAAAAATACAGTTAAAAGCATTCAAAATGTTGAAAAACGTAAGTAAAGGAATGAAAAAAAAATGTTTTAACACAAACACAATGGTAGATTGTTAAAACAAAAACCTAAAAATAAATGAGAAACTATGCAGGGTTTTTTCTAAGATATTTCTACCAAAACCTACAATGGAAGTTAACCATTTCTATGTAAAACATTTAAAAGGTTTGAATGAATTTTGCATAGTACATTGTAAAAGTGCTGTTAAAGATTTAAAGTGTTTAAAATGCTGTGTAAGTGAATTCTTTGAGTTAGTTGCTTAAAATAAAAAATATTCCAGCGGCGTAAAGTTGATGACAAAGTGCGGAAATGTCCTTGTAGAAAAAAAAACAGGTTTCATATTATATAAATAGAATAAGTGTACGTCATATTTTAGAAATGGATTAATGCGTTTCTGACACCTCTTACCCCCCCCCCGGCTTATATTAAATGCACATTGCGACAAAACTTATTAAATTCCTTGTTTGGCATTTTTGAACTAATTAAATGATCCGCTTCAAATTTGACGCGTTAGTCAAAACATTGTGAATGTAGTCGAGATTGAGAGCCAAGTATATATCTTTGTCTTTACAGAGAATAGCTCTTTTAAATATTTCGAAGTTGAATAGAATTCACTCAATTAACCAGACACATTTGAGCGAATTGGTTCCGATTTTGAATGCGGAAGATTTCGTGCATCCTTCTCTTTTCAACTCGTCTGTCAAGTTCCGAATGGCTTTAGCGAGCTTCTATGAAACGAGCTCGCATAAAAGGTGGCTATGAGTTCCACCTGCCTTTTGAACACACTTCCAGCTTGTTTTGCGTTTAACAAATCGTGCTGCAGCGAAGTATATTGAAGTTAAATTATGCGTTAAGCTCAGAGCGTGGTTTTTTTATATCGTTTCGAGTTTCTAATGAATTAATATACATATAACTTAATCAACGCGAGCACACAGTAACCTTTCTTAAATTAATTCAACTTTGATTTGTCGTGATTAGGCTCATTCAATCTTGCGTTTGTCGGAGTCCATGGTGGTCAATAATCTCTTCCCCCTCGACACCTCGGCAGTTTTCCGGGTTCCTTCCCGACAACAACTCTAATGTTAACTTAATAATCGCAGCTTTTCAAGTTGGATGGTAGAGTTGGGTTTTATGGCACAAGGGCCACAATTGGGTAATGGTGAGATAGACAGCGTCAAGTAATAGACATATGGTTTAAACGTTTTATGAAAGTTTTAGAAACATCAACCTTATAATGAAATATATGGAGCATATGGCTGAATTCGCTGAAGGGTAAATCACATGGACCTACGAATCCATTAAGCCGATTGGCAGTCGATTTGCACAGACTAGTGTATTTGAGCACGGTGGGCAATCGCTTTAACCTATCAACAATATGGGATTCTTGAAATAACCCACACGTGACAGATATTCATACGGAGCAACTGGAAGAAATGACATGAAGCTGCGGGCTTATGCTCCCGTCTATTTTATTAGAAGGTCGATGTTTAGAAGAGGTTCATCCAGGATGTAACCGAAACTGCCCAACTGACAACTCGCAGGTTCAATTAATATGGGGTTTTATGGCGCAAGGGTTATATTTGGCCAAGCTACGCCAAATACAAGACAATGCCAAATAATTGTGAAAAAAAGGACTAATTTGGTCATTTTTAATTAACGTCGTGCTAGAGCAACACAACGGGCTATTGACGACGGTCCGGGATCAGTCCCTTAAGGGAAGGATTCGAGGACAACACCTCGTAATTTTGAACCACGGTCAGATGACGAAGCAACACCTGAACTGGCACCCCACTCTCCAAACTTCCACGCAACCCAACGTGAGGACTTTCGACCACGACAGATTTAAGGTGCACCAGCCGCCTGTACATCATACACTTACAAATATCCATGCACTGACTTGGATTCGAAGCAGGTACCTTCCTATCTAGAGGCTAACACCTTAACCACCAGACCGGTTAGTCGGCGAAGAAAAGGTGGAAAGTAGAGAAAGATAGATTGCTTGGGCATCACGATCCTCGTGTTTACCAAAGGCAGTGAATAGATCAATAGGCAGTGAATAGGCAAAGAATAGATCACTTGGGTACTCGGGTACCCCGAGGACTTAACCTAGCAACATGCTAGAGCATCGGGTGAATTCACTGAGCAATGGTGACTCATCGGTAAAACAGGAAAGAGCTATCTACAGGAAAATACATAGTAACAAGTTGCATAAAGTTACATAACATCAAGGCCATTAGAAGACGCTCTGTGAGAGCATATCCTGATTGTTTCTCTCAAACATTCATTTCTGTAATGAGAAAATGAACATTGTGTTCTCAATATCTCACCAGAATGTTTTACTAAAGACATGCCTAATATTATCCCAAATGTATTTCCTTATAGAAGTAGGCCAAGAAACGTGAACTAATGATTTCCTTTGCCATTTCTTGCTAATAATATCATCTACCATTATGTGATGATTAAAGACATATCCCCTCCCTAATCATTAAGGCTTCTTAGCACCTGAAACAACATAACCGTAAAGCTAAGACAAGGTCACTTCGTGAACCCATATCCTGATTTCTCATAATAAAATGCAACAGTTACTTTTTTTTGCTTCGTAACGGTATTAACGTAGGTAAGACGGCTATTACTTCGATAGTTCAATGGTACATAGAGGCACTTAATTATCAATAAATAGGTGATGTAAAATTAATTATGCAATGAGCATAGTAGCAATTGAGGATTGGCAACTTACGCGGATGTAAGTTACTGCTCACAACACGTCGGCAATTCCTACGGCTAAATAAAAATAATATTTCCAGTCAGTGTACTTCTAAATTTTTAATGCCCTACATATGAACTGGAGCAGATGGCAATTATTGGATGATTCTGCGATGAATAAAAACTATCGTCGGGCATGTCAGGTATTTGAATTCTGTGATACGAGAGCCGTGATCCTGTTTCAGATTAAAATAATCGACACAAATTAAATTCAGTAGATCTCCCACTTGGAAATGGTCGCGTTATCCCGGTAGGAATAGGGGATTAGAAACCTGAAGGTTGCGAGTTCGAAACTCGATCCAACCAAAGACCGTCGTGCATGGGGGCTAGAAGTCTGGATAGTGGAGTGTCAGCTCAGGTGTTTTCCTTATCATATGACCAAGATTCAAAATTTCGAGATGTTGTCCTTGAATCTTTTCCTTCGGAATTGGTCTCGGACCGCTACCAACATCTTTTTGTGTTGCTCCAGTACAACGTTAATTAACAAACTAACTACCACTTGGAAATACATTATCGTGTCTTTGTAATGTCTGCCAGAGTATTGCTACCACAAGGTGGTAAAATGAAAGAAGACTCTTTTGTTAAACTGTTTAGAATACACTAAAAGTTAATCCACTTAGAAACTCTGTAGCAAAGGGTTAACCCTCACATTGAATACTGCATTGTACAAGAGACAAGCCTTACATACGAAACCTTTTCCTTAGTTAGATCTTCATTCCCTTTGATGTAAAAGGGCAGTTTTGCCTCGACGATGTCAATAACAAAAATGACAATCTTGATGAACGAGATATCTCGTCATTTGCAATCTTGACCAGATCTTGGACGAAGTTTCTCGTTCAAACCACTTGGAGGGTTAAAACAGTAAAGTATATTGAAATTTTTATATTACTGTTCATGAACCCGGTGAATCTGTAATTCGCTTATTAGATTGCTTGCCTCTGTTAATTTTAGACATCTGAATAGACAGACAATAATGGAAGACACTACTACTTCATCAATTCTTCATTCTTTTAAGGAGACAGCTGTAACTACCAGATCACCCGGAAATTAACGATAGCAACAGTCGTTTGTCGTTTACAAAGGTACGGATCTTATCTTAAGAATGACAAATTTTTAGATTTTACTAAGTAACATCTGTGCATATTTTAATCATTTATCATTGAATCAGCTAGATTATTTCTAGCGGATGATAAAAAAGGCAGCTAATAATTCAGTACTCTTGCGAGTCAAAGGACACGAAAAAGAACTAAACTTTATAAAAGTTGAAAGCACAGGAGTTAATTTGAATTATTCCAAAGCGCGAAATGTGTCAGTTTAAGAAAGGTTCATCCAAATGTTTGGACATTGGAAATTTATAAAAATAAACGGTCTAAACATTATCAAATCTTCTCGTTCCTGAATTTATAGCAATGACAAATTCCGCAATTTGAATTGAATCTTGTTTGAAAACAAATTAAATGCTTGTGGAAGAACAGAAACTGATGCAAGACATTTTCAAAAGAAATCTTCAATTTTTGTTAAATTCAATAATTAAATGTTATAACTCATCAACCCCTAGCATTATCAAAGTGATCCAGTATTATAACACACCCTTAGTCTAGAATATTATCAAATTTTGTTCTCTAGGTTAGTTGGGTTTTATGGCTCAAAGTCCATATTTTTCCAAGCTCCATCAAATGTTAAGAAAATGGACATGTATACAAGGAAATATTTACTGATACAGAAGGTAAAAGCACTTGGATAAATCTAACCTACGCCACTTAGAATGTTTCCAAATTCATTTCTGGATAGTTATACTGGCTAAGGAAGTTATACATAACAAAAAATTTATACAATAAAATATTGTGTTTTAGAATGAAGTCAAATACCTCTCTTTGAATCTAATAACGGGCATATATGGTACCTGGAGACACAAATTGTTCAAAATATTTTTTAATTTAATAACCAAAAGTCATATTTCCAAATGGGTCTATCACATATTTGGGAATATTACCTTCAGAGATCATATTGATACTATATAGATGAATGTGGACAGCAAGAATCAATAAATATAATTCAACGCGTTTTGATGATAAAAATATTATTTTAATGTATCCAAACGTGTACTTCTGGAATGTGATGTAAAAAATTCAGAAATGCAAACCAGAATGCACATGAAGGGTTAATTATGATCTGAATCAACTATTTCATTTGGCGTCTTGCAATACGAAATTAACAGGCTCTAAACGGGCAACTCTCCTGGACTCGCATCTGCATGAGAAACTCCAGTCTGCATAAATAATTAATACCAACGCTGAATAAATAAAGACTCAACGCAGAGGCATCAGTAGTGACAGGGTACCTCTGCACACGGAAAGCATCAGCCGAAAATCAAACAAACTAAAATCTTGAATAGCCGATGAATCGGAGTGGCTTGTCATTGAATCTGCAACTGGGTCAAACATCAAAGAGAGGCTATTTTCAAATCGGATAATGTTCAGTTAGAATCTTCCGTGTTTTTCGATTTCAATTCATCCGGCTGCAGTGCAACAGTCTTTTTGTGTATAGGTTACATTTTCATGTGGCCTTGTCTGATGAGGTATGAAAAAGACCAGGATCGAGTCTGCTTAAACCATGTGTGGTTATAGTGAGCGCTATTGCCGTCTGCCATTTGTTTGAATGGAGAGTGTCTGTCCAGTTTTTGACGCGAGCAAAATGATATGAGGGTGAATCAATGCCTCGTCGATGTTTAGAAATGAGGAAGTGATCTGAATTTACATCAGGTCAGAAAGTGTCACTAAGCAGAATGGCAAATTTTAGCGTCACAAATAAATAATTTTTGTTTGTTTTTCGAGCTAGCTTATTTTCATTTATTTCCCTTTCGCAAATTCGAATCAAAAATTCGAAATTACAAATAATCATTTATGTTGTACTAGTGAGGTAGTATCGGTAATGATAATTAATCGCACTGGAGCTACACAACAGGTGAAGGGCGACGGACTGGTATCGATCTCCCAAGACAAAGATCTAAAGACATCATCACGTAATTTTCAGCCATGATCAGATGAAGAGGTCAACACTTGAGCTGGCACATCATGCCAACGTAATGACATTTAAGGCCACGATAGATTTAACATGCACCAGCCCATGTACACAATGGTCTTTGACTGGAATTAGGAGAATTCCGAGTTCTAAACTATTGGTAATCCATTGCTCTTCGAACTGGACTATTGATGCTTCTTTTCTTCCGCCGGATCGTCTCTTTTGCATTCAGTTTTTTACCGCAGAGAGAAGATAGTTGACAGTTGAACTAACGTCACAATATATCAACACAAAGGACTATTGGAGACGATCCGGGATCAATACCGGAAGGAAAGATCCGAGGACACCTCGTAATTTTTAGCCATGGTCAGAATACTGAGGTCGCACCTGACCTGGCAGCCCTCTCCAAACTTCGACACCATACCAATGTGAGGACATTTGATTGTTAGTTTTTTTTTTCGCAAGGGTCATAACTGGATCAGCTACGTCAAACACAAGAAAACTTCAAGTGAAAATATTGCGAAATAGTAAAAAAGAGAAATCGAGGAATAGAATAATAGGTAGGAAAGCAAAAAATATCACTTTCCTATCACGAGAGCGCGTACCCCGTGTTTACAAAAGACAATAAGCTCAATGAGGACATTTGAGACAAGACATATTGAACGCGTACCAGCCCCCGCGTACACGACTGTTAGGTTGGGCCTAGTTTCGAACTCGTAACCCTACGTTTGCACATCCGCTACTCTTATAACTGGGCTCTCCTTACAACATCTGTTTACATTAATCATCATTTAACTTCAACAAGCGCCATATAATAAGAGACAGATAACACAATGAGGTAGGTAGGTATTTTAATTAACGTCGTACTGGAGCAACACGACGGGCTATTGACGACGGTCCGGGATCAATCCCAATGTGAAAGACCCGAGGACAGCACCACGCAATTTTGAACCACGGTCAGATGACAAGTACATTTGAGGCCACGACGGACTTAACGTGCACCAGCCCCCTTTTGTACACGACTGTCTTTGGCTGGATTCGAACTCGCAACCCTCAACACAATGAGGAGAAATAGAAAAAAAGGTAGGCGAGGGGAAAATATCACTTGAGGCAAGGGGATGCTATGCCCGTACACAACTAGATATGCCACTGAGAGCAGAGGACACTTCAGGCCATGGTAGTTTAACGTGTTCCAGCCCCTGCATACACGATGGTCATCGGTCAGACCTAATTCCGAACTCGCACCCTCCGGTTGCAAATCTGTTACTTTTCCAACCACGGCGGGTCGACTAACCAATCTGGTGGTTAAGGTGTTGGCCTCTAGATCGGAAGGCCCCTTAAATCCGTCATGGCCGAAAGTCCTCCAGTTGGGTTGGTGTGGAAGTTTGGAGTGCGGGATACCAGCTCAGCAGTCGCCTCGTCATCCGACCGTGGTTCAATATTACGGTGTTGTCCTCGGTTCTTTCCCTTAAGGGATTGATCCTGAAACGTCGTCAATAGCCCGTTGTGTTGCACTAGTACGACGTTAATTAGAAAATTACCTATTAGCAACCACGGCGGCCTTATCTATTTATAGTAACCATAATTCAGCGTCAACAATTTTTTCTAAATACCACAATTAGTATTTTGGTTTTAGCAAAACATTTGTATTATTGGAAAGGGGAAGGGTCAAACCGGTTTGAATCATTGACCCTCTCTCACGTGTTCCCCTAGCGTGATTGATGGGGGACAAATGGGATGGGTACTTCATTATACCGCACGTTCCGAGCGTCAAGAGAGTATCACTGCCCACTTCCTCCCAACAAATCTCTGATAAATGCAGGTTTATTGAACCAACCCACATAAAAAAGAAGAGGGGAACAAACTGCCACCTGCTGTGATTCGTGATGTTTTGTACCCGATGCACCGTTCGAAGTAGCGTGAGATCAGGAGAATTTTTATGCATGAATGGACGTACCAAAGAAAAGGTTTTTACATAATAGCTTCATCCCCATACAAAAGAGACGTAGAAATTTTTATTGTGGTCGTAACTGTTCGGGCGTAATTTGTCTGGTCTAGTATATTTTCCCGAATCATGCACGAGGCTCTGGAAATTAATAAACCATGCGAAAATATTGTTGTCTTTTTGAAAAATGTGTCCGATTTAGTTCATGGTGACCTCGTGTGAATTTGTTTTTCATGATTTTCTTCAAAGGGTATGATGGTACTAACAAGAATACAGTCAAGTTACCCCCAATCTTATCAGAAACTAAGTTCTAAAAAAATGTATTCAATATAATCTTCAGAACATATCTATGCTCAGATGGCAAAATGTTATAAGTCGCTTTTCCCAAATTATTGAGTAAGTCCCATCCTGAAGTCTGGTGTGTTAGTGTTTAGAAGGTGGCCAAATGTCGTAAGTCTTTTTCTTTCGGTTTATGAGAAAACAAAGATGCAAAAATTTAAAAAGTCAAAAACTACAGAACCATATGTTGAATCTTAAAATTGCTGTCACGAAATTTTGAAAAAGTGACTTATAACATTTTGCCATCTGAGCAAACGTTATCCCAAACGTTTTTGACTGAACACTCCTTTCAGAGAAATTCTTCCATTGGGGAGCCGAAGATTATCACAACTAGTAATAAGTTGCAAGTGTAGGTGTGCCAATGATTTTCCATTGGATACACAGTGTCAAGTTTTGGTAAAAAGAAAGGATGGTAATTGGTAATTTTAGTTAACGTCGTACTAGAGCAACACAACGGGCTATTGACGACGGTCCGAGATCAGTCCCTTAAGGGAAAGATCCGAGGACAGCACCTCGTAATTTTGAACCACGGTCAGATGACGAAGACTGAGATGACCTGAGCTGGCACCCCACTCTCCAAACTTCCACACCAACCCAACGTGAAAAGAAAGGAGGGAGAACAGAAAGTTGAAGATTGCTTGGGCATCCGTAACCGTTATGGCTACCAAAAGAAGTAAACCGTATAGGCAATTGGCAATTTTTTAGTTAACGCCGTACTAGAGCAACACAACGGGCTATTGAAGACGGTCCGGAATCAATCCCTTAAGGGAAAGATCTGAGAACACGACGTAATTTTGAACTACGGTCAGATGACGAGGCAACACCTGAGTTGGCACACTCTCCAAACATCCACACCAACCCAAGGTGAGGACTTTCGGCCACGACAGATTTAAGATGCACCAGACGCCTCTGCACCATACGATTACAAACATCTATGCACTGACCCGGATTCGAACCAGGAACCTTCCGATCTAGAGGCTAACACCTTAACCTCTATACCGGTTAGTTGGCTGTGTACTCATGGGATACATAATTTTTGAATTTCAACAAAATATTTATGCACCTGCAATTTTCAAATTTCTAAAAGCTAATTGGGAAATGAAACCATTTGGAACTGAAACTATAAAGCTATTAATTAAAATTAAGTAAGATAAAGTTAAACTGCACATAAACACACAATATTGCTCAATATTATTAGTAATTAATATCAATCATATCCGTTAAATTAATAAGTCATTTATGAAAAGGATCAGCTTTGTATTGTGCTATCTATTTGTCTAAAAGCTCTATTTTCTTCAGCAGCATTCTTAAATCTTCACGATAAACTATTTGAAGTCAATTCCTTTTTAGTTAAAACACTTGTTACCACACTAAATATACAAATACGATGAGTTACATGCGACCAAAAGTTTATGTTGGTAAGTGTTTAAATTAACGTCACACTGAAGCTACACAGCGGGCTGTAGGCGGCGTTCCGTGTTCAACCACAAAAGGGTAAGATACGAGATAATTTTGAACCACGATCAGATGACGAGGTGAACACCTCAGCCGGCACCCCACTCTCCAAAGTTCCGCACCAACGTGATGACATTTGGGGCCACGATTGATTTAACGTTCACTAGCCCTCACATACACGACGTTCTTTGGTTGGCTCGAGTTTCGAACTCACAGCCCTCCGGTCGCTAATCCGCTATTCTTCCAATCCGGCTACCGCGGTCTGGTCAAGTCGAGAGCGCACGAATACAAACACACTGACACTATCTCGATACGAACTGTCGGGCATTTAACAACGTATATCCCATACGACAGTTGAACGACAAATTTTTTAACACCTTCAAACTTCCACACCAACCCAACGTGAGGACTTTTGGCCATGACAGATTTAAGGTGCACCAACCGCCTCTACACCTTAAATTAACACCACCCTGAACCTTCCTAACTAGAGGCTAACAGATTAACCACAAGACCGGTTTATCGGCGTTTATTTAGTAGTTAATTCCAAATGGGAAAGAAAATGTCACTAGATTACTTCGGGTCTGTGAAGCCCGTACAACTTTTACACTTATTTATGGGTTTGTGAAGCCCGTACAGGTTTCACATCTTATTTATGGGTCTGTGAATCCCGTACAGGTTTCACACCGTATTTATGGGTCTGTGAAGCCCGTACAGGTTTTACAGAAAATAGGCATGCCTTAAAAGTATTATGCCATAAATGTAATCGTGTCACCAGCAAGGAGAAAAACCAGAAAAACTAATCACAGTTAAAAAACTCATAGCTAAATAAAACAAATCGGTTAGCAGATAACTGGCATCCAAAATACAAGCAATCATTGCGATGAAAATACTAATGGAAGACATGCTGAAAACTAAAACCCAATCGTACGATTTTCAGATACGATATTAGGTCTTCCAGATGGTATCTAGAAACAACAGTATTCAAACGTGCCTCGCGACCAATATGCTTCCTCTCGATTTCGATCCTCCGTTCATATACACACACTACCCTACAATAATGAACCGGACAGCAAGATGTGATGGTATAAGGGATGGGATACATTCTTTAATTGGGGATGCTCCTCCACGTGCTGCAGTTACACTAACAACCCTTATGTGCATGCTTTCAACAAGATTTTGATACACAGCTATGGGTATTTGTGTCCATTCCTGCTGCAAGAATGTCGCCAGCTCAGCTGTAGATTTCGGACGTGGTTCCTTGGTCCGTAAGCGTCGTTCTAACTGGTCCCACAAAATGTTCTATGGGGTTCAGGTCGGGACTATGAGAAGGCCAGGGAATACGTTTTACATCCATATATTTATACCACTGCTTGACAGAGGCTGCAACATGACATGTCGTCCCGGAAGTAACATTCGTCCATTCCATAAAATTACCAGGAAGAACCTGACTGTCCCAAATGTTCATGTAGACGTCGGCGTTCAATTGACCAGGAACAACAAGCAAAAGTCTCAGGCCATACCACGAAAAACACCCCCAAAAAAGTAGTCTGATTTTATACAGATCCGCTAGCGTCCGGTTCATTATTCTAGGGTAGTGTATATCTGTATTCAAATTTACCCAAGATGAATTGGCTCAGAGTGTTTCGTTGCGATAAAATACTATTCCGAGCAGGCAGCCCGACTCTACATTTTAATCGACAGGATGCACTACCGGAACATGGTCAAACCGAGCGATAAAAAGTGAAAAGAAACAGCGAACGGAAGCGCATTTACATTGTTAACTGGGCAAAAAGAGATTCTTTGAAATCCGTTTCACACCTATCGTAACATTTACGTGAAGAAATAACATTTGAAACAAGTTGGACACAAAGTTTGCTATAAGACGTGAGCGGGATTTTGAGTGTAAAAAATAAACAGGACGGAAAACGGATATTTTACATCCTGTTAACCCAAATGCTCACGTATGGCACATATCGGGGGTTACCTTAAATTTCCTGGTGGTTATCTCGTCATTAGAAAAAAACTGACAAGATTCTAATTTCGTCATTAGCAAAATCGGACATATCTTGCTGGACGAGATACCTCGTCGAAATTACTTGAAAGGTCGAAATGTAGTGTATCAATGCCTTAACTATGCGGGACGTTCAATCTAGGCGGCGATCCAACCTGATAAAATATCAAGATTTGAAAACTAAATTAAATCTCTAGCTTGTTCCACTGAGGCCCGGTGCACACATCCGGTTTTTCAATGCGCGGCGCCGCTGCGGCAACGCAAGTGCGGTCTGATGTATATTTGATCCAATGGAGTAGTGCCAACATTCATCCGGCGCCGCTGCGGCGACGCACATCCAAGTCCATTGTTGCGTGCAATTTGTATCGCAGCTCGCCGCACACGCTTCTCCGGTCTGAAATACCTTGTTTTCATAAATAAATGGAATATAAGCAGTAATTAATAAATGGTTGTATCCAGTAACGTCTATTTTGTTTCAAAATATACTTTTTTGCACCAAGTAAGCGAAATAAACATGTTTTCTTCGATAGAATATTTATCGCAAATGGCGCGAAGTGAGTTCGTGCGTCATGTCACGGTTATGTGTGCATAGTTGGGTTACGGTGCCGCAGTGGCGCCGCACGTTTAAAAACCGGATGTGTGCACCGGGCCTTAATTGGATCGAGTTTCGAACACGTAACCCTCCAGCTGCTTATCCTCGAATCAAGCAACTGATCTACCACGGAAATCGCACAACAAGCAACTGCCACTCCATGCTTAATCCATTTCATTGGAAGATCGGAGACGACAACACATCTAATGAAAGCAGACTGCACGATCGGGAATTTAGAGGAGGAAGGTCTAAAATCAGATCGGTGGTAGATAGCGGTAGGTTATTAGGTCTGCCTACAGGTGGGAAAAGGGGTAAAGTTCGACCCTGAGATAGTTGGCGAACAAACTTCAATTCTGATCGGAGGCGGCAAGTGACAACAACGGAAAAAACACTAAAGGGAAAAGCCGTTGTCTCTAAAGGACTAACGGTTACCTGAAATAGATTCCAGAAAGTAGGGTATCTTGTTATGCAAGGCATGGGTGGCGAGTATTTTTAACATCATGGAATTATGACTCGCGGAAGATCAGAAGCGCTTACACAGCAGCAGGTTTCATCAGTAAAGCACACAAGCTGCTCGGAATAATTTACGCTGAGATTCAGCTTTCTGAGAGACGTCTCAATAATGTTGACGAGTTCCCGAGGTTTGTGTCTTTACTTAGCCATTTCAAGCACGCTTCAAAGCAATCAACCTGGTGAAATTTCTATTTGATTGTCCGGTTAACGTATTTGGACAAATTTTACGCTATTGATCGAGGTACAATGGGACAGTTGTCGCATAGTAAACCGAAAAAACGCTATTTGGTCATAATAGTTGTCGTATTAGAGCAACACAATGGGCTATTGACGACGTTCCGGGATCATTCCTCTATGGGAAAGAACCTCTACACCATACATCCATGCACTAACCCGGTTTCGAATCAGGAACCTTCCGATCTAGAGGCTAAAATCGTAAACACAAGACTGGTTGGTCGGCGATGTTGTCCTCGGTTATGGTAATTATTAGTTAACTTCGTACAAGAGCAATACAACGGGCTATTGACGACGGCCCGGGATCAATCCCTTAATGGAAAGATCCGAGGACAACACCTCGTAATTTTGAACCACGGTCAGATGACAAGACAACACCTGAGCTGGCACCCCACTCTCCAACTTCCACACCAATCCACCGTGAGGACTATCGGCCACGACAGATTTAAGGTGCACCAGCCGCCTCTACACCGTACGATTACAAATATCCATGTACTGACCCGGATTCGAAGCAAGAACTTTCCTATTTAGAGGCCAACATCTTAACCACCAGACCGGTTGGTAAGGCTCGGTCAAAATCGGAATTGTTGAAGTGTGGTTTCGAGGCAAGTAAGCAAGTAATTTAATTTATCTCTCGATAGAGAGTACAAAAATTATTGGCGACGTTACGTGATCCATCCCGAAGGGTTGGCTTGGAATTTTTTGACGCACGGGCCATATTTGGCAGCACTGTGCCAAACACAAGACAGACAATGAGGAAGGAAGAAAAAGCAAAGAGAAGAAGGGTTGTCGAGGGTGAAAGTGAAGGGCAGTAAAGATCACTCGGGTACCTTAGTTTTACGATGCCCGTATACACCTAAAGACGTGCCTCTGAGGGACCATTCGAAGGGAAAGATCCGAAGACAACACCTCGTAATTTGAACCACGGTCAGATGACGAGGACAATACCTGAGCAGGCATTCCACTCTCTAAACATCCCCACTATTCCAATAAGGTGTTAGCCTCTAGATTGAAGGTTCCTGATTCGAATCCGGGTCCGGGCATGGATGTTTGTAAGCGTATAGTGTAGAGGCGGCTGGTGCACCTTAAATCTGTCGAGGTAGATAGTCCTCACGATGGATTGGTGTGGAAGTTTGGAGAGTGGGAAGCCAGCTCAGGTGTTGCTTCGTCATCTGATTGTGATTCAAAATTACGAGGTGTTGTCCACGGATCTTTGCCTTAAGAGACTGATCCCGGACCGTCGTCAATAGCCCGTTGTATTGCTCTTGTACGAAGTTAACTAAAATTACCGTTATCATTACCCCACTATTCCAATCTGAGGACGTTTGAAGCCACGACAAATTTAACGCGCCCCAGCAGCCCCCACGTACATGATGGTTCGTTGTATTGAAGTTCGAGCTTGTAACCCTCCTGTTGCTAATCCGCGGCTTCAGGGTCACTTGTTACATATTGTTCACTCAATAACAAATCAGCCTCTGGTCGCGTTGCAAATCTCTTTCGACCGTGTGATTTGTTCAATTTCTCATCCAAGGTTAATTCATGAACAACCTCTTCATCCACGTTGAGCAACGCTCGGTGTGCAATTTGGAGTGGAGGTATTAGCTAAAATTTTCTCGGAATCTAATAGAAATAAGATTATTGTCAACCGAGAATGATATTGTGAGATGTTGCAAAATCTTTCTGCCTCAAATTGATCGACAAAAGGTTTACTGTATATCTGGACTGAACAAGATGAAGTAACATGTCATACAGATTGTGCAATGAGGTGAAATATAAAAGAAGCATTTCCTGGTCTACTAATATAGAAATATGGTGATACGTCGATTGCATCCCTCCTTGTTCCCCTGATTCAGATTTTTCCTTTGGTTATTTGGTTAGTTTAAGGTTTTAAGGAAAAAAGGGCCACATTTGCTCGAGCTGGGCCAGATGCAATGCGAAGGGGAGGACGAATACTCAAAGATAAATCGAACTTGACATCAAACGTAATAGAAAATCTGGTTGAAAGAGCCTGTATATGCAGAGCAGCCAGAAGCCTTCATTTGGTAGTCCATATACATAGCGTAACAGAATAATTTAGTATAGTTAAAAGTCGCTCATGAATAAAACATTTTTCTACCCCTATATATAAGAGCTCTTTCTATTTAAGCATGCATTGATGTCGAAATAAGGGATGAAAATATTAAAAGGACGAACTAGTTGTAATTGCAACGCCACCAGGGACGGTTATTTGTCATTAAGTAAACATTTACAAATTGGGTGAGATTGATCGGTTAAGGAAAATGTAGCCATCTACCGGCCTCGGGCTCTCTCCTGTTTTCGTAGTCGTATGAACTTCCCAATACGCGTGTGCCCAAATTGGGTAATGGTAATTAATTAACGTCGCACTGGAGCAATACAACGGGCTATTAGCGACCGCCCGGGTAATAATAATTTGGTAATTTTTAATTCACGTCATACTAGAGCAACACTATGGGCTATTGACGACGGTCCGGTATCAATCCCCTAAGCGAAAGATCCGAGGACAACACGTAATTTTGAACCACGAGAGACGGCCCGGGAGCAATACCGAAAGGTAATTGGTAATTGGTAATTTTAGTTAACGTCGTACTAGAGCAACACAACGGGCTATTGACGACGGTCCGGGATCAGTCCCTTAAGGGAAAGATCCGAGGACAACACCTCGTAATTTTGAACCACGGTCAGATGACGAAGCAACACCTGAGCTAGCACCCCACTCTCCAAACTTCCACGCCAACCCAACGTGAGGACTTTCGGCCACGACAGATTTAAGGTGCACCAGCCGTCTCTACACCATACGTTTACAAACATCCATGCCCGGACCCAGATTCGAACCAGGAACCTTCCGATCTAGAGGCTAACACCTTAACCACTATACCGGTTGGTCGGCGCAATACCGAAAGGAAATATCGAAGCTTGGTAAGTATTTTAATTAACGTCGCAGTGGAGGAACACTAAGGGCTATTGGCGACGATCCGGGATAAAGATTCACGTAATTTTAAGTCACATTCAGATGACGGTGTCACAACTGAGATGGCACCCCACTCCAAACTTCCACACCACACCAACGTGAAAACATTTGAATCCACGGCAGATTTAATGTGCACCAGCCCCCTTTGTACACGACTGTCTTTGATTGGATTCGAAATCGCAACCTTCTGGTTACTAATCCGTTACCCTCTCAACCGGGCTTCCGCGGCCCGCAATATACAAGGACAAAGCCTCGTAATTTTGAAACACGGTCAGATGACGAGGTCAACACCTGAGCTGGCAACTCACTCTCCAAACTTCCACACCACGCCAAAGTGAGGACATTTGAGGCCACGACAGATTTAACGCGCACGAGCCCCCTGTGTATTCGCCTGGACTAAGTTTCGAATTCGCAAACCTGCGTTTCTTCTATTGCCTTTCCAACTAAGGCCTACAGCGACCCGTTTGAAGTTGTAAATTTTACCGAAATGCGGTTGATTGAGTTACAACGGCAGCACTGCCCAAAAGAATTTCAGCCTGATGATCACCTTGAAAGCGAAAATTGTTATCTGGCCTGAAAATAAATTCCCGTTTCACCTGACACGAAATCCGATCTTGAACTACTAACCTGTCGCTTCCAGAGCTCGCGAGTCTGAATTCCCGAACCTCGAAACGCCTGGGACACGTGCACCAATCAACAAAGAACACTAGCCTTACCTACTCGCTTTGGAATTATCGATCCGTGGATTCCCGTTTCGTGAATACGATAACCAGCAGAGTTTGTCGACCTTTCTGGCTCTCTTGGTCACGAGTGCGCGGGATTCCACATCACTTGCGAATTCTTAGAGCCATTGTTTCCAAAAGAGGAATCTTTATAGTAAAACGTAATTAAAATTTTTTTTAATGTTTTTTCGGTTGAGAACTATTTTGGTAATTCTCCGTTTTTGCGATGTTTGACGTTATTCGCGTTAATTCGGGTAATCTCGCGTATTAAAAATTTAGAGTGATTCTCATATTAACTCCTTTTTACTCATATTAACTCATTAACTCCAAGTGATGAAGTTAACAACGAGATATCTCGTCATCAAGAAAATGCCGATTTTGATATCGGTGTCAAGATCTGGTCAAATATCTATTGACGAGTTACCTCGTCTATCAAGGCCTGGTCAAATTTCTTCCAATATCGAGATATCTCGTCCATAAAGATGTGGTAAGTTTTGATAATGAAACTAGATAACTCGTCGAGACAACCACCAGGCGGGTTAAAAAAAAGTCTGCTTTTTCTATCTAAATAAATGTAAATTGCAGTGTGGTTCCTGTGGGTAAACGCGCTTTGTATTTAGCTCTATCAAAAACATCCCTTCATTATGTCGTGCTAGTAAAGATAATATTGTAAGTATGGTTTGCCGTGTTAGTTAAGATAGTATTGCAAAGTATGATTTGCCCTGCTAGTTAAGTTAGTATTGTCGATGCATCGTATTCTAGTATCAGGTGGTAACATTGTATAGCAAACGTGCTTCCGTTCTCTATTTGCTTTACGGAGACATCCCTTCATTAAACCATGCTAGTTAAGGTAGCATTGCCAAGTATGGTTTGCCGTGTTAGTTAACATAGCATTGCCAATACATTGTATTGTAGTATCAGGTGGTATTATTGTATAGTAGTATCTGTATCTCACACCCAACTTCTCTCCGCGCACCTGTACCAGAACAGATGATGGACTCATGAAATAAATAATTGTATGCATTCCAAGTACTCTAAATTTGCATACATTTCCCTTCCTTCATTGGACACTTCATGCCTTTCTAAAATGACAAAAAAAAATTAGAAAACCGAGTGCATTTTACCCTCAGTATGAAAACCTTTCACATTTTCTTAACCCTTCATAGCTCACGGGTCCCGTTACCATGGTAACACCGGTTGACTCAACCCCCTAATATGGTGCCTCATGATGCTCGAACCAGAGCTCGTTCAGTTATTTGATTATCATGCTGTTGAACACACACACACACATATATATATATATATATATATATATTAGATGTTTATAATATCATAAAATCAATTCTGAATCGCCAATTTTGAAGGTACTGCCCTTCTTGTCTGGCACGGCAGCAGACGCTGCTGAGATAGTACCAAAAATTTGTAGTCCATCACATACGAAAACAAAAAATATGAAACATACAAGGATGGGAAATTGATTGATAGATTGAATTTTTGGGGGGGAACAAAGGCCCGGTGTGGCCAAGCACAAAGATGAGAAACTACTTGTGGTAAGTTTCAAAGATTCTAAGAAAAAAGGAATTTGTTTTGTTGCATTTTAATAGAACGATGAGCAAACTGCGCCAAACACAGTATAGACAAAGACAAATTGCAAATGTATACGTTAAAAATGTGTAAGAAAAAGTGCGAAAATGCACAAAACCATGTAGGTTATCATAAATTTAAAATTAGAAGGGATGTGTAAAAGTTAAACGCATGAAAAACCAAAAGGTTTATCAACAAAAATACCCAAAATGGGTTATCCTCATCTTAATTGACACTTGAAAACTTTATGATGCGTAGTTAAATGATTGATTTATAGCATAAGAGCTAGGTTTGGACAAACTATCGTTAACTTCCAATACGTAATGCGTAGTTAAAAGGTGATGAATTACAAATGTGGCAAAAAGGAACCTAAAAAGCTAAAAAGTGATGAGTGCGGAAGATGATCCAACAATTACGATGAAAATAAATGCTGGAGCGTTAAAAAATCGAAGGTGAAAGCGCTTAAGACGGTTGGGGATGTGGCACAAAGACCATATTTGGTCATGATGAGCCAAAAACAACCCAAAGTTTTACTGACACAGATGAGATATGTCCATCCAGGGATGAATCAAACATGAACTACCTACAAATCGCAGGTCGCTAGCGCAGTGGACAATCCCACTGGACCACGACGCCCCCCCCCACCCCCATAACGGAAGCAAGTTAATATATGGCGTATGGTAAAAGGTTTTTGGCATGATGCAACGATGAAGTTTCACCCAGCAGTAAATGTCTATACCCTAACAAAAGTGAAATTTCAGAAGTGCCGCTCCACCCATCCATTTTATTTCTAGTTTGATAAAAAATATTTCTACTGCAGCAGCGCATTCTAACGTAATAAAAGTTTTCTAATGTAGTAGTGCCAGAATTCTAGTGTAGCAAAAGGCTTCTAGCGTAGCAGTGTCGCATTTCTACTGTTACAAAAAACAGTTTCTAGAGTAGTAGTACCGCATTTCTAGTGTAGTAAAAGGTTTCTAGTGTAGCTAAAGGTTTCTAGCGTATCAGTGTCACCTTTCTACAGTTTGTAGTGTAGTAGTACCGCATTTCTATTGCTGCAAAAAACAGTTTCTAGTGAAGCTAAAGGTTTCTAGTGAAGCTAAAGGTTTCTAGTGAAGCTAAAGGTTTCTAGTGAAGCTAAAGGTTTCTAGTGAAGCTAAAGGTTTCTAGTGAAGCTAAAGGTTTCTAGTGAAGCTAAAGGTTTCTAGTGAAGCTAAAGGTTTCTAGTGAAGCTAAAGGTTTCTAGTGAAGTAAAAGGTTTCTAGTGAAGTAAAAGGTTTCTAGTGAAGTAAAAGGTTTCTAGTGTGAAGTAAAAGGTTTCTAGTGAAGCTAAAGGTTTCTAGCGTAGCAGTGTCGCATTTCTACAGTTTGTAGTGTAGTAGTACCGCATTTTTCCAGTGTAGCAAAATAGTTTCTAGTGCAGCAGAGCCGTATCTCCAGTACAGCAATGTACGACCGTAGAGCGACAACGCCAAATTAAACAATCGTTTTAAGATATTTGAAAAAATTTAGCTTCAAATTTAAAACCACCTTATATTTTTTAGCCATATATGTTTACTTTCCACTGTCTAATTTTAGTCCACTTTTGCTATATGCTATGGCGAGAATATTTAGGTGTAGATCATTCACGTGAACATTAAAGTAGTCACAATAAAGAAGACCTCATTCTTAAAGCAAGAACTGGGTGATTAAAAAGAGAAAAACAAATCAAGTCGAGAAATAATAATCAAGGAGAGGCTTTTAAGGAAAAGGAAACTGGGTTGGTCTACTTCAATGTACCTACGTAATTCACGTAACACGCGATCTTGACCTTGGAATGTGCTTTTGAAGGTCACTCAAAGACATGAGTTTGCGAAATATTGAGACTTAATTGAATTTTCAAAATAACCAGGAAGTCGCCTTTGGTATTTTGGGCACATTCGTCCCACCTAAATCGTCGATATTAAAATCAGTTATTTGTTTTTATTATAAAATTATTCCGTTGAAAAATAAATTTTGAATCACGACAAATCATAGCTTATCGTATCTAACGTTCAATCTCACTTAATTCGAGCCTTAAAGTGATATTGCTCTACATACGTTTGTGATTCAAGTAAAATGCTATCTAGATCTTGAAACGGACTTTAAAGGGGTCAGTCAACGACATTTGTGTTACCCAGATCTCGAGGCTAGATTAAACTCTCTAAAACCTAAATAAGTTTCTTTTCCAGAAGGTAGACAAAATTGTCACCCAACATGTATATATACATATTTTATTCGTGGCCACTTATTTTAATAAATTTTAATTTCAAGAGAACTAATATAAGCATAATATTCAATATTGCATTCAAATGCAAGAGTGACTGATATTTTTGAAGCGGTTTGGGCTAAAAATTAAATTCATTCTTGGATGTAGTAATAAAGACATCTCCATCTTGATTAAACATATCGTGACTATTTGCTATAATGTAGGTTTTATGACTAATTTCTTCAACCAATCTGTGTACCAGTACATTTTCTACGTTTCAGTTTTGTTGATTTATGTTGTGCAATGGTGAAATATATATATATATATATCAACGCTACGACAACGTTTTAGTTTAGGCACTTCGGTTTTCCGCTCTAAGATTTTTTTTTTTGCTTCAGGGTTGATCGATTTTCGATTTGAAAAACGTTGCATTGGAGCAACATAACCGGTCAATAGTGATGGTCCGGGATTTATCCTCAAAAGTGATCCATGGACAACACCACGTTGTTTTGAACCACTGTCATATGACAAAATCAACACCCGACGAAACAACCCACTCGCCAAACTTCCACACCACGCCAATGTGCGACGTTTGAGACCATGTCAGATTTAACGTGCACCAGTTCCCGTGTACACGACGGTCTTTGGCTGGACCGAGTATTGAACTCTCAATCGGTTTTGGATCTGGATAGGCCTAAACTTTAGCAATCCTGGCAATATTAGTCGTTTTAAATATTTTGCTTATCTATCATAACAAGCAGTTTGCCAATTAGTACGGTCTAATATCGGTTAATAGGGCCATAGATATTGTGGTAGTACTCAACCTTTTGACTACGGCTATAGATGTAACCGGCGCGATTCTTTTAACTTTGAAGGTACAACTACTGCTGTACCGGCCGTAGTTTAAATTCTCTATTTGGGCGCGAACAAGGTACAACTGCTATACCAGCCGCAGTTTGAAGATTAATTTGTTAATTTGGGCTTTATGGCGCAAAGTCGAAAAATTAACAAACTGCCAAATGCAAGACAAAGAAAACTAATAAAAATTGACAAGTTAAACAAGCCATCCAATAATAAAAAGATTATTTAATTAAAGTGATTAATGGATACTATATGTTTATGGCTCAAATGTCCTATTTGGCCAAGCTGTGCCAAACAACGCCAAGGGCTAGTGTCGTCGAGTTAGTTTCGAAGTATGTTTTCCCAACAATGATTCCTAATTAAAAATGCTGAAAACAAAATTTTGGATACGAAGATTGTTTTCAAAGTTCTGGTATTGTGTTAAAAATTTTTAACTCTAACCAAGTTCTTTAGTCTACTGTACATTAGTTAAAATGCACACACAAGGAAGGCTTTTAGGACTGGCACCCCACTCTCCAAACTTCCAGACCAACGTGAGAAAAACGCATACAAGTTAAGGTTTACTGACACGGATGAGAAATGCACCCAGGGCAGAATCGAAACTGCGTCGCTTACGACTCGCAGATTACTAGCGCAGTAGGCACATCCACTGACCCCACGATGGCCTAACACACAGGGAACGTGTAATTTTAGTAATTATATGAGTGTCACGAGATAAATAAAATGTTTATAATCACTACTCTAGAAAAACTAATATATTAATCGAGGATAAACAAATTTTCCCATTGCAAAAATATGGATTCGAATAGTTTGTTGGAATTTTATGGCACAGGTAAGGTAATTTTCACTAACGTCGTCTTGAGCAATAGAACGGACTATTGACGAAGGCCCGGGACCAGTCCCTTAAGGGATAGATCCGTTGACAACACTTCGTAATGTTGAACCATGGTCAGATCACGAGCCTGAGCTGGCACCCCACTCTCCAAACTTCCACACCAACCCAACGTGAGGACTTTCGGCCACGACAGATTTAAGGTGCACCAGCCGCCTCTACACCATACGCTTACAAACATCCATGCCCGGACCCGGATTCGAACCAGGAGCCTAACCCCTTAACCACTATACCGGTTGGTCGGCTTTTTATGGCGCAGCGACCCATGTTTAGACATGCTGTGCTAAACTCAAATCAGTGCATGCAAAAAGAACTTCCAAAAAACTGAATTATCGCAATCTGAGTGTCAAAATACCCGGAATTACATAGTGAAGTATGAAGTTAGCAGATTCAAATATAAAACCGGATACCTGCAGATTTCATCATTTCTGTTGAAATGCTTTGCTTTTTTACCACTTACCATTACGTCATAGGGTACCTTGCAACAGCTTGATTTCGTAGTAAAAGTATACTGAAATATCTGCTGATCACCTGAACTGCTGATTACTTTTAACCTTTATCTGTCTAAGAAGAATTAGAATCCATAGAACGCTGGCATGCGCTTAACAGCGTTACTACCTCACATCTCGTTTTTATTCACGTTATCACGGCCATTCCGGATTATTTGCATTTTTTTAAACCTTTATCTAATTATCTAACCCCCCCCCTTGCGCGAATTTTGTGTTTGTAATAATGAAATAGCAGATATATAAAAAGGAATAATTTTTAAAAAAAAGAGAGAGAAAATACTTTTTATTACAATGCTACTCTGAACTTGTCCGTTATTTTGCGTTGTTTCATCAATTAAGTCTAGGTTTAACTCCTTGTTCTTTAAAAATTGTCGGAATAATGCAAGTAAGTGAGAAAAACAAAACAAAAAAACGCCGGTTAACAAAACGTCCGGATTTTGGACAATTCCGGGAATTTTGGACGTCCGAATTTGGTCTTCGTGCTGATATATATAAAGAAAAGTCGGCATTTGATCTCTGTACAAATCTATTGTTTTACCAATACATACTAAATTTGGTACTTTTATTATTTTTAACTCTGCAGGTACCGTGTGCTATGTATTAATCCCCGTCCTAATGAGGCCCGGTGCACACATACGGTGTTTCAACGTGCGGCGCCGCTGCGGCACCGAAGCCCAACTGCACACATAACCGTGAAATGACTCAAGTACTCATTTCGCTCCATATGCGATAAATATTCTATGGAAGAAAACGTGTTTATTTCACTTACTTGATGTAAAAAAAAAGTATATTTTGAAACACAAACTAGACGTTACTGGATACTAGCATTTATTAATTATTATTTATATTCCATTTATTTATGAAAACAAGGTACTTCGGAACGGTGACGCATGTGCGGCGAGCTGCGGCGCAGTGGGGAACTGCGGTACAAATTGCACGCAAGTTAGACGTACGTCGTCCCAGCGGCGCCGGAGGCATGTGTGCACTGCTCCATTGGATCTAATGTATCTCAGACAGCACTTGCGTTGTGGAAGCGGCGCCGCACGTTGAAAAACCGGATGTGTGCACCGGGCTTTAATGCCAGTGTAAATACGAACACAGCTTTCTTATACAGGGTGGTCCCGAATTCATGGTACAAACTTTAATGGTAGGTACAGGACATTGTAACAATGATTTATTGTATAGGAATGTATAGTCGCAAGTGACGCGGTGAGGCGAAAACAGGGGAAATAAAAGGAAAGAGAAATGGAGTGATCGGTTGGTATCATTGCCGGTAGAGGGCAGTAGATGTCTAGCCGCTGTTGAACATGATGCATCGCAGTAGGGAAAAGCGCCATTCACAATTGTGCTGCAGTAGACGATGGGTGACTTTACGTATGCAGAAAAAGCAGACATGCATTACATATACGGCCGTGCAAATGGTAACGGCAGAGCTGCGTTACGAATGTATCGCGCGGAGTATCCTGATCGACGAATGCCGGATCATAGAATTTTTCAACGGTTACATCGTCAACTTTGTGAAACAGGTGCGTTCGACGTCAACAGACATGGCGCTGGTCGAGTAAGAGTTGTACGCACTCCAAGGCTGGAAGAAAGCATCTTGAACATTGTGGCTGATAGACCCGAGTCAAGCACAAGAACTGTTGCGCGTGACGTAGGTGTGAGTCATCAGACTGTATGCAGTGTTAAACGAAAATCGCTTACACCCCTTCCATTTTCAGAAAGTACAAGCATTGAATCCGGCAGATTATCCTCGCCGCGTGAACTTCTGCCTGTTGGTGATGCAGCAATGTGCGTTGCAGCCGGATTTCGTAGATTATGTGCTATTTACAGATGAAGCGACATTTTCACGCGAGGGTGTCTTTAATGCGCACAATTCCCATGTGTGGGCAACCGATAATCCACATGCAACGCGTCGACATGCGTTTCAACAACGTTTCAGTATTAATGTGTGGGCTGGTATTGTGAACGACTTTTTGATTGGCCCATACTTACTACCCACGCGGCTCACTGGCGGAAGCTATCTTATTTTTCTGAAAGAAGTGTTACCACAACTGCTGCATGATGTTCCGATCGCCATTCGTAACCGCATGTGGTTTCAGCACGATGGGGCGCCAGCACACTTCAGCATTGATGTACGGAATTACCTGAATGCCACGTTTGGTACTCGATGGATTGGGCGTGGTGGACCAGTCCCTTGGCCACCCCGATCTCCCGATTTATCGAGCCTCGATTACTTTTTATGGGGACATCTAAAGCATCTTGTTTATGAGACTCCAGTTGACTCAGATGAGGATCTCGTCGCTCGCTTATCTGTAGCTGCTGCAGGTGTGCGTGAAATACCAGGCATCTTTGAACGTGTACGCCAATCGCTCCACCGACGCTGTCAAGCATGTATCGATACTGGTGGACGCAATTTTGAACAATTACTGTAAACATGACACTTGTCAACAACGCTTTCAATAAAATCTTTGTTTTTCCTTTCGGCCGTTATTTCCCCTGTTTTCGCCTCACCGCGTCACTTGCGACTATACATTCCTATACAATAAATCATTGTTACAATGTCCTGTACCTACCATTAAAGTTTGTACCATGAATTCGGGACCACCCTGTATTTGAAGTCAAAACCGTAGGAAAATGCTATAAAAGCTATTTAACGAGCACTGCTAGGTACACGTAAAAGGGAAAATTGCGTAATGCGGTGATTATTGTGAGAATATAAAATCGCAATTCCTCTATCAACGATTAGTCGTTTTCTTCCGTGAAAAAAGTCTATCCTCATTTTTACGAAACCTAAGTTGGTGAGAAAAGAATTCATAAATAGAAAGTTCGTATGAAAACAAGGTACTTGAGACCGGAGAAACGTGTGCGGCGATCTTGCGGCAAGCTACGGGAGGAAGCTGGGGAACTGCGGTACAAATTGCGCGCAAGTTAGACGTGCGTTGCCGCAGCGGCGCAGTAGACATGTATGCACTACTCCATTGGATCTATAGTATCTCAAACCGCACTTGCGTTGCGACAGCGGCGCCGCACGTTGAGAAACCAGACTTGTGCACCGGGCCTTATAGGTGTGCAGAGGGCCTAAAATAATTCGAAATCCCCATAGGAATAACATTTAGTATTCTCAAGATTAAGATACGAAACTCTGATTGCTTTACCAATGTTGCTGGAAAAACACTTTTTCCAAGCATTCAAAGAATTAAAATTCCAAAACTTATGTTTGTATTTCATTTTTATTTCTTTTCCAAAATATCGACAAATAATTTATAAGTATTTGAATACTGATGTGAAAGTATCAACTAGTAACACTTAGAAACACTTATCTTACGCTTATTTTGTATGGAAACTAGCCTATTTAATGTGAAACGCACAAGCGAAAACCTACGAGGTTGTTCACTACGAGCTGAAGATATTCAATTTTGCTATCTCAAAAATTCGTTGAAAACATTGATTTTCCTTTAAAAACGCTGTAAATTGCCTTTCCGTACTTTTTAGGAAATATTAATCGATTAACTTTGTGTCGCTTGCACTGAAAACATTTATTTTTAAAGCAAGCTGTTACTTCACATGCTGAATGGAATTTTCAAGCAACTAATGTGTTTGCTTAAAAACAAATTAGTCATGAATATTGTGCCAAAGATTTGTCATTCTTTCATAATGATGGTGGGATTCTGAAATATCGCATCCGTTAACTGCTACAACTAATAAAATATTTATAGAAAAGCGGTGTGCAATACTAAGCTGCAAATTCGTCATTTTCACAGGAAATCGAATTAAATGGCATTCGTAATTACTCCAAAACGCAAAATCAAGATTTGTAATTGTCTTACAATACCGTGCGATGAATGCGAAATATATTATAAGGATGTGTAAAGCAAGCATGTGTATTTCGTTCAAAGTAAATTGTAGAAGCTATAAAAAAGGTCAAAATAAAATTATAATATTTATAAAAATGTTAAAACATTTTTTTAATATTTTTATAAATACCAATATTTATAAAATATAAGAGCGGAAAATGTATTTTAAATTTTCCATTTATATTCATTACTAGCAAAATACCCGACCTTACTTGGTTTGAATTGGTTTAATCTAGATTGAAGAGATGATGAAAATATATAATGACTTGCGTTTTTCGTAGAATGAAATAATATTTTAAAACCTTTCGCCATCTTTAAAATTTCCACAACTTACTTTGGACACAAATCCTACACATGTATATCTATTCATCTAATACATTTCACATACATCGCACTCTTGCTGTATGACAATGCTACAAAATGACGAAAGCTGACACTAAGGTTTCTACTACAAAAGACGATTTTGAGGGAGATTTGGAATTCAATTTCTTAAGTTCTTTTCATGTTCAACTCAATTGATAAACACGACGATTTACGGCGAGTACTCTTGCACTCATTGTCAACAAAACAATATTTTTTTTACTTGTGGCACTCTTGTATGCGGCATGCGACAACATGGCATTATGGAATTTCGCAATTTTCTCCTGCCTTTTTACAAAGAATATTTTAATGTTTGAGAAGTTCTAGTTCGGATTTTTTAAACATTATTATTCTTTCAATAATGGCATATTTACACTTACAATTTGCTTTATTCTGACTTACCTGCTACTTTTAGTCGAATACTTTGTCGTGGGGTTGCGTATGATGAAAAAGAAACACAATTGATTAAAATAGTAAATATTTGAAAAGAAAACTGCGAAATGAAACAAAATAAAAGATGTCGGGTAAAAGTTGTTCTAAAGATATTAATTTGTGATTCCTTTTTATCTCTTGATCTTGCAGTTGCCACAACTTACAACTAAAAAGTGTATAAAATTTAGAAATGCCAAATTAATTCAGAGCGAAAGAAACACGAGTTTCCGTTTTATTCCAGTTCGTTGAAAAATATCGTCTGTCCCAAATGTTCGGAAATCGTTTACATTGCGCAAAGAATAAAAATAAGACTCGAAATAAATAAAGTATCAGAGCTAAAATTTCACCATAAAATTTTTTTTGAAAAATAATTGTTTTTTTAGCAGTACTGGTAAAGCAAATCAAAGTAATCATAATACTCAAAATACATTCCAATTTTTCGAAAACTGCCAAATTGTGCCTGATTTAAGTATACTTACTCAGGTGTTTTAGCATGAAACTCTTCTAAATATAACAATAAAGAAATGTTTAATATTGCATTCACTAAAGTAATAGATAATGTATAAAATAAAATACATTGTAATCACATATCTGGAATAAAATTCATGTGATGCCTGTGAACAAACACACAAACACAAAATCGAACGTAGAACAGAAAGACGGACAGACAGACTTTCGCAACCGATTCCACTCACTAAATGAAGATAAGTACTCACTGCACGCATATTTCCATGAAAATATATTAAACCGTGTGGACCTGTATAGGGCACATACATACATACAGACAGACACCAAACGCAAAAAGGGCGGATTCGGCATCAGAAGGGTCCAAAACGGATAAAAAACTTGAAATGGGTCGAAAATATTGAATGTACAAACAAACACTCCATTCTTATTTACATAGATGATTTATACCTGGTCATGATTCATTGAGTTTGTACCTATTCGAAATAAAGCTATGTCCGGTTTGCTCTTTTAACGTATACCGGCAATCTCTTCAACTACCTTCACACCAAAAGTAATCCCATCACTAAGCCGACTGATGACACCATGGCTAATTGGTTTGATAATATTTTTTAATTAAACAGTCAGGATATAAAATCGAGATTCGTCTCAATAATAAGTGGAAACCTTTTCGAACACATCTTGATCGTGCTTCCTAATGGACCATCTTGATCATTTTTGCTAATTTGATATATCCGCCTCTCCTTGAAGAGACTACACCGCATGGTGAGTTGAGAGGTATAAGCATTAAGAATATTCAATCTCCACGTGTGCCTTACTTTATATCTGCATTCAAAACAAGCGTTACATTCTTTTTTTTAATTGCATTACATTCTTAAAACAAAATTTTCATTACAGTCGCAATATAAAAAATTGGCATTACATAATTAATATTAAATTGCTTTACATGCATCAGAAAAACCAAATTGCATTACATCCTTCATATAAAAAAATGCATTACATTCTTCATATTAATATTTAATTATATTGTCCATATAAAAATTGCATTTCTTTCTAATCTTATTGACTGGCGGGAGCTGTAGCCCGGTTATAAGAGACGGTAATTTTAGTTAACGTCGTACTAGAGCAACACAACGGGCTATTGACGACGATCAGGGATCAGTCCCTTAAGGCGAGGACAACACCTCGTAATTTTGAACCACGGTCAGAAGACGAAGCAACACTCTCCAAACTTCCACACCAACCCAACGTGAGGACTTTCGTCCACGACAGATTTAAGGTGCACCAGCCGCCTCTACAACATACGCAACATACGCTTGCCCGGACCCGGATTCGAACCAGGAACCTTCCGATCCAGAGGCTAACACCTTAACCACTAGACCGGTTGGTCGGCCCGGTTATAATATAAGAGAAGTGTATTAGCAACCGAAAAGTTGCGAGTTCAAAGCTTGATCCAACCAAAGATCGTCGACTTCAAGGGAGCTAGTGCACGTTAAATATGAAAATAAAATGAAATATGAAAAAATTTTGGCGTAAGGTCAATATTTGGCCATGCTACGCCAGACAATACATGCAATATCAAGTAATAGACGCAGGCACACGATAAAAGCTTCACTGACACAGAAAACAAAGCACTCCCAGGGAAGAATGCACCTTTGGAGAGTGGGTGCCAGCTCAGATGTGACCTCGTCATCTGACCGTGGTTTAAAATTACATGGGGTTGTCTCGGATCTTTCCCTTGTGGGATCATCCCGGACGGTCGCCTATTGACCGTTGTGTTTATCCAGTGTGACGTTAATTCAACTTCCCACTTCTTCCTTTGGACACTTCAAGACTTTTTATAAAATGATGGACATTTTTAATTCAAAAAGTTCCTACGGCATACCAGAGGGTGCACTTCACGAATTATCATTCGGAAGGTTGACGTGTACGAAGGGGGTGGTGCACAACGTCCTCATGCTGGCTTGGAAAAGTTTGTTAAGGAGCTCGAGTATTGGCCTCGTCATCTGACCGTGATTCAAAATTACCTGGTTTTGTCTTTGAATCTATCCCTTCTGGGTTGTTCTCGGACCGTTGCCAATAGCCCGCTGTGTTTCTCCAGAGTGACGTTAATTCAACTACCTACTAACCTTATTATTGGTGTACAGATTGCGCCAGTTATAAATAAGTTCGTCAAAATGATATATAATTTTGGTGGTATTAAGCATCAAAGCAACAAATAAACCTTTTTTTTTTTTAATGTCTCTTAGAATAAATTTGAAGTAAAACCTCTAAAAAAGTTTGGTATGTTATTTTTATAAGAAAATATATTTAATCTCAAACCTTTAATGAACTAAATTTCGTCTATTCCTGTTCATTCACCTCTAAAAATTAATATCAGAAGTACAATGGGTTTTCCCTCTTTCTCTTTAACTGTTGCACCTGTGTCTTGAAGATTTGCCAGAATGAGCTACTATTGGAATGTTTTGTTTACCCATTTCATTGAGACAATAGAGCGCATACGTATAAAAAATAGATTCAAATGATAAAAATAAACAAGCGAGGTATCATAAAAAAATAGAAATATATACAACAGAATACAGAAAAGAAATTTCAGATTTGGAACGAATGGAGCAATTTACATAAATTGGGAGTTAAATTTTACGAGAATGACAGGCAGCACATTCTCTTGAAATTTCATGACTTTTTTTATTACCCAAATCTTTCATATTTTTGTATGGTGTTTCGATAGAATTCCAATAACCGAATTCCATTTTCTTGGGACTGAAGTGACTATAATAGAATTTATTTCTGGAGTTATTACGCTTACTCCTTTTTTGAGAGCAATTTTAGCGCTTCCTGAAGACATTGCCGAGTGTTGGAACATAAATAGGCAATAATTCATGATCGAAAAGGTGGTCAAAACGTGAGCCATGTTCATCAATGGTCATCCTATCTATTTTTGATGGACAGTCAGTTTGGTTTGTCGAAGTGATCATTTTAACGTGAATACGTTTTTAAAATGTGGCCAAAACGGAAAGTTGATCAACGAGTTCGTCTAATAATTTCTATATCATCCACCCGAACCAAACCAACCTAGTTGCATTCGATAGCTAAGGAACAAAGCCTTTTTAGTGACTGTTGAAAATAGGAATGTACCACGTGGGTGTTGTTGAGAGTGGAGCATCTTGCTGACACTCTCGGCGAGACCACGTGATCGTTCAAAAAGTAATGTGATTCAAAACAATTTAAAAAGACTTCCTGAATGGCACGGCCTCGGGTGTGAGCTTTCTTGATGAGCTCCCTCCTTGTTCTAGAAACTTGAATTTATGTATTTCAGTGTAATATTATTATTTGTTGTGTTGTTGTACCGTTTGTACTGTTTGTTTGATGTCCGAAAATAAATCACAAAAAGACATTCTTGGACTCGATGATTCTTGGACTCGATGATTCTTTACAGTGACCTTGAGTATGTGTACCAGAAGTGAGAAAGGCGGCTACCAAATGGGACTTTCGTCCTTGCCGCACAAATTCAAACCTGTATGACTTGGGACTCCAAAGCCCTACGACGTCGAAATTGAGCTCAAACGAGAGCTAACGTCAAGATCTGTCTATTTAAGGTATTAGAGGTGAAATATAAGTGACTTTGGATCGTAGTTAAATTTTGTTTTTAATTTCACAATGTGGGTATTGTGTATCACCCCACAGGTTCGTGCACCAGCCTCCATGTTCACGAAGTTGTTTGGTTGGATAGTTTCGAACTCGTAACCCACCGGTTGCTAATCTGCGACTCTACCAACTGTGCTACCGTAACCGAAAAATTGATTGGAGACTAGTAAAAAAAAGCTATAGTTGAATGTGCGATATAACGAAGGATTACTATAACACTATAGAATAATGTACACTTATGAGACCCACGAACTTCGTACCTTAATAGCGTAATACTTCGAATACACTTAATGGCGTCCAAAACACCACATTCTTCTTAAAATTTCTCTCGTAATATTTCTATAAAAATTTTCATAACAGGGTTTTTTGAGACAGTAATGGATTCTGCTACTGCAGGAATTCATTGCCGCAATTTCATTCTCATTATGAAACGCGTTGCAAAGCCTGCATCAGCGTTCGAACTGGTCATACAGTCCTACTGGTCACAAGTCCGTCTATTCTCTCCATATTATATGTAGCATTCTATTTGATAGCCCTTATTCTGAACTATCTTTCGACACCGTAATTTCCAGGATAATAATGCCTTTTGAAGTGTTATAAGAGGTATTCTATCCCATTCCTCCTGAACAGCTTTCCAGAGTCCTGTAAGGGTTGGGGGACAACGTTTGGATAATGCAGATTTTAAAAGTCCGAAAGCACAAAAATCCATAAGTGATACATCGGGAGATTTAGTAGGGATATTAGTGAAGGGTATGGCCTTGATACCGGTTTTTTGATCCATTTCTTTTAGGAAATTTACAGTGGATTTTGATGTGTGATTGCTAGCTTTGTCTTGATGGCGTTCCACAGATTGATGGCACTGTGGGTAAAGCGATGGTATTTCATTCAGAAAAATTGGCGATAAAATATGTTCCTGATAGTATTTGGAGTTAATCTTGACATTTTTTTCCACTCTCTTTATTTTTAACTTGCCATTATATGAAAAACCAGCAACAACCAGGAATTCCCTTAGAAAAACTTTCTTTCGATTCTGTGAACCATGTACTTCAATTTTTTTCTCCTCTTTTATGATAATAAATGGCTCTTTTTTTGCTGCAATCATTTAAATACACCCATGATTCATCTATTGTGACAATTTTTTTCCATTTTTCTTTGGATAAGAGTTTCTCATATAGAATTCGGCAGCGTGTCTTGCGTTCAGCGATATGCTTTGGAGAAAGACGCTGCACATTGCGTTTTTTCGCTTTCTTAAGATTTAAATCAACGTTTATCATTTTGTTTACAGTGGACACCGAGCATTTTAATGATTTTGCAACTGTCCTTTGACTGTCCGTTTCTTCCTTGGATACTTGTTTGGAATTTTTGTCCCACTTGAGGCTCCAATTTGACGGGTTTTTTTTCCTTTCTTGTTGACGATATTACCTATCGACGCTTTAGATATCACAAAACCATGACTCTCACATCGTTTTTGGATAACGGAGTATGAATATTTCTCTTCGGAAAGAGCATAAATATAGCCATCGAACCACTGCTTCGTTAAAAACGCCATTTTGAATAAAAACAAACCTCTCAAGCTGCAGACGATAATTTTGACTTTTAAAAACATAGTACAACAGCAGTTATTTCTTTTGCAGCAAACGATTTTTTATTACCGTTAACCAAAATCGTCTAAAAAATGTGCGAACAGCCTCTATGTATACATATATATATATATATATATATACATATATATATATATACATATATATATATATATATACATATATATATATATATACATATATATATATATATATATATACATATATATATATATACATATATATATATATATATATATATACATATATATATATATATATATATATATATATACATATATATGTATATATATATATATATATATATATATGTATATATATATATATATATATATATGTATATATATATATGTATATATATATATATATATGTATATATATATATATATGTATATATATATATATATATATATATATGTATATATATATATGTATATATATATATATATATGTATATATATATATATATGTATATATATATATATATGTATATATATATATATATATATGTATATATATATATATATATATATATGTATATATATATATATATATGTATATATATATATATATATGTATATATATATATATATATATATATATATATATATATATATATATGTATATATATATATATATGTATATATATATATATATATGTATATATATATATATATATATATATATATGTATATATATATACATATATATATATATATACATATATATATATATATACATATATATATACATATATACATATATATATATATACATATATATATATATATATACATATATACATATATATATATACATATATATATATATACATATGTATATATATATACACATATATATATACATATACATATATATTCTAATGTAACCTAGTATACTGATTTTTTGTAGTTACTGTTTAGATGTAATGATGTATATATGTAATGTGCTCTAGCATTCTAGGTAGACATGTCACCTCGGTGGCATGCTTTACTCATCCAACCACACTTATTTAAACTGATAGTGACTCTCGCCTCTAGGCACGGGAGTGCGTGTTGGTATTAGTTCCACAACTCTTAGTCATTGGTTTGGTAATTCCCTATTCTAAGTTTTGTATCATTATCCCACGTCCAGGTCACTTCTCTGCGAAGTAGCAGTTGAAAACCCGACTGTACCCGAAGTTTTACATGCCAGTATACTTGTTATCTGCTTGATAAGTGTTTAGACCCCTCTCGGAAGTTTTCCCCATGTTTTTAAACAACGCTAAGGCAGGTGACAGGTGCCGTCGAGTCGCCAGCCAAATGTCCCGAAAAATCGATAGAGAACTACTCTCAAACACAATGCTCCTCTAGGTTACGTGTTTCCATTCGAACTGCATGAAGCCGATTCGTCATTTCAATCAACAGGTGGATATTATTCATGACTGTGTTGTGAAAAATGGAATGATGATAAAAGTAGTTATATACTAGAACCCTGTTAAAACTACAACTCTCCGGTAAATTTGGAGGGTGCATATTAAAAATTCAATCCTTTTAAGATAAACGTTTGAATTGAGGCGCTTCAGGCCAAGAAACGTCAAATTTTTCAAGATAGCAATTTTAATAGTTTTCAAAATTACAACTTATATACTATTTAAGAGATGTTGTTATCTTAAGCTTTCAAGATTGGCGCAATCATTCAAACAGTCAAAAATTATTTTGATCCCCTTGAATATTTGCTTAGGATTTTTTCATTACGGAAACTATTTGTGGGCTTATTATCACGCTTGCCGAGGACCTTCAAAATCGCATGTTTCAAAGTGTTTTAACTGTTATCAACTTTCTTTAAAGATCTTCAGGTCTTGAAATAACTGAAACTATAAGTATCCCAACACGTTAAGCGTGCTAAAACACCTGATGCAAATGTGAAACATATGTAATTAGATTACAAATCCTACAATTCTGTTGCGCATTATGAAAACACGTTGATTTGAATATGGAGTAGAAACAGATATTTCTCATAAAACTGCTATTTCATATTAACTTTTACATAACTAAAATTTTGCAACTTTGAGAACTGATCCTTCATAACTGATGCAACAATGTAAAACATTGCTGCGGAAAATAGAATTGATGTAAAGAAAATAAATGGATGTTGCTTTAATGAAAGTTATTTGTTCGTTATTTGTTTATCTAAAAATTTAATTTACCTATATATTTATCTGAGAAGCGTGTGTAAAGTAATACTTCTAGATTAATTCTACGTAATGAAATTATCCGAGCATTGGATTAAATTTCATTACTTTTTTCCGCCGAAGTATAGTTTTGAAACTAAACACTCGATCGATCTATGCAAGAAATATCGTTTGCTCCGTTAATGTAATGAAAACTTAACATTAATTTATCAAAGTAAGATTTAGTGACATAGAATTATTGGGAGGCATGTAATGCACAAGTCGCTTCAAGTATAATAGTAGGTGTTTCGAAGGAACTTATTGTTTATTAGATCGTTACCAATACAAAGAGTTGTTTTACCCCTCATGCTTGTGTGGCGACTTTGTCAACCATAAAAATATTAAGGGTCCAAGGTTGGTTAAGTTGGGTTTTATGGCGTAAGTACCAGGCTGCGCCAAATGTCTTGTAAATGGACATACACAAGTAAAATTTTACTGACTGAGAAATGCTCGCAGTGAGGATAATGTAGAGAGGTTGGTTTTGGGTTTTTATGGCGCAATCCCGGGTGCAGAAAGTGCTTAAAACTGCGACGTACATAGCAGAACAAAGTCTTTGCAGAACAATTTTTCCTTAATTTTATCAAAATTGTGGCCGAATTTTTAAATCATATGTTACGATGTCCTATAGTGCAAAGCGCTCTCCTTGCCACACCTTTTTTTTCTTTTCTAGCTACGGAATAATGCATCTTCTATGCCAATGACAAAATGTTTAACTTTAAAAGTTATCGACAGAATTGCAAATAATTCTGAAAATATGCCTTGGTTTTATATATAAAATAAGGTAATAAATCTTGATGTTTTACTATAAATATGTAATACATATTTAACCGATAATTGTGTTTTACGTCTGTTTTTGATTTTACTGCAGTTTTCAAAATTCGGACAAAATGCCTGTAGAACAAATGCAATTGCTTGGAATTGTGTTTCAGAATACTGAATATAATTCTGCACCTCGGGGAGCAAGCATGGGCCATATTTGGGCAAGCTGCGCTGAACACAAGACATACCAACGTCAAGTAAAAACTATTTCAAAAGGTCAAAAAAGATTGGTAGGGAACAGTAGTGAGATGTAAACAGAAAAAGATCACTTGAGTACCCCGGTACCAGGATCCACGTGTTTACTATTAAATCAGTAAACCCCATGGTAAAAGAGGGAATCGTCACAGTACTTCGGGTTCGTGAAGCTAGTACACGCCTAGGGCTGTGGGCAAACCCACTGAGCCCCTAGAGAAGGCCAAATAGTTGTCTCCCATATTTACCATACGACCTAATAGCGTCAGGTTTAATCCCGCTGCTAATATGACAGTCCATATTTCTGTGTATGTAATACTTCTCTTACTTGGGAAGTGGAATCCATAAAAATATTGTGGGGTTAAAGGGTTTAACCCATAGGATTTGGCATCCATGAAATGATTGGTTTATTTTTTTTTGCTTTAGGGGTAATTTCGATTAATTGGAGCATGATTTTAAAAACGCTTGAAATTGGCAGAAAATGAATACAACAAATGCCATGCGCTTGACTACGTTATTCGCATCTAGCTCCCATTCTCAATACTTCTGTACTGTTACTAAAATTATTGTGCAGTGCACGTGCCCGAGTGTTGAACCGTCATAGATTGTCTACTATTACATAAAATACAGTGAAGCGTCTACAATATTATAATAAAACAAGTGTGCAAGAAGAGTAGTGCCCAGTCAGGAAACGAAACTCAGCAGAGAAAGTGTCGGCATAAAAAAAAAGACGCAGCTTTCTATTCTCAAAACTCTAGTAAAAAAGTTTGAATTAAATTTATAGAGGGAAATGCTATAAAAGCAGTTTGATGAGCTCTACTAGGCACATGCAAAAGGAAGTACATATTGTGGCGACAAGTGAATATAAAATCGCAATTTCTAAACCAACGATATATTTAGGCTGAAAGTTATTTGCAACACGAGGACTAATTAGATTTCAGGTTAAATACAAAACACGATATACCATTTGCAGAAAAAACCTTTGTCTTTTAACAAGGCCAAAATTACCGTTACTTAGTGAATGGTACTCTAAGTAATGGATTTTTGTTTGATTAATGACTGTGGAGGGTGCGGGGACCAACCAGTTTTTACCAAACGGTCAAACGCCACTCTTGGTAGTAGATTACTTGCAGAATAGGAACACTAAACAATTATCAGGTTTATCACAGAAAAAACGAACATGGTCATGCAGAGGGATACGGGGACTCGAAACCTTGTCCTTTTAGTCAGTCAAGTCATAAGTTCCCTTTCTTAAGAATGTTTTGATGAAAAACTTCACATTCATTATAAATTACCTAGTAGAATTTCTGTATAATAGTCCTGACTGTAATCCTTGCAATTCGTTATTTCGTAGACTCATTCACGAGTGTTCTTAACCTTCAGACTAAGGCAGTTGTACCATGATCGCGCCAAGAAAGAATTTAGACAACGGCTAGTACATGAGTAGCACCTTGAATGTTATAAGAATCGCGCCAAGAAAGAATTTAGACTACGACCGGTACAACAGTTGTACCATTATCGCACCAAGAAAGAATTTAGACAACGGCTAGTACATCAATAGTACCTTGAAAGTTACAAGAATCGCGCCAAGGAAGAATTTAGACTACGACCGGTACAGTAGTTGTACCATGATCGCACCAAGAAAGAATTTAGACTACGGCCAGTACATCAGTAGTACCTTTAAAGTTACAAGAATCGCGCCAAGGAAGAATTTAGACTACGACCGGTACAGTAGTTGTACCATGATCGCACCAAGAAAGAATTTAGACTACGGCCAGTACATCAGTAGTACCTTTAAAGTTACAAGAATCGCGCCAAGGAAGAATTTAGACTACGACCGGTACAGTAGTTGTACCATGATCGCACCAAGAAAGAATTTAGACTACGGCCAGTACATCAGTAGTACCTTTAAAGTTACAAGAATCGCGCCAAGGAAGAATTTAGACTACGACCGGTACAACAGTTGTACCATGATCGCACCAAGAAAGAATTTAGACAACGGCTAGTACATCAATAGTACCTTGAAAGTTACAAGAATCGCGCCAAGGAAGAATTTAGACTACGACCGGTACAGTAGTTGTACCATGATCGCACCAAGAAAGAATTTAGACTACGGCCAGTACGTCAGTAGTACCTTTAAAGTTACAAGAATCGCGCCAAGGAAGAATTTAGACTACGACCGGTACAGTAGTTGTACCATGATCGCACCAAGAAAGAATTTAGACTACGGCCAGTACATCAGTAGTACCTTTAAAGTTACAAGAATCGCGCCAAGGAAGAATTTAGACTACGACCGGTACAGTAGTTGTACCATGATCGCACCAAGAAAGAATTTAGACTACGGCCAGTACATCAGTAGTACCTTTAAAGTTACAAGAATCGCGCCAAGGAAGAATTTAGACTACGACCGGTACAACAGTTGTACCATTATCGCACCAAGAAAGAATTTAGACAACGGCTAGTACATCTATAGTACCTTGAAAGTTTCAAGAATCGCGCCAAGTAAGAATTTTGACTACGATCGGTACAGTAGTTGTACCATGATCGCACCAAGAAAGAATTTAGACTACGGCCAGTACATCAGTAGTACCTTTAAAGTTACAAGAATCGCGCCAAGGAAGAATTTAGACTACGACCGGTACAGTAGTTGTACCATGATCGCACCAAGAAAGAATTTAGACTACGGCCAGTACATCAGTAGTACCTTTAAAGTTACAAGAATCGCGCCAAGGAAGAATTTAGACTACGACCGGTACAGTAGTTGTACCATGATCGCACCAAGAAAGAATTTAGACTACGGCCAGTACATCAGTAGTACCTTTAAAGTTACAAGAATCGCGCCAAGGAAGAATTTAGACTACGACCGGTACAACAGTTGTACCATTATCGCACCAAGAAAGAATTTAGACAACGGCTAGTACATCAATAGTACCTTAAAAGTTACAAGAATCGCGCCAAGGAAGAATTTAGACTACGACCGGTACAGTAGTTGTACCATGATCGCACCAAGAAAGAATTTAGACTACGGCCAGTACATCAGTAGTACCTTTAAAGTTACAAGAATCGCGCCAAGGAAGAATTTAGACTACGACCGGTACAGTAGTTGTACCATGATCGCACCAAGAAAGAATTTAGACTACGGCCAGTACATCAGTAGTACCTTTAAAGTTACAAGAATCGCGCCAAGGAAGAATTTAGACTACGACCGGTACAGTAGTTGTACCATGATCGCACCAAGAAAGAATTTAGACTACGGCCAGTACATCAGTAGTACCTTTAAAGTTACAAGAATCGCGCCAAGGAAGAATTTAGACTACGACCGGTAAAACAGTTGTACCATTATCGCACCAAGAAAGAATTTAGACAACGGCTAGTACATCAATAGTACCTTGAAAGTTACAAGAATCGCGCCAAGGAAGAATTTAGACTACGACCGGTACAGTAGTTGTACCATGATCGCACCAAGAAAGAATTTAGACTACGGCCAGTACATCAGTAGTACCTTTAAAGTTACAAGAATCGCGCCAAGGAAGAATTTAGACTACGACCGGTACAGTAGTTGTACCATGATCGCACCAAGAAAGAATTTAGACTACGGCCAGTACACCAGTAGTACCTTTAAAGTTACAAGAATCGCGCCAAGGAATAATTTAGACTGCGGCCGTTACAGCAGGTGCACATTGAAAGTTACACGAATCACGCCAAGAAAGAATTTAGACTGAGGCCGTTACAGCAGTTGTACCTTGAAAATTTCAAGAATCGCGCTTGTTATATCTATAGCCGTAGTCAAAAGGTTGAGGAGCACGCTGACGGTTGGTTGTTTTATGTGTTGTATTGCTCGAGGGTCATATTTGATCAAACTGCGCCAAACACAAGACCGCGCCAAGCAAAAGTGGAAAAGGAGATAGGGGATCAGTAGTGGGTTAAAAGCAGAAACCGATCGCTTGGATATTCCGGGAGCTTGAACTTAGTGTTTACTATATATTAAACCCCTTGTTAAAAGTTGGTTGGGTTCTTATTACGTAAGGGCCATATTTCGTCATGCTGCTCCAAACACAAGGCATACAATATCAAGTAATGGACATGCATGTACAATGAAAGTTTTTCTGATACAGAAGCGAATCTAACCTGCACCGCCAACATCTCGCAGAAACCGTGTGGAAAGAAAAGATCACTAGAGTAGTTCGGGTTCGTGAAGCCCGTACGAACCCTAAGATTTGCTTCTGAGACGAAACACGCTGAAATCAGGGATAGTAAACACTGCCTCCAAGTAGATATATTTCGTTTTTACTAATCAAAATTTGAAATTTTTCTGTGAACCAAATTGGAAAATTTTCGAAAAATCACTCAAAAATCAACTTTGTATTTTGAAAATAGCTTTGATTGTATGTGGAATACAAAATATTTGATAACCATTCATCTCAAAATATACTCGCCGACCATCCGGTCTGGTGGTTAGGTTATTAGCTTTCGATCGGAAGGTTCCTGGTTTGAATCCGGGTCTGGATGTTTGTAAGCGCATGGTGTAGAGGCCGAAAGTCCTCACGTTGGGTTGATGTGGAAGTTTGGAGAGTGGGGTGCCAGCTCAGGTATTGCCTCGTCATCTGACCATGGTTCAACATTACGAAGTGTTGTCAACGGATCTATCCCTTAAGGGACTGATCCCGGGCCATCGTCAATAGCCCGTTCTGTTGCTCTAGACGACGTTAGTGAAAATTACCTTACCTGTGCCATAAAATTCCAACAAACTATTCGAATCCATATTTTTGCATTGGAAAATTTGTTTATCCTCGATTAATATATTAGTTTTTCTGGAGTAGTGATTATAAACATTTTATTTATCTCGTGACACTCGTATAATTACTAAAATTACACGTTCCCTGTGTGTTAGGTCATCGTGGGGTCAGTGGATGTGCCTACTGCGCTAGTAATCTGCGAGTCGTAGGCGGCGCAGTTTCGATTCTGCCCTGGGTGCATTTCTCATCCGTGTCAGTAAACCTTAACTTGTATGCGTTTTTCTCACGTTGGTCTGGAAGTTTGGAGAGTGGGGTGCCAGCACAGGTGTTGCCTCGTCATCTGACCTTGGTTCAGAATTACGTAATGTTGTCCTCGGATCTTTCCCTTTGTGGATTGATCCCGGAACGTCTTCAATAGCCCGTTGTGTTGCTCTAGTACGACGTTAAAAATTACCAATTAACCAAATTTTTCTCTTATTTTCAACACCCATCCACTATCGAGCCGCGGTAGCCCAGTTGGTAGAGCACCGGATTAGCAACCAGAGTTGTGCGAGTTCGAATCCAGCAAAAGACCGTTGTGTACAAAGTCGGCTGGAGCACGTCAAATCGTCGTGTCCTCAAATGTCCTCACGTTGGCATGGTGTGGGAGTTTCGAGAGTGGGGTGCCAGCTCAGGTGTTGCCTCGTCATCTGACTGTGGTTTGAAATTACGTGGATTTTTCCTCGGATATTCACCATTGGGAATGATCCCGGACCGTCGTCAATAGTCCATTGTGTTGCTCCAGTACGCTAATTTAACTACCTTCCTACCTCTATCGAGCTCTGCATAGTTCTGTTAAGAGAGGAGCACAATTTCAAAAACTTTGAAAGTGACAGAAAAAAAAGGAACGCAATTTTCTTAAGTCCAAAAAGTTCGAACTAAATACAAAAAGTAGGTAGCTGGATTAACGTCCCATTGGAGCAAAACAACAGACTATTAGTGACGATCCGGGATAAATCTCTAAGGAGGATATCCAAGTACGACGCCTCATAATTTTGATCCATGGTCAGATGACGATAACACCTGAGCAGGCACACCCCCACTCTCCAAAGGAGACTATCCTGGACCTATTCAAGAAGGTAAAGATGCAACGACACCTCGCAATTTTGAACAACGGTCAGATAACAAGGTCAACACTTGAGCTGGCGCTCTATTCTCCAAACTTCAACATCACGCCAACATGAGGACATTTGAGGCCACGATAGATTTAACGTACACCAGCCGCCACGAACTGGATCGAGTTTCGAACCCGCAATCTCCTACTCTTTCAATCGGGCTTAAAAACTTTTAGGCCCGGTGCACACATCCGGTGTTTCAACATTCTGCGCCACTGCGGCACCGAAGCCCAACAATGCATACATAACAGTGAAATGACGCACGAACTCATTTCGCGCCATTTGCGATAAATATTCCATCGAAGAAAACGTGTTTATTTCGCTTATTTGATGTAAAAAAAAAGTATATTTTGAAACAAAATAGACGTTACTGGATACAACCATTTATTAATTATTATTTATATTCCTTTTGTTTATGAAAACAAGATACTTCAGAACGGAGACTCATGTGCGGCGCCGTGGGGAACTGCGGTACAAATTGCACGCAAGTTGGACGTACGTGGCCCCAGCGGCGCTGGAGGCATGTGTGCACTGCTCCATTGGATCTAATGTATCTCAGACTGCATTTGCGTTGGGGAAGCGACGGCGCACGTTGAAAAACCGGATGTGTGCACCGGGCTTTAATGCCAGTGTAAATACGAACACAGTTTTTTTATATTTGAAGTCAAAACCGTAGGAAAATGCTATAAAAGCTATTTAACGAGCATTGCTAGGTATACGTAAAAGGGAAAATTACGTAATGCGGTGATTATTGTGAGAATATAAAATCGCAATTCCTCTATCAACGATTAGTCGTTTTCTTCCGTAAAAAAAGTCTAACCTCATTTTTACGAAACCTAAGTTGGTGAGAAAAGAATTCATAAATAGAAAGTTCGTTAAATGGAAATAAAAATGAATTCTATTCTGTGATATTTGGACGCGGCTTTGAAGTTTGTAAAATCGTGTAATTTGCAAAAAAGTAGTTCGATAAACTAAGCGTCGTCTGTACCCACTTTTTACTTTTTTAAAGTTAGCTTCGATGTTAGACCACAATGTTATGCGGTTATTTTGTGTGTGAAATTGTATTTAAATCTTCACATATAAAAGTGAATTCGGATTGAATAATCATTTTTAACACGAAGTATAAAAAAATTAATCAATGCCAGTTTGAAATCACTTGTAATTAAAGAAGGGCACTAAATATAAAGAACTGACATTAGTCATATTTTTAGAAGTGAAAATTAATTTTTATATGAGAAACATTTTTACCCGTCTCAATGCCCGCTTTTAATATTAGCTGATTTTACGAGATTTGAAGAAGGTAAATCGGTAATATTGAAAATTGAAACATTCAGCGCGTATACTAAAAATCTAGAATCGAGAAAAGGAGAATTTTGAATATCCTCCAAATATTCCAAATTTTAACCCTTGCACTACATATACCAAAACTACGAAATTCCATCATTGAAAAGCACGAATTGGAGTAACCTTTTAAGTAAAACCAACAAATATGCAGCAATAAATATCAAGAGAATGTTTAAAACATAATAAAAATGGTTGGTTTGTACTTAAATTCAAATTAGTTTATTTGCTAGAGCGCAGCAAATATTTTATTTTTATTGTATAACCTTACTATCTACTATCAATTACATGAAATAAAAATTTAACATAATACAGGAACTTTATTTACTCTTATAATCTTGTTTTAGGACTGAAAATGAAAATTCGTTTCAAGCCGGTATGTTAAAATTTTACGAAGTTAAATTTAAATGCGATTTAATTATATTTCAAAATTATTGTCGTTTTAAAAAATAATTATATTTGAAATTATCATGATAGAATGAAATTTCCATTTAAATAAAACATAGTGGATATAAAATAATAACGACAAGCCAAATCGAGTGATAATGTTTATAATATCAAAATTACCTCGAACATTGAATATTCGTTAAAAAATGTTCGTGAAATATCAATTTCAGAATATTTATTGCAACTACAATCGAAATACTCATTATTTCAGACATTTCTATCTTCAATTTCATCTTAATAGTATACTAGCATTGGTGATGCAATTCCGCCAGAAATTACGGTAATCAAACCAATGCTAGCCAAGTCCTTTACAATTAAGTGCATCTTAATGTTATCATTAATTAAGCATTTAATTTAACTATACTAATTTTACAACACCTTTCAAACCATTTTTAATGCCCGATTCTGGTTCGATTTTAAAGAATTACAAAACAGAAATTCTGCAAACGAGTATTTTGATGCTTTCAAAAATAAAATCGCAAATATATATATATAGATTTAAAATAAAAGCGCAAATATTGAATACCCACAAACAATCGGAAAACAATTAAAACTAATAATTATACTACACAATGCATCAAAATATGCAAAAGGAATTTTTAAACTTAAAAAACAACCTAATTTCAACGAAACAAATCAAACTTGAAACATTAATGAAAACGAGCAAACGATCTTCAATGCACGCTTAAATCTACCGAAACTGTTGATACCGGCATCATCTCATTGCTGTTTAAATCTCAACGAACAGCGAGCACACAAAACGAAAAATCGTTTGGAAAGGAAAAAAAATCTCTACTCACGATCAAAATGAAGGTTCCTAAGAATTCTGCCAAAAACTCGCGAACCACTTGATTTCGAATTTTAAGCTTTCTGAGGAAAGCGAAAGGGACTGTGTCTCCCATGATTGTTCTGTCGTTTTTTTGTTCAGGTACGATCTTGGATGAAATGGAATTGAGCCACCACAGCTGCTTCTGAGAGTGATGTTGGATGAGGAGAGAGCGGTCGCGAAACCACGCAGCGTGTTTGTGAATGATCCGGAGTTTGCCATATGTGTAGATCCTAGTCGAGAGGGCAGTGAGAGCCTGATTTGGCTCTTCATCGTCATATTTGGCGCTTTTTTAGTTCGATTGAACAAAGAATATGAAAATGGTGTGGGAAAGCGCCAGTAAAATGTATAAAACTGAGTTTTCCTGTTAAGAGTCTCGTGTCTCTCCAGTTGAAAATGCTTTTCCCTTAAGCCTCCAACTTGGGAACTTTATAAGGACGAGTACTCTTTCAGTATCAGATACAAATAGGCTTGGATAATCGGTTCGGAACAATGTAGCTATCTACCGGCTACGAGGTCTCATGTTTTTTTAGGCCAGTACACACATCCGGTTTCTCAACGTGCGGCGCCGCTGCGTCACCGAAGCCCAACTATGCACACATAACCGTGAAATGAAGAAAGTACTCTTTTTGCGCCCTTTGCGATGGATATTCTATCGAAGAAAACGTGTTTATTTCGCTTACTTGGTGTAAAAAAAGTATATTTTGAAACACAAAATAGACGTTACTGGATACAACCATTTATTAAGTATTATTTATATTCCATTTATTTATGAAAACTAGGTATTTGAGAACGGAGATACATGTGCGGCGACCTCACAGTAAACTGCGGCGCCGTGGGGAATTGCGTTACAAATTGCACGCAAATCGGACGTGCGTCGCCGCAGCGGCGCCGGAGGCATGCGTTCTCAACTCCATTGGATCTAATGTATCTCCGACCGCACTTGCGTTGCCGCAGCGGCAACGCACGCTGAAAAATCTGATGTGTGAACCGGGCCCTATAAGTACGTACTTCCAAGTGCGCTCTTGAGCCGGAGTAGCCTTGTTGAAAGAGTAACGAATTAGCAACAGTGAGGTTGCTGATTCAAATCCAAAGACCGTCTTGTACAAAGGGAAGTGGTGCACGTGTAATCTGTTGTAGCCTCAAGCGTTCTCACGTTGGTGTGATGTGGAAGTTTGGAAAGTGGGATGCCAGCTCAGGTGTTCTTTACTATCTTTATATTCGGAGATATTCAAAGTTGAGGTTTGTATTTAAGAGATCATCTTCATATAGAAGGTCGCTATTCATGTATCGAGATTAATTGTAGTTATAGCTAACCAAATTTCAAATATGAACACCATTTCAAACTTATTTTTCAGCTTTCCGAGAATTACCTCTACTATTACAAAAGATGTTTGTTGGTTTGTTTTCTGCCCGCGAAGTCCTGACGAATCTATGACAGTTACAGTAATGGGATTTGGCACACAGGTAGTCCAAATTTTTTGCAATTTTTGGGTGGCGGCGAATTTTAAAATTCAATCTAGAACATTTTAAAATGAATTTAATAGAATTGAATTATTATTGTTTTCTTTGGAATGGCAACAGCATAAAAGATCGCAGATTCTAAATTTATTTTTTCCGTGCTTCCGTTTGATTTTGCGAAGTAAAAATTTTATCAGCAGATAAAAAAAACAAAAGAGAATTTTAACTGGAGTTTTTTAATTCTTTTTTTTTATATCTCCTAGACCGTAAAAGATACAGTAAAAATTTCAACGGATTGTAAATATAGCGGAAAATTTCACATTAGATCGATAACTAAAAATATAATTTTCTTTAAATAAATAATTTTTTTAATTGAAATTTTTATATTTTTCCAATACGAACGGGGAATGACCTTTGTTTGATTCGAGATTCCAGAAATCACAGATTTCATATCCTGCGTTCAGCAAAACAAATAAAAAACATTTTAAGTGTCATTGTTTAGTTCTTTATTGTAAAATCGGGATCGTTGTTGTTTGTTGTTTCTAATGCCTACACTGGCAGACCAGAGGAGTGCCAGGCCCGTCGAAGACGGCAAGAGGCGAGGGGGTGCGCCTTCCATGTTATTGAGCCCCATTGGGAGGAAGTCCGACTTTGCTCGACATACATGACACATTCGTTTTACAGGAAGGTCCCTTTCATACATCCATTTACTCACACATATCGTAATTTAGATACCAATCAGAGGCCGATAACCCTCTGATCAGATACCCCCAGAGGTATTGATTTGGTATGGGAACATGGGGGACTTTGTGACCACGACCTATTTAACGTGCCCCAGTCACCATTAGTGAACACGACGGTCTTTACCCAGGTCGAAGCTCCGATCTCACAATCATCAGAATTGCAGGCTCCGCCGAGGACAGAACCCACAACCCTTCTGATGCGAGCCCGACGCTCTACTGACTGAGCTACCGCGGCTCATCGGGATCGTTAAAGATGAATTGAAAATTTCAACGGTTTTGAAATCTGCGGAAAATTTTACACTAGAACAATACATTGCATTTGATTTTCTTTTAATAAATAATTTTTCAATTAAATATTTATATTTTCGCAAGAGATTGTGACGTCACGCCGATTGCATTTTTCTCAATTCGAATTTGGCCGAATTTTACAATGACAACGTCATCTCGTACTTGCTCGGAATATATTTTGTTTGGGTTGCTTTATAGTAACATGGTACAAAACATCAGCGCTATAGAAATACTATTTAGAAAGATGTCCATAAAAGTTTAAGACACTGATTAGGAGTTCCAATTGCTCTGTAATCAACTTCGAAATGGTGACCAAATGACCTGATATTTGGTATCAGAAGTTATATTTTGATATACATTCGAAAATGTGTGTCGAAATAGGGTAAGGTAATGTAATTTTAATTAACGTCGTACTACCTTTCTACAAATCAACGCAACGAGCTTTTGACGACGGTCCGGAAAATTAGTAATTTTTAATTAACGTAGTAGTATAAACACATCCTGCTATTGACGATGGTCTGGGATCATCCCCTAAGGCAATCTGAGGACAGCACCTCGTAATTTGAACCACGGTCGGATGACGAGGCAATACCTAAGCTGGCATCTCCAAACTTCCACACCAAACCAACGTGAGGACTTTCGGCCATGACAGATTTAAAGTGCTCCTGCCGCCTATACACCATACGCTTACAAACATCCATGCACTGACCCGGATTCGAAGCAAGAACTTTCCGACCTAGAGGCTAACACTTTAACCACCAGGAACCTTCTGGTATGGTTTGGAGGCAGGTAGTTATTTTATTAACGTCACACTGGAAACTATAAAACGGTCCACACCTGAACTAGTAACCCACTCTCCAAACTTCCACAAAACACCAGCTTGAGTTGAAGCCACAACAGTTTTAATATGTCCCCACGAACATGGCGGCCGTTGCTTGGATCGAGTTTCGAAATCGCAACCCTTTGGTTTTATATCTGATTACCTTGGCTCTATGACCATTTTCTCAACCCCCTCCCAAAGAAATTAAAGCATGGGTGCACGTCTGTTTGGTTTTCACTTCATATAGAGCTATGGTTCATAAATGTCTCAGCTTTGGTAAACAAAAAAACTCCAAAAACACTAAAGTTTTGTTGATGGTGCACAAAATTTTCTAAATCAACAAGCAGCGTAAATTGCTGTTAAACAGTTTCGAAATTTAAAAAATTCGAAAATTAGAGCTTTCCGGAGATTATTCTGGGATATAACGTCCGTAGTAACACCTATGGGTCATAGATCAACACCACTGACCGCCGGTCGTATATCCCGAAATATCCATCGTGGTAGTTCTGTTCCCGTTCAGATTCATCAGGTTTGGAAGACAAAATTTTCCAAATCAACAAGCAGCGTAGATGGCTGTAAAACAGTTTCGAAATTAAAAAAATTCGAAAATTAGAGGTTTCCGGAGATTATTCTGGGATATAACGTCCGTAGTAACGCCTATGGGTCATAGATCAACACCACTGACCGCCGGTCGTATATCCCGAAATATCCATCGTTCTAGTTCTCTTCCCGTTCAGATTCATCAGGTTTGGAAGACAAAATTTTCCAAATCAACAAGCAGCGTAGATGGCTGTAAAACAGTTTCGAAATTTAAAAAATTCGAAAATTGGAAACTTCCTATGTTTGTTTTGGGATATAACGACCGTAGTAATGGCTATGGGTCAGAGATCAACAACACTGACCGTCGGTCGTATATCCCGTTATATATCTATCGTGGTGGTTCTCTTCCCGTCCTTCATCAGCTTTAGAAGACAAAAGAACTCCAAAGACAAAGAAGTTTGGTTGATGGTGTACGAAATTTTAAAAATCAACAAACAGCGTATATTGCTGTAAAAAAGTTTCGAATTAAAAAAAATTCGAAAATTCGAGGCTTTTGGAGTTTGTACTGGGAAATTACGTCCATAGTAACGGCTATGGGTCAGAGATGTACACCACTGACCACCGGTCGTATATCCCGACATATCGATCTTGATGATTCTCTTCCCGTTCATATTCGTCAGCTTTGGAAGACAAAAGAACTCCAAAGACAAAAAAGTTTTGTTGATGGTGCACAAAAATTTTTCAAATCAACAAGCAGCATAGATTGCTGTAAAACAGTTTCAAAATTTAAAAAATTCGAAAATTAGAGGCTTTTGAGGTTTGATCTGGAATATAACGTCCATAGTAACGGCTATGGGTCAGAGATCAACACCACTGACCACCGGTCGTATATCCCGAAATATCTATCGTGGTGGTTCTCTTCCCGTTTAGATTCGTCAGCTCTGGAAGACGAAAGAACTCCAAAAACAAAGAAGTTTGGTTGATGGTGCACAAAATTTTCCAAATCAACAAGCATTGCTGTAAAACAGTTTAGAAATTTAAAAAATTCGAAAATTAGAAACTTCCGGAGTTTGTTCTGGGATATAACGACCGTAATAATGGCTATGTGTCAGAGATCAACAACACTGACCGTCAGTCGTACAACCCGTTATGTATCTATCATGATGGTTCTTTTCCCGTTCAGATTAGTCAGCTTTAGAAGACAAAAGATCTCCAAGGACAAAAAAGTTCTGTTGATGGTGCACGAAATTTTCCAAATCAACAAACAACGTAGATTGCTGTAAAAAAGTTTCGAATTTTAAAAAATTCGAAAATTCGAAGCTTTTGGAGTTTGTACTGGGATATAACGTCCGTAGTAACGGCTATGGGTCAGAGATGAACACCACTGACAGCCGTTCGTATATCCCGAAATATCTATCTTGATGATTCTCTTCCCGTTCATATTCGTCAGCTTTGGAAGACAAAATAACTCCAAAGACAAAGAAGTTTTGTTGAAGGTGTACGAAATTTTCCAAATCAACAAACAGCGTAGATTGCTGTAAAACAGTTTCAAAATTTAAAAAATTCGAAAATCGGCTTTTGGAGTTTGTTCTGGGATATAACGCCCGTAGTAACGGCTATGGATCAGAGATCAACACCACTGAATGCCGGTCGTATATCCCGAAATATTTATCGTGGTGGTTCTCTTCCCGTCCAGATGGTCTTGCATGGATGCAGATGACGAGGCAACACATGTGCTGGTACCCCACTTATGAAACTTCACCACCAACCCAATGTGAGGCCTTTCAGTCACGACAGATTTAAGTTGCTCCAGCCGCCTCTTCACCATACGATTACAAACATCCATTCACTCACCCGGATTTGAACCAGGATACTTCCAATCTAGAGGCTAACACCTTTACCACCAGACCAGTTAGTCAGCGATTGTTTAACGAAACAAACGTTTGCTGTTATCATCCTATTATTATGATATATACTGTGTGTTTGACTGTTTTCGGCTAAAGACCCTATCAAAATAGAGGTTGATCCAAAAATATTAAGTTATTCGGAAATTATATAAAACGAGGTAAGAAATTTTCATTACTTAGCAAATATTGATTGGTTTTCCTTTACGTAATAGCTTGTACATAATATAAATCAAATGTACAACGTTTGGTAAATGTATTTGCTCGTCTGTAAATCAAAAAAAAAAATTTGTACTAAAACATCTAAAATTTGCATAAACGTAATGTGTTGATCCCCAAAAATTTCAAAATTTTGAAAAATGATGATTTTACTCGTTTATGCATTTTGTTATAGAAAACAAATTTCTAGGATCGTCCGGAAAATTTTCAGGTAAATCGATTAAAACCAGATATTTATGGAGAACCATTCCCTAAAATGAATTCCTGTGTTTGCTGCTGCTTCACCCCACTGATATCTTTTCAATAAAATATGCGTATAAGTAAAATATATATACTTTCTATCGAAAAAAAAATCTTTCTTCAACACTTAGAGCTTTGCTCACTAGATGGCAGCACGAAAAATTATTTTGTGAAGATCTTCAAGTGTTAATGACTCGACGGAAGAAAAAATTTTAGAAATGGTCTAATGTTCAAAAATTTTTTGAGCGTAGAACAATTCTGAAGCGAATTCTTTAAAATGGAAATTTTATGAAGATACACTGAAAATATTTCAAGATGAATACATGCGTATTAAATTACTTAGCTTCATTACAACTCGGATAAATACTCTTCCAAGTAAATGACGAAATATTTGTTGATTGAATTGTATAATAAATACAAAGACCGTTAAATAAAATCTGACTAATTATTGCAAAAAATGAACTATCAAAAGACTAATTAAGCAAAAACACGTTGCCGTCATTTTGGTGCATTTTACACATTGAAGACCATCATTCTAAGAGCGAAAAAAACCATATGTGCAAGAAAAGATACTGCCATGACTATTTTTCTTCAAACTTTATGGAACAAAAATTTTTCTTCGTAGATATTTGGAACAAGGTTTAAAAAATACACGCTATTCAAAACATCCAAATTACGAATAATAAGAAATGTCATCTGAAATAAAACTGCGCTTTTATTGAAACATAAAACGCAAATAAATTATGCTTAATGTTGCTGTTCACATTTGATTAGCTACCTCAATCATTTTACAACCGACATTCATGAAATGAGTACTTAACTAGAACAACAAACACTGAAGTGCCAGAAAAAATGGCACACCTGTCTAATACTACTTGATAGACTTCCCACGGTTGCTGAAGGAAGTATTCTGTAGGTATTGAACACTACACTTCCTGCATCCAGAATTAGCGTCACATTGGAACAAGACAACGGGCTATTGGCGACGATCCGGTATCAGTACCGAAGAGAAAGATCGAAGGAGTAAGCCTCGTAATTTTGAAGAACCATGGTCAGATGACTGAATGAATGAATTAAATTTTCAATTCGAAATGTTAATATCTGGTATACTGAATGTTAATATCTGAATAGTACTGGTGCCCGGAGTGACACTTCAGTTAAGCTTCAGTTTCCTAAGAAAGCGTGGCCGTGATCTAGCGGCCGCGATGTATCGGTGGGTGACGTCACTAAAACGTTGTTTATGCTAACACATGGTTTTGGTTTCCTAGAGAGCGTTGTTTGTGAGAGTAACGAAAATGATCGGAGCCGCCATTTCCATGACTGTCGTCATAGCGGTCTCAAACAGTTGGATAACGTTTTTTCTCTTGTAGCGGCCAGATTTCATTTCCTGCTCCAAACGATTCGAACGAAGAGGAGCGAAATAAATAAAAAAATTTGACTGCCATTGATTAATTCGTTGTTGTAAAATCGGGATCGTTAAACACAGAATAAAAATTTCACCGGATTTGAAATCTGCGGAAAATTTGACACCAGATCGTTACCTTAAATGTGATTTTCTTTAAATAAATAATTAATTATTTAATAAATAATTAAATTATCAAATAGTAAATAATTGAATAATAAAACTGTTTTTGATATCGATCTGGCGTAGAAATTTACGCTGATTTGAAATCTGTTGAAATTTTCACTCTACCTTCAACGATCCCAAAGTTAGAAACTTTGAACTAGAGAATAAAAAACCACTTTGTTTTGTTTGTCGAATAAAATAAACCACGACAGCCGTCTGTGTTGCCCATTCTCCAACGTATTCTGTCCGTCTAAGTTGACACCTCTGGATTCTTGTTTAGACGGCCGTCTAGTTATGCCCGCGGCATCATGACGTATCACGGCGGTTAGATAACGGCTCCACTTTCTTAGGAAACCGAAGCTTTAGCGACCCGCTCGAAGAGAGCACCGGAAGCTGCCGTGACGTCTATCCAGCTTACTCCGCCGCGGTTATTGTCGAAGGTTGGGGCTGACTCTTTATCATTCACCACACCCAAGCCATCTTGATTTAGAAAATAGACTAGGATGTGGGAATTTGTGGATTCTTGCCCATCGTCCGTGTGCAAAAGTGTGTTTCGGAGGTTGAAGTCACCCGGAAGAATGATCTTTTTATTCTTACACCTGTCGACAATCCCGCTGTGAATCGCAAGGAAGGGTATGTTGGATTATTATCCAGTTTCATAAAGGAAAGCAACTAGAGGTTCCTGGGAAACTCTTCTTTATTGGTGTCCAGTTAAATAGGCAAAAATCAGCTTTACCTGGGGAGCCGCTGGATCATGACAAGAGATCGAGGTTTTCCGTCAGATGAAGAGGGAATGGATTCGCCGGGAACCTCTGGACATCCGTAGTAAGTGCTGAGCATCAGTGGTGGGTCGCGTCCGGAGTTCTGGTTCGGGTCGCAATTGCTTCTTAGGAACAGCTCAGTCCGGTCCGTCTCCCTCTGTCGTCTCTTGAGATGGAGGGGGTAGGCCGAAGGTCCTGGGCGATGAGCCCTCTACCTTCTTCAGGAACGTATCTGGTGCTGAATGAGAAAATTTGGTTATGCAGTATTTAAATCATTGATAGAAGAGTTTTCGTTGTCCAATGATAGTGAAGGATGGTTCAAGTGGGAGTGGTCACAGAGAGTCGAATTTTAATCAACAATTACAGATGCTAAGTGCCATGAATTAAGGAAAAATGTAAAGAAAATTAAGTTACAAATTAAGTAACACAAATTAAAAATTATTAATTAAGAATGGCTCTAGGCCTTTTACTAAATTCTGTTTGGCGATGGTCATATCTGGGGATTTGCTGGATTGCAGGATTATCGATAATATCGAGTTTGGTATAAAATTTAATAGCGAGTTTACGGAAAAAATCTTTGAGTTTAGACATTTTGATATCTTCAAGAATTTTATTATTTCTGTAATACCAGGGGTAGCCCCCGACAATACGGAGAGTATAATTTTGAAAAGTTTCTAATTTATGGAGGTGACTTTTTGCTGCATATCCCCAGACATGACTGGCGTAGCTGATTTTTGGTCTGATCATGGTTTTATAAAGGAGCAACTTGTTGTCAGTTGAAAGAATCGAATTACGGCCAATTAAGGGGTAAAGGTTTTTTCTAGCGATGGAGGCTTTGGTTTTAAGGGAGGAAATGTGATCTTTCCACGTTAATTTCGAGTCCAATGTGACTCCGAGATAATTACAATTAGGGGACCAAGGGATTGGTTTTCCAAATAGAACAGGGGGGTCAGGAATAACTCTTGTCCTAGTAAAATAAGTAGCTTGGCATTTGTCAACATTGATTTTAATTTTCCAAGCAGTAAGCCAGGTTTCAAGTGTGTGTAGATAACTTGAAAGTGTTGTCATGACATCTGTAATATCATGGTGTCTGGCTAACACGGCTGTATCATCCGCAAACATGCAAAGAATAGATGATGGGTTTCGTGGGATGTCGTTCATATACAGATTAAATAATTTGGGTCCCAATATTGAGCCCTGTGGTGTGCCAGCCTGTATGACATGAGTAGTAGAGAGGGATTTGTTGACTCGAACGACAAAGTGCCTACTTGTCATGTAGGAAAAAAGAAGTCTTATAAGTGAGGCAGGGATGCCAAAGGTGATTAATTTGTGAATTAATCCGTAGATCCAAACCCTATCAAAGGCCTTTGCCACATCTAGGAAGATTGCACCAGTGCTCTCTTTGTTTTTAAAACCGACCAAGACGTGTTCAGTGACTCTAAGTAGTTAATGGGTGGTAGACAGCTGTTTTCTGAAACCAAACTGTTCAGGAATGAGAATGTTGGATTCACTGCAGTAAGCATCAAGTCTAATACTAATTATGTACTCAGCTGCTTTACTGAGTACTGGGAGTAGGCTAATCGGCCTGTAATTTTCAGGCTGTCGAGTATCTTTGTTTGGTTTCGGGATTGGGACAATTACAGCTGTTTTCCAAGGTTGAGGGAAATGTCGTAGAGACAAAATATAATTTATCAGATGGGTGATAATAAATACGGTTTTCAAAGGGAGTTTCTTCAACATGGTATTTGAAAGCCCATCTATTCCAGGGCTTTTTCTGGTTTTAATCTTCCCGATGTAGTCAACGACTTCAGAGGGAGTGGCAGGCTTAATAAAATCAGTGGGAGTAGTACTAAAGAATTTAGTGAGAGTGTCATTTACAGTTTTGGTAGTTTCAGGGTCATTGTTAGTGTTTTCAGTGAATTGTTTTTCATAGTTATTAGCTAAGAGATCAGCTTTTTAAGTGTCTGTGTATGCAGTGCTAGCCTGGCCCGTTAGGGGCGGAATGCGGGTGGAAGTCTTATTAAATTTCTTCACTGCTCTCCAGAGGGAACAATCCTCTGTTGACAGTGAAGCAATGTAATTAGTCCAAGACTGTTGTGTGTGTGTGTTTGGATTGAATCCTTGAACTTCTGCTGCGCTCTATTCATGTTTCTTTTGTCAGTTGGGTCTCGCGTGCGTTGCCAAGTCTTTCTGGCTCGGTTTTACTCTTTAATTAATTCCCTAATTCGGGAGGGTAGGGGACTGCCTTGTTCCGAGTGCACGACACGTCCTGTCGCATGATAAGCACGAGTGATAGTGTCGGTGACTTGCGAAGCAAAGAGATTTAACTCCTCCTTCGTACTTATATAGGGTTTTGTGTATGGAATGTCGTCTAGCTAATCAGTGAACTTCTTCCAATTTGGTCGAAAGCTCTGATTTGCTGGGATGGATGGCACTTGTGTATCAAAGAATAATAGAACTGGATTATGATCACTTGATAGCTCTTGGAGCGAATCAATAGATCTTTGATAAGGCATATTCCTTATCAAAGCCAGATCGATTATCGATGAACTAGTGGGTCCATAACGGGTGGGTGTGTCGGGTGCAGCTATTTATAGTCTTGCGTTTTGCGCAAAAGAATAGCGGTGTTTACCTTGTTGATTTGTATAGCTACAGTTCCAGTGGGTGTGATGTGCGTTCATATCTCCAGCTATTATGATTGAGGAATTTAATCCGAGAATGGATTCAATATCCAGTGTGAAATTGGTTGTGGCTTTAGGTTTGATATAGGTGGAGACTAGTGTACTGGGGGGAAGGTTGTGAATTTTGATCGTAACTGCAGTGGCTTCAATTTCATGTAATCTAGGTGTTGTTTCTCTATAATGTGAGATAGAGTGTTTAATGTAAATCCCAGTGCCACCACCGTGGCCAATGGGTCTGGGTGTGGAATGGAAGGAATAATTCGGCAGTGAGGCGGTTTCGGCGCCTTTGAGAAAAGTTTCCTGTACTAACAGGGCATCGGGATTGTGCTCCTTTACAAAGGCTCGTAGCTCATGAATTTTTCTACGTAGCCCCCATGCACTCCAAAAACACAGTTTCAGGCCGGTTATGGGTGTACTCATCATTAGGATTATTTTACATGTCGGACAAGCACAAAAAACTTGTCAATTGGCGCTTGCTTGCTTTCATCTCAGTAAGCATTTGCGAGTGATTTGGAAAAAAGTTGGCTACTGTCTTAATTTCTCTTAGCAGCTCAATAAACTCAGACATATTATTATTGTTTGAGGGGGGAATTGAAGGACCGGCCTGAGTCCGGGGAGCGTCAGATCTCGAATTTACGTTAACTGTCGCATGACTAGGTGTAAGTGGTGGAGGAGTTGGTTTGAGTGCTTCCGCAAAAGAAAAAGCAGGTTGAACAGGTCTGCTTGTAAATGTCCTAGGTTGTGGACATTTTGGACATCCACGATAATTTGCAGTATGCTGCTGATTGCAATTGGCACATTTCGGTTTCTTTTCCCGATTTGTGCAATTTTTTGTCAGGTGTGCTTCACTGCATATAACGCACCTGGGTGTCATGCGGCAATTAGCGCTTGAGTGATTGTACATTTGGCAGTTGTAACATTGGGGAGTTCCCTGCCTGTTTAAGAATTTTTCAATGCGAATTCTCAAATAATTTAGCTCATTGACTTCATATATTTTATGGCTCTGGGGGGTGTTAATAAGTTGAATTTGAAGTACTGGAAGAAATTTCTTCCTATCTTTGAATTTTTTCAGTTGGATAACATTTTCAACTTGGAATCCTAATTGGATTAATTCTTCTCTGATTTCTTCACAAGGGGTGTCGATCGGCAGTCCTTTTAGGACAACTTTTAATGGTCGATCTTCCTTTTGGGATCGAAAGTAATATTGTCGCTTTTCAACGTCCAAATATTTAGTAACGGCTCTATGCTCATTTATGGAAGTGTGGTATAAGTTCAACATTTCCCCGGATAATTTCCCTTGAATTAGGGATTTGATCGAAGCTCTAAGTTCATCCAGAAAGGTTTTATATTTGTCTGGTAAATGGATTATGATGGGAGGTATTTTGGTCGAGATCTGACCTTCCTCAGCGTCGCTACTAGAAGTGGATGCACCAACATTGATATTGTTAGAAGTCTTATTGACCTTATGGACTTGCGTGTAGTTTGACACAAAAACTTTTTGCATTGGTTTTTTAACTTGTGTCGGCGAAGCCGGACGTTTAGTGGTTTGGCGTTTAGAGATAGTGGTCATTTTAGCATCTAGTAATTGAGTAATTAAAATATGCGAACCATTTAGTTGCTCCAGCCTGTTGTGGTATTCCATCAGGTTTGCTTCATTGGCAATTTTCATTTCCGGAGTCTTGCTTGCTTTGGTGATTGTAGTCAACATCTGAATAAATGACTTGACTTCGCGGATCTCATTAGCAATAGCATTGCTTCGCATTACGAGTTCATCGTAGGATAGTTCCGTCTCAACCTCTTCCGGGTTGATTTGGACAATGGTTTCATTAGAACATTCCATTTCCATAATTGTAAATGAATTTTATTAAATATGCACAGAAATGCAAGCGCACGCAAGCGATGTTTTAGCCCTGAAAAGGGCTTTTGGTAGTATCAAAGCTCGCAAAATGGGATACAATGTAAACACACACAGCGCAATAGACAAGCACGTCCGATCAGCTCGGAGGCGGAATTCCTTTTTTAGGCAAGCCAGAAAGGGGTCGAAGCACCCCCTTCTCGTTAGAACAAGAGCTTCCTTTCGCCTCGACTCTCGCCAATATAGCGGGAATCCCCAAGTTCCGCACATACATTGGAGGAAGTGAGAGCCATCGTAGATCGTAACATAACAGGTACGATGTTTGCTCTACCGGGCAAAATAGGTAGATATCACGACAATCTTCTCGGTCCCATTTGAGAGCTCTACGGCGACTATGTCCTTAGAGACATGTACATTGTACACCCCAAAATTTGGATTCAGAGTAGCGACAGCCACTCTAACTCCTTCCATGTGAGAGCACCTCCATTTCAATGGGTTCCCTGCAATCTTACATTTGACAAGGTAGGGCTCAGATATGATAAGAATGTCCGTCCCTTTTTTTTTGTCAAGTGCCAAATGAATAATAAGCTCACCCATAGGCCCAGAGGCATGGCGAACATTCCACTGTTCGAAGTGCCAATCTTCGTCTCTATAGTCAGTTTGGTCTGAGGAGATCACCTCTTCCCTCGTGCTCCTCTCGACAATTTCTTCTATAATTTCTTCCAGGTACTTCACCTCGTCTTCAATTTCCAGCAAATCAATTTCACTTTCAAAAGCATCATCACCCAAATCACTATAAATCGAATTCATAGTGTTTGCAACCATAGTAAATTAGATAGGTAAAAAGTTTTATCGATAGTACCACTTAACGGTGGTCATCCAGTTGAAGGCCTACTGAGATTCCTTCAATCACGGCGGTTCCCGTAACGAAGGATAGGTCACAGCTTTTTCAGCCCGGTAACCTTCCGCACAACCAACGGTCTACACTAGTTGTGCCCGATGCAGCCCTGTTTGTCACCAGCTCATATTTGAGGTTGATGTCGTAGGTACCCCCCCCCCCGTGCACAGACGCCTCCTTCTGATGCATGCCTGCGTGCGCTCATCTCATGAATCGGTCGGGCAGCCTCACACCTATCCTGGGAGATTTCTCAACATTTTCCTCAAACTCCATTGGGCCCTCCCTGACCGTCGGGACGAACGGGGCAATTATGTAAGTGCTGCCAACATTCGCCATCATCCGCCGTTTCCGTCGGTTGAGTCTATGCGGACCTCCAATGACACTCATCCCGAAGCGTCAGCAACAGTGGTCTGTCATCTTGTCACACTGAAGACGGGCAGCCCACTCTTCTCTTCACCGATAAGGATTCTTTAGAATCAGGCTGGCTTAGTATATTAGTATATTAGTATTATATTAGTATATTCTGCAGGACATCACAATAATTTTTGTTTGGTTTTTGTGTGGCCGCGGGTGCGACAATACACTCCATGTTTGTAAAGAGGTAGGTTAGAGTGGGCACACTAATCCTATGAAAAAAAGGAACTGTGTTCCGAATGTTTGGAAAGACCAGACATTTTTTATACTAACTTTTTCCGACTTACCGGTAACCAACCGGTTTTTCGTATGAGCAGCAAGGTCTTTGGAGACTTGCGTTCTTTTGGATTTTTAAAAACACCAGAAACTCTGGGGTTTTTTTAGCGTGAAAAAGGTGAAGTGCAGCCAAAATTCTACACTTCTCCAAGAAAGGATGTCCAGCAGAGAGGTCAACCCTCGACAGAACCTCGGTTCTGAAAAATTTGGGCGTGTGACATTTTCGACTTACCGGTAACCATCCGGTTTATCTTCTGAACTGCGAGGTCCTTGGAGACTTGCGTTCTTTTGGGTTTTTCAAAGCACCATAAACTCTGGTTTTTTTTAGCGTAAAGAGGTCTGCACTTCGCCGAGGAAGATAAGATTTTTGGGGCGTAAAAAAAGGCGAAGAGTAGGTCCCTGATAAAAACCAAGGACCCACACTTCGCCATTGTAACCTAGACTACAAGAGAATTCCCTAGTGTCTGTCATGCACTAAGTTCTACCTCGTTCCGGCATAGTGTTTACTCATTTCAGTGTTGGTAGTGGGGATTATGAATTATAAGTCCACACCGCAATAAACTGTTTCAAAGGACTCTCCTCGCTCGCAAGCGGGGTAAAGAGAGTCCCCCTTAGCTGCTGATGCAGCTCAAGAGTAACAGGAAAATGAGACGTTCACAACCACCATGGGCCCGAGAACCGCGAAGTTTCTCAGGCGGACGCAATCGTCTCATCTTCCCCCTGTACCCCGCTCCACGGTCATGGAGCAGGGGCTGAACTTGATGAGCAGTCCAGATTTGTCTTCTCGTGGGCGAGAAAGACAAAGTTTTCCCCAACACTACGGTCATAGTACTGGGGGCTCAGGCTTCATGAGAGGTCCAAGTTATCCTCTGTTTTGCAACAGAGGGTGGTACGGCGTCAGGAGCCGTTGGGGTTACAATACAGGGTTGGTTCGCCCCTGTATTGCTGTCACAATACAGGGGCGAACCTCACACACACATATACCTCCAAGATCATGTTGGAGGTAATGTTATCTGTTTCATTTATATTTTCACCTACCTATGTTTTCCTATCGAGTACAATATAAGTATTTGTGTGAATTTTAAATACGAGTTGTATTAATTATGTTTGTTAGTACCACTTCTCAAATTTTTCTTCTTCACAATCGTACAACTATAAAAAATGTATTTTTTTTGTCTATGTATTATAATATACCCCAGATAGATATTATATGACGAGGGGGTGCCGTGAAAAAATTATAATTCTCTTAAGGGTGCCACAACTTGGACGAGTTTGGGAACCCCTGGTCTAGTCTGATTACAGTGGGGCCGGACTCGATCTGTCCAGGGCAGAATGGAGATCCTACCTATACTATCGCTTACTTTTCAACGAGATAATGCCGAGCTCTTCCTTCTCTATAGTAGGCGCCGACCAACCGGTATAGTGGTTAAGGTGTTAACCTCTAGATCGGAAGGTTCCTGGTTCGAATCCGGGCATGGATGTTTCTAAACGTATGGTGTAGAGGCGGCTGGTGCACCTTAAATCTGTCGTGGCCGAAAGTCCTCACGTTGGGTTGGCGTGGAAGTTTGGAGAGTGGGGTGCCAGCTCAGGTGTTGCTTCGTCATCTGACCGTGGTTCAAAATTACGAGGTGTTGTCCTCGAATCTTTCCCTTAAGGGACTGATTCCGGACCGTCGTCAATAGCCCGTTGTGTTGCTCTAGTACGACGTTAACTAAAATTACCATTACCATTACCCTATAGTAGGCGAAATATTTCTTCGCGAGCTTATATTCAAGCCGAATGCTATCGTCGCTTTTGCGGCATCGGCTTTTCGCCTTTCCGTCGATTGCTTTTGGTAATATTCAGGCTACGCTGCTTTATTTATTCGCCAATTACTATTAGAAACATTTTGTGTGTTCATCTAGGCTCTCATGTTTTTTTGTAGCAGAAATCCTGGCTCATTTTCGACTTATTTTATGTGAGTACAATCTTAAACTTTGTATGTGTTTTAATGTTTTATATTATGATCACTGTTCCCTTTGAACTTTTGTGTATGTTTGGTTGATTCTGGCATTTATTGTACTATGGGAGTGTCTCTCCCGCTGCCTTCGAGCTTCTGGGATTCTCGGATCCGCCCCTTTATTTGTGTATAGGCGGCACCGTTCTGTCGCTTTCTGTTTGTTTGTCTTCTGGGATTTGGAACTCGATTGAATTTGTTATCGGTTTCTGTGATTTTATATTACTGCATTAGATATGTATGTTTTTATTACTCAACCGATGTGATTTGCCCTATAGCTGCTCTGTGCGGTGGAATAGAGGCTCGCTATGGTTAACAGGCCAAAGAAAAACCCGATGACTCGAATTTTAATCTTCAGATTGACCCGACCTCTGTGACGCCCCAGGTAGATGAAAGTATTTCTAACATAACTGAGACCCAGTTGCTTAATCCCAACATACAGTTATACAAAATAACTTTATTGGAACTGATTGAACTGTATCTGCTTAAGAGGGGTAGTAAAGTGAAGACGGCCGTTTCAGGAGAGTCTTTCTGACATAATCCGTACAATCCCAGACGGATGGTATGTATCCGATACGTTACAACTTATGGGCGATTTATTGCCAAATGTGGGAACCTTCCAGTTTTTATGCTTTTTATCCAATTTTAAGGCAATCCCCAATTCAGAAAATATTCTGCACTGCTTCGTTTGTTGGATTTATGTTAATTTTGGTATTTGTTTGTTGATTCTTTCAAGTAAGTTGCACTTTTATTTTGCTTTACTAGGATTTACCTCTCTCGAATTTTACGTTTGCAAGTAGCGTTTTAAAAAGTAAAGTAAAATATCAGACATAAATAGGAATAATTTTTAAAAAAGGAAAAACCTTTTTAATGCAATGAAACAAATTTTACTAGCAAATCTTCCTGTGTGGTATTAACTCTAAACATGTCCGTTATTTTGCGTTGTTTCATCAATTAGGTCCAGGTTTAACTCCTTAAATTAAAAAAATTGTCGGAAAGATGTAAAAAAGTGCGGAAAAAAACGTCCGGTTTTGGGACTAGGTACTGTATAACTAATAGTATTCTTTTTTTTTTTTTTCAAATATGTTCGATGAGAACATATATTTAGAAACTAAAGATATATTTCAGTAATTTATATCAAAAACACTGGATGGCCTTTGTCTAGGATATTCTCAAAATGTACAACACTGAGGAAGTAAAATGAGGGTGACACAGGACCATGCCAGGGTTGGCACTTAGTACAGTGGTTTATACGCATGGAAGCAAACGCTGATTGTGTCTCGCTGTTAGGCGGAGGGTCTTGCGTTATACGCTGACTTATCTTTAAAAAAATTCCTCCCGGAACAGTGGTTTGTACTAGAGTGCCTATATAATAAGAGTGGCGACAAGGGACCAAATTTGGCCCAATGCGCATGCGCGGCAGCCATTTTTCTACCAGAATCGTCTCAGATAAGGTTGCTGGGCGAATTAATATATCATTTCAGGGAGAACAAAAAGTATATGATTGTTATAATATGGATACATTCGGTATAAATGAATCATATAAACGCTCAATTACATGCGTAATTGATGAGATGGATTGCACAACGCGCTAACTTAGATTGCGGGAAACACCATGTTGTTCAAAAAAAGCTATTTATTTTAAAAGTCTTCAAATTTATACTAACAAAACACTAAAATAATAATAAATAAACATTCTAGAACACGAAATGGAACATGAAAAAGCTATATTTTCTTTTTAATTTAATATACACACGTTTTTCTCGAACACACAAAAAGTTCCCATGTTAAGTCTACGGGAGCTGGGAAAAGACCGCCTCGGGCGGTAGAAAAGGTCTCTAAGCCAATCAGAAAGTGTTTCCCGTATGTCGCCACTCTTATTATATAGGCACTCTAGTTTGTACGCATGAAAGCCAACGGTCAAATGTTCTCGTCCGCCCCGGTGGGTCAGCGAGGAAGCCGGCAGGCGGAGGGTAGAGTGCCTATATAATAAGAGTGGCGACAAGGGACCGAATTTGGCCCAATGCGCATGCGCGTCAGCCATTTTTCTACCAGAATCGTCTCAAAAAAGGTTGCTGGGCGAATTAATATATCATTTCAAGGAGAAGAAAAAGCATATGATTGTTATAATATGGATACATTCGGTATACATGAATCATATAAACGCTCAATTACATGCGTAATTGATTAGATGGATTGCACAACGCGCTAACTTAGATTGCGTGTAACACCATGTTGTTCAAAAAATGCTATTTACTTAAAAAGTCTTCAAATTTATACTGACAGAACACTAAAATAATAATAATAACATTCTAGAACACGAAATGGAACATGAATAAGCTATACTTTCTCTTGTTTTTCTCGAACACACAAAAAGTTCCCATGTTAAGTCTATGGGATCTAGGAAAAGACCGCCTTGGGCGGTAGAAAAGGTCTCTAAGCCAATCAGAAAATGTTTCCCGTATGTCGCCACTCTTATTATATAGGCACTCTAGCGGGGAGTCGCGCGTTATGCGCTGTGACTTATGAACAACAATATTTCTTTTGGTACCGTGGTTACAAAAAAATTTCTCATTTTCAATTCTATATCTTCATCTCTGACCTTGAATATCCCTATCGAGATGCCCATATAATGCCAAGTAAATTGCTAGAATAATTCTAAAATGATATTCCATCTCACACTTATGGAAAGAACAAACTCCATTGCTTTTCCTCAAACAACATTGCTCATCGAAAAATATCTGGTTAATAGAAAAAGACCAATTTACCTACAAAAGTCCTTATTTTCAATTCCATATACAATACGTAGTCCCAAATCCGAACGTCCGGAATTGTTCAAAATCCGGACGTTTTGCTTAGGTTTTTTTTTTTCAGTTCTTTACATCATTCCGAGAATTTGAAGAAAAAAACAATTTAAACCTGGACTTAGGCTCGGTGCACACATCCGGTTTTTCAACATGCGGTGCCGCTGCGGTATCGAAGCCCAAGTATGCACACATAAACGTGAAATGACGCAACTTCTCATTTTGCGCCATTTGTGACAAATATTCTATCGAAGAAAAAGTGTTTATTTTGCTTACATGGTGTAAAAAAAGTATATTTTGTAACAAAATAGACGTTACTGAATACAATCATTTATTAATTATTATTTATACTCCATTTATATATGAAAACAAGGTATTTCAGAACGCAGAAGCGTTTGCAGTTCACCACGGCGCCGCACATGAGTCTCCGTTCTGAAGTACCTTGTTTTCATAAACAAATGGAATATAAATAATAATTAATAAATGCTAGTATCCAGTAACGTCTATTTTGTTACAAAATATACTTTTTTTACACCAAGTAAGCGAAATAAACGTTTTCTTCGATAAAATATCTATCGCAAATGGCGCGAAATGAATTCGTACGTCATTTCACGGTTATGTGTGCATAGTTGGGCTTCGGTGCCGCACGTGGAAAAACCGAATGTGTGCACAGTGCCTTAATTGATGAAACAACGCAAAATAACGGACATGTTCGGAGTCAAAACCACACAGAAAAATTAAAATATTTGCAAATAAAATTTGGTGCTTTGTATTAAATGTTTCTTTTTCCTTTTTAAAAAAATTATATGGTCATCACGAAAAAAACCCCATGCATTTAGTGTCAAAAAACGAACTTCCAAAAAATGGTCGTTAACGAGTTTCTGCTGCAAGCCGACAATAAGGATTTAGAAAATATAGCAGGGCAGATTTTTTGAGATTCTAGGAACAAACAAAATAGGGTTCCCACTCTATTCAGTAATAAAAGCGATTCATAACATTTTAAGGTGAAAATCCAAGAAATAATTTAGTATTTAATAGCCAATAATAAAAACTAATTTTAGAATTATTCACTAAAGAATAATAATTTTACATTAAAATAACTTACTCAAATAATTCAACATATTTGACTTAAATCAATTTGTGATATAATCTATCATAAGCATGTAATTTTTTAATTTAACCATTCTTTGCATAATGGTGGAAATTTCCATCATAACATTGAATGATTGAAAAATTATATAAAAGAACAAGTTCACTTTAAGTTGATCGTGTCTGGATACCTTTTTAATGTCCATTGCATAAAAAAAAAAACATAGCTGTCAAAAATAAGCAAGTGTCACTATCAATAAAACGAGCTTGAAGTTGTCATTCCACTGTTTGTTGTAGTTGCAATAAACGTACGATTTCGTTTTTAATTTTGTTTTATTATATTTGAGTTTCTATTGCTAAAAAAAGTGAAAATGAGTGGAAGAAAGGTTTGTAACATGTGTTTCTGTTATTTTTAGAGCAATTTCTGAAAAAGTTTGCGTTTAATTTAAAAAATACCACATGATACCATCATATTGTTTTTTAGTATATATTTATAATATAAATTTAGCAAGATTGTTTTTTTAACCATTTTTCCTTTAATTTTGAACATGAATTATATCACCTTGATTTATTTCACCAATAAAGAAAAAATCATGCAAAGAAGGGTTAATCCAGTAGACGAAACAAAATTATTTACCTGTTAAATATCAGCTGTTTCTTTTAAAATCAGGTGAAAAATTCTAATCATAAACTTAGTGATACGAAACTGTACTAATCTTTTCGGATACTTTTATCCAAAGCATCTGACGCCATGATCAATCATTTTCCAGGTTTGGGATGAAAATGCATTTTTTCAGAATTTTTTTTTTTGGACAAAATTAATTTCCCTGCCAATTTCAGGTTTTACCTGACCAGTGGGAACCCTGATTTACTTATTTAATTACTCGATTCATAAATCGAAGAAATTATAAATTTTAATTTTCTTGCCTTTTTGTTACCCAACTTGTTTCAAGTCTATGCATGTTAATTTGTGTTAAGACAGCTTTGTGGTTTCAACACAAACTCTAAATGAGTTACCCCCACTCCAAAGATTATATCTAGGATATCGTTTTCAGAGGAAATCAAGACTTACCTGGTCTACAGCAAATTTTCATTATTACAGGCATGACACAGTAAGTATTTTGCTTTGGCTAATATTAAGAAGTTCTTTCTAATGCTCAAAGTATTAACGATTCTTAAAAATGCACCCTTCTTGAAATATTGTTCTTTTGATTTCACAGATTAGCATTTTAAAATTTAACTAAATCTACTAGGACTAGATTTGAATCATAAACTACATAACACCCCATGACAACACTGTCATCGTTTTGATTACCTATATCAATTCACTTTCTTTGTATTAATTTACACGTCAAGTAATAATTATTCTACTTACTCTTTATAGAAGATTAAGCATATTTACATATGTACAGATATGTGAGGTTTTTGCAACGACACAAAGATCTTATTCAAACATCTACAACTAAGTGACATTCCCGCCAGTTCAGGAGGGGTTGTTTAGTGGCAGCGCCACCTAGCTCATCCCTAATTGGCTGAGCTACATATGAATTTGCCACACCCCATTTCATTTCAGTTTTAAATTTTTTTTAGTTATTCTCTTCATAAGAGGATCATGCAAGATGATTTTAGGATTTCATTTCCTTAACACACATGTTCTTCAAAAGAATTTTGGAACACGTCCATGATAAATATCACTCAAAAGAATGTATTATAAACAAAATTGAAACCTTGAAAAAAATTGTAAAATAAAATTTATTTCACAGAACAAACATTGTAAACAGTTTTCAAATAGAAAAAAATTACAGGTATAAAAGCATGTTTAATTAAAAATGAAATTTACAATTTAAGTATATTTTCAATGCTAAAAACAATAAAAGTAGGAATATGCATGTCAGCCTATTTTCTCCAAAAATCAATCTTAATATTTATCTCAAAATCAATCATATATAAAATTATTACATAATTTAACACTCATTGTGTGTGTTTGCAAGAGCTTTTGAACATAGTAAACTAACAATTTGTAACCAATTATTTGTAAATCCCAGACTTGGTGATGTCAATCAAAAGTAGTTTAGTCTTTTTTTGTGTGTGTGTGTGTTTTGACATACCTTTTATCTTAATGATGCAAACAATGCAGTCTTCATTAAAAAGACCTTTTAAAGCATTTCCGAGGACACATACTTCCACACAGTTACTTTGCACAATACTACATTATAGGCACACATAAAATATTTGCATTTATCACATAACAAAACATGTATGAATGAATATTTAAAATGACAAAAATACAAGTTCTATAGATGTTAACAAAAATAACAAATGAAAAAATTGACACCCTCGGGTTCAGTACGTTAAAAGTCCAAAAAAGATACTAGATTACATATGAAGACAAAATACTTGAAATGGGCTTAATTTTGAACTTCTTTGCTTCTCCATGCCATCTTTAAATCACAAAATAGAATAATTTTCAGCAACTGAAAGAAAAATACACATAAGGTAATTACAATTCTATGAAATTAATGTAAAAATGAATTTTGTTAGAGATTAAACAAGCATGAATAACATACAAGGGTCAATTTAGAAATAAAAGTAACACAAAATTAACACTCGCTTTAAAAGCAGTAGGTAGTTGATAAACATTGCACTGGAGCAGCACAAAGGACATTGGCAGTAGTCTAGGATCAATAAATGCCAAAGGGAAAGATCCAAGAACAATGCCTTGTAATTTTTAATCAGTCGGATGACGAGGTCAACACCTGAACTGGAACTTCTCTCCATACATCCACACTATGCCAATGGGAAGATATTTGAGATCACTAGACACCTCAACCTTATTGATGTTATAGAGGACCCATTATGTAGAGGCTGTAGGATGAGTAGGTAGAGGATGTCCTAAATAGATGTAGGATGGTAGAGGAGAGTCCTAAATACGTTGTGTGATTGTGATTACTACTCTGACCAAGGATTTGAGTATCTGGGATACTATTGTATCAAAATCAAATATTCCAACTGGGCAAATGCTGAAATTTATCTCAGCAATCTGTCTTTAATAGATTATAGTAGGGGGTTTCAGTACAATAGTGTACTAGTCACAGTGCTGGCACTCTTTAAAGTCACCCTCGTCATAAGAGATCACTATGTTGTTTCTTATGCCTACACTGGCAGACCATCAAAGTGCCAGAGTGTGTTGTAGACGGCAAGAGGCGTGCGGCTTCCATAGAAGTGAGCCCCATTGGGAGGAAGTCTGACTTAGCTCAAATTCTTTTAGCCAACAGATGGCAGCACATCGACATGTCTCATTTTTACGGAGAGGTCACATTTTTACAACATTCAATCATCTTCAGGGACACGGTTGTAATTTTGATCCAAACCAGAGACCAACTAATCCCTGGTTTGGCACCCCCAGAAATATTGATTTATTATGGGAACTTGGAGGACTTTGTGACCACGGCAGATTTTTCGTGCACCAGTCACCTAGAGATCACTATGGATATAACATACACCATTTCCAGTAGTGAACACGGCAGTCTTTGGTTGGAACTTGCAACCCACAGGTTACTAATTCATTACTCTTCAGACTAGGCTAAGGCAGCCTACCCTTCCTTCAGACTGTTACTATTCAAATAGAAAAAATTCTCTGTCTCTCACATACTGAAGTGTCCAACCTTTTAAACGGTTGTCTATTATTCCATGCATTAACAGAAACGACAACCTCTGGCTGACCATGTCAGTAAGATGACTGATTTCCAGTGAAGGTTGGATTTTGAGTTTATAGCACAAGGTCCGAAGTATGACAAAGCAGCACAAGACCAATCATAGCAATAAAGCTGCAGATATAAAAGGGACATTTTCTCTTTCCTCGCACCATCATTGGAGATAGCCCTTCTCGGGCTTCAGTTTTCCCAGACCTTCCCAAGGGCTCATAAAGCAACGAGTGCTCAGTACGTGGCCCCTAATGCTTCAGTGCTCGGCCCCCACTTCAGGGTTATGATGCCTGTGTTCATTTGAAGAAAGTAAATGATACCCAGAATTACAGTAACATTTTCAGTGATAAGGTAGAATTTTGAAATTATTACATCAGAACACAGGAGTCGATTCTAGCCATCGGTTCTTGCATGATTTTTATCTTAATCCCCACTTGCTGAAATTTTCTATTTCAAAACTTGGAATTTGGTGAAATCTCAAGTTAATGTTATAGGCTTGGCACAATTTCAATTCTGTCACCAAGCCACAGACAAATGATATTAATGGTCCGAAAAACAGCACTCAAATGCGAATGAAATATGGAGTAGAATTTTTCTGTGGATTATTTAAGGTGCCAGCACGGCAACTTTTTGTGAAAAAGGATATTTTGCCACTTCTGTAATAATTGTATTATTTGCAGTAGTTAAAGGTGAAAATCCATAATGGTCAAAATTTCTGCATTAGGCAAATTGCTAATCCAGTATAGCATTCCCTGAAGTTCATGAACATGATACAGGAACGGGTTGGTTTGGGGATTTTTATGGCAAAAGGGACAAGTTGTGCCAACACAAGACAGGCAAAATGAAAAGGACAAACACACAATGAGGTTGAAGATTCTCACACTCTGCTTTGGAAAGGGGGATGAGTAGAATAGAATGTATAATTTGGACCAATCTAGCGAATTTTAGAAAGAAGTCCATCAGCCCCTCTTATTTTACCTTATTCAACCCACTGCACATCAATACCTGTCCTTCTATTATTATAAGATAAAGCTTCCAGCTGAAAACAACAAAACTCCTTTTCCAGCTCATCCATTGCTTCGTCTTTGCAACTCATAAAGTCAGATTGAAAATTTTAGTGGATGGTTGTAGAGAATGAAATATTTTGATTGGTAGATCAAAATATTAAAAATCCGTAAAAAAGGCAGACCCATCCGTAAATCAGTAAAATTAAGTGGAAATCAGGAAAAATTATGGATAATCTAAAAAATTGTCAAGTATGCTATAACCACAAAATTTCAAGGGTATAGAAATCCTGAAATAGTAGTACGTTATATTTTTGATGTCCCACTCAACATTACCTATAGATGAAAATAGTGAAAATGGAATGACATTTTAGCCTAATGCTACTAAAAGTGTCATTTTTTCATTCCTATAAAAATTAAGTTCCAACTATAATTTACTTAAGTACTTCTTTAAAATTGTGCAATAGAATTATTAAATTTTAAACGATTTTATCAATGAAAAACTAAATTCCCAACTCCTCCAGTCAGCATATAACCCCATTAAAGCACTGAAATATATCCATTCCTGAGTGAATATAGTATGTTGAACTCCCTTTTAGGATTCCTACATACATAACCATCAGTGCAAGAAATACTGAATTTGAATTGTTCAGTAAAAATCATTTTGTTTATCAGAACACAAGTGAGCTGTTTTCTCTGCACACTATATTTTCAAAAGAGGTGGTGCTTGTATGGGACAACATTTAGCTGGAGAAGCAGATAACTGTTTTCATTGATGAAAAAGTGAAATATTTCAGTATATCTGTGTCAAATGTTTGTGCCTATAGATAAGATACCTGGAGAAAAGAGCAAAAATAGTCTACCGTTTCTGAACCACTTTAAATAGAAAGTACACCCCCCCCCCTCAATGTAAACAAGGTGAAATTTGCCGTCCAAAGTCAGATACAGTTGAAAAATTGATATTTTGAGCACAGAACACGAGAACTGCACAAACGTGATAAAACATGCAAAAGAAATAGCCAAAATTCATATTGATTCAGTGCCTTTCCTTTCAGAGGCTTCTCTAAACGTAAAATCGTATAAAAAATCTAATTTTACATTTGTTTTGGTGTGATTATAGGCTGAGTGTATACAATTTTGTGACATAAGAAATCTCGTTCATTTGACATTTAAAATCCACCATCAAAAGCATTGCATGAAAAATTAGTGTTTAAGCCAAGTTAATTTTCTAAAAGTGTACTTTACCATTCCTACAATAACTAAGTTTTAAATATTATTTATTGGAATCGTTGAACTAGTAAAGAAATCTCTTTGTGTAGTATACACTATTTTGAGAGTACTGTATGTATAAAATGGTTCCTTTATTTGTGTAACTCCTAAACAGTAACTAAAATATAACAATAGTTGAAAAACCTCATATTGATCAGTTTATTTTTGATAAAATTTTGCACATTCCAATACTTTTTAAACAGATTTTCATACATCCTGCTAAGTTTTACCTTGAAAATGTAAAGCATCTTATAACCCCACACACCAACATGACGCATTTATTGGGAATTTAGCTATCTTTTGAAGAAACAAGATCACAAAAATAACATAATTTAGAAATTTATTTTACAAGCATGCTTTTAATTACATATTTTTATTTAAGTCAGCATTGTCATGTTCTTCAGCTTTTTAATTTAAAAAGTTCAAAAGGAATCAAGTATCAAATTTCCCTGCAACTTTTAAGTTTTCAAAAAAAAAATCTAAGACAATATATTTTTCAGACAAAATTGCAGCAATGAAAAATTGCTTGTATTCAAAAAATCTTAAGAATTAATGCAAAAGCTGCAAAGTTTTAATTTCATTGAAACTAATTTGCAAAGGGAAACGAATAAATATGGCTCAACATGTTATTTCTGAACACTTTAACATGAACATAATTAAATTAAGTTTGTTTTGTTTATAAACAAGTTTACCTTTTATTTCTTGTCATTCAAAGGTTTGCTAATTATTCTCCTCATTACTCTTTTTAGTCTGAAAATAATATAAGCAGTGTAAACCAATTATCATTTAACACAACAGATTAATTAACATTTTAGCAATGTATCAAAAACAATGGAGGAAAATTGAGAAATAATTCAGTCAAGCAATACAAAATCAAAATTTATTTACAAAATAAATACAGTAGAAAATTTCACTTTCTTGACACCCAAGTGCTTGATATTACTGTTTCCAAAAGATAGTACAGGAAAATTTAGATTAACAGGGAATTAATTCATCCTAGAATTTTATTTATGACAGCCCATAATCAAATAAATATTTTCCAAAAGTAAATTTGAAGTTAGTTTACACCACTTATGAGTATGACAAAATTTGCTTTTGTACAGCATATATGCGTATTATGTTTTTTGTGTGTAATACTAGATAATAAGTGACAGAACTTGATCCATTCTGTCTATTAAATTTTTCCTTGGACACAGAAAGATTATTGAAACGTCCTTTAATAGAAATTAGTTATTTTCTTCAATATATTTGTTGTGAACCACAAACATATAATAGTAACATAAAACATCATTAGCCAGCCTTGTTCTAGACAAAATATCCTATGTAAAAATCACTTTATTTTTTTCATTGTTAAATTTGTAAAACAAAATTACGGAATATACCAGGAATTCCAAGCCACATCCCTATTTTTTATTTGATAATTTATTTAGATGAAATGCATGGCAATTAAGCAGGTAAAGAGTAGTGCAATAGCTTTTCAAAAAAATTAACCTAGCAATCTCCTGTTTACAAAAGTAAAGTAATCAAAACTTTGAAATAATTAAATAGTTCTAAGTTAAGGCAATGTCACACACCAGCTAAAAAGGAGCCACCACCTGCTCACTCTGTTTGCATTTTTCACACATTGGCATTACCCATGCAGGTAACTAGTTTGTTTTAGGCTGTGATGAAAGGAAGACAGCTGCTATCAGCAGACATTGTTCTCTTTGGGTGATATAGAAGGACATACTAGAGGCAAAAACACAAAACAATATTGCCTTTAGACTAAGAGAACAAGACATTCGATTGTCTGGTTGAACAATTATAAAATAGTATTTGGTACCTGGATGCTATAACAAGAACATGTAATCCTCCAAAGGAAATGGTCACAATGGCAATTAGGTATACAAAGTTTAAATAATCCAACATTATTACCACTTGGATACTTCTCGTAAGGCTCCAGTCATAATTGTGATAACCAGTTAATTTCACTTGACGCAGCACTAACACCACCACCTAGATTCCTACTTGATTGAATTCATGCGCCATCAATTACACAAGACAAAATGTTTTCAGCAATGTTAAAGGATATCAGCAGCTTTATGTCTGCGTAATCTGAAATAGTGATCAAATTCATCCTCAGTTACGATTGGCGCCCCGTTAATGACAAAGTACCTCAGTTTATATTAGTACAATACAAAAATTTGAGAAAATAAAATGAGCAACCACAATTGGTGCAAGTTAAAAGTAAACAAACAACAGGAAACGACAGATGCAGAGTAAGCAAGGCACTCTGATAACGCTAATGAGAACATTCCGGCATCTGATTTGTCGAGTCCGAAGGAAGTGCAGGAGGCCAACCTGGCATGTTTGCCAGATTGGGCTACATGAGAAATTCCCATTTTATAACATTGAATCTGGGGCCTGCTGCACCCATTTGGCTGGTGTGTGAAAACAGCCTTAAACAAAACCACCTGCATAACTTTGAAAACAGAAATCGATGTGCACTAAGAAACATTGTTCAAAATTAAACAGCATAGTTAAGTCTGTTCATTGCAAACTTCATCACACCCCAACTGTGGAGTCGAATCTGTTTCAGTATCACTCTCATCAGGACTCGAATCGTCTTCAGAATCAAGAATCATACCATCTAAGGTAACTGGAACAGCATCAGAAGTCACTGCTTCAGGAGGATGTCTTATCCCTGCCACGCCTTTCTTGGTGATTGAAACCAAATCCCTCTTGATGTGCCTCCTGCGGTAAGGATCATTCCTCCTAGATTGAACATTTTTCTGGAAATCAATGACGTATAAAAAGCCAGCAATCAGGACTTCACATCTGAAATTTTAAAAATTTATTATATCTCTGCCAAGAATGAAACAACATTTTAAAATTCAAACGTCTAGAATAATCAGTTCAATTTTCGAGGAGGCCCAAGCATGAGGATTGATTTGCAAGTATAGGTTGGTTGGTTTAGAATTGATGGTGTAAGATCCAAAAAAAGGATAACTGCAACCAATAACAGGACCAAATAATATTTAATCAAAACAAATTTGACAATATCAGATCAAACACCAATTCAATGTGAAAAACTTAGAAACCTAATAAGTTAAGCAAATTGAACACTTCAAAAAGTGTGAAAATAAATATATTAAAAACCAATTATGTTTGAAATGCATTGATACGAGTATCGACATTATATACTATGTGTGATTTAAATTACTTTAAATGTTTGAGTCAAGATATGATTAAAAACAGGTTTGTCACCCATGAAATATGAATGCTTTAAGATGATTTTCTCTAAAACAAATGACTGAAATGGGGTATTCTTATCTTAGTGGACTTAAACATGAAATGTAATTAAAACATTATTAATTATAACAATGGTAAAATCCCAGAGCGATGCAAAAAGCAATGTTAAAGGGTGAGCCAAGTCTGGTTAATTAGGTAATAAGTTTTTCTCTTTTGAAAAAATCTGCATTTCTGAAATATTACAAAGTTAGTTCAAGTTAAATAATTTATTAGATTCAAGTCTAATAGAACTAGGTTATAAAATGTGAAAGTTATAAAAGATCACATTAATTCTAATAAACTAGAGTTGTTTAGGTATGAAAAAACAAAAAAGGTTATGATTTATGAAAATTAATTAGAGATTCAAAAAATTGCAAGGTTGCCTTTGCCTCCCATAATTTGCTATAAAAAGCATTGCTGTTTTTATATCAAAGCTGTACCTATAATTCTTCAGACAATGCATCACTGCAGTTAAAGTGGGGTCAAGTGAATAAGTGTTAGCTTGAACAGGGTGGCAACAAAATCCATGAATAAAAGTTCCCTGATTTTCTTGACACTTCCTTCAAGAAATTTTGTGATCCCTAATTGGTATTGATATACGGTATCCAACGGCAATATTTTTAAATATTTAGGGTCAAAAGAGGTAAAAGGATCATTTTCCACAAATATTTCTCTTAAAATATTTAAAATTGTTATTGTAAGGGTCAAAACTTTTAATGGAACTCTTACAATAGCAATTGAATAAACAGTAAAAAAAATATTTAGATTATGAACTTTTTACATCTTACCCTACATTATCCTCATAATCAAATGCAAATAAAAAATTAGTACAGATTCAGTCTACGTTTATAGTGGTGGCAACGGGCAACGTTTTTTTTTTCGTTTGGCACACTTCTAGTACCGAGTTATGGCAGGTTACCCATCTGTATTATGGTTATTGTCGTTTTTATGAAATTAACTTTGAATATTCTAGAAAGTTTTTTAAATCTGTTAAACAGGCATTTGATTTCATTGGATCTTTTGAAATAATTCTTTCCTTGGCAACTTTAGAAGCAAGCCAAGATCGTTACCACCGCTATTAACGTAGACTGAAGCTGTACCAAAAAATTCTACATAAATGTAATTGTAAGCAAAAAATATTAATTTAATGCATAAAAAAGACAACATTAGTTACTCAAATTTCAAATCACACTTTGTATGGCCAGCCTCACGGCGACGAGCCGTTCGGGCCACGGTGGTGGTTTTCACAGTGTTCGAAAATTACGACGCAAGTGTTCCTTATTCTAATTACAATTTCAGCAAATACGATTTATTCTATTCTCAAAAGTACTCGTAATCGCGCATCTCTAAATAAGACAAACAATAATACTTGCCGTTTAAGGTATAAATTATTTTTTTAATTCCCTGATTTTTTGTGAAATTTGGAAATTTTTCCCGAGATTTGCAGAATTAAAAAGTTTTCTGAGAATTCCCTGATTTCCAGTTCTGTTACCACCCTGTTAAAACATTTTTAGAGAAACATATTTTAAACATCTTATTGGCTATACTTGTTTCCACTGTAGCCAGCATTGCCCCCAGATTCATTTCATGCCTACAGGTGGGTATTGCTCACTTTAGGAATCTGACATAAAGGATGCCATTACGTTAAAAAAAACCTTTTATTATGTGAAAACGACAGGTCTTTCAAAAGTAATCAACAGAGAATGCAAGTTAAAAATGTGAGATGAAACTAAAACTTAAATTACTCTTGTTCGCCTTTCTGATAAGCAGCCTCAATTTCAGAGCTTGTGCGATCATCATACTGCCACCATCCATTTCTTCCTTCATAAAACCACTGGTAAGAACCTTCAAAGACCATAGTAGATGGTGGTGCAGCAATTAAATTGGGATTATCTAAATAGGTAACTGGTATTTCCTTAAAAAGAAAGGTTTAGTTAATAACAAAACTAAATGACACTTTATTTATTAAAGAAAAACAAGTATAGAAAAACACAAGCGACAAATGCTTGATTGCTTGTAATACATATTTATTATGCTGAATACCGTCAAATATTAGTATAGCAGAGTAGTATCTGATATACAAATTAACTCCTTTAAATTTTAACCTTCTCATTACTGACTTAGAATATTTGTAAATCTAAAATGCAAACAATTGCACTGGTGAATATTTCACCTGCTACCTAACACAAGAGAAAAAACTCTACCAACACAGTAATCTTAACATGTTATCCCAAGTATCTTGATTCCAAATCAGCTTTATTTGTTGAATTGCAACAACAGATATAAATAACAAAATCGACCATCAAGGGATTCATTCACCAATTTAGACAGTTGAAGTATGCTTGATTTGGGTTATGGAGTTGAATAATATTTATTGCATTAACTATATGGAAAGGCTTGCCACTCTAATAAAAATCTTCAGAAGAAAGGTCATTATAGAAAGCAACGAGAAATCTGGAAGATAGAAATCAGCTAGTAAACATGTATATCTATCAGAATATGCACATTTTGGAAAAGCAAATCCCAGGAGTATTATTTAATGTTTTTCAAATGGCAAAACAATTTTATTGAATCTGCCCTGTAATGTAATGCAAACAAAAGGCATCAGCTTTGGTTTTTCCCCTAATTTACAAAATAAATTTTTAATGAAACTAAAGATTAAGGAGAAAAGTAACTTTTATTACATTCATTGCTTTCCTAAATTACATACCTGGCGACACATAGCACATCTTTTACTTTGGTGTGTAACTCCTTTCACACATAAGTAACAGAAGATATGTCTACAAGGCAACTGTACAGGCTGAATATATGGTTGAAGACAAACTGCACACTCTGATTTACTCAATCCATCTGAGGAAAGTAAAAGAAAAAAGTTTTCTTAGAAAGTGTAGAAACAAAAATTATTTAAGCAATTATTCAATTCATTTTTCTATAATTTTTTTCCCCAGAAAATTATATGGAAATCAGGAGTACGATAGCATCAGTTTCTATCATATATAAGCTGATAACAATATATGTATTAGAAAACAAAAAATTCAAGTCTGAGCTAACCAAAAATGTAAAAGGGCATCTTACAAAAAAATATATTGTTTTTGTGTCTTTATTCTATGTGATTTTCCAGACTTTTCTTGAATTTTTAAGTTTTATTTCTCTTAAGTTTTTATCAATAAAATCACAGTAAATTTGACATAATTTGAAGTCAATAAGCAAGCATGCACTTCATCTTTAACACTAAACAGTAAATACAACACTAAAAAGTAAACTTTTCTTTTCTTTCAACCCACTTCAAATGTTTGGAAAAGATAAAGCATAATAAAATATTTCAAAAAATTATAGAGAGCACAAAACTAAACACCTTTAATTCTGTTCAAGAGCCATTAACAAAACTTGACCTTTTGCTAGTTTTTATGCATATTTAATAATTAATAGCAATAAAAATATATTAGGTGTAGTAAGAAGTTTTAAAGCATGTGTCTAAGAAATAAATATGTAATTTAGAGTTGATAATAATAATTTTATTCTTCGAAATAATCTCCATCATTATCTAATACCTTCTGCCATCGGTCAGGCAGTTCACGGATGCCAGCAGTATAGAAAGATTCCTCTTTTGACACAATGAAGTCGTCAACCCATTTTCGTACGTCGTCCACTGTCCGGAAGTTTACAGAAGACAAGGCATTCTGCATAGACCTTAACAAATGGTAATCCGAAGGAGCTGTGTTGGGGCTATACACCGGGTGTTCCAAAACTTCCCAGCCAAGCGTTACTAACGTGTCCTTGACCACTTTTGCAACATACGACCGTGCATTGTCATTGAGCAATTTGATGGGTCGCAAACCTTTGCCAGTAAACAGACGTTTTCGATCGATTTCCTGCTGTAATAGCAGCAATTGTTGTTTATAGCGTTCAGCAGTTACACTTACACTGGGCTTCAGTAACTTGGAATAGAGCCCTCCCTTCATACCCCTTCAGATGCATAGAACTTTTTTGCAGTGAATGTCTCTTTTCGGCGTTGATGTTGTGCTTCGCCGGGATTCACACGATATTTTTTGTGTTTTGGACTGTCATAACAGATCCATTTTTCATCTCCTGTCACGATTTTCCACAAGAAAGATTTTCTGTGTTGCCTGTTTAGCAGATTCATGCACTTTAAGCAGGTGACACCCATTTTCCTGCCTTATGAATCTTCCCCATTGCATGTAAACCATTAGAAATCATTTTTTTGTGAGACTCCTCTAACTGTTCAGCAAGTTTATTTTGCGTTTGAGATGCATCTTTATCGAGAAGTGTTTGCAAATCGTCATGGCTAGCCTTTAGTGGAGCGCTGCTACGTTGTTGATAGCTAAAACGTCGAAACCAATACTCACATGTGCTTTTCGATACGATATTCTCCCCAAAACAGAACAAATTGATTGACATGCTTTTGCAGCACTTTTGTGCTGGTGAAATTTGTAACAAATAAATGTCTTATCGTACATCTTTCACCTTCAAAATTTCAACTTTATGTTCACTTCTTCCCTAGCTTCTGCGTTGATATATCTCTAAACCGGTTTCTATCACATGACACAAACGCAGTGTACTGATTGGCAAGCTATTTTGGAATAGACGTCAAACAAAACTCACTTTAAAACTCTCTTCTTCCTACACCCAATAATGTTTAGTTTTAGCCAGGGTGGTCTATCTCATTTACACCTGCTCCCATGAAGTATTTAGTTTAGTGCCCCAGTACACAACTTTGATTCAACCACAATAAATTAACTTACCATCATTAGAAGTGCTATCTGGTTCCATGTTACTGATCTGAAAATGCACAAGACTAAAATTTAATTTAAATTACCAGATGTGAAACTTTTAAACACAAATATTTAATAACAATGTTAACCAGCACATCACAGGATTCCCACTCTTTTTTTCTCTTTCTAAGGACAATAAAAAATAATAAAGCATTGTAGAAGCCACATTATACAATTTAATACATGACTTTCGACTAAGTGGGATGCTCTTACAGATTAGTTAATCTTATAAAAACAATAGTTTGTAAAAACTTTAATATTGAGTCTATTTTCTAAAATTTATACACAAAATAATGCCACAAAAATTAGATTTTTCAAAAAATGCCAGCAGTTAATATATGGGCATTTACGTATATTAACAATATGAAGTATACAAGCAAATTCTAGATTGGAGACAGCAAGGAAAAAACCTTTTAAACTTACCAATCTTCAAGGTTTAAAAAGTTACTTAAATAATTATTTACTTAAAGAAAAATCCTAAAATTAAATTAAACAGAGGTTGTAACAGGTTTTAAGCTGTAAAAAAAGAGACTCATCGAACAAAAAAAGTGACAAATATAAATAATGCCAATTATATTCAAGTATAAAGATAGAAAAGAAAAAGATCTTCCCCAGCTACCCCTATTGTTCTTTCTTTCTTTGGAAGGATATTTATTTTCTTCATTTAAAAAGCATATTATTTTGAAATGATATTAAAAAAATATATAAATTTTTGTAATTATGATTTTTAAATATGTTGTTCATTTTTGACAGAGCTTAAAGAGTTTCTTCTTTTTCTTTGAAAGATTATGTCTGATTTTTTTGTTGTTGAAAAAGTCTAAAATTAATTTTGTCTTTTTCTTCTCAAGAGAAGAAAGTGCATTTTTTAAAGTCTGTCTTTGCTGTCCAGCATTATCTGAGACTTTGGCAGCCCCTTCAATCATTGCCTGAGCAAGTGCTGTTTCCTTAAAATCTTTATTTTGTAACACTTTCTTGAGCCTATCAAAGTCAGGAAAATTTTTTAAGATGAACCGAAGGACTTCTTCAGAAGATATTTAACACTAGCAATGTAATGCTTTTGAGCCCTTAGAAAAAAGAAATTCCTTTCCTGCTCTTTCATTCTGTAGCACTTAAGAAATTTGATCTTCAATCACAATATCAGCCAGAGGCAACAGTTTTTGAGCACATATATCTTCCATTTCCTCCATCATTAAATCTCGAATGAATTCCTCTTTGTAGATCCTGCTCAAAATTGTTCTCATCAACAATTCAAGTTGAGAACGAAGGTTATGTATTAGAAGTTTCTTCTTCTGAAGAAATTCGGTCACACGATTAAATATAATTGCACTTGGTACGACAAACATCACCTCAGCTTTCAGTTTCACTTCTAAGTAAATGAACAATTTTTGTAGCCTGGTCTTTGTATCAAGTTTGCTTATTTATTGGAATGCAGTCAAGGATATACTTTCGCACTGCAATCGACTGTTCAAGCAACCTTTCAGCAGCTGGCATTAGGCTTAGCATCTGCTTGAACAATGCTTGATGAAATAGTGACTGGGAAGTTTCAAGTCTCCTCGAATTTGTTTGTAGAGAAACCCTAAGGCCACTGAAATTTGTGAATAGAAAAAATTAGTTCAGACGCATCTTCCCCGAGCTCTTTTAGACCTTTAAGAAAAGCATTATGTATTGTGTGAATATTACATGTCCCAATGTAAATTAGTTATTTTCGGAAGGTAGAAGGGGTAATGAGTCATTAATCTTTTAAAAAACTGACTTGTAGACATTGGGCCCATCTGAGACAATCATGAGCAGTTGTGACTGTGGAAGGGATAACTCACTCAGAGCTTGCAGAATATTGTCACATAAAATATCTACCGTTCCAGATCCTATATAAAATGTCTTTTGTGTTCGCAAACGATATTATCTGGTCGATCTGACCAATATCTCCCACCAAATTAATTGATGACAAGATTATCTTTTTTGGTGATACTTGAGGCTTCAATTTATTTCACGAACTGAAACCAATATTTTTAGCAGCTGGCATTAGACGGAGGCTCAAAATAAATACAGAAAAGGTTTGATTTTGGCAGAAACAGTCTTTCAGAATGGAAGCAATTCCCCTCCTCCTTCTGAAAGACGCTCAAATGGCATATATATCGTGGAGGAAACTAGTCTGAACAAGTTCAAACGCAAGATGAAATTACACTATTATGTACTAGGCAACCGATAATTTCAGCACTGGGGAAGTTAAGACAAAATCAAGGACTTTTCACCGAATTCCATAATTTTCAAGGGCCTAGAGTTCTGGGGAAAAAATTACAAACACTTTTCAAATACTCTGAGAACACTGCCTCAGGTCATCATCATTGGGGACAAATGGAAATAACAAAAGAAATTGCTGGCAAATTTTTATTATCTCCTTTTTTCAAAAAAAAAATTCACAAGCACAAAAAAATTCCAATTGTTTAAATTTAATTGACATTTGATTTTTTTTAGAAAAAAAAATGAATTATTTTAATTGCACAGTAAAAATTGTTCTTGTCCAAGTAGAACTTTAGAACTTAAACACCTGAAAAAGAGACAAAATGTCAAAAGGTGACAAACAAACAAAAAAGTAACAATTAGTGACGTGCTACAAAGCCCTGAACTATATGAAAGAAATAGTAGTTGAGGGTGAAATTAAAATCTTAATGAATGAACTACTGTAACTTTATTGATTGTAACAAATAAAATACATTACAAATATTAAAAACATTATTAAAAATTCTTTCTAAATTTCTATCTTATATCACACACAGGCAAGAAAATTAACATAGCTCAAAATTGCAGCATTTGAGAAAAATCAACTTAAAGGATAGTATAAAACTTATATCAGGCATGAGAATGCAAAATCTCAAAAAAGAGGAAAACCAAAATGTGAAATTAAATACACTGGAGTCAGGTTTGTGTGCACAGGATTTCGTAACAGTAAAAATTAAAATTGACAACTCGCGCACGCTCGAGGAACTACACTATGGAGTTGGTGAGCAGTGGGCAGACCCCCTAGTAGACCTGGGCGATGTTCAAACTTTTACATCGCGATACATCGGCATTCTAACATCACAATATCGTGATGTTAACCATGCATTTTATCTATAGTAAAAGCAAAACCTTGTTCCTATATCACCATATATATTATTAATTATTAAGTTCTTTTTTCTCTTGGTTATTAAAAATCGTGGTAGGAAAAAAATAACAAGTATAGATCTACGTTGTACATTTAAGAAGCACGTATGATTAAAAACAAGATTTTACATATCTATCTGTTATGGTGTGTGTGCATCAAACGCCCCATCTTTTTAAAAATTTCATGGAACTGGTATGTCATTGTGTTATTTTTGTTCGAAATGCAGAAAAAATATTATACGTAATAGTTTTGAAAAAGTGAATAACATCTATGTGGTCCATGGTCTCAGGAATGTACAATAAAAGTGAAAATTCTGATAAACAAAGCATCATGAGTAAAACAAATTTTTTCAACATATACTCTCATGAAATAATGCAATTAAGATTGTTTTGTGATATAATAAAATAATATATTATCCTATGCTATTAATTTTCTAATTTTAATTTCAATTCACACAAGTACACTCAATTTAAGATTCAATCAATTTTGGTCGTTTTCGCAGATTTCTCCGTTTTTGTCGATCTTGTTCGACAACCTGCAGAACATTTTGGGAATGTTTTTCACATTTTGCTGACTGCATGAAATCAGTACTTAGCTTGATCCCTCTTTCTGCAGTCATTGACAACATTCAGTGCTTGTAACTTTGTGAATGATGTGGTATAGGATGCAGAACTTGACCATTCTGAAACATCTTCTATTTAAAAATGTGAGTGAGTCTAGTTCAAGCAGATAAAATAAAAATCAATAATCTGCTCCAAGTAAATCAGAAAAAGTTGTATTTAGAGTGAGATTTTTTGGAAATTTGAGTTTTCCAAAATCCATGCCATATCTACCTTGCAATTTAAAAGCAGTATTGGAGGAATTTGGTTTTGTAGCTAGCATAGCATTAGCGATGGCTTTTTGTTCTTGTGGTGGAACTTTGTTGTTCCAAAGGGCAAGTAGCATCATCTCTTCTGTAAGATACCAGTAGTGGTTTTCAAAGGCACTGATTGCACTTTTAGATATAATGGGATGGACAGCCTTGTACACTAAGAGAATGAAGCATTTGTAGGTCGTTACAAGGGGCATTTATGGCAGAATCACAGGTTATCCACCAGGTGCAGTAGATGAGAGTGACAAAGTTAGCAAAGTCACACAGTTTGGCAACCTGTTCTTTTACAGTTATTGTACCAGCAGGTAGTTGCTGTATTTGCTTCTCAAGAAGACAAATTTTAATTGTGTATAACAATTTGGCCATCCAACATGCTTTGTGCAAGGCTCCTGTACTATTGGAAAAGTCTAGGTACAATGGGTAAAGCTTTATGAACTCCACATAGTCACCTCTGTTTTTTCCTGAATCGATGGCAGATGTTGCTGTCTGGATTGCATTGTCTCCAAGACCATCAACTATGCTTCTCGCTTGTACATTCACTGACTTTGAGTCAAAAGGATACAGTTCACTATCAAAATATTCAAGATGATCAAAATTGTCATGAAATCGTTTAAACAAGGTTATATCTGGTGACTTGGAAGCCTCAATCTTTAAGTCATCAAACACGTGGGATAAAATGACTTCTCCAACATTATGGCGGCAAGCTGACCAAAGAAGCGCACGTCTCAATTTCTTTAGCACACTGACGCAGGCAGCAGTAACATGACCTGTGCTGGAAGAATGTGTGTCAAATGTCATGTTCACAATTGTATGTGTGCATTGCCAAGAGGTGAGCTACTCATATATTAAATCAGCAATGATTGGGCCACATTTACGATCAGTTCCTTGGGAATATACTGGTGTATCAAGAATCTTTTGCTTTTGAACGTTTCCAACGTCAATAGTGAGATATTCTTCAGTTCTGTACTTATTGGACAATGATGTTGAAAGTTTTGAATCCAAATGCAGTTGTATATTTAGGAAAGCACAACTGTTCATTGTAGGTAGTTGAAATCTTCATTGCAACTTGCCTTCTTGATCTATCTGCTGTTGCGTAAGATGCAATTGTAGATGTCTCTCCTCCTATAAAGTTATTAATGCTTTTGTATATGCTGCTTGTTGTGCTGGACTCGTGTTTAAATGTGTTGCTAGTGAAACAAGATTAGCTTTTATCACATAATGTCGTGTGGAATGAATAATGTCGATCCTGTTCTTTTATTTTGATGATGACTTTGAGTACTTGTTGATCGTCCTTCAAAAGGGAAATTTTCCACATCATTTGTATCACTTTGTTCATCACAATCATCGATAGAGCTGATAATATCACGTAATATTAAGTTGGAACTTATTTCTCTATTCACTTTTTCCCTTCTTATTTGTTGTAGCTGTAGACGCTGTTCTTTTTGTATGAGTTTTTCCGCAAGACATTTGTCATGTGATCCAAATGTTGCCAAAGGATCACTTTGCATTGACTGAAGGAAGGCAAGGTCTTTGTTCTGTATTTGCTTTTTTACATTCACAGGCCATTAGGAAAATGTTAATGCTAGTTTATATTCCATCTGTTTTAACTTGTCTTTAGTATTTGGTGCAGATCTTCGATTAAGGGGTATCCCTCTTAATTTTGCACTGTCATCAAGAAGTTTTATAAGTTTTTCACAAGCTTTTCGTTCACTGATTATTTGGATATTTGCTTTTTCATGAAACAGCTTTGCTTGGGAAAGGACTAGTTTTGCAGACTCCCATTTAGTCCTATTTTCTTGGACACCTTCTTCAATATGATACATCATACACCTCAAAACTTGAAAATTAGTTGGAAGTTTGGAGCCATTTATTTGTCATCGGTTCATAATGAAAACCACGTTGAAATAAACAGGAAATGTATTGCAAACAAAGTTAAAGCTGCAGTCACTAGTCTAGTGCTGATACAGAAAATCTAAAATTTCAAAGTTGTCGTGGACCCCCTAAAACTGTTTGAAAGACAAACAGAATTGGTATGGTAACTTTTTACGGGAAATGGAACATTTTGAGATTGGGGACAAACTAATTTGTTTCTAGAGGGGCGTTCGATGCACCCTAATATCTGTGTGCATGTGCATGTGTATGTGTGTCCCCCACACACCACATATGCTCAAGTAGAGATTCAAAATTAGCTTTTAAAAAAAACTTCAGCATAAATAGAAATAAAGGGGCATTTGATTCCTCTAAGTAATGATGATGGCATATATGACCTAAATTGCCACAGAAGTTCGCAACAAAAAAGGATGCAAACGGATTGATTGTAACATCAAGAAACAATAATATGTTTTTGGAATTCAACTTAAAATGTACAAAATCATTTTTGTTTAAATTATACTGAATATCAATTTCGCTAAAAAAATAATTTTGAATCGAAAGTCATCTTTAGGTCACAAATGACTTCGAGAAATTCCTCATTAATTAGGTGCTGAGCGATAACATCGCGACACCGGAAAACCGCGAAATCGGGAAAAATCGCGATGCCACGATGACCGCGAGATCTGCGCTAGCTAAGGATGGCAGAGAAAGATCGGAAAAAATCGCGATGTCACGATGACCGCGAGATCTGCACTAGCTAAAGGATGGCTGAGTAAGATCGGAAAAAATCGCGATGTTACGATGACCGCGAGACCTGCGCCAGCTAAGGAATGGCTGTGTGAGATCGGAAAAAATCGCGATGCCACGATGCATCGCCATCGTGAAACCGATGTGGTTGTCGTCCTCACACCGGTTTTTCACGATATATCCATACATCGCCCAGGCCTACCCACTAGTACATCCGGTTCTTCAAAGCTTGAAATATACACTCATTGGCTAGAAACACTGATACGTCATATTCTTAAAAACGGCCAAAATCACGTTAGAAAAACGCGGAAAATTACTAAAAAGCGGAAAAACATGAAAAAACCCTAAAAAAGCGGAAATCCGCGGAAACGCGGAAGATTCTCATGCCTGACTTATATTGAAATAGTATAAGCTTCTTTTAAATTTCAAGTAAGTATTTATGGCGGTAAATTCTATAGAATAGTAATATAACAGGATGGGGCAACTCATACATATTTTTCAATGATATAACCTCAAAATTTTCAATGAAAACTATTTTTAAAATTCCTGAAATGAGAACAAATCCTGAGTCATCTGTTTTCAAACTAACTTCTTATTCAGAAATCCAACTGAATTCCTTAATTTTGTATTTTCTCTTTTATATCTCTTTACAGTGCATTTAATTTTATAAAAAGGGTAACACTTTTAGAAGATTCTACCTTGTTAGACAGTTCTGCTGAATTTTTCATATCTGTATATCAACTTGTTGAAAAGCTTTTAAATTTTAAATAGTTTAGTTCTAAATTCCTATGATCTATCAAGCATAAAACAAATGTATCTAAAATAAACTAGATATTTAAGTTGCAATGTGCGCTAAATTCAAGTTACGAGAGGATCAGGCATTAAAGGTGAAAATTAACGGTTGCCACTTTTTTAAAACCATTAATCTTGGTGAAACATCTATTTTACGGGTTTTTTGCCGAGGACCGTAAGAAAAGGTCTGGACACATATATATAACAAGGCCAGTGGCCACTTACAAATTTTCTCAATTTTCACCTTTATCAGGCACTAGCCACTGCGTCGCCAGCAAGGCGTTGCATGTGACAGTTCTTTTCATGGGGTCAGGTGTGACCACTGCTCGCCAGCCCCAGTGATTGCTACGAATTCCTAGCCTATTGGATAACAGCCATAATGATATTGTCAGTGATGTTAGTTTGCTTCGCAAACCAAATGAAAATTCGTAGCCTATCAGAGAACAAATTCTCTGCAAATTCTAATTTGCTTAGCGAAGAATATCGTGAACTATGGTTTGCTTTGCAAATTGGATAACAGCCATACCAGAGTTGCCCGTGATGTTGGTTCGCTTAACAAACCAAATAGGAATTTGGCGTGACGTCACAATCTCTTGCGAAAATATAAATTTATAATTGAAAAATTAATTATTGAAAGAAAATCAAACGTATAAGACATCTATCTGCTGTTAAATTTTCCGCAGATTTCAAATCCGTTGATATTTTTTATCTGTCTTTAACGATCCCGATTTTACTAAAAAGAACTAAATAATGCCAGCCAAAATGTTTTTTTATTTACTTTGCTTTCATTCGCTGAAATGTAATCTGTTTATTTTTAGCATGACATCACATTCTCTTGTGAAAATATTAAGGATATTCAATTTAAAAATTATATTTATTTAAAGAAAATCATATTTTTAGGTATGGGTCTAAATTGAAAATTTTCAGAATTCATATTTGTTGAATTTTTTGCTCCATCTTTAACGGTCTAGGAGATAGAAAAAAGAACTACATCACTTAAGTTAAAAAAAAAAATTTTATCACCTGCTGGAAAATCTTTTCGCCCAAAATGAAAACGGAAAAAATAAATTTAGAATCTGTCCTATCGTCATGCTCTGTTGCCATTCCAAAGAAAACAACAATAAGACCCAGAAAAAATTCATTTGTTCCATAATTGAATAAAGCTGCAATGAAATGTTACAAGGTAATGTTTGTGGTGAGATCTCTGTGTGAAGTTTCTGTAGTGGAGTCTCTGCTGTGAAGCGATATGTAAAAACGTAACTGTGAACTGAACGGAAGTAGTGGTTCAGTAAATTAATAATTAATATAAAAAGAACAGATACTTCACCAACGGAAATTATATTCGTTCCAGGCATTAAGGAATGCAAGGTGTCAAAACGGATAATTGTAATAAATAACTTGAATATCAAAGTCGTTGTATTCATTCATATGGAATTAAATATTCCATAATGGTGACCTTCGGAACTTGCACGCATATTTTGAAAAGCGCTAAAAAGTGGAGCCACTCTGGATAATTCTGCACCTGTGTTCGAATGATTACAGATAAGTACTTCCGGATCGCATTCGTTTTCTATTTCAATTTTTAATCTTTTGCTATAAAGTGTGGTGTTTCGTTTTGGGGCCTTGCACTATGTCTGAGGTTCATGCCGTTCACATTCCTGCTTATAATCGTTCTGATCCTGCTTTATGGTTTGTTATGTGTGAAAGCACATTCGCTCTCGCAAGCAATTACTGAATCGTTAACTAAATATAACTACATTGTTTCTCATATTCCGCCTGATATTGCATCACTAGTTCGCGATGTGCTTATGAAACCTGATCCCGATGACCCCTTTACGCATCTAAAAACAGAACTAATAAATCGTTCGGGGGAATCATCCCAGCAGGAAATACGGCAACTTTTGTCGGGTGAAGAATTGGGCACTCGCAAACCCTCTGAATTATTACGTAATATGAAACGCCGCGCCGAAACCCTCAACGTTCCAGAAAACTTGATGATGGAACTATTTCTACAACGATTGCCAGCTTCTGTTCAGTCAATTTTGGCTGCCGTTTCCGACTTAACATTGGCTAAGGCAGCTCAAATTTCTGATAAAATTTTAGAAGTCACCCCTTCTCCAATGGAAAATTTCGCAGTTTCTAAAACTCGTGAACAGTCCCTGGAGGAAAAATTATTTGAAGCAATTGATCAGTTAAATAAACGAGTTGATCGTCTTTCATTTTCTCGTGGTCGATCACCTTTCCGCAGCGCAAGGAATACTTCTAGTAATCGAACCAATTCTAGAAGTCGGGATGATTCTGTTTGCTGGTATCATCAGCGTTATGGAAAAAATTGTCGGGAGGATAAATGTGTTAAACCTTGTTCATGGCAGGGAAACGGGACCAGCGAAGAATAGAGGCGACTTATTCTTTGCCTCAAATTTCACGTCGCCTGTTCATCAGGGACCGGAGAACAAATGTAGCATTTCTGGTCGATACGGGATCTGACGTGTCAATACTTCCCGCAAATAATTATCAAAAACGGAATCCACCCCAACAAACCCTTTTTGCCGCAAATTCTTCTTCTATAAACGTTTTTGGTAAAAAAACTCTTACTTTAGACTTTAATTTAAGACGACAATTTATGTGGACATTTCTAGTTGCCAACGTTACCACACCCATTCTTGGAGCAGATTTTCTCCATAATTTTGAATTGGTTCCAGATCTTCGTTATAAATGTCTCCGCGACTTAAAAACGAAATTTCAAATAATTGGCCAAGTGAAACATTCCAATCTTCATTCAGTGAAAACTATTTCTAGCGGTACAATTTACCACGATATTTTAAAGCAATTTCCCTCTATTACAAAACTTCCAAATCCAAATCAGCCTGTAAAACATAATACTATGCATTACATCACAACAAACGGTCCTCCTGTGGTGGCGAAACCTCGACGGTTAGCTCCAGATCGCTTAAAAATTGCCAAATCTGAGTTTCAGATTATGATGCAGCTGGGGCATTTGAGACCTTCAAAAAGCAACTATGCGTCACCACTTCATATGGTCCCGAAAAAGGGAACTTTGGAATGGAGACCTGTGGGTGATTATCGCTCATTAAACGCCCAAACAATAAAGGATAAATATCCAATTCCTTGCATAGCTGATTTTACTGCTGTATTACATGGTACAAAAATTTTCAGTCATATCGATCTCATCAAAGCTTACCACCAAATTCCCATCCACCCTACCGATATTCATAAAACCGCAATTTGTACACCGTTCGGCTTATATGAAAGTACGCGTATGCAATTCGGGTTGTGCAACGCATCGGCAACTTTCCAGCGATTTATCGATGAAGTCACTCGCGATTTACCAGGCGTTTACGCCTTCGTCGATGATATTCTAATCGCATCTAAAAACCCTGATGAGCATTTCAAACACTTAAAGGCTCTGTTTTCAAAATTACAAGAATACGGTCTCTGCATAAATATTGCGAAATGCACTTTTGGTACAACTACTATTGATTTTTTAGGTTTTCATCTTTCCGAAAAAGGAATTCAACCTCTTACCGAGAAAGTGAAATCCATAATTAATTTAATCCATAATCCATAATGAATGTAATTATGTTGAATCTTGATTAACAAAGCTCCAATTAATCAAATATCCATATTATCTCAGCCAAATTTGAAATCAACTTGTTTGAAGCTTTAAATTAAGCTTTGGGCATGTTCTTGAATGGTCTGGTTTAACAGGCTGATAATTGGTTTAGGTTATTATGGCACAAGATCCAAAATAGAATAAGCTGTGCCAATCAAACTGTAAAATAAAATTTGATTTTAAAAAGACAGATTAGCAACCTTGGACTGGCATTAAAACTAAATGCACGACTGTGCATAGTTAAATAAAACTTAATTAACATAACTCAGAGGTGGCCAACCTGTGGCGCATGCGCCAAACTTGACGCATTGGATGATTACAATTGGCGCATTGCATTATTGTGCCTCCTTATTCTTTTGAAGTAGGCGCCATAACTGAAAATATCCTTATATTTTCAACACCATAGTACTCTCAGTTCAATTCATAGAGCTTTCTTACTCCTCATTTCGTAGAAATGTTTTGAGTTTGCAATTTATATTCTGTGTGATACGACGTACTTGTGATCTGTTTGTTCTTTTTCAAGATTTTTTGTACTTTTTAGTGTTTTTTTTAATATTTCTATTATCTATCACTGTGCAAAAGAAGCGCAAAAAGTAGGAGAGAAAAAGTGAATTTAACGAACAGTAAGAAAATGAATTATTTACAGCAAGTCCATCAGGAAATTTTTTTTTTTGCATTGTTTGTGAAACTACTTTCACATAATAGAAGACATGATCTTAATAAACACTATAAAACACAGCATCAGGCTAACATAGAAGGACAAATTAAACTTGTTCTCGGGTTGGTGTTACGTAAAGAACATGTGACTAAAAAAAAGAAAAATTAAGAAGACACAATATTTTTGCCAATGTGAGTTGTGAAGACGAGGCGATGACAGAAGCGTCCTATGAAATTGCTTTAGCATTGGCGAAAATATCCCTCGTCTGACGGAGAAGCCTTGTTTCCAAATATTTGCACGCCATCTTGTTTACAAAGGTATTGAAAAGAAATCAGACGAAATTGCTGTACTAAGGCAGACAAATGCGAGATGTATCATGGAACTCTCTCTGGATGTATTTCAACAACTTGAAGACTTTTCTCTAGCATTGGATGAATCAATGGACTTAATTGATGTAGTCCTGTTATAAGCATTTTTGTAAGAGGAATTGATTATAATTTTAATGTCTTTGAAGAACTTCCCAGTCTGGAGTTATTGCATGATGACACAAGAGGATCAGAGATATTTAAAATGTAAAATCATACCCCAAGAAAATCTAAATTAGATTATTGTACTAATCAGTATGTATACTGACGGTACGCCGTCAATGGCACTACAACTTTGCTTGGAAAATTTTTTTAATCGTACTGCACTAAAATATCAATGTATTAAACACCAAGAGGCACTGTGTGTAAAATTTAAAAAAAGGCAGCATGTTTTGTTACTGGTTGTGAAATGTGTGATTAAAATTAGAACAAGCGCATTAAACAGCCGAGAATTCAGAGAATATTGAATTATTAGATTTGGAATATGGTGAACCTTTTCTTTATTGTGAGGTGCACTGGCTTTCTAGAGGACAGGTTCTGAGTAGATTTTAGAAATTAAAAAATGCTATTTATAATTTTTGAGAACAGGAAATTGAACTTTCCTGATGAAAGAACCCTATTATTTGATAATAACTGGCTATTTTAATTGGCATTTTTAGTTGATGTACTAGCCATCTCAATTATCTAAAGTCGACAATACAAGGCAAGAAGAAATTATTTCCTAGTTTAGTAAATAGCATTAATTCATTTAAAATTACATTAAATCTGTTCATCTCTCAGTTAGAAAATCAGGATTTGAGTCAATTTCCACAGTTGAAAGAGCAGAGGGGATGTGCTGCAGATAACAACAGTTTGGCCAAATATATTAAAATGAGTTATTACAAGGATCATTTGAAAGTCGTTTTCTTGGTTTGGCTACAGAAAAAAACTACATTCTCGCATTAATAAAACATTTTCACTTTGTGAACAAAACGTAATGAAGATGCCTAGAAACATACAAATGGTACCTTGTTGATTTCAAAACAAATTCATTATTGAAATTGAAGTTTCATGAATTTTATTCAGATCAGAATGTTTCAGACTTGATTATTTTCTGGCGTTCATTACACAGTAAACACTTTCCGGAACTAAGAAAATTTGCAAAAAGTTATATGTGTTGTGTTGGAACGACATACAGATGTGATCAAGCATTTTCATCCATGAAATTTATTAAAAGGAAAACGAGATCGTGAATGACTGATTCAAATTTGAAGAATTCTCTGTAATAGACATAGTTTTACATACAATATAGTTAAATCATTTAAAAATGATAATTATGTCGACAAATATACTTTAATTAAAATGTATGGCGCATCTGAACTCGTATGTGAAAAAAATTGGCGCATGGTATGTAAAAGGTTGGCCACCCCTGACACAACTGTACCTATCATTAAAAAACTAATCTGAACATTGCTAAAGTGCGATTGATACTAGAAGTAACAATTAAAAACGAAATAAAGGGCGAAGGGATATTTTAAGAACTTAATTAACATATCTAGACCACTTCAAATAATCAGAATTTTGGGACTGATTAAAAGCAAAATTCAAACGAAACTTAAGGATGAGGGAGGTGCGTCAGTGTAAATGTTTAATTCCTATTAAATTTCTACTCAGCGAGCACTGTTATTTTAAGAATTATTCAACAAAAACCACAAGAATTCACAAGTCAAAATGTTAATTAAAAAACAAAATTGTACACAAAGAATTGGAAATGGGGGAAGTTGACATTTCTTTGAACGAACACAATACTTGAATAAAGAAAAACATTTTTACATTTTACCGTGTTCGAGTTGATTTACTGGAAGTGGAAAAGATGCTGTTATCTAATCAACCATGTACCAATGTGACAAATTTTCCGTCAAATAACTTCCCAGTTTACAATAATAACAACAATGGACAGAATGGGACAGGAGATTTTTTGTTTGGTACTTTTTTTTTTGCGAAGTTCGGATTTCGGAAGAAGAAAACAGAATATGTAACGACGGTTGAATCGAACTTGACTAAATTAACTGTTTTGATATATTTTTGACCCGAGGTATGTACGCAGCCCGGTTGGTAGAGTAGCGGAATAACCAGAGGTTTGCGAGTTTGAATTCCACAAAACACTGTCATGTACAAAGAGTGCACGTTAAATCTATCGGGGCTTCAAATTTCCTGACGTTGGTTGGTTTGGTGCCAGCTCAGGTGTTGCCTCGTTCTGAGCGTGGTTCAAAATTCCGTGGTGCTGTCCTCGGATCTTTCACTTGGGGGATTGATCCCGGACTGACGTCAATAGCACATTATGCTTTGTCCTGTATGACGTTAATTAAAATACCTGCCTACAACCCTAGGGTTATTTAGGTTTTAAACTTTTCAGGGCAAAGATTATTTTGTAAACTATTGGCTTCAAAAATTACGAGGTGTTGTCCTCGGATCTTTCCCTTAAAGGACTGATCCCGGACCGTCGTCAATAGCCCGCTGTGTTGCTCTAGTACGACGTTAACTAAAAAATTACCAATTACCAATCAAAAAACTAGCTCCTGCGAAACATTTGAATTTCACATGTGAATTTGTCCTTTTTTTGTATCTATGCTATATTTAATAGCGAGATCTACAGCCAATTATTTTTTAATCGCCCACACTCACGGTAATGGTAAATTTAATTAACGTCGAGTAACACAACGGGCTATTGACGACGGTCCGGGATCAATCCCCTAAGGGAAGGAGCGAGGACCACCACGTAATTTCGAACCATGATCAGACGACGAGGCAACACCTGAGCTGGCACACCACTCTCCAACACCAATTTATAACCTAGTCTCATTACATCTTTTTACGTTTCCGCCAAAACCGATTAGATTAATTTTCCTTTACAGCACAAGAGCCATTATTCGCTATCCTGCTACCCTTGGCGGAATTGAAACTGCGCCGCTTACAACTCGCAGATTACTAGCGCAGTAGGCAAACCCACTGACCCCACGACGGCCTAACACAATGGGAACGTAGACAGAATTTTAGTAATCAAACGAGTGTCATGAGATAAACAAAATGATTTTATCACTATTCCTGAAAATCTAAAACATTATTCGAGGATAAACAAATTTTCCATTGGAAAAACATGGATTCGAATAGTTGGTTGGACTTTTATAGCACAGGTAAGGTAATTTTCCTTAACGTTGTACTAGAGGAACAGAACGGGCTATTGACGACGGTCTGGGATCAATCCCTAAAGGGAAAGTTCCGAGGACATCTTGTAATTTTGAACCATGGTCAGATTACCAGGCAACACCTGAACTGGCACCCCACTCTACAAACTTCCACACCAACCCAACGTGAGGATTTTCGGCCACGACAGATTTAGGGTGCGCCAGCCGCCTCTACACTATATGCTTACAAACATCCATGCACTGACCCGGATTCGAACTGGGAACCTTCCTATCTAGAGACTAACATTTTAACCACCAGTCCGGTTATGGTCGATCCACACTCCTGTATTGTAAAGACAAAAAAGCCATGGAGAAATAAAATACCGTCAAAGATAGTTTTCATTTTTTAATGACACCAATCTATTTGAAACAATAGTGTATCAAGAACACTGTAAATTTGTATTTTAAACAATTCTTCTGGTGTCAAGTTGCTTCCTTCATCTATTTCCATTACGATTATCTTAACTCTTCTCTCTCTTCTTTGGGCCCCCTTCCAAGTGGGCCATGTGTGGGTGCACCTGACTAGTTACGGCTCTGGGAACATGGGAAACTGTTGGTCTGTCTTCCAAGTTTGTGACTCGAGTCAGGAAAGTACGCTCTAAGCATTTCTACTAGCGTACTCCTAACATCTTTCGTGAAAGTGCCATCATCATTACTGTTGGAACCCAATTGGGCACCGATTGTCTCTAGTCAGCAGCTTGGCTACACTGGACATATTATTATCCACCTGGCCACAGAAGTCTTTCCATGACTCCTGCTTATATTTCCTTATTAAAGTTGGTTGAGTGCCTTTTTTTGACCACTCACCTGTTTTTATAATTCTATTAAAGAGCTTTCCGCAGTTCTTTCGAAGACCACGAAGATTTGTATTCCAAGGAACTCGCCCTGGTATGCTTGTGGTCACTGCTTTGCAATTTAACTGATAGGATTGGAGGGTGGATCGTTGTAGTTAATAGCCAGCTCCAAATCCACTAGTGAGGGAAAATTATAATTTTTACCTTCTAGGAGGAGACGAAGGTCCTTCCTATATGAACCCCAGTTAGTGTACCTAGGATTCCTCCGCTCTACAGGGTGTATATTGTAGGGCCTGTAATAGTCATTTGGATTAGTCTATGGTCTGATAGTGTAATACATTCAAACACATTCCAGTCCTTCATGCAGTTTACTGCTTTGGCATTTCAAAAAGTAATGTCGATAATTTATTGTCTGTTACAAGCAACAAACATCGGTTTATTACCGATTATTGAGAATATAAAGGTTATTACACAGGAAAAATTCCAGTAATTCCTCCTCTTTTGTTGCAATTAGAACTGCCCCATAAGGTGTGGTGTGCGTTATCATCACAGCCCATGGTAAACTTCATGCCAATGTGAGCAGTGCTCAACAAAACTTATTTCTGAAGTCGCTAATGGAAGTTCTTCATATGGAAGATACGCTTACATGATATATGTGGTATATCCTCATTCTCCCCATCCAGGAAGTCAGCCATAAGAGCATTACGATTTCTATTTCTGATAATACAAGCTCTCGGTTTGCTACATGAGCGATCAAAGAATAGATTCCCACAGTTGCCCAGGCCTAGGATTCTACCAAGATTAACCCAAGGTTCCTGTGTCAGGGTAATGTCTATTCTTCCTTCTACCAGTTCCTAATTAAGTAAGGGTGTTGCTGACCAGCCATGAAGATTAATTCGGGCAACCCATATGGGATTACTCGTCTTCTTAGGGGGATATAGTACCAGTCGCAGGTCCTGAAGGGCCGCAATCGACCAGCGGTTGAGTGCCTGTTCCAGTCGAGTCTTGCCGTATACTTTAAAGGCAGGTCCCAAAGAGCCGCATCCACTTTGGCCGGGCATTGACTGTTCCAAGGCGGTTCGACTATCCGTGGTTTTTATGCTTATTTACCCCCATAAGCATTGGTTTACTGGGGGTAAATAAAAGGTTTCCGCTTGTAAGGAGCAACTATGCAGGCGAAAGGCTGATTACAACGTGGGTCGCTACTTCACGAGGTGAACCGTTCGCGGCAACCTTTACTCCCGGTTACCATATGACTTTCACACACTCATCAGCACCGTTCACCTGCATTCTCCATCTTATCTGTGGGGTCTTGCGCGCACAAACAGATTGGCAGGATTACAGCAGACTATGGCAGGGACATTTAGGCACCCTCCTTCTTTCATAATAATCTTAACTTTCAAACAGGCAGTTTTTTCATCTTTCTCAGTGCTTTCACAACATTCAATGGAAATTATAGTAATGTTAAACTTGGAAAACAAAAATTCGATTTCTCGAATAAAAATGAAGCCTTTTAGAATAAAAGGAGTGATTAAATTTTTGTACAGCATCGAATTCCCAAGCAGCAGGAAAATTGAAAGTCCAGTATTTACAACTTAGTTTTAGATAAATGCTTGCAGATCTCAAATACTTCATAGTTCAGAAATTTTAATTGATTTTTGACAAAGGCAACTTTTTATGATTGTTTATCATTAAGTTAATGATTAAATGCTGTAAAATGTAGTTAAAATAAACATTGAAAAGTGCAACACAAAATGTAGCATTTATAGAAGTGCATTACTCTTTATTTTTTCAATTATTTATTAGAACTTGTATATTCATATAGAGAATATGATAAATTGACTCACTAAACACTTATAAGAAATTTCAGTTTTATTTTTATCTTGAGCAATAAAATGTTAAATTTACATCTACAGAAAGAAACAGAAATCACATATTAAGAACACAAACTGATGGCTTATAACTTATAAATACAAATACACAAACTTTGATGTGCAAAAAAGGGTTCTGAGAAGTTAATCCAAAGCCTTTTATTTTATGATGTAAATTCTAGTCAGAATATTAACACCACAGTTAATACTTGTAAAACAAAAGCTTTGGTTAAACTTTTTGTAGCAAAAGAATATTTCGTTTAAAGAAAAATGTTAATAAATATCAAAATAAATAAATTCAAAGCCTTTAATAGAATCACGTTAAAAATTATCTTAATACATCTACTTTTTACACGACACATATTACTTAGTTATAAAAGTATGAGCTAAAAAAATATATATGCTTTTATAAGTAATTTAACACTGATGCATATATACATATAATATATGCTATAGAATGTTCATAAGAAATATGAACTACCGAATATGAGTAATATAAACTACCCAAGTAAATTTTCAATTTCAACTAGTACATAAACAATCCTTTAAATAATGGGCAAATCCCTGATAGCATAATGCAGATAAGTATACTTATGCAGTTTTTGTGTGTATTACAATAATTTCAATTTGAAAAGTATATGAATTGCCAGTATATATATAAAAAAAATTTCAAAATGATGTTGATGCTCAATCTTTTTTTGAGGATAGTGTAATCATACTTAAATTTCAAAATACATCCTGATTGTGATCCTCTAAATATTTTAGTACATCAGTAGATAAAACAGAAAATCTAAGATATTTTAAGTTAACCAAAATACAGTTTTAAACATGCCCTTTTCAGATTAAAGTTATGATACTGAAAATCAAGTTTCTTTATAAATCCTCAGTAAAATTTTGGAGATATCATTTTTTCAAGTAAGAAAAAAAAAACCTTAGAAAACAATATATATAAATACATTATAATATTTTATAAATAATGGGAGCATTGTAATGAAAATGACAAATAGAAAAAAATGAACCCATGAAAAAAGGGGTAAGCAGTACTTAAGCCTACATAAAAGATTCTTAACTTCTGGTCATCTGACCAACATCCAAGAGCAAGAATGGGATTAAATTAAACATTCTTATTATATTTATCAAGTTATTCATTTCTTATTTGTTGTGATGAAAGACTCAAACCAATATTTGTTTGAAATAGGATTGCATTTGAAGGTCTAGAATCCTTCAGTTATGAATAACTTAAAAAATATACGACAAAATTACTGGCATGAGTGAAAATCATGCAAAAGATATGAATAAATTAAATATAAGTTAATGACTTAATAAATATATGTGGAATAAAATTAACAAACAAGACAAAACTTAAAATACGAATTAAATCCAAATACACAATTCTGATCATAAAATCTGTAAGCATAATTTTACTCCACAGAAGAGTGTACCAAACATTATCATTCCAAAGAGCATGAATGAAATGTACTTCAATAAATAATGAAAGCTGGCACTTTGCTTCAAAAATTATATTCAATTTTATAATCTTAAAAAGATGAAATGTATAAGAGAGTAAACATTAAACAGAGAAAAATATTGTACATTCCTTTGCGATTAAGGAAACCATATGAATAAAAATTCATTCATATAATGCAATAAATAAGAAACATGTACTGGTGGCAGTTTTAAAGACATTGTAAAACCTTCAGTATATGGCAGTGTCAACATGATTTCCTCTCAACTAGAACTACAAAATCTCTACTAACTTATACTTGATTCAACCCTAACCTGGCAATGTTCTAGATGGTGAGATGTAAATATCTGCCAACACAGTGTATTGCAAATCAAACATTCATAAGTATTTAATGCTCAATTCTAATGATCCAGAATTCTGAAAATGTTTGTAGTTGGAACATTCTTCAACATAAAAATGTGACAAATGTATAGAGGGTGTTTTTCAGCATTGCTTTAATCTAAGCATAAAAATAATGTTTTTTTTAGTATGCAATAACCCTTAACTTAAGGCAAGCAATAACTTACACTGGAGCATTATGGTGAACCAATCTTCTGTCAATCTAGTAAACCAGCAGTAATGCATAATGCAAACGCCTAGGGGGAAAATCAGGGAGATTTTTTATAACATAAAAAGCAACGGGCAACTCTGTCAGTAAAGAAAAATGCCCTTCAGATAAATCTTAAAATACAAAACAATTAAAATCAACAATTGTGCCAAATAAAGCTGACAGTAATTCAAAACAGAAAAAATAACTCTAGCTACTTCTATTATGCTTGGTGGCAGTTCAAACTTGGCGTAAACAATTTGGCAATATTTCACACAAAATGGCACCTAATATATAAAAAAAATGAGGTGAAACTTTTTGTGAGTGTTTATTTGTAGTTTTTCCTAAAATTTAGTGCAAAAGGTTTTTACCATAATTCAGCAACTACTGATTCCAATGTTTTGTTTCATATTTGCCCTAGAGAAAAATCTAAATTGTTTCTTATTCGAAAGACAGGAAAACCAATTTTTTTTTTCAGAAAACTTGTGGAAAAGTTGGTAGGTGTGATAATGGCTGAAGTTGTACTTTTATTTTAAACCTAAGTTATTAGGATGAATTAATTGAATTAAATATTTGAAATGTCATGAATTAATTTATTAAAAACTAATTCATTATTATTCAGAGATAAAAGTACAGGAACCAAGCATGATTATTTTAAACATTGACCTATTAATGTTCAAAAAATAATTTCAGGTTAATTTATTTAAATTCATATATTCTGGTAAATAATCGAAGAGCAAAAATAAAAAAAATATCAAAATGTGGTTTTTACAAAAAGGTGTGGTAAACAAACTGGAAGAATAAAAAAATACTCCCAGTTAAGAATTATTTTAATTTACCATAGTTTTGGAAAAGTTTATATACATCCAGTTTCCTCTCTCACTAAGTAGAATGAATAAACATGGAGCAATTCGAGTAAAATTACATGAAGTCATTTGCAATATGAAGTGGGCAGGCTATCAAGTAAATAAACAGTAAGCTTAAAATAAATCCAATCATAAGGAATTTGCTCAAATCACATAACATTTAAATGTTACTTTTGGAATAAAATAGTAAGTTCAAGACTAGAAAAATCTTAAGCCAATATGACAACCATGAAAAACTGGAAGATTTTTATGACAAAAAAAGCTAAGTTCAACTATCATAAGAAAAATGTAAAAAACGATTCTTAAAAAAGAATATGAGCACCAAATTGGGCTTTATGAAATTAATTCAAAGCAATTAAGTAACTGCTCTCTACTACTTGTATATGCTTGGCATATATTTGCAAAAAATGCAATTAAATCTTTGCTTCAATGTTTTATAGGTACATTTGGATCCGTCAAAAAAAAAATCAGCAAATCAATTTTTTCTGTACTAAAGACAGGAAAACAAATTGTTTTAAAGGAACACTTCCAGAAATGTTTGTAGGTATATTTTAAGCATCTCCACAAGAACTTCACGATTCAGCTCCACAGCAAAATCCTCATATAGTAAAGAATCATTTAGACACAATAGTAAATAAATAGATGTCATCACCAAGACCTAAAATGTAAATCAACGGCTTTCACCACATTTAGCAATGATGATGGAAAATTGTTGAAAAAGACCATGTAGAGAAGATATTAATGCCAGGTTGAGGTTGATTTTAGAATAAGCAGTTTTTAGAAACTTTGGGCATTCAATAGAAACCAATGAATTCAATATGGTTTTGCAAATTTTGGGGTAGAAAAATAACATTTGTTTAGGATACAATCAAGCGACATTGAAATTGCAATACTAGAATTATAAACACCATTAACAAGAGCAAGATATATTGTTTATGTGGATCAGTACATATATATATATATATATATATTACATAAACATGTTCAAACTGTAAATGTTTTGATATTGATGCAGTATTAAATTCCACACAGCGAAAACTGACCTTTGAGGGCATTTTAAATATTTTTTATGAATGATGGTTACTCTACTATATTTAACACACATCTAATAAAAAAAATTTTTTTTTCCCCCTACAATGTATACAATAATTTTTTGAATAAATCTAAAAGGAAAACAATAAAGGCTGTGATTTAATATCTTTTTCAAGTAATGAAGGATACAAGTTGAAAATAAGTTAAGCTCAAATAATTGATTGCCATATAAAAATAAAATGCTCAGGATATTTGAGTTAGTAGAAACTTTTCCATCATTTAAATTTTACTCATTTTAACACAAATACAGTTCGCATATCTGAAAACAATTCACTAAAACTAGATTAAAATATATTAACCATTTAAAATATAGTTGATGAACATTTTGACAGCAAAAGAAAACACACTAAAATTGACCTGCAACAATACATTTTAACAAAATGAAAACAAACAAATAACCCAGAAGTTGGAAAAAAACTTAGAGAATGAATACCATTTGATCAGATTTGAAAAACAGACTATCAATCAAGATTCATAAATTGTAGACACAAGATGCATATTTTCCCTTCTACACTATCTAAATGTTTAAAGCAAAAATGCATGCTACATTATTCAATAAAGGAGACTGTGTTGATGCTTACATATCTTCATTAAACATTTTTACTTGAAAATAATTATTTCAAGAATAAACACAGTAAAACCCATTTTTTATGCAAATTTTAAGAATGTGTTACATGCTACAGGGGGGGGGGATGCATAAATTATGTTTTAGACTATTAAGATTACTTCTTCAACAAAACATGCCTGTCTACTTCTAAGAAAAAGAAACAGGAAATGTCTTTTGCAACATAAAAACCAACATGCAACTGTCAGAAAATAAAAAAAAATTAGAAACATCAAATTAGGTAATAAGAAAGCAATCTAAAACAGAAAAAATGACCATGCTCTATGATACTGTCACAAGCTTAGAGTCAGTTCGAACTCGGTAAAACAGATTTGGCAATATTTTACACAGAACAACATCAAATATATCCAAAACCGGCAATTAAATTTTTTCTCAATGGTTTTAGGGGTACACTTGAAAACTTTTTATGTAAGCGGAGTTGCAAAAGGGGTTTTTATGACGATCTAGCAACCAGATTCAGATTTTTTCCCATCATGGTTGCCAGGGTTTCTCACCTAAACTTCAAAATTGGCACTGCTTGAAAAATTTCATCCCAAGGAAAAATCAGGATATTGTTTCTGCCTGGAAAACTAAGTGATGCTTCAGAAAGGGTGGCAGGTAGGCAATTTTGTTCATTGCCACAACTTGGCGGCATTTGAAAAGTTCTTACTATAGAAAGAAAAATTCGGAAGACCGAAGAAAATTGGTTTTCTGGGAGACTTTTGGAAAATCAGGAAGAGTTGGCAGTTATTGAATATAGTAAAAACATCAAGGCCTATCAGCCAAAAAAGTATATCCATGAAAGGATATACTTTTAAGTTATCTATGAAAAAAAAAACATGCTTAAAAGTTATATATGAAAACGTATAAAATATAGCAGAACTCCAATTATCCAAACTTCATGTATCCGGATTGCTTTGCGAAAAAAAGAAATCACCAAAATCCACATTTACAAATTTTCTTGTCGGTGAATGACGAAAACGAAGAGGACTTGACATTCATAGATGTTCTGAAAGCAGTACAGAGGTCGTAGGCGAGTGGTTGGTGTGTAATTCTTCGGATCCTGAATTCCAAATTCTCTGTGACGATAAACTCATTAAAAAGATGCGAGAAGAATTCATTGATTACCAAGAAGATGACAACGACATTGATACTCAACCAAACGAGCTAGTAAGACGTTTGAGTGCCTTGACACAGTGCTAAAATGGATGAAGCAGCAGCCTGAGTGCGATAATCTACAGCTACTCACCGCAAGTTAATGCAAGACTTGGCTGCACGAAAACGAGAAAAGATAGCGAAACAACTGACTTTGACCGATATGCTCAAGCAATGATATATTTTAATCAGTATGCAAGTACAAATTCTACACAAAATTGTTTTCACTCATTCAATTACGTTACATACTAAAGCAAAATTTATCATTTTACTAAGAAATAACCGTTTTCATGAATAATCCAGATATTCGATTATCCGGATGAAGACTGGTTACAATTGATTTGGTTAATTGGAGTTCTACTGTATAATTGATAAAACTGTTATGTTGTGAGATATTTATGTCTAAAGTAAGGGAGGAAACAAGATATTTATCATGGATAACAATTTTGGGAAAATTCTTAACCCCCCCCCCCCCCCAATAATCAACACAACACAATAAACAACACTAGACAATGTTTCGCAGAACATGCATAAATAGTTAATTCAAGATGCAGATGAAACGATTACAAGTTCAATGAGCAGTAGGGTTAATTATAAAAATATGTAATCCCAAAATTTTCAAATCTTACAATGATGGAAGTTTTTTCTGAAAGTTATTGAACAGTAGTAATTTTTTAATAACAAATTAACATGTAGTTTTTAAACTTATTTATTAGATGAAACATCATGGGTTAGTAGTTACCAATAAAAAGGTTTCGTTTATATTAAAGATTTAAAATTCTATAAGCCTTTAATGTGCTCAGTCAGCATTTTCATTGACTGTTGAATCATTAGTACTATGTATTGGCCTGTCGTTAGTTGCTAAAATTTTAAGAACACCAGCAGGAGCACAAGAATTTTTCTCACAATACCTTTATCCACTATTTTAAACAGTAAAAAAACAATTCAATAACTGCTAGACCAATAGTTAGCATCTAAGTGAAGAACAAAATTCCTATAAAATAACTATTTTATGACTATTATGGAGCAATGGTAAAATTAAAAAAATAATGAGACATACATTAAAATTGAAACATAAATGAAGCCTATTTATGCTATAAATAAGAAATATTTACACTTAATTATAAATTTTCATGATTTTTCTTAAGGGCCCAGTCACCTAAAACTTATCATTCAATAGATCTTTTGGCATAAAAATTGCACCAACAGCAAACTGTGAAGTTAAAATATGATTTGAATCATTTGGAAACTGATACAGATTATTGAGAAGTTTCTCTAAAGTTAGCTAGAGTGGAATCTTCATCAAACTGGTGCTCTTTACAAGCAAAATGCATGTAGTGTAACTAACGACAGGTTTGTTTAGAGTATGAATGATTGTTCACTCTTCAACTATTCAGAATCTATTGTCATGCTCAAGATAACATAAGATTACTGTTAATCAAATTTTGAAAATCAATTTGTACTACTAGAGTGGAAAATTATGTGTTTCTTGAAATATAAAAAAGACAGGAAAACATGCTAAAAAACTTTAGATGTTGATGTTACAAAACAGAACTAAAATAAATAAATTTAAGAACTCGACTATTTTTTCAGTTCATCTGGGCAAAAACATAGTACAATTTCAAAGAAATCCTATTTTGAAAAGGAGAAACCACACAATACAACCAGCAAAAATACTTCTCAGCCCATTTAAAAAAATGGGGGAACACAAAACAAAACTTTGAAGCTAAGTTACTACATATATTTAAAATATGAATCACAGGATTAAGAACAGCTTTTGTTCATCAGTATGAATTTACACAATGCAATTAAGATGGTTTCTTCGATGGATCAAGAAATGTATAGAAAATGCCAAAATTATAACCAAGTTAATATTTCACAATAAAGATCACATTCAAACAGTGGAATAAAATCCGGGCAGTGTATCTGGCAGTGTCCTGTACAAGTTCATACTCAATGAACCACGTAAGGCTTTGTGTTAAGACTAGGATGGTTTATTTCGTAAAAAGCACTCCAAGCTTTTTTCTAGTTCCTGAAAAAAAAGTGTCAAATTAAAATAAAATTTAATATTTTATTGCTATTAAAAATCCAATTTCTAGATAAAATTCAATAGCTAACTTGATCAACAAAATCAATTTTATACAGATGATTAAATCTATAGAAAAAGAGCCAAATTTGCAAGCTTTTGATTACACATATCTTAATAAATTATCTATGCAGCATTAGCCACTGTGTGGCCAGCACAGTGTTGCCCATGACAGTTCTTTTCATGAGGTCAGGTGTGACCACTGCTCGCTAACCCTGGTGATTGCTACAAATTCTCATTTGGTTTGCTTGAAGTTCGTAGTCTATCAGATAACAGCCATCATGGCATTTCCCATGGTGTTGGTTAGCTTTGCAAACCAAAAGGAAATTCGTAGCCTATTGGAATGAATTCAAACTTGCTTTGCTTCGCAAACCAAATGATGAATATTATGAACACCATGGGCAACACTGTGATGGCCTCGTCATTGTGAAATTCAGCAATATTACAATTGCTGTGACATCACAATCCTTGCAAAAATATAAATATTTAATTGAAAAATTATTTATTAAAATAAAATTAAATGCAAGGTATTGATATTTTTCAGTCTGCTGACAAATTGTTCCTCAAAGAATCAAACAGAAGTGGAAAAAATAAATTTAGAATCTGCAATCTTTTATGCTATTGCTATTCTAAAAAAACAATAACTATTAAATACAATTTAAAATATTCTGGATTAAATTTTAAAGTTCAAGTTTTGCAAAAAAATTCGAACTACCTGTGTGTCACATCTCATTACTGTAAGTGCCATAGATTCGTTACAACAGTCTCCACAAACATGTAAACACTTCCTTTTATAATAGTAAAGAAACAAAAAATTATTTTCCAATATTTCGATACTTTCAAAATATATTGACAAGAAAGGACTTGGGCACATTCTGTTACCTCATTATTTTGAGTTATTTGTGGGCATAACACAAAATAAGTGAATTTGGACATTGGTCTCTTTTCTACCGAGGCAAAGAAATGAGTGTCTAATACAATGTTAAAGAAAAACAAATTCCATTCAATAAATTTTTATATCTTAGCTGTCAGTAGTTGTTTTGACACTTGGTTTGGAACAGTCTATTCATAAGGTAACAGGTCAAACATAAACAATGTACATCCATAATAGGTAACCTTTAGAACTGATTATAGCTTCAAGTTTATTGTTTGGTGCCAGAAGCAACAGTGATGATTACAAGCTGGCAAAACAAATAATCACCTATGATGATCATTATACATGATTTTGCATGTGGCAGCACGATTCCCTAAAGAGCTGAATACCTTCCTAGAAGTTGGTTCTTCCGAGATCATCATCTTTCTCATCAGAATGTTCATTGTTGTTAGTTGTTTTTATAATAAATAGCATCTACTTTGAAAAAAATAAATTCAAAGAAATCTAATAAGTCGATAATAGTAAATTTCTTTATCATAAAATCATTTAGTTTTTCAATTTAACATAACCTAATAAATCTACTAACAAAATTCTTTGTCTGTTAAATATTAACTGCTTCTATTAAAATCAATTGAAAAATTATATTCATAAAATAAAGTGATACAAAATTAAGTATGAATCTTATTGGCTACTTTCTCTAAAGCATCTGAAGCCAAGATTAATAATTTTCCAGGTCATTGAGGTAATTTTCTAGGTTTTAGACAAAAATACGTAGTTTTCACCGACTTATTTAGACAAAATTAAATTTCCTGACAGTTCCAGGTTTTGCCTGACCAGTGTGAACGCTGTTTACAAACAGAGTGTGATAGGATCACTTTAGAATTAAGGCCATACAGCTATCAAAAAGTAATTTATTGCAAGAAAAGTTTATCATTATTAGAAGTTAAGTTTAAAGTATATTTATTACTCTCTGTGTATACATACAATATATCACACAAAAAAAAGTAATAAAAATTTCCATCAAAAAATAACATTGATATTTCTTCCTCTAACATTACTTCGCAAGCATCACTATTGACGTCAGCCTTTGGAACCATGGCAAGTTTTTCACCTTCCATCTCTTTGCAATTAAATGGGAATGGTAGCAAACAGATCCTAAATTTATTTTTCCGCTTGATTTTGGAGGAACGATTTCAGCAGACAAAGAAAACAAATAAAAAGTTTGAAATGGAGTTATGTAGTTCTTTATTCTATCTCCTAAATCGTTAAAGAAAGAATAAATACTTCAACGGATTTGAAATCTGCGGAAAATTTAACATTAGTTTGATACCTAAAAATACGATTTACTTTAAATAAATAATTTTTAAAATTAATATCTTTTCCAATATGAACGCCATTGAAAAAATTACCTTTGTTTGATTCAAGATTAATTTATTTTATTTCCTGAGTAATGGATTCCAGTGAAGCAAAAGAAATAATTAAAGTTATGACTGGTGTTCTTTAGTACTTTTTTCTATATCAGCGATTGTTAAAAGAATGAAAATTTTAACGGATTTGAAATCTGCAGAAAATTTTACACCAGATAAGATACCTTATACGTTTGATTTTCTTTTAATAAATATTTATATTTTTGCAAGAGATTGTGACGTTACACTGATTGGATCTCCTCACAATTCGGATTTGACCACATTTGACAATGAAGAAGCCAGTCATTGCCTGTTATGCAATGGGCTACAAATTCCCATTTCGTTTGCAATGCAAAGCAACACCAAGAGCAATCTGACCCTCACCAAAATAGCGGTCACAGGCAATGCTGTGGCTAGTTCTAAATGTAACAAACAAACAAAATCTTCCATCAAAACATGTTTAGGCTTCTTATGCACACAAAAATTTGAATAGCAACTACATATTGTGCAAGAGAGTAATAATATATTTTTATTAGCTTGAGAGAAATGAAAGCAAGATGTAGTTTTAAAAAAATCTGTAATTTATCATTAATTCAACAAAACATACTTCTGATTTTTTACATTTTAAGTTCTTGCAGACTTTTTAAATTCATAACTGCAATTTTAAAAATATTAAGATTGCATTTAAGGCAATATCTTTCTGTTTTCAGAGGGATTCTATCATTTTGAATATCAGAAAGCTAATCCAATCAATGTTTTGAAAGAAAAATATGAGAAATAATACTTTTATAACTTAAGAAAAAAAAACACTTTCGTTCTGTTTTTCTTAAATGACAAAAAAATTTTACTTCGGATGGTAAACTTACTTTTAACAACATTTTCTTGTCTAATTCTTTTCTACGATTATACACACATTGCTGCAATATTGAATATAGCTGCAGCAGCTTTTCAACAGTATAGTCCTCAGTAACTCTAACCACCTGTGATATAAAGCTGTTTAAAGCAGCAGTGTCAATTGTGATTTTTATTTGCAGAGTTTCACACACTTCTGTTACAACTAGAACACAAAAGAAAATGGATATAATACACAAAACCATTCACACAAAATCATGCACAATTTTTTTTAAACATTACAAATCATTCAATTCATTGACAGTCAATTAGAAGTTGAATTTCAATAAAGAAAATTGTTTTACATTCGGTCACAAGCATGCAAGAAAGCTCAGATGACTAGTAGTTTTGTCTACATCAAAGAACGCATTTATTAAAAACAAATATGCCTTAAGCTTCGGTTTCCTAAGAAAGTGGAGCCGTTATCTAACAGCCGTGATAAGTCATGATGCCGCGGGCATAACTAGACGGCAGTCTAAACAAAAATCCCGAGGTGTCAACTTAGACGGACAGAATACG